>JAGTXZ010000005.1:2400000-3600000 GCA_018398575.1 Ampelomyces quisqualis
GGTTCTTATAGTTTCTTATTGCAAAAAACAGTAAGACTAAATAAGACTAATAAGAAGGTTACGTAATATGCTTAGCGTACTATGTCCCTACACTAGGTCTGAATCTTGCAACCTGTTCTCTTGTTTATTTATAACGTCTTGTGTTCCCTATTAGAAGTTTATAATACTATTCTCTTCTTTTACTTTTATATTCTTATAAGTTCTTAGGCTATGTATTATTATTGTCTTTAAGGTATCTATATTAACAACAAAAGATTATTTGCTATAGTAGCCTGTGCCTAATGTTCTTAGAAAGGCTTGCCTTGTAAGCTATTGTTGTTAAGCAAGAAGTGTAAAAACTATAAGTCTGTAGGTGCAAAAGAGTGTGTTCTGCAGGACATCCTACTACTAGATTTTTTAAAGCTAAACTAACAAATAAAAGAGTTAGAACAGCAAGAGAAGTTAGAAAAAGCTGCGTTAGCAACAGATAAGACAGAGGCAGAGTTAATAGTACTCTAGATACGCGCGCGTTAGAACAAACTACGCTATATACAAAAGCAGAAGCTAGCTCTTTATTGCAAAAAGCAGCGTATTTTTAATACTAGTCTACTAATACTAGAGGAGTTAGATGCTCTAGAATTATTAAACTAAGCTGTAGACTAATTACTAATCCTAGAGGAGTCTAGTTCTTGTTCTGCCCTATAGCACAGTAATAGTGCGTTAAGAGCAGTTAGCAATTTGTAAAGTTTATCTCAAGTTCCTATATATTTTCTAAGTTATTGTAACCTAACTATTTAACTAGGTATTCTTTTTAGCAGTTGTTATCTTAGTGTATTATTATTTTCTTAACTTCAAATTTATTTTCTTCTTTAAGTTTATAGCAAAAGGTTTGCTGTAACAGTGTTTCTGAGTTAGCTAGTTCTAGTAGGCTTACGTGGAATCTAGGGTAGATCTTTGCATCTAGTAGGAGCTTAAGTGTATACGTAACTAGTCTGTTCCTTTTCAAAATTAAAAATAGTCTAACTTTAACGTAGTTAAGTCCTTTGCTTAGTTGTTTTGTGTATAGATTTTTGGTGTAGAGATATACCTTATCTCTCTCTTTTAGCTAAGGTACTATTTTTTATTTTTTATTAATATATAAGATACTCTGTGTCTAAGCGTGTTGTATTTGTTCTTCTATTTTAATATAGGTTTTCTTTATTTCTTCTGCTATCTGTATAGCAGCTTTAGCTCTTAGGCTAGGTAATGTTTTTATAAAGAGATTTAGATGTTATCTGTAGTTTGCAAAGTATAGTGTCTTACCTATAGCTTTAGATAATTTGTTGTTATAGGCTAACTGTGCTATTAGTAATAGCAAAACCTAATTTGTTTACTGCAGGTTGCTGTATATTTTGAGATACGTCTTTATAGTTCTATTTGTCCTTTCTGTTTAGCTATCTGTTTAGAAATAATAAGCTGTTAATAGCTTTTGTTACGTCCTAATTTCTGCTATTAAGGTAGTCTAATAATTTAACGTAAAGAGTTTGTCTTGATTGCTAATAATTGACTTTAGTATGCTATAGTATCTAATAAGTCTATCCTTAAGCACATGTGCTAGCTAAACAGCTGTGTAGTCTTGTTAAAAGGGTAGCATTATAGCGTATTTTGTAAAGCAATCTACTATAACCATAATAGCGTTATAGGCTAATCCTGTAGCAGGGTCTTTTAATAGTAGTAGTTCTGTTACAAAGTCTATTAATATATTAGTCTAAGGCTTAGTTAGAAGCTCTATTAGCTGTATTTCTTTGTAAAGTGCGTATGTACTGTGTTTGTTACGTTAACAGTCTGCACATTTCTTAATATAAGCGCTTATTTTATCCTTTATGTTTTTAAACTAGTAATTCTATTAAATTAGTTCTATAGTTTAGCTTACTCTAGAATAACTATGTATAGTGTTATTATAGTGTTATTGTATAATTAATTCCTGTAGTTCTTCTAGGATATTAATTCTAATCTTTATTGTTAGGTTATTAATGTATCTTGCTAGTCTAAGAAATCTATTATTTTGTCTTTTAAGGATGCTTAAGCTGTTAATAGTTTTAGTTCTAGTAATATCTAATCTTTAGCTAAGAGCGTCTACTCTACTATTGTCTTTTCTAGGTATATAGACAATTTTAAACTTGTATTATCCTAACATCTCTAACTATTATACCTGTCTTCTATTAAGTACTTTAGTAGTAGTAAAGGTTATTAGGTTTTTGTAGTCTAAGTATATTATAAGATCTAAGCAACTCTCTGCGTAAATTCTCTAATATTTAAGTGCTACTACAATTGCAAGTAGTTCTTTATTGTGTACGTTGTAATTTTCTTCTAGTAGTGTAAACTTTTGTAAGTAGTAGGCTATTAGATACTATTTCCTATCTTGTTCTTGTTTTGCATATATTCTAATTGCTAAATTTAATGCATTAGTTTTAAATCTAAGTAGCTTTCTGCTTTTAAATGCAATAAAGACAGGTAGTGCTATATAAGCGTCTTTAAGCGTCTTAAATGCCTAGCTTTGTTCTTCTATCTATCTCTAAGGTGTATCTTTTTATATAAGTTTAGTAAGTAGTGTAGCAATTAGTAAAAAGTTCTAAATAAACTATTAATTAAAGTTAATAAAGCCTAAGAAGGATTAGATGTTCTTTACTGTAGTAAGCGTTAGCTAATCTTTAATAACTTTAATCTTGTCCTTGCTTATTTATACTCTGTTCTTTCTAACTATACACTCTAAGAATTCTACTTCTTTTTAGTGCTATTTACATTTGTTAAGGTCTATTACTAAAGAGAACTTTTCTAGTAGTATTAGAATTGTATAAATATGTTTTATATATTCTTTTTTATTTTCTAAATATATAAGGATATTATTAAAGTATACAATAACAAATATATTAAGGTGTTCTTAAAGCACGTTATTAATAAGTGCTTAACACGTTACTAGAGCGTTAGTAAGACTAAATAGCATTACTAGATACTTATAGTAGCTATAGCGTATTCTAAACGCTGTCTTTTATTCTTTGCCTTTCTTTATGCGTATAAAGTTATACACGCCTCTTAGATCTAATGCTGTAAAGATCTTTGCATAAGCTAGTTAATCCTAAAGTTCTAAAATATTATGTAGTAAGTATTAATTCTTAACTGTAATGTTATTAAGTTTCTAAAAGTTAATACATAGTTGTAGTTTACTGTTCTTCTTTAGTACAAACATAATTAGGTATTTAGCTAGTAATTCTAATACTTAGATAAAACCTTTCTTTAAGTTTACTTAGATATACTCTTAGAGTACTTCTAGCTCTTTTTCTAATAATTTGTAGATTAGTCTAAAGGTTAGCCTTTTTCCTTCTTTTAGGACAATCTTGTAGTCTTACTTCTAATGCTTAAGTAGTGCTTCTAGACCTGTTTCTTCTAAGAATAGTTTCTTAAACT
This sequence comes from Ampelomyces quisqualis, assembly GCA_018398575.1. Lineage (NCBI taxonomy): Eukaryota > Fungi > Ascomycota > Dothideomycetes > Pleosporales > Phaeosphaeriaceae > Ampelomyces > Ampelomyces quisqualis. The sequence continues at coordinate 2,403,424 of JAGTXZ010000005.1, forward strand.
TTTTGTATTCCTTAGGTATATTAGGAGTTACACATTTCTCTAAAACTTATAACATATTAGTATTTCTTCCTTAATTGTCTAAGTTAACTAGTTGTGTCTTTAACTGCGTCTTAGTTAAAGTAATATTATTAATTGTCTTCTTATTTACTATTAAACGCTGCTAATGCGTAGGCTTAGAATTTATTATGTTATTGTAATTCCCTAGAGAGATAGATCTCTTCTTCTAGTCTATCTATAGGCTATTTTTTCTAAACTATAGAAGTCCTAATATAATGTTGTAGGTAGCTAATCTAAAGACGTCTAAGCATATTTCCTGTTTAGTTCCTTAGATATTAAGCTCTGTAGTAGTTTTATATCTAATAAGTAACTTGTTAAGTATCTGCTTTTTATTTGCGATATAAAGTTTATATAATTGTTGTTTCTAGCAAGGTTAGAGCCTAGCTCTTAACAGGGTATTGCCTAAAATATAGTTTACTTATAATCCTAAATCTAAAAGCGCTTTTATCCTTTTTCTGTTAACTCTTACTATAAGTTTTATAAGCTTAGCTAAGTTAATTGCGTTGCAGCTCTAGGTCTCTTTTTTAGAGTCTAGGGTTAACTCTAAAAAAGACTTGTTCTTTTTATATCTATTAGCTTCTTTGTTGTTGTAATGCTTCTTGCATTCTAGTTGTAGGCAGAACTGCTAGGTATAGTTTATGCAGCTGCTATTAATAAGCATTCTGTTAGATATACTTTCTTCCTCTAATATGTTAAAAAAACTTCTTATATTTTGTTTATTATATAATTAATTTGCGCAAATATCCTTAGGGCAACTGTACTATTAGTACTTGCAAAGTTTCTTCTGCTAAGAAAAGTATTAGTTAATTTTACTACTATAATGTATTAGGCAGTAGTTGCTATTGCACGCTGTCTATAATAAAAGTCTATGTTTTAGATTACAAGGATTCTGTAGGTATCTGTCTGTAAGCAGAATTTAGTGCAATTTGTTTACTTTCTTATTCTAGTATTCTGTAGGCATAGGGTTTAGTACTAATACTTGCCTATTATTAGTATAGTATGTCTGCTTTATATGTAAGTTATAGTACGTCTTATATAGTCTGTCTACGTCTGCTTCTTAACATAGTTCTCTAACTATTACATTCTAGCGCACTAGTTTAGGGCTAGCTAGTAGTAAGTGTATGTCTAGCTTATCTAGTATAAGTTCTTAGTCTTCCTAGGTATTGTAGACTCTTATAGTCTCTTGTAGATCCTATGTCTTATAGACTCTGTTTTCTAAGTGTAGCAATTGTTTCCTCTCTATAACTCTATCTATATTTAGAAAGTACTTATTTATCTAGAGGGTATAATATGCTTATAAAAATTAGTAATATTATTTTATATATTTTTAGTTAACTTTGTTAGTTTAGTTATACTAGTTGTAAATGTTTTATTGCGTTTGTAGTAGGAGTAATCCTATCTGTTAGAATTGTTTAATATTACAGTTCTGTTCCTAGTTATAGGATAACATAGCGTTAGTTAAGACCTAGTTATTAGATAATATAGTAGAGGTGTTGTCTATCTATCTTACTATTAGTAGTCTATTAGTTGTTTAGACAATAGGTTAATCCTTAATTACAATCTATTCTTTAACATCTTCCTCTAAAGTGTTAGTTAACACGTTAAGCTAGCGTATAACTTTGTTCTTAGAGCAACAGTCTTACGTATAATATCTAACTTTATTATAGTTATAATAGGTAATCTTGTTCTTATTAGGCCTATCCTCTTGTAGTTGTTTCTTTAGGTAACTTTTCTGTTCTAGGCCTTTGTTAAGGTTGTCTAAGTGCATAGCTTTAGGTCTATACCCTAAGTAGGCTCCTAGTAGGCGTAGTTAGTAAGTTCCCTATCTTAGGTAGTAGCGCTGTTATCCTTTGTTTAGTTATATTTGTCCCTAATATCTTTTGTTTAAGCAAAATCCTTTATGTCCTTATAGTAGACACAAAGAGTATAACCTATCTTTAAGTGCTAATTTGTAGAGTTTGTTATCTAGGCAAATAGCTTTATTCTAAAGTTCTTTGAAAGTAGTAATATATGTTCTGCTGCGTATAAGTTTAGCTTATACAGCAGCCTTAAGGCCTTATTTATACATACGCATTAGAGCAGTGTTGTCCTACTAGATTTGTTTAGCATATTATTAAAAAACATTAGTATAGTTAGCAGTTAATTAGGTTTGTTTTAGACTTTAGATCTTTTGTTCTGCAATTACAGATTCTTTAAGAGGTAAGAAGATCTATCGCAAGCGTGTTTTAAACGTATACTAGTCTTCTACAAGGTTAGTGTTATCTGCGTCTATAATATTATTGTCTATATACTTCTAAATAATTAGAAGTACTTATTTCTTAGCGTTGCCTTTTATGTAAGTTATAGTAAAGATAACTTTATTATTATTCTTAATCTTGTCTCCTTCTACGTAGAAGTGCCTATTAAACTAGAGGATCTAGGTCTTAAGTTTGTTACAGTCTCTATAGTAGAGATTAGGTTTATTAACCTTAAGTCTAGATTGTCCTACTTAGGAATGCTTAGGTGTATCTATTGCAATATTACTGCTTATTATAAAAGTGTTTAAAGTGTTAAGACTGTTAGTCTAGTAGTAAACAATAAGAATACTAGTATAGACTAAGTATACAGCTAAGGTTAGTTTTTATAGATAGGTGCAGAGTTGCTTTAGATACAGAGGGTATTATTACTAAGACAGTAAAGGCTAGGGCTTTCTAAAAAGAGTAACAAAGATTATATAGCTTAATGTAACTAACTTAAGTTGTTAAAACATAAGTTAAACACAATAATCTATAAGGGCTTATTATAGTTCCTATATACTTAGTCTCTCTTATAGTTCTTATTGTCCTTAATCTTTATTATAGGTTCTTATAGTTTCTTATTACAAAAAACAGTAAGACTAAATAAGACTAATAAAAAGGTTACATAACATACTTAGCGTACTATGTCCTTGCACTAGGTCCAAATCTTACAACTTGTTCCCTTGTGTATTTATAACGTTTTGTGTTCCCTATTAGAGGTTTGTAACAGCAAGCTAGAATACTTAGTTGTTAAGTATAAGGTTCTTAAGTTACTCTTAAATCTTATTAAGTAGCGCTTTATTTGCTACCTCCTCCTAGATTACCTCTACTAGTCTAATCTAATAGAGAAAGCTGTCCTATTTATTTACTAGAAGGGCCTTTGTAAAACTATTAGCGATTATTTCTACTAATTAAACGTACTCTACTACAATTTTGCTAGTAGAAATCTCTTGTCTAAGCTAGTAGTTGTAAATATTAACATAGCAAAGCTTAGTTTAAAGTTTTAATATCTCTTTAGTAACTAGCTAGATAGTTTAGGTGTTGTTACATTAAATAGTAATTGTAGATTATAGGAGCTTAATATTTAGCTTGTAGAGTAATTATAAGGTAAATATTACCTCTTTAGCGACTTAGGACAAAGCAAGAAGTTCTACTTCTGTTATTAATATAGTAACAGTGTCTTACTTACTTACTTTCTATACAATAAGTCTACTAAAAAGCTTAATAGCGTAGCCTTGTAAGCTCTTCCTATTAAGCGTGTTATTAGCAAAGGAGGCGTTACTAGCTACTTAGAGGTAGTTGTCTCCTCTAAGTTATAGCGCCCTAAATCTAGTGTCTGCAAGGTATAGCAGGACCTAATTAGCAGCGTTTTAATATTTAGTGCTTAGGTTTAATAAGAACTAAGTAAGCTGTAATGTAGCAAAAGCAATATTAGGTTGCGTTGTTACTACAGTAAAGAGTAGAGATCTAATCTTTTGTTAGTATTAGTTAATCTTAGATAGAGCAGCTAGGTTGTGTTGTAGCTTTAACTTAATAGGTGCTATTAAGGTATTGTACCTTTTGTTAGTTTAATTAGTAAGGTAGCGTATCTTATTAATATACGCTAACTAGAATAGTTATATAAGACGCTAGTCTTGTTGTTAGATAACCTCTACGCCTAAGAACTATTAGATATTATATCCTCTAGTTATAGTATATTTTTCCTGTAGAAGCTTAACTATATAGTCTGCTTCTTTAGTATATTATTTATTGTACGCGACAATAATATTATTTACGTAGAAGAAAATAATAATACTATCTTTAATTATATAGCATAGCTTGTGCAGGATTATTATAAAGCCTAGAGCCTTAAGAGTTAATATAAACTTCTTCTGCTATAGTAAAGGTAAAATGCGCAGACTATATAGTGCCTTCTAAACTTAAAGAATTATTCTCTTCTTCTTATAGCCTTAAAGTATCTATATATAAATTTCTTAATCTATTGTTGTATAAACAAACGCGTTAGTTATGTTATATTGTTTAAGTTTAAGGTTATACTTAGCTACAATAGCTATTAGTATCTTGAACAAGTAGCTTACTAATATAGCAGCGTATGTGTCCTATAATGTAATGTTTTGCTGTTAATTGCCTTAGACAACTAATTATGCCTTGCACTTAATAAACTAGTAATATTTATTAAGTTTGTACGTGTATACCTATATATAGTCTAAAATCTGTTAGCCTATTAGTTTAATTAATTTAAGAAGTACTTCTCTCTAAGAGTTTATCTGTTTGTAACTCTGTAGGTAGGCCTACTCTACTTCTTTAAACAGTTCCCCTATTAGATAAGTCTTAAGCTTAGTTTAGCAGGTTAGTAGAGGTAGAAGTTAGCTGTAATAGGGCTTTAAGCCTTTAGCAAGTATCTTTTGTATCTTAGCCTTGTCTATTGTTTCCCCTCTATACTTGCTAACTCTTCTAGCTTAAGCTCTAGCTATAAAGGCTGCTACCTATAGAATAGTTTTAGATAACCTATATAGTGTTATGTCTATAAATAATCTGTGTAGTATTAATTCTAGGTATCTAGCTATTAGTCCTGCAAGTAGTGCTACTAGTAGTAGTGTAGATAGCAGAGTTAGGTATTAATCCTTAATCTTCTTGCCTTAATAGTAGCCTAGTAGGTCTACTTTGTCCTAAGGATTTGTTTAGTCCTTAGTAGGCTTGTTCTTGTAGAACAAGTTAGTTTCTAGATTAATGCTTAGAGTAGGTAGTTTAATAGTCCTTACATAAGTAGCTATCTCTTTAAGAGTATTATACATAAGGTTATCTATAAGATCCTTAACTTTGCTATTAAAGATAGTTTGTTTATTAAATACTATATTACAGGTGCTAATAACTTTGCTAAGTAATAGAATCTAGATGCAATAGATGTTTAATAATTAGTATCTTACAAGGTATCTAATCTATGCTTTAGAGTTAAGGCGTTAAAGTCTTAATATACCTCTATATATGTTACTGCTTATTGCAAAAGCTTTGCACCTGTATGCCTTAAGATAGGCAAGGTTTAGTTTTTAAAGTAATGTTACTATTCTGTTATTAAAAGCAACGTGTGTAAAGAAGATCTTGTATAGAGTCTTTTAGTTATTAGCGTAGTTTAGTGTTTAGTTGTACAGATATACTTCTACTCTTGTAATTTTAGACTATAGTTTTTAGGGTAGGTTTGCATTAAGTTGCATTGCGCGTAACTTCTCTTTGTTTATTCCCCCTAAGCGTTTGGCGCTACTGTTTTAAGCTTAGGTATCTAGTGCTAAAGGCTTAACAATAACTTCTATTAATGCTAACTACTTCTTAACTTACAATTTAATAGTTATAATCTTATTATTAGCTTTAACAACTTTAACTGTAATATTAAAATAATTCTTAAGAAAGAGAAAGAAGATTAATAGCTGCTTAATAATAGAGCTTACTGTCTTATTATTAGTAAAGTGGAAGTCCTATTGCATTCCTAGGAATTTGTCTACAACTAGCATTTGGCTCTTCTCCTTTGTTATACTTATCTTGTAAGAGTAGAAATTAATAGCTAGTCTTTCTCCTAGTCCTTTGTAGTTAGTTTGTAGAGCTTAGCTAATTTGTTGTCTTAATTTAGCTCTACTACATAAGTTATATTAGACTATAGTAACTCCCTTTATACGCACCCTTTTAGCTTACTAGACTAGGTACTTAATAGCTGCTAGTCCTAGATAGCTAAGTCGCTTGTGCTAGAGTAGTATAGTTACCTTTTATACAAGTTACTTTATTTGCAAGTTGTTTATATGCGTGTAGTATATAGCTTTTAGAAACACGTTGTGTTTAATTACCTATTAGCTATATATTTTGCTAAAGTTCTTAATAATTATACTATCTTAGTACCTTAGTGTAGTTAGGTCTTCTTTTGTTTCCTACTAAATTCCTATCTGTCTAAGTAGTTAGAAAAAGACTAGGTTGTAGTATATATTAGGGTAGATAGCTACGTTGTGTAGTACTAGTTTAGTTTCTTCTATATAATATCTTATAATTAGATTAATGCTGCTATATCTCTTAATCTATATCCTTGTATTGCTAGCCTATATAAAGTCTTTATATAAAGGCAGTTAGAAGTTACGTATACAATTAGGATTGTTTGTAATATAGTATAATGTGCTAGAGTTAAGAATAAATAAGAACTTAAGCAGATAGTTGCTAAAGGACGCGTAGAATAATGCAGCAACAAAGGTAGTAGCAATAATTGTAATTTACTAGCCTTTAAGTTATTCTCTCTTAATTATCTCTAGCGTTAGTATGTGTAACTGCTTTGTTACAGTAGGCATTTTAGACTACAGTTGGCCTTGCCCTTGTAGTATACCTAGAAACGTAGTGTTATACTTACGTTTGTATTTAATAAGCTCTGTTATAGCTTTATTTAGCTTCTACTAATTAGAGGCTTAATTAGGATTTAGGTAGTAACACTTCTTAAGTCTGTAACGTTAGAAGCAAGCAGGGTATTTTGTGCCTTTAGCTTTAGTAGGCTTATAATCTAATAGCTGCTTTAACCTAGTAGTTTTCTTACTAGTTAGTTGTTGTTAACAGAGTCTTTCCTAGTTCTTAGATAGCGCGCTTTTAGCATGTTAGGCGTCCTCTTTAGTGCTCTAGTTAGATTTACTACTAGTAAGAAATAATGCGTTATTAACTGCATATACAGCCTTATGTTTCCCTAATCTAAGAGGATAATTTGCTATTATATATTCTTAGAAGCGTTTTATTATCTCTTTTCTAGTTATGCTAGCTGTTAATCTACTATTGTCCTAAAAGTTTATAGACTATATAGGCGCGACTTTGTTTATAGTATACAGGAAGTCTTTTGTAATTACGTTAATTTGTGTTAACTTAGCAACCTTATACGTCTCTACTTTAGTTGCTACTTAATTGTATTTAGATAACTAAGTGTCCTAGTTTGTTAAGCTCCTTATTAGCTTAAGAGAAGCTTAGTAGCAATTGCGGGCTTATTCTTATTTAATTTGTTTGTTAACACTAACTATTAATTTTAGATTAGTAATCTACTAGCGTAGTAGTTGCTCTAGTAGGCAGCACGTTTAGAGTAGGTGTAGAGAGACAGTTAACTAGATAAACGCAATAATTTGTTAGAGGCTTAATTGTTCCTTCTTAAAATTGTAGCAATCTTCTTTATATTGTTTAATAAGTATCTTATAGTACTCTAGGTCTTCCTTAAGTGCTTTCTAGCCTGCTAGTGTTAGGTTAGATTGTTGTATTAGTACGTTAACGTTTGCTGCTAGTGTATAGTTAGTAATAATAGGTGCTCTTATTAGTGCAGGTTTGTTTAGTAACAGCTCTGCTAAGTCTAGGCTAATCTTATTCTATATAGTGTATATAAGGCAGCGCGCTTACAACTGCGCAATCTATCTAGTATAGTTAGTTTAATTCTGCAGAGTAACTGTTAGGTTCTTAATTGTTAGTGCGTTATAATATTGCTTTGTAGAGGCAGAAAGACTCTTAATTGTTAGATTAAATAGGTTTAGTAGATAAATCTAAGTTAAAGTGTAATAACTTAATTTCTTGTTCTGTGCTGCTAGTGCCTGCGCTCTCTGTGTTTAGATAGCTAGCACAGTGCTATATTTAGGTAGCAAATTAGCAGTTACTAGGTCTTGCTTAAGCTACCTAGCAACTTCTAGTTAGCCTATGCAACTAATCCTCTAATACGCAACGTATCTAACAATAGTTCTTGTAGTAAAAGACAATAGCTATGCCTAGTTAAATAAAAGGTTCTGCTAGGTTAAGCATAATACTAGACTAAAACAGTTTAATAACAAAAGAGCTTTTACAAAAGTGTTATAGTAGACTAGTGCAGAATAAAAAGTAGTAATTTGCTAATTTGTAGTAGTAGTGTCTCTTCTACTAGCAACTAAGGCACTATACGTATTGTATTTTATCTAGGCTGCGTGCAATCTGCTAGTACTATTACAATATAAAAGTTATAACAAAAACACATTAGAGTATATGTTGTTAGCTATTAAACAAATAAATGTTCTAAAAGAAGAGTTTTAACTTTTTAGACAGACGTAAGAAAAAGAAAAGGATTTTAACTACTCTAAATAGCACGCGCTAACTTATATTATTAACAATATCTATATATTATAGTAGAGCGTTATTTACCTCTAAGGCCTATTAGATTTAATATAGAATTAAATATATTATTATTAGGTGTGTATATTATAGGTTGTTTAGTCCTCTAATAGCTCTTTAGCTATTATATCTTGTCTATGCCCTTAGCTGTAACCTAAGCGTCCTTTAGACTTACTTCTTATATTACTTTACTACATCTCTCCCCCAATCTATAGAAAGAGGCCTCTTCTCTTTTATATTAACTATAAAACTAAAATACTTAAACAAAAAGACTAACTCCCAAGGAAAAACAACTCTAAACTTTTTGTAATGCTAAAGTAGTAACTAATAGGCCTTTAGTAAAGGAGCAGTGCCTATTTATAATCTTTTTCTATCTCCTTACGTTACTATCTAACTCTCTTACCTAAACGCTAAAGCGCTATTAGCCTATATTATTTTAACTTTACTTAGTGTTATAGAGGCGTTGCCTAGGCAGACTTATGTTGCAACTGCAAACGCTTTAGACTGCTCCTATTATAACAAATCTTGCGTTAGCTAACTTTACCTTGCTTTTTAGCTTCTACTCTCTTTTAGCTGCTTGCTCTACGCCTTTCTCTTTCTTAACCTGCCTAACATGCAACTTTACTACTGCTATACTACAATTAGCTACTTAACTTCTCTACTTTGTTAACAAGCGTTCTAACTAGCTCTAGCTTAGTTTGTATTACCTACTTGTTACTCTTCTACTTTACTACCTCTATTTGCTTTTAAGGTAACTTATCTATACGTAGCTACACTACTTTGCTCTAGCGTATACTCTACTCCCTTACCTACTTAACTGCCTTCTCTTGTAATCTAGCGCATTTTTACTTTAGGGCTCTAAGTTTCTAGCTTAGCTGTTACTAATAGTTGCTTAGTTAACGCTTTATATTTAGTTAATTAGAGTTTTCCTAATATACGTGCCTAACACTTCCTTAGCTTCTTAGTTGCACCTTGCATTTATCTTTAAGCTATAATAAAGAACAAGCTTGTTCTTAGGCCTAATAGAGATACTTACTTTTTAGTTTACAAGTACCTAGTTAACTGTTCTAGCTACAGTAATATAATTAACTAGAGTAAGTGCTAGTTTAGTAATAAGTTAAGCTAAACGCCTACTAACATTTGCGCTAGTTAAATTAAACAAGAATAGGAAGCTACGCTGCCCTCTTATTACTAAGCTCTAGTTAGTCTTTATTGCGCTTAAGTCTGTAGGGAAAACCTTTAAGCTTTATCTATTACTACTTACTGTTAGCCCTTATTTAGAAGCTAAGTAGGTAAGCTTAGTTATTAAGACTAATAGGCCTCTACATATTAACAAGTTGCTCTCTACGCTAGGCAATTACTTTAGCCTTAAAGACAACTCTAAAGCTAAGAAGTATAAGATCTATAATGCCTACATTAAGAGCTTAATCTTAAGCTATACTAACTGCGCTATTAACATAGCTTCTATTAAGAATAAGTCTAAGTACTTATGTAGTTACTATATAAAAGCTAGTTAAACGTTTAAGTCTGCTAGCTTGTGTATATAGTTTAGGTTCTAGAATAAGCTGCTAAACAATAGTACTTGTAGTAACTACCTATTCTCTTCTACTAAAGAGTAGTGTTTAATAAATTCTAAGTAGCTAACGCTTTCTTAGTTATTCTTTTTTGTTGTTTTCTAGAGTCCTTTACTAATTATTTATAGGCGCTCTAGTTATTCTACGTAGCGTTAAGGGCACTAGAGCTGTTAAGCTCTTCTACGTTACCCCTAGCTCTCTTATTCTTAATAACTTGCCTTCTAAGAATTTGCGCAATTACAGTTTGCTAACCTTAGTAAAAAAGCTTAGTAGCTTTAGAGCTCTAAGCAAGTCTAGTCTACTAGATTTTGCAAAGTTATTAGCTTAAAAGGCTTGTTAAAGCCTAGACTTTAATGCTAGCAAGGTCTCTAAAAACTCTTCTAAAGCTAGCTATAACTCTAAGAGGCTCTTAGGCACTCTATCTCCTAGTAAGCGTTACATTTCTAGTCTATCTATAAAGGGCTGCAGAGTTAAGAAGTTGCCTTACAAGAAGGCTTAGTTAGATCCTAAGTTAGCTATAGTTAATAAGAATATTAAGAAGGATGCTAACAATACTGTTGCTAATAAGGCTTTAGCTTAGCTTAATATTAGTAGGCCTTTAGCTAGTGTAAAGCGTAGCGTTAATAATGCTAGTCTAGAAGCTAGCAATAGCAATCTATTAGTTAGGAATATTAATATAGCTGCCTTAAGTAATAGCTTAAGTAGTCTAAATAACTCCTCTAATAATTAGAGTTCTCTATTATAGATCTTGTTTTTATAGTAGCTTTTTGTAAAATTAACTCTCTTCTTTTAACGCATCTTTAGAGTTTATAGCTATACTAGAGGGTACTACTTTCTCCCCCTCCTACAAAAAAAGAGGCTCTTTCTCTTTTCTAATTTTCTAATTAATTAACGCTCTGTTACTGCTATTTGTTATTTTTCTCTTACTTAACTAGTGTGTTGTTAGGCGCGTTATTTTAACTGCGCGTTACCTAAGCTTTTATTAAAACTTCTACCTTACCTTTGCTTCTAGACTTCTACACTATCTTTCTAAGCCTGTTAATTACTTTACTTAGCATAGATTTCTACGCTACTACTTAATATTGCCTGCTTATTTGTTTTTTACTGCGCCTAACACTACCTCTGCCTGCTCCTTAATCTCCTTATAGGTAATAGCCTAGTCCTAAGAGCAGCCTGTAGCACTCTTCTACTCCTCTTCTATCTAGTAAGGCTGCTAAGGCTTTAGCTGTAGTATATAGGCTATTACCTAAGCTACTACTATTTAGAGAGCTGTCTGCTAAGCCTAAGGTTACTAAGAGAATTTTGCCTACTCTCTAAACTCTTCTAACAACTCCTCTACTACCTCTGCCTAACGCTGCTGCCCTAGCTACAATTAATAAGCTTCTTTAGTAGCTTAAGCACACATTGCTTTAAAATTCTTGCCTACGTAGTTCTATTCTGCGTCTATTATACTTGCCTATTACTGTTACTTTAGAGTCTAGTAATAAGTTCTATAATACAGCACAGTTAATCTTTAGAGATTTGCCTAGTTTCTCTAATAATAGCCTAGGCTTCCTTAATAGCAACCTAGGCTTCTCTAACAACAACTTAGGCTTTCTTAAGTTGTCTATTAAAGTTCTAACAACTCTCTAGGCTTATAGTAAGCTAGCTAAGACTTAGGGTATAAGTAATAATAAGCTTTAAGCTTAGATAGCCTAGCATTACATACTAACTCTAATAGCCTCTCTGCCTACCCCTTAGTCTATTACTTAGATATCTCCTGCAAAACTAATCTTCTCTAGCTATTGTAGCAATAAGACTTCTAAGCTTTACATCTATAAGAAGGTTACTTCCTCTTATAATACTATCTATAACTAACGTAAGCAAATTCTAAATATCTTATTAGCTATTTTAAACTAATTTATTTGTAGTTATAGTAATATTATCTAGCTAGATTACTATTAAGGTTATTACTTAGCTCTAGCACATACCTTTTAAGGTTAAGACTAATAGAAGAAGCCTTTCTCTGCTGCTTGTTAACTGCGCCCTATCTTCTAAGCTTATAAAAGAGAGTAGATGTATGCTAGCTATCTAGTTTAACTCCTTTAACATAAAGACTAATAGATTTTTAGTTAAGGATTACTTTTGCTTAGGCATAGGCTGCAACTTTCTTAAGGACAACCTAGCTACACTTATTCTATATTATAGTTAGTCTACTTATATATACTCTAACTCTAGCTAGTATAACGTTTAGCCTTATAGCTATTGCGCAAAGAGCAATTGCAAATACGCTTTTAGTAAGTGTTATAGTATTATTTATAATAGAAAGCAGCTGCTCTATAGTACTTACACTAACTGCTTCTATAATATAGGCTTTTAGGCTTATTCCTATATAGGTAAGTCGCTAACTGTTATTTAGAAATACTTTTCTTTAGAGGCTCCTTTTAGAATTGCGCTAATATTGTAGTAACTTAAGTAATTCTAAGCAATCTATTAATTAAAATAGCCTAGACGCTTGCAATATCCTGCTAACACTGCCTATTTCTACTGCATAGAGTGTTAGGAAATATGCGTCTTACTCTTAGTTTTTTGTTTTAACCTACTAAGCTACTGTAAGGTTTAATTAGAGTTTGTTTGTTTAGAGTAGGCTGCTGCGTAATATACCTAATAACAAGAGCTATTGCAGTAGAGGGTCTTGCGTAAGTAAAGAGCTGCTAGAGCTCTCTAATAATAGCAACTCTAATTTTAATCCTAGTTAGGCTGTTAAACTAGATTCTAAATCTAGTTCTAAAGATAAAGCTAGTAACTCTATAGATACTGTTGCTAAGAATAATGTTAATAATAGGGATAAGATAGAGGTTAATATTAATATACTTGTTAATGCTAGAAATAATACTGCTGCGTCTTCTAAAGCTTTAGTATATTTAGAAGTTTAGGCTTATATACCTTGTAGCGTAGCGCTAATATAGCTTTTAAATAGTAAATATATAGGCTTGTTTTACTAGTGTTACTTCTAATAGCTAGTAAGATTATGATAAACTGCGTCTATTATATACCTTTCTTTACTATCTATTTTTGTTCTTATAGATACTTTAAAGCTATTCTAACAACTTTGTATCTAGATCTATTAAAGTTTAGGTTTTTAACAATACGCACTCTAACAGCTCTTTAGCGCGTCTCTACTAATTGTTCCAAATCTAAATTTTTATTCTTATCTACCTTAGTAGTATTCTTAAGCCTCTTAGAACTCTAGCGCGCTACTAATTCTCCTACTAGTTGTAGGATATCCTGCCTATAGCTAGGGAGCGCCTAGTTTCTAGTGTTGTTAGTAGATAGGCTCTAGTTAATAAGCTTTAGGTTTACTTTAGTGCGCTAATAGAACTTCTTTAACCTATTACCTAGCGTATAGCTTTAAAACAGTGCTCTATTAAGCTCCTTAAGGTTGTACTACCCCTTCTCTCTAACTTTATGTATTCTAAATAGCCCCTGCCATTTTAGAAGAAACTTACTAAGTACTAATTAGTTGTTGTTGTAGTAGGAATCCCTAAGCAAAACTAAGTTGCTAACCTTTAGTTTGTCTACTCTAGTAACTCTATTCTTATTAAAGTAGTCCTTATTGTTATTCCTTAGTTAGACTATTCTAGTAATAGACTCTTGCAACCTAATATCTCTCTTTTTAAATTAGTAAGCCTTTATAGCTAAGAGCAAAGTAGTATTAGTTACTCCTTTCTAGAGTAGAGTCTGCTAGGTTAGTATACACAATTTAATAGGTAGTACGTACTTGCGACTACATATAAGAAACGCTAGAGTCTTTCTAGTTATACACTTAACACTAGTCTAATTAGCCTACAGTACGCAGTCTAAGTAGTTAACCTATATCCTGCTAAGCTTCTTTAAAGCATCTACTATTAGCGCGTGTCCTTGTTTAATTAAGCCTTAATCCTATAGATAATAGGCGCTAGCTACTACTCTATAGATTCCAAATTGCTGTTGCAAGTTAATTAGTAGATAATTGTTTTTAGAGCCTCTATTAACTAAAATTTTAAGTAGTAGGCCCTATTAGTAGAACACTTTTCTTTCTAGAAACTTAACAATAGATGCTAAGTCTGCGTTTAATAGGGCTTTAGCTTCAGCCTACTATGTTATAGTGTATTAGGCTACTACAAGAAACTTCTTGCCTCTAGCTAGAGGTATATAGACTACGTCTATAGATATCTAGCTAAAGGGCATTGTTAGAGAGGTTATTAGCTAGAGTTCCTCTTAAACTGTTGCTAAGGTGTGTACTTAATACTCTAGGCATAACTTAACGTAGGATTTAGCATTCTTATATTGTCCTTCCTAATAATAACGCGCCTATACCTTACGCTATATACCTTTCTTCTTCTAGTAGCCTAATTTATTGTGCATAGCTTTAATAATAGCTAAATGTTTGTTAAGTTTGTCTATAATTTGCTGCAGCAGGCGCTCTTTAGTTAGTATTAAGAACAGGTACCTCTTTCTTACTGTTAATTTAAGTGCTCTTCTTGTAAACTTTTTTATTTTAGCTCTTAAAAGACTATTAGGCTAACAGCAGAATAGAATCTAACAAGCCTAAGCCTAAGACTCTTTGCTATAGGCTTTATCTAGCGGGTTTTTCTTAAAACTAACGTTAGCCTTACATACTCTATAACATAGATTGCATGCGCGCAGCTATAGAGCAATAGTAAGCTATACTAAATTTAAATAAGCGTTAATAAAATCCTTAATATCCTCCTCTAGCTTATTAGGTAGCTCTTATTCTAGCTTCTTAGGTCTTCTTAAAAGAGCGTTAGCTACTACGTTTTTCTTGCCTTTAATATAGACTATGTTAAATTCCTATATATTAAGAAGTGCTAGCTACTACGTAACAAGAGCTTCTAGCAAGTTAGTTGCACTTTACTAAAGCTATGCAACTAGCGTCTTTGCGTCTATTTCTACAATAAACTCTATCCTATACAAGTAGGTCTAAAACTTCTTTAGTGCTAGAAGTAGGGCTTTGCATTTATGTTTTCCTAAGTCCTAGTTTTGTTTAGATTTAGACTAAACCCTACTTTTGTACTAGATAGGGTGCTAACAACTCTTTAGATCTAGCTGTATAAGAACTGCGCCCTAATTCTTTTTACTACTATTAATAGAAACAATAATTAGGAGTAATAGCTTGTTATAAGAGATAGAGATAAGTACTAGCGTAGAGTATAGCACGTGTTCTAATCTGTCTATTGCGCCCTATTGTTCTAAAGACTACTTAAAGAGCGCGTTCTTGCGTAGCAGGTAGAATAGCAGCTCTAAAACAATAGCAAAATGCTTAATCTATACTCTGTAATATACACATATACTAATAAACATTTAAACATCTTTCTAGTCTCTATAGAGCATCTAGGAGAGGATTTTCTTAATTTTCTTGTAATTAGGATAGCAGCTAGCAGCGTTAACCTAATAACCTACTACAATTATAGACGCGTAGCAGAAATCTAATTTGTAACCTAATATTATTACTCCTACGCATTTAATGTCTGCTAACACAGCGTCTATATTGCAGAGGTGCTCTGCAACGTATTTTCTAATACCTAGTTTAATCTCTACTCTATTATAGTAGCACTTTAGTCTCTTAATACAAACGTTATCTAGGTAAGGTCTATAGCGTTCTAGAATATAATCTTAGCATATCTTAGTTATAACGCGTACAAATTTAGCAACTAAATTTATTATACCTATAGGCAGCGTACACTAGCGCACTAGTCTAATAGGTATATAGAACGCTATTACGTCCTAAGAGTTCTTGTGTAACTCTACTTAATTGTATCCTAAGAAGAAGTTAAGCAAGCTTATAATTACGCAACTAGCAAAATCTTCTGCAAATTTATCTAGATTAGGTAGTAGGTTTACGTTACAAATTATAACTTTATTAATCTTTTGCGCATTGTTAATAAGTTAATATCCTTTGTCTTTCTTAGCTACTAGAAACTATAGGTTTTGGTACTAGCTTCTGTATAGTTTAAGAGCCCCTTAGTTAATACCTTTTTGTACCATTTTAACTACTACGTCTCTAAGTTTTCAGGGGATAAGGAATTAGTTAGCTTGCTACGCCTTATAAGGAATAGTGTTAATTTTAATTAAGAGTACTACCTTATAGCTAACTTGTCTTAATTTACTAAAGTTCTAGGCTAGGGCAGCTTCTTATTAGTATAGTAGCTCCTCTAGTATAGCTTACTCTTATAGGAGCAAGTCTAAAGAGATCTTTATCTTTAACAGGCGTTTAGGCATAAGCCTTATGCCTCTAGGGAACTTTGCGTATTGTAGCTTAAAGTAGCTTAAGAATAGAGCGTTCTCCTTGTTTAGTACCTATTAAATACGCGCATACTCTTTCTAATCTTTATACCTAGTAATATCTCTTAAGGTTTATCTTAAGTTGTCTACTAGCTAGACCTTTTAAGTTTTTTACTTATGTAAAGTGCTAACGTTAAAGGAAACGTTGTTTAATTATAGATTAGTTATACGCTTTAGCTAAATTATTATTACTTTAATAGGTAACTTCTTCTTGCTAGTTGTTTTACTAAGCTCTTGCTCCTAAAAGCTCTTAGCACTAATATTAATCCTAAGACTCTAAGAGAGTTGCCTTACAACACTTGCTATAATATTTTAAGAGTAGTAGCCTACGCTGTCGCTAACAAGCATATACATTCTATTGCTATTACTAATAATAATAGATCTGTTAGGCCCTGCGCCTATAGTGCCTACACCTAGCTACTAGAAGAACTATGTGTCTAAGGGAATAATTAGTAATAAAGATTTCTATTAGAGCTACTCTGTTACTAACTTTATTGCTAGCTAATTCTTACTTAGAGTATTAGGGTCTATTTAAAGCTGTGTTAAGTTTATTTAATAGTTCTAGTCTAGCTGTGTAACAGGTTTAGATAAGAGTAAAACGCTAGCAATTACACTTCCCTAACGTTTCCTACTAGAGGCCTAGAGTAGAGTCTTAGTGCGTTAATCTAATTACCTCTTATATACACAAATCTTGTACTGTGTTTACTATCCTTGCTAAAGATTTGGCAGTAAGTTAGCCTATTAGTAGCGTACTTAATTCTAGCTTAAGTGTCTGTTAGAAAGAGATTGCCTAGGATAATTAGGTTTGTGCACTCCTTAAAGATAAAGAAGCTGGTGTAGATTTTGATCCTTCTAATAGTAATAGGTACTCTCTATACAATGCCCCTAACCCTAATAGTCTAAAACAGTTACGTATAGTCTTAATATTTAAACTCTGCACTTCCACGTAATCTTTGCGCTATTTTCTAGTTCTATACTAGTTAAGCGCATATTACACTATATCTTCTTTGCAATATTTAGAGTTTTTATAGCGCTTACCTAATGGCCTTAAGCATCTTATAGAAGAGTGTATTTTTACATTTATTCTGTTTACCTAGTAAAAGTTTAAGTTCTGTCTATCTTTGTTATATAAAGTAATAAGGTAGTAAGTTACCTTCTAATAGTAGTGTTAAACAAATACTACAGCAGTATCTATAAAGTCTAGCAACGTAATATATATAGCAACTTTACTAAAAGGTAGTATAATAGAATTTAGTAATATGCCTAGTATAGACTATCTAAGTTATCTAAATAGTATTGCTATTAATACGCTTGTAGTAAAGGTATGCTTGCGCTAGTTAGTAGTAGTATACTATTAACTTTAGTTTATAACTATTTTGTATTTAAATGCTATAAGCGCAAGCTATTTAGAGTTGTAAAAGCAGATCTGCGCAAGAAAATCTCTCTTGTTTATTATTAAGTAGAATTATTTTACTATTATAATATAGTAGGTCTTACTATTTATTCTAGTGTATATACTATTAAAGGCTCTATATATTGTGGTAAAGTAACATAGGAAGTAAGTCTGAAGGACGCTTAGGGCACAGCTAAGGGCATAGACAAGATACGATAGCTAAAGAGCTATTAGAGGACAGAACAACCTATAACACACACACCTAATAATAATATATTTAATTCTACATCAAATCTAATAGGCCTTAGAGGTAAATAACGCTCTACTATATATAGCAACTAATTACGACTCTAAATTCCTATTAGCCTAGGCCTTAAGAGGCTGCGCACCTGCGCATACACCTACGCTCTTCTGTAGTCCTTGTAACCTAGGAATTGCAAGAACTTAATAGTCTAACAAGTGTTTGGTAAGCTGCTACAGTTCTCTTTAGAATATAATTAGTATTTATTCTAAGGACATAGAGTTAATACTCTAAGATTAGAGGAACAGAAAGTAGGATCTAGAGCAACGCCTATCCAAAGGGCCTAAAGCAACGCCTATCCAAAGTACCTAGATTAGCTACTACTAGAACTAAGTTAGAAGGGGGATTAAGTAGACCCTAAAAAGCAGAGCAATAGCTAAAGGAGCAAGACGTAAGCTGTAGCTAAAGCTGTATTAGGCTAAGTAAAAGCGCAAAGTTATTGCGCTCTACTAAGTATATAGTATACTAAAGAAGTCCTAGAGCATAGATAGTAAAAACAACTAAGAGCAGACTAAAAAAGACATTAAAACAGGTAGTTAGAAGGAAGAGGAAACTAATAATCGCTTAGACAGCAAGTATAAAGAAATTAAGAAGAAATTAGTAGACTTTATAACAGAAGCGCTATTAGACATTAGAAAAGCTTAAGCCTTTAGCTTTTTAGCAACCTTACACAAAGCAGTAACCTTAATCCTAGTCTTTTAGGCTATTACTCTTCTTTAGTCTATTTAAATAAGCTCTAACTACTATTTAGGCAGCCTATAAAAGTAACACAGAGACAACACAAAACTACTTAATAGCACATTAAGTTGTTAACGCCTTAAATACCCTAATAGACAGAAAGCTCTACTACTAACGCCTGTAGAGTTAATAAGAGAAGCTAGCGCAAATATAAGTAGTGCGCTAGAGGAGTAGGCTAAACAGCTATTAGAAGGGCACTCTAGGCGCAAAAGCATAAGCTAAGATAACTTAATGTTAAGGGCTCTTTAGATGCTAGTAGAGTCTCTTAACTAAGTGCAGCTTCTATTGTATATAACGCAGTTGCTATCTTACCTAGCAGAAAATATGCTGTTGTTTAATAGGACTAACGTTACAGACTTTCTAGAGCGCTTTAAGGACTTCTTAAAGTACTATAGCTTTATAGACTAGATAATAATTAACAGACTAGTCGCCTACTATAAGCTAAGACAGAGGACTATTATACAGGCGTCTAAAGAGTATGCAGAAGCCTAGGATAACTACTCTTAGAGAGAGCTCTGTAATAGCTTCTAATAACGCTTTAGAAATAATAATAAAGATTAACAGAAAGAACGTATAGAATACTTTAAACACTAGCTAGGTTAGTGCTAAATAAGATTAGACCTAAAGATTAGAGACTACCTACAGGACTTTTAAATCTGCAGCAAAAGGTATATTAAAGCGGGCACTATTAATAAGGACTGTTGCAGCTACTACCTTGTTAAAAGACTGCTGCTCTAACACGCAACAAAGATTCTAGAGAGATTTAGCCTAAAAACAGACACCCTAAAGGACTTTAAGTACAAAAAGATCTAAGACTACTTAGCAAAACGCCTAGAAGTAGAGAAGAAAGTACGTATATTAAATCTAGCAGAAGCTATAAGGGCCTTTAAACTAGAGGTAGAGTTTAAAGTAAAACTAGTAGCTAAACAACTATTAGCCTTACTGCAACAAAACAACTCTAAATCTAAAATTAAGCTAGAAACAAACTTCTAACCTGCTACTCTTTAGTTGCTAATAAAGAGCACTCTATCTAGAAACTAGCGCAAGCAAGCTCCTTCTAGTGCAGCGCCTATAAAGAAAAAAGTAGATAACCTTGTAGATAAGATGCTGCAGCTCAGGCTTAACTAAATAGCTATTAAGCAGTAGCTATAGAGTATGCAATAGACCCTTTGCGAAGCAGAGCTTATAAACAACCTAGTTATTTATGCCTTAGTTTGCAAGCAAACTAAAGAGTAATTAAGAGCCCTGTAACTATACATGCCTTAGTTAGCTCTACAGAACTAGAGCTATCTAAACTACAGGCAACAGTAGTAAGCATAGAGAAATAATAACTATTAGCGCAACAGCTAGAACTATAGCTACTTAAACAACAATTAGAGTTACTAGTAGAGACGTCCTAGTAGAGGACTACTAAGCAGCTTTAGGATAAACTGTTAGGTTTGTAATAAGACAGGGCATTTAAAGCAGGACTGCCTAACACTAAAAGGCTTTATTACTAACAGCTAGTGCTTCCTTAACAAACGCAACATGCTCTAATAGGGGACGCCTAATAACCTACAAGGCTAAGTTACTAGCCTTAGCAACGCATAATAGGCTAAGACTATTTTAGCTAAGATTCAGAGGCGCTTTCTAAAACGTAACATTAACCCTCTTAAGGTTAAATCTAAGTTTATAGGCAGACCTAGCCCTTCTATTCCTATCAAGAACAACACAGTCTCTATATAGTTAGTACCTAACACCTTAGAAGCGTTATTAGAAGCAAACTGTAATCTGAGTATTAGGACATGTTAGACTGCCTTATAACTAAATCTAAGAAACTTCTTGCTAACAGCAGCTTAGTATTAGCTACAGTTATTAGCTAAAACTAAGCAAAGCGTAGTAATAGTTAGCCTGTATATAGTTAGGTTTAGGTTTAGAAGCTACCTTAGAAGCTAGTTAATAAGATCCTGCACTTAAAAGGCTATAGGGACAGAGATAACAGCTACTTTATAAGCAAAAAGTTAGAGCAAGACTACTTAGTTTAATTTGCAAGTAATAAGAAATTAACAGATATAGAAATAGAGGAGGTTACCTAACTAACTAAAGGGCTGTTAAAGCCTACCTACGTAGTAGAGCAAAAGAAGAAGAACCTAAAGAAGTAGCAGCTAGTCTAGAAGTTTAAAGCTAATGCCTAATTAGTTATCTAGCGCATCCTTAACACCCTAGTTCTGTTACTGCTTAAGACTGTTATTAGCAACATGCTAGAGGTTAAAAAGAAGCTGTTCTAAGTAAGCTATACGCTAGTAGAGTTTAAAGACCTTTTAGTTGCTCTAACACGCTACATAACAGTTAAAAGCGCTAACAAAGACTTAGATAGAAACTAACCTACTATAAGAGCTAGTGTTAACTTGCTAACCTAGGGCTTACTTCTAGACTACGTGCTAGTTAAGGCAGTAAACAGAAAAGTAAGTAAGTACTTTAGTATTAATACTAAATACTAGTTAGACCTAGAGATTAGCTAGATTAAAAGGCACATCTAACGTAATAAAGAACTAGGCCTTAAGCTTGCTGCTAACAAAGACTTCTGCGAGCCTACTTACTGTTAGAGGGAGTATAATTAAGCCTTAGGCGTAGAGCACCTTAGAAGAGAATGCCTAAAAGTACCTATTAACATTAAGAGGACCTAGTTTCTTAGCCTTATTAACTCTAGCGCAGAGCTTAACACTATAAAAAGAGAAATAGCAGAACAAGCTATGCTTTTAATTACGTCTCTGCTAAAGAGTATAAGAACTGTAAAAATAGTAGCAGTAAACAGTTTAACTAAAGGGTTCTTAGGCATTATATAGAGAGTACCTATTACTATTAGGAGGATTAAAATCTGCACTAGCTTCTTTATCCTTAAGGATTGCATAAACCTAATTATCCTAGGCAATCTCTTTCTAACAGACGCTTAAGCTAAAATTAAGTACGCTACTAATAGGCTAACCTACTACTAAATCTTTAGTAAGGATAGTAAACACAGTATAAGATTTGTGTGCACAAGAGGTAATTAGATTAACGCGCTAGGACTCTACTCTAGGCCTCTAGTAGGAAATGTTAAGGGAGTGTAATCGCTAGCGTTTTACTTCTATCTAAACCTGTTGCACAGCTAGACTAGAACTATTAAATAAACTTAATACAGCTTTAAGTAGACTCTAATACTCTAAGCAAGGATTAGCTAGCAATAAAGTTAGCAATAGAGTAGCTCTAACAGAAATCTTTAATACTAATTATTCTCTTAGACACACAGTTCTTCTAGTAGCTAGGTGTAGGCACTATAGGCGTAGGGCCTAACAGATCTATTATTATTAGTAACAGTAATAGAATGTACATGCTTGTTAGCGACAGCGTAGGCTACTACTCTTAAAATATTATAGCAAGTGTTGTAAGACAGCTCTCTTAGAGTCTTAGGATTAATATTAGTGCTAAGAGCTTCTAAGAGCAAGAGCTTAGTAAAACAACTAGCAAGAGGGGTTTACTTGTTAAAGTAATAACAATTTAGCTAAAGCGCATAACTAATCTATAATTAAACAATGTTTTCTTTAACGTTAGTACTTTGCATAAGCAAAAAGCTTAAAAGGTCTAGCTAGTAGATAACTTAGGACAGACTCTAAAGGATATTAGCAAGTATAAAGATTAGAAAGAGCGCGCGCGCATTTAACAGGTACTAAATAAGGAAAACGCTCTATTCTTAAGCTACTTTAAGCTATAATACGCAAAGTTCTCTAGAGGCATAAGGCTTACGCCTAAACGCCTGTTAAAGATAAAGATCTCTCTAGACTTGCTCCTACAAGAACAAGCTATGCTAGAGAAGCTACTATACTAATAAGAAGCTACTCTAGCCTAGAACTTTAGCAAATTAGGACAAGTTAGCTATAAGGTAGTACTCCTAATTAAAATTAACACTGTTCCTTATAAGGCGTAGCAAGCTAATTAGTTCCCTATCCCCTAAAAACTTAGAGACGTAGTAGTTAAAATAGTACAGAAATGTATTAACTAAGGGGCTCTTAAACTGTGCAGAAGCTAGTACTAAAACCTATAGTTTCTAGTAGCTAAGAAAGACAAAGGATATTAACTTATTAATAACACGCAAAAGATTAACAAAGTTACAATTTAGAACGCAAACCTACTACCTAATCTAGATAAATTTATAAAAGATTTTGCTAGTTACGTAATTATAAGCTTGCTTAACTTCTTCTTGGAATATAACTAAGTAGAGTTGCACAAGAACTCTTAGAACTTAATAGTGTTCTATACACCTATTAGACTAGTGCGCTAGTATATGCTGCCTATAAGTATAACAAATTTAGTTGCTAAATTTATACGCGTTATAACTAAGATATGCTAAGATTATATTCTAGAACACTATAGACTTTACCTAGATAATGTTTGTATTAAGGGACTAAAGTACTACTACAACAGAATAGAAATTAAACTAGGTATTAGAAAATACGTTGCAGAGCACCTCTGCAATATAGACGCTGTGTTAGCAGACATTAAACACGCAGGAGCTATAATATTAGGTTACAAATTAGATTTCTGCTACGCGTCTATAATTGTAGTAGGTTATTAGGTTAACGCTGCTAGCTACTATTCTAACTACAAGAAAATTAAGAAGATACTCTTCTAGCTGCTCTACAGAGACCAAAAAGACGTTTAAATGTTTATTAGCCCATGCGTGTATTACAGAGTATAGATTAAGTATTTTAGTATTATTTTAGAACTGCTATTCTACCTGCTACGCAAAAATGCGCCTTTTAAGTAGTCTTTAGAACAGTAGAGCGCAATAGATAAGTTAAAGCGCGTGCTATGTTCTACGCTAGCGCTTGTCTCTATCTCTTATAACAAGCTATTACTCCTAATTATTATGTCTGTTAATAGTAGTTAAAAGAGTTAGGACGCAGTTCTTATACAGCTAGATCTAAAGAGTTATTTGCACCCTATCTAGTACAAAAGTAGAGTTTAGTCTAAGTCTAAACAAAATTAGGACTTAGGAAAATATAAATGCAAAGCCTTGCTCCTAGCGCTAAAGAAGTTTTAGACCTACCTATACAGAGTAGAGTTTGTTATAGAAACAGACGCAAAGACGCTAGTTGTACAGCTTTAGCAAAGTGTAACTAACTTACTAGAAGCCTTTATTATATAGTAGCTAGCGCTTCTTAACATATAAGAATTTAACATAGTCTATATTAAAGGCAAGAGAAATATAGTAGCTAACGCCCTTTTAAGAAGACCTAAGGAACTAGAGTAGAAGCTACCTAATGTAAGAGGTTTGTATAGCAGTAAAGTTACAGGATAATAATAGTAGTACAGGTAGAAGTAAGTTAATTCCTGTTCTGCAACTTTAGTGTAGAACTCTTCTTTTGTAGATATAACTAGACACGTATCCTTATAACAGAAATATACTAGGCCTACGCTAGCGTAGCACTGTTAAGGCGCTAGGGTAGCTATACGCGTTCTACGCGTAAAGACGCTAGGGTAGCGTTATTGTAGCGCAGGCGCGTTACTGCGCAGCTAACAGCTTTACGCTGTAACATTCTTACAATTATTCTCTTCTCTCTAAAATTGCTATTCTAGCAATTTATATAACATTAGGTTTATAGGTATATGCCTAATGTTGTTATTGTAGGGCCTGTTTGCTGTATAGCTGTTGTTGTGCTAAGACTAAAACTCTAGGTAAATCTAAAAGGCAGCTAGTAGCTATAGTAATAGTAGAAATATAGCAAAACTTTGTGTACATAATCTTTTCTGCTTCTTTAGTAATAACTACATTACTCTGCTACTATATTATCTACTAGCTCTACGCTGTTACAACTACGTTGCACTTATATTAATTACTATAAGTACTACGCCTACTTTACCTACTACCTCTACTATTCTTGTAAGTAGTATAACACTAGCGTTGTAACGTTACTAACTTAGTGCTTAGGCTACGCCTATTGCCTGCTGTAGTAGCGTCCCTAATATTAAGTTAGTAATTTTAATTTACTTCTACTACGCTAAAAGCCTAAGGCTTACTAGTACCTATTGTAACCTTATAGTTAGTAGCCTGCGCTATAGCCCTTACTAGGGCAAGCAGAAGCCTTGCTCTAAGGTCTCTGCCAATTTTATTAAGAGCTAGAATACTATCTACTAGTAGTAGCAGCGCCTTGCTGCTAAGGAAAAGCCTAATTCTATTATAGTTAACGCGTAAGAGACGTTGCTGCGCTAGTAGACTAGCTTAGTAGAGCTTTTCCTGCGTACAGAGGTTAAGTATAAGAGCTGTTGTTAGCCTAAGAGCAACAAGATCTAAATTCTACAGGTTAAGGTAACTAACTACCTATCTACTATAGTAAAAGGTATCCTTAACCTGCTACAGGCTTAGGTAAGTTATTTTTCCTATTCCTTGCAGTTACTGCGCTAGCGTTCTAACAGCGTCTAGGCTAACTTTTCTCTACTTAGCAAGGCAGATGCGCAGTCTAATTCTAACCTTAATCTAGAGGAGTAGGAGTCTTCTACTAGGTCTAAGCCTAGGTCTAAGAGTAGTAGCAGTAGTAAGAGTAGAGATAGAGATAAAACCCCTCTCTAGGAGAGCCCTAGCCCTGTGCCTCCTCTTAAGAAGAAGAGTAAGAGCAAGGCTAAGGCTAAGCCTAAGGCTAAGCCTAAGGCTAAACCTAAGCCTAAGCCTAAGCCTAAGAAGCGCCTAGCTTTAGCTAGTTCTGCTAAGGAGCCTGCGTCCAAGCGCGTTAAGGGCTTAGACCTATTAGGTTACCTAGTGCGCGCCGCGACAGCGTTAGTAAGAAGCAAGGTCCTATTAGAGTTAGGTAATACTATCTCCTAGAAACAGTAGAAGGAGAAGAAGGCTAGAGGGCTTAGTAATAATTTACTAGGCTCTCTAAGCTTCTATAAGGGTAAGGAGGATAACAAGGACTTCCTAAAGTAAGATAGCGTTTGTGCCTAGTTGCGTTGTTAGGGCGCTAGTAGTGCGCTAGTAAGGCGCCTTTGTTTTCCTATGTTTTTTCTTTTTTTTTTTGTATATTAATTGTATAGGTAATTAATCTTCTCTTTAGTTATACTTCTCTATAAGTAATTTGTCTATATCTTTTTAATTAACCTATTTGTTATATTCTAAGAGCTAGCCTTTCTATTTTACTAGGTAATTTACTAAACGCCTGTTGCGCCTCTTTACTAACATAGCTTTAACCTTATAGCGTTATTGTAGCTCCTTACTATTGTCTAGATTAACAGGCCTAGGTAAGGTTAACTCTTCTCCCTTTCTAGCTATAAACAGCTAGAGTAAGGAGGTGTAGAATACTAGGTAGATTCTTATGTGCGACAAAAGTAAGATCCTAAAAGCTTGTAATCTAATTTGCTCTTCTACTAGAAAGGGGCCTATCTAGCGCAGTAACAGCTTTCTGCTAGCGCTGCGTAGGCGCAGATGCTTTGTTAATAAGAGGACTATATCCTCTAGTTTAAATCCTTAGAGCCTGTGTTTCTTATTGTAATATTACTCCTAGTATTGTAAGCTTTTATTCTAGTAATTAGCTAAAGCGTTCTGAGTTTATATAAGCTTTTGCAACCTTTCTTTAATGCTAGGAACTTTAGTAGGCGCTATTAGCTTGCAGTTAAGGCGCAGGTAGAACCTGTAGCAGGCGAAGAATAGGAATACTTCTAATGTAGCCTATCTAGCATTGTTATATACAAACTCTGCTAGTAACAGAAGGTGTACCTAATTATTAGGTTAATTGCTTACAAAAGCCCTTAAGTATTACTTTAGTGTTTAATTTTAACACTTTGTTTAGCTGTCTGTTTACAGATAGAAGGTAGTGCTAAGCTAGCGCTTTACCTTTGCTACAAAGCAGAAGTCTACCTAAAACTACAAAGTAAAGACACTTCCTTAGTCTAATACAATACCTTTAGGTAAGCCAAAGAATTGTACAACATATTCTAAAAACAGATCTGCTAATTATAAGGCAGTAACTGTTTTTTATGTAGAGATATACTTAGCTATTTTTGTGTACCTATTAACTACAACAAGTATTGCGTTATACACAGCACTGTAGCGCTTGGCAGGTAGTAAGCCTATAACAAAATCTATTGTAATTTCTTGCTATAGTCCCTAAGGTTAGGAGAGCGCGTTTAATACGCTAGTAGAGCGCTACTTAAGTAACTTTGTGCCTTAGCACACTAAGCAAGAGTTAATGTACTCCTTAAGCTTCTTCTTAAGCCTAGGCTAATAGTAGTATTAGGCTACAAGCTTAAGCGTTTTAGCTTACTAAAAATAGCTAGCAAGTAAATTGTTATAATATACCTTAAGAAGGTTAGCTCTAAGAGCCAGCTCTAGTAGAATATATAATTAGTCCTTGAACTAAAGGCTGCCTAAAGCGTTAAGCTTCTAGTGCCTTAGGCGTTTACTAGTGCCTTAACAGGCAGACACTAGAGATTTAACGTCCCTGCGTATTGTAACTGCTTCTAGGTTATTCTGTTGTACTTGTACATAGATTTTAAAGAAGGACTTAAGGAGTTCCTTATAAGCTAACCTCTCTAAGGCTGCAGCTCTTACTTGTAACTGTGTAACCCTTTAGGCTATTACTAGTCTACTCTTAAGGATCTTCTAATTAGAGCTGTAGCGCGTAGCTATCGCCTTAACGCCGTGCGCTAGGCTTATAGAAACATCTTTACTAAGATGTAGAGTACCTACTTACTGTTAAGCTATTGTCTAGCTTCCTACTAACGCTAGCTTTTTACTAGGTAGCTTAGCTTAGGTTCCTGCTAGCTGCAACTTCTTTTGCAGTGCTAGCAACATATCTAATAGTTAAATATCTAGCGTATTACTGTTGTCTACAGGTTACCTTAAAGGCCTATCTACAGGATTTGTCTTTCTAGACTAATGCTTAATCTTAAAGTTATAAGCAGCTAGCTTTATTACCTAGCTAGCCTGTCTCTTAGACAGAGTTAACGTGCCTATAAAGCTGCGTAGGTTATTATAGTCTGTCTATATTTCTAACTAAATTGCTAGCCTCTTAACGTAGTAACGCTAGTGCTGCACTGCTATAACAATAGTAAGGAGCTCTAGGTTGTATATATAGTAGTTTCTTTCTATAGAAAAAAGCTTCCTTAACTAGAAGGCTACAGGGTGCTAGTTCCTATCTGCATAGAGTTAGAAGAAGATACCTACTACTTCTTAAATAGAGGCATTAGTTTCTAACTTAGATAGGAGTATATAGTTATAATGTTGCAGAACAGGTATAGTTGCAAACCTGTTACAAAGCTAGCACTTTACCTTCTCTGCTGCGTTAGGCTAGTTAAAAGGACTAGACTTCTTCCCTTAAACTAATCCTTTTAGAAGATTAGTAATAGGGCTAACAATAATAGAGAAACTTTATATAAAGCATTAATAGAAGTTTGCAAAGCCTAGAAAGACTTAAATATCCTTAAAGGACGTTAGCGTAGGCTAATTAATAACTGCGCGAACCTGTTCTAGATCTATTGTAACACTATTAAGGCGCATAATAAACCCTAAGAACTTAACTTAGTTAGTAGCAAAGGTATACTTTTTTAAGTTAACAAAAAGACTGTATTCTCTTAGCTTAGCGAGTACTTTTCTTACCTGCTCCTAATAATCCTCTCCCTTTTAAGAAAAGATTAGAATATTATTAAGATAGATAACGCAAAAGATATCTAAATACAAGGCTAAGGCTCTATTAATATACCTCTAGAACGTAGCAGGCGCGTTGGTTAGCCTAAAGGGCATAACTATGTACTTAAAGTAGCTGTATTGTGTGCAAAACGCTATCTTCTACTTATTACCTTACTAGATCCTAATCTGGTAATACGCGTTCTTAAGATTAAGCTTAGTAAACTTTACTAATCTACAGAGCTAATTAAAGGTTTTCCTAATTAAGGGAAGAGCTAGTCTATTCTTTTTAGTAACTTAATTAAGGCCTTAATAATCTACGCAAAGGCGTAGCGTTCTATCTTTTTTGGGCACAAACAGAATAGGTGCTCCTGCAGGGCTTATGCTTTCTTAGATCTAGCCTAGGCTCTGCGCTGTTACTAAGTAGTTGCGCAGTATACTTAGCTTCTTTAGTAAAAGGTTATAGAGCAGCCTATATAGAGCTGTAGTTTCTTCTTTTAAATTAATAGCGTAGTTACTTCTGTAGTACTGCAGCAGCGCGTTAGCAGCGTTACTGTTTGCAATGTCTTTAAAATCCTTAAGTTTAATAGGCTATAATAGGCATTTAGTAGAAGAGAATTATAGACTGCCTACTAGGACTGCGTACACGCTTAGCTTATTATAAAGGAATTCTGCAAAGGTTTTTACGTCTTTAACTCTTATTGTATTAGTATTAAGCTTGTAGCGCTACTACTTTAACTTGCAGTTAATAATAACGCGCTCCTCTTTTAGGCTTAGTAGACCTAAAATAACAGGTTGTGCTGCATTAGCAATTCTGTATAGAATAGTAGTAAAGGACTTAGTTATGCTCTAGTTGTCCTTTATTGTTAGATAAGCTGTGCTTAAGTTAGGTAAGCAGATAGTTAGTAGCGCAGCGCTATTAATACAAGAGAGACCTTTAAGTAAGGCAACTCTCTTGTTAATAGTGCTAAGTTCTGCACTGCAGTTAATTAGGATTTGTATAGGCTACGCAGCGCTATTGTTACGCAGCGTCTTAAGTACTTTAATACAATCCTCTTGTTATAGTAAGACTTAGGCTGTTAAGAAAGAGGCTTCTTTTAGGCCTGCTTGTTTTTTGTTTGTATTGCGTTTGAACTAGTAACAGAAGAAGAGCTATTAAGCCTTAATCTACACTCTCTAGCCTAATAGCCTATCTTACTGCAATAGTAGTAGGTGTTAGTTAGCTTTAGGCTTAGGTTTGTAGTGCTAGCGATACAACGTTATAGAGCTGTTGCGTCTAGTTTATATAACAAGCACATGCAAACACATGTTACATCCAATACCTTATAAAGGCTTAGTAACAGATTATGTAGGGAGCTAGCAGATTAGGACCAAAAGCGCTCCAACAGCGCTCTAACTTAGCTGCTACGCCTACTATAAATATAAGCCTATAGCATAGATAGAGAACAAGTTTCTCTTGTCCTTCCGTACAAGACCTATAGGTGTATAGCTAATCCAGAATCTCTGATACAACACGCACTCCTATATGCCTCTGATACATATCTAATTTAATCCTAATAGCTGTACCTACCTGCGTTGTTACATTACAAGAGAAACTTTATCCCGCTAGTAATAGCATTTAGATAATATTGCTATTTACTTTTAAAAAGATCGCGTTGAAACGTCTAGAACCCTATCCAAATTAGATCTGTTTGTAACCTTAAATCTATTAAACACAGTTAGGATCCCTTAGATCTCCTAACAGCTAAAGCCTTTAGGTTTGGATCTTTCTATTAACATAACAGTTAGGATTACTTTAGAAAAGTTGCGTTTGGCGCTACAATAGAAACTTAGAGACTATTAATAACTTAGGAGTATTAGAGGCAACGCTAATAACTCTCCCTAAAGAACTAACCCTAGGAGCCTTCTCCTAAGACGACTTTGTATTAACTGTAACAACCTAGCAACAGAGTGCTAAAGTAAAAAAGACAGACACTAAGAAACCCCCTTAGTCTAGAGCTGCACTAAATCTAACCCCTGCCTAAATAGAAGTCAATTAATTACGATAAGATTTGAAACAGGCTCTAGCAGAAATTAATTCCCTTAAGAAAGGACCAACTCTGTTAGTAGGACTAGACAAGCCCTTACCTACTACTAAATCACCCTAGAATAATTCTGCACCCTGCTGTTTATCTAACAGCTCTACATCTAAGTACTTACATTGCTATAAGGGCTCTCGCTAACTTTAACAATCTAAGAAAACGCCTAATATAGACAATCTTAGTAATAGAAAAGATCCTACCTTCTGCTAATAGCAAGCCTTAATCTAGGATCAACTTAAAATTAACTTAGATTACTATTAGACTAAAAGACAACGCATAGCCTTAGTATAGGGCTATACTATAGGATTAGCCAAGGGCTATCTTAAGCTACAATATTTATTAGATACTAATTAAGAGCAATTCTAGAACGTTAAGCAAATAGTTAAGCTACTTAAGTCCTATTTTATTACAGGCAACAAGGTAGCCAAAAGCTATGCAGCGTTCAATTGATTGCAGATAACAAAGGAGAAAACGTTCCCCTTGTTTAAAGCTAGGTTTTTAAGTTCTGCAGTCAAGGGACAAGTACCTCCTTTAGAGTAGTTTTACTACTTATAGACTAAGATTACGCTAGGGTTGCGAGCCCCTAACCTAGGATTTAGGCACTAATAGAAGAACTTATTTAATCAGATAGTAGAACACCTTACCGCATACAATATAGAGCAGAAGAACAACCCTACACTAAGTATAACACTAGCTGCTGCTAAGTTACCAATTAGGTTAGCCCTACAACAGAATTTGGAGCTAAATTAGACTACTACTACTAACGCTCCAACAAATTCTGCGCCAGCCTATTAATCTACAACAGTACGTCTTCCTACAAAGACCCCTAAGCTAGAACAACAGAAGACCCCTAGTAGTTATTACAATTGCAGTAAGCTAGGATACTACTCTAGTAACTACACAAAGCCTTGTGTGCGTTAGATTAAAGCTATAGAAGTAGATAAGTATAAAGATGCTTAAGAGCAACCCAATTAGGAGGTGTATTGTACAGGAAACAGAAGCGCCTAGAAGGACACTCTTCCCTAGGCCTAAGCTATTACAATCTATCCTACCTTAACCTTTCCTATTTGTTTTGCAGTCCCTATTTCCTTATACCTACGCTTCTTTACAACTAAGGCCTTAGCTTACGCCTCAATACTCTTGTTAACACTAGTGCTTAAGGTTTCCTATTTTTAAATTTACAAATTGTTTTATCTGCTTCTAAAGCCTTGCAGCAACCTATCTAGAAGCTCCCCTTCTAGGTTCAAGTGCGCAGCTTCAAGGATTAGATTACTTCTTTAGTTACTCAATATATTTAACTACACTTAAATATTAATAGCCAAAAGATTTTGAACTATCTATTCCTTATCCTTGATCTTAGGTCTTAGGATTGTATACTTAGCCTCTAATAGTTAAGACAATTTAAGATTCAATTAGACACAGATAGGTTACAGTTTATTTGGCTATCTAAGTACCCCTATTTATATAATCCTTTACCCCTTATTCCTACTGTTCTACATTAAGCTATAGTGCTAGCTACTGTCTATCTTAATGTGCAACAACGCAACACCCTATAGGAGAAAGAAGACTATTGTATCTAAAACAGTCCTTACTATTCTTCTTCTTCTATTTATTGTATTAAGAGATGCTTGAAGCTCCTATTAGCCTAAAAAATCTTAGAGATTCCTTATACCCTAACCAAGCAAACCCGCTTAGAGTCCAAATCCCCTCTAAGCACCTGCATAGCTCTTATTTCTGCTAATGCATTTCACTTTATTATAAAGAAGCCCTAGAATAAGTTCTTTACAACAAGCCTCTATAAGATTAACAGGATCCTTGCCTCTAAGGACAACGCAGACAATTAAAGCCAATTAGATAAGAAATTACCTACCTGCTACTCCTAGTATCAGAATATATTTAGTAAGTTAGCAGCCAATCAATTGCCTTTTTACTATCTGTATAATTATAAGATTATCCTTAAAGAACTATTACTAAATGCGTTTAGTCTCTTGTACAAGTAGAATTAGGAGGAGCTTAAAGCTACTAAGGCCTACGTCTAGGAATACCTTTAGAAGGGTTTTATTAAGGCTAGCTAAAGCCCTTTTGCTTTACCTATTCTCTGTGTACACAAACCAAATAGAGATATACGCATCTGTATAGACTACTAGAAGATTAACGCCCTTACGCGCAAGGACGTCTATCCAATCCCTTGCATTAATAAGCTGCTATTACGTCCCTCTAAAGCTAAGATCTTTACTAAGTTTAATATCTAGGCCGCCTTTAACAAAATTTGTATAGATCCTAACTCTAAAGAGTATACTACCTTTTGAACCTGTTACAGTATATACAAGTATAAGGTTCTCTCTTTTGGCTTATGCAATAGGCTAGCAACGTATTAGCGCTACATAAATAATATACTAATTAATTATCTTAACAATTTCTGAATTGCGTATCTTAATAACATCCTAATCTACTTAGAGGATATAAACTTACATTAGAAACACGTCCAAAAGGTCTTAGAGCGCCTACGTACTGCAGGACTCTAAGTAGACATTTAGAAGAGTAAATTCTATGTAACCTACACAAAGTATCTAGGCTACGTTTTAACAAACTAGGGCACTAAAGTTAACTCTAACAAGGTAGAAGCACTCTAAAACTAGGCTAAACCTACTACAGTTACTAGCGTTAAGTTATTTCTTGGTTTTGCTGGTTTCTATTAACAGTTTATTAAGGATTTCTCCTGTGTGGCCAAACTAATCCTAAAGCTTTAAAGTCCCTCTATACTGTTTGAATAGACTACAGACTGCTAATAGGCTTTTAATCAGATTAAAGCCTTACTCCTAGCTATTCCTACGCTATCTTATTTCTATCCCAAGTATAACACAAAGTTAGAAACTAACGCGTTAGATAGAGTAATAGCAGAGGTACTCTCTTAGAAGCACTCTAATAACAAGTAGTATCCTATAGCCTTCTACAGTCACACCCTATCTAGGGCTAAGCTTAATTAGGAAATACACAATAAAGAACTTTTTGCTATCCTAAAAGCGTTTAAAAAGTAGAGAGCTAAACTTACCTCTATACAGAGTTAAATCCAGGTGTATTTAGATTACTGCTCCTTAGAATACTTTATAACTACTAAGGTTCTTAATGCACGTTAAGCACAATAGGCAGAGATTATTACCTCTTTTAATTTCTGCATTAAGTACATGCCTGGTAAGCTTAACAAGTAAGCTAATATCCTAAGCTAAAGGAAACAAGATGTTAGTAAGGTTAAGGCTGCCTAACAAGACAACAGATCCCGTGTACTTCTAGGACCTAAACGCCTAAACCCCCTAGTTAACTCTAAACTAGCTTAGAACTACGTCTGTAACCAGCCAGAGATTAATGTTTTAGCTATTTTAGTCTAATCTATTAGTGCCCCCCTAAATCTTAACTTATTAGAACTAATTAAAGCCCTGTTAGCAGAGAATCGCTGCTCCTTTAAAGAAGAACGCCTTACGCTACTACAGCTATATTGTGTCTAAAAAGGACTACTGCTATATTACTTACGCCTATGTATACCCAGAGATTCCCTTTTATGCACTTAACTAATTAGAGAAGCTTACAATTAGGTATCTACTGCTTACCTAAGCGCTATAAAAACGTATTAGCTCCTAGCTTAGCAATACTACTAGAAAGGCATAGAAGCTATATGCAAACGCTATGTACGAAACTGCGTTTCCTGTTAAAGATCCTATCTAAGACAGCTCTAATCCCAAGGGTTCCTCTATCTGTTACCAATTCCTAACAGGCCTATGCAGCATTTGTGTATAGATTTCAAGACATTCTTAACCAATTGGTATAGCTATAATCAAATTATAGTTATTATTAATTGCCTATTAAAGCAAGCTATCTCTATCCTGTGTTACAAGACTATTAACGCCTAGGAAATAGCTTATTTGTTTATCTAATAGGTATACCAATTTAGCTACACGCCTAAAAGCATAGTGTCTAACTGCAGCCTCTAGTTTGTGTCCTAATTCTAGTCTAAGTTCTGCAAGATCCTAGGCGTGCAAATTAAGCTTTCTACAGCCTACTATAAACAAACTAATAGACAAACTAAGATTATAAACAAGTATATTAATTAACAATTAAGGCTCTTTGTATCCTACTACTAGGACAACTAGAGTAACCTCTTGCTAATAATTAATTAAGCTTAAGCTACACTACTGCACTCCGCAATTGGTATAGCACTATACTAGCTCCTATTTAGATCTAAACTACAACAGAGCTAGGATTAGGCATTATCCCCTTTAAAACACAAAGATATAAACGTTAAGAATGCCTTAAGCTTAGCTACCTGCATGTATAAAGCCTAGCGCACAGCTAAAGACAATATAGAGAAGGCGCAGCAACAGATAGCTACTAAGGTAAACAAATATTATTAACCTGTCAATTGGGTAGTAGGTAATAAGGTTTACCTCTTAACCTAAAACCTATCTATTACCTGCCTAAGTCGCAAACTCGCTAAATTGTAGGAAGGCTCCTTTAAAGTTCTAGAACAAGTTAGTTATTTATTTCAACTAAAGCTACCTAAAGAATCTAAGATCTATAACGTGTTTGCTTTGGATGTCCTCTGCAAGGACCCTAACAACTCCCTAGCTAGTTAGCTAAGCCTAAACCTATCTGGCATTCTAATTTAAGGCGTTAAAGAATAGAAAGTTAAAGAGATTCTGGCTAGCAAGCTATACTGCTCTATCCTAAAGTATTGTGTGAAATAGGTAGGCTATAATTCTAACCCTACCTGGTACAATACCTTAAACTTTATAGGCGCTCTACATATATTGCAAGCGTTCTATAAACGCTATCTAAAACAGCTAGGACCTCTACAAGCGTTAGCCAAATGGATTATAGTATAGGAAAAAGGAGTTAAAGATCTTACAGCATTATAAGACAATTATGTTAGAGAAATTAAACTTAATATTGCAACTACTACACTAGTAGGTAACAGCTATTAATAATAGGAGTCTTACTCTTCTATTAAATCTAACAGCAGACTATTATTGCTACTAGTAGGATGTTCTTAATTGTCTAAATCCCTAGGTGCAGACACTAACGCACTACCTAGTAGTCCTCTGTTCTAGCCCTACTTACTGCAAGTACTAGCCTCTTGCGCTGCCTTTTGCGCCTCCTTTTGCTCTGCTAACTAATTAGCCCTTAATACTATTATAACATCTACTAGCTAAGCGACTACACTAGTTAACCCTGCCGTGCTCTTCCTAAGCGACCTAACCTCCTTAGCTATTGCCCTAACCTCCCTGGCCAGCTCCTCCCTCTAGTAATAAGCGCTAACTAACAAGTTAGTGTTGTTTATATTAGCTACCTATACAGTGCCTACTTGCACAATAGCAGCTAACTAAAACGCTGCCTCCTTAACAGCAGCCTTCTGCTCTAACACTACCTTGTTAGACTTGTCTCTACCTAAGGCAGCAAACCTGCAGTTAAAGGCCCTAGAGAGGCTATTATACTTCTAGCCTGCATATAGGAGAACTAGGCAACACTTCTTATTTAAGAGTGTGCAATAAGCACACTTCTTGGACACGTCTAAATAGAATCTAAACTTAATATTAAAATGGCCGCAGGCAAAAGCCCTTGCAGCCTGTAGGCAAACAACTTAATAGGCTAGGAAATAAGCCTTAGGAGGGACAGGAATAGGCATTGTGTGTATCTACTATACAGTTAGCTAGTAATTAAGAAAGGATAAGGCTTAGATAGCTTTAGGTATATAAACGTAAGGGGGAGAGTATAGAGAAGTAGTATACTAGAGGGCTAGCCTTGTATATATGCTTAAAAAGCTTAAGGTAAAGTTAGGAACGTTAAACGCGCTAGCGCGCCAATCAAAACAACAATAAACAGCTATATTACGTTATCCCAAAATAAACTTAAGGTAAATAAGAGTTTATAACAATTTGGAGAGGTATCTAAAACAACACTAATACAGACCCAATTAATAGAGACTATTAATTTCAAGAAGGGGGGTAATGTAACAAGCACATGCAAATACATATTACATCTAATACCTTATAAAGGCTTAGTAACAGATTATATAGAAAGCTAGTAGATTAGAACTAAAAGCGCTCTAACAGCGCTCTAACTCAGCTGCTACGCCCACTATAAATATAAGCCTATAGCATAGATAGAGAACAAGTTTCTCTTGTCCTTCCGTACAAGACCTATAGGTGTATAGCCAATCTAGAATCTCTGATACAACACGCACTCCTATATGCCTCTGATACGTATCCAATTCAATCCTGATAGCTGTACCTACCTGCGTTGTTACAGTTTAGGCTGCAAAGTTTTTTCTATACTAGGCGTTCTATATATATAATAGTGTAGTAACAGTATACTACTACTATAGCGTAAGTTATCTTTTAGCGTTACAGCGCGTTTAATAAGTTCTCTACAGGTAGTAAGAAACTTAGTGTAGTTAGAGAAGGCTACTCTAATCTTTAGGCAGAGTTTACTGTACAAGTGTATTACTAGGTGTTTTTGCTTGTAAGGAGAATTTACCTAATTTTCTAAAGTAGATAGATAGGCTGCAAATTTGTTTACTGTTTAGCTATCCTTTTAGGATACCTTTTGATACTATATAGTAACTTAAAGCTCCCTATTTATAGGGCTCTTAATCTAATTAAGTAGAAAAGACATTATATTATACTACGCTAGCGTTTTGCTATTATCTTTCTATTTTCTCTATATCTACATCT
The DNA here is from genome assembly GCA_018398575.1 of Ampelomyces quisqualis. Classification (NCBI taxonomy): domain Eukaryota; kingdom Fungi; phylum Ascomycota; class Dothideomycetes; order Pleosporales; family Phaeosphaeriaceae; genus Ampelomyces; species Ampelomyces quisqualis. Next base: position 2,440,659 of record JAGTXZ010000005.1, read on the forward strand.
GTTAGAACGTAGTTTGTAAGTACTAGAGGGTAAAGGCAATCTTTTAGTCCTTAAGCTAGAAGGCTAAGAGATCTAATTAAAAGGCAATAGATAGCCTAGCCTTAAAGTCCTAATACTCTCTAATTCTCTTACCTTTAAAGACAAGGATTTTCTTAATCTTTGGCCCGCGCCTTAGTAGCGCTAATAGGTTAAGTTAGAGGCGTTGCGCTAGTAGAGACGTGTTGCGTCTAACTAGGGGGGTTAGTAGATCTGTTTTATTTGGGGTGCCTAAGGGCTGTTTAAGAGGTAAGAGAGGCTGTTTACCTACTAATAATTGCTCCTATTAGCGTACTTCCTTCTCTAGAGTCTAGATCTTAGCTTACTTCTTAAGTTCTTAGCGCTAGCGCTTTAGCTGCGCTAAGTGTTTGCCTAGGCTAAGTATTAATTTCTTATTAGAGGTGTTTTTTCTTAATAGATTAGCTAGTAGGCTTAGGGGCAGATCCTAATCTATTGTTATTAGGTAACTAGGCTGCTATCTCTTTGCAAGGTAGAGGAATTAAAACTATAAGAGGTTTGTATAGCAGCAAAGTTACAGAATAACAATAGTAGTACAAGTAGAAGTAAGTTAATTTCTGTTCTGCAACTTTAGTGCAGAACTCTCCTTTTGTAGATATAACTAGACACGTATCCTTACAATAGGAATACACTAGGCCTACGCTAGCGTAGCGCTGTTAAGGCACTAAGGCAGCTATACGCGTTCTACGCGTAAAGACGCTAGAGTAGCGTTATTGTAGCGCAGGCGCGTTGCTGCGCAGCCAATAGCTTTACACTGTAACATCCTTACACCTAATAAGCTAGAGAAAGATATTAAGGACTTTATTAACGCTTATTTAAACTTAGTACAGCTTACTATTACTCTATACCTACGCGCAGCTAACCTACGTTATAGCAGCTGTAAAGCTAATCTTAGCTTTAAAGACTAACTATTAGATAAAGCCTATAGTAAAGAATCTTAGGCTTAGGCTTATTAGATTCTATTCTACTGTTAGCCTAATAGTCTTTTAAGAGCCAAAATAAAAAAGTTTATAAGGAAAGCACTTAAATTAATAGTAAGAGAGAGGCATCTGTTCTTAATACTAACTAGAGAGCGCCTGCTGCAGCAAATTATAGACAAACCTAACAAACGTTTAGATATTATTAAAGCTATACATAATAAATTAGAGCACTATAGAAAGAAAGGTATATAGCGCAAAGTTTAGGCGCGTTATTATTAGAAAGGATAATATAAGAATGTTAAGTCCTACGTTAAGTTATACCTAGAGTGTTAAGTACACGCCTTAGTAGTAGTTTAAGAAGAACTCTAGCTAACAACTCTTCTAACAATGCCCTTTGGCTAGATATCTATAGACGTAGTCTATATGCCCTTAGCTAGAGGCAAGAAGTTTCTTATAGTAGCCTAATACACTATAACGCAGTAGGCTAAAGCTAAAGCCCTATTAAACGCAGACTTAGTATCTATTGTTAAGTTTCTAGAACACAAAGTCTTCTGCTAATAGGGCCTACTACTTAAAATTTCAGTTAATAGAGGCTCTGAAAACAAGTATCTACTAATCAACCTGTAACAGCAATTTAGAATCTATAGAGTAGTAGCTAGCGCCTATTATCTACAGAGTTAAGGCTTAATTAAACAAGGATACGCGCTAATAGTAAATGCCTTAAAGAAGCTTAGTAGAATATAGGTTAACTACTTAGACTGCGTTCTATAGGCTAATTAGACTAGTGTTAAGCGTATAACTAGAAAGACTCTAGCGTTTCTTATATATAGTTGCGAGCACGTACTACCTATCAAATTGTGTATACTAACCTAGCAGACCCTACTCTAGAAAGAAGTAACTAATACTACTTTGCTCTCAGCTATAAGGGCTTATTAATTTAAAAAGAGAGATATTAGGTTGCAAGAGTCTATTACTAGAACAGTCTAACTACGTTAGGAAAACACAACGTTAGCGACATCCGCGACATTAGCGACACTGTTGACACAACTGTACTACTAGCTACCAGACAGTTCTTGACTGTGCTTGACTGTCCCTAGAGTCCCCTATTTGTTCTAGCTGCCTAAGTAGACTAAAACGCTCAAATTGATCCACCTGATCTACTGGACCTACCTGCCCCACCCGCGCAATTACGTAATTATTCTAAAAACCTAAAATATAGAGCTTAATTCCCTCTTTAAAACGCACTATTTAGAATTTTTATAGCTGCTCTAGTTGCTGAGATGCATAGCAGTGAAGTTTGTAACTTTTTAATGTTCTTTGCTAAGGCTTGTTTTCGCTAAAGCTCTAGCACTTTAACTAGATAATATATTATATTTTTTTTAAAAAAAATAGTAACTCAAGTGTAGATTTTACTTTAGGACTATTTTATAGTAATACATTATAGTGTACGCGTTAAGATCTATTGTGTTGAACGTACTTTAAAGTTTTTTTGAAAAAGTTTATAACTTCAACGCGCTATATCTCAATAACTAGAGTAGCTAAAAAAAATCTGAATAGTGCATTTTAAAGAGGGAATTCTGCTCTATATTTTGCATTTTTAGGTTACTTACGTAATCATGAAAATACAGCAATACAGTCACGTGAGTAAAATTGGCGACATTGGCGACACTAGTGACACTAGCAACACTGTTGGGTTGCTGTCAGGTTACTAGCGACCAGAAGTGAGTGAGGCAACTTTAGCAAATTGTCTAGTAGACAGTATTGCTGTTGGGCCGCCGCGAGTCGCAGCGATCAGGCCGATCAGATCAATCTTGAATTTTCCTGACGTAAGAAACAACAACAAGAACTACTTTAATAAGAATAGGGTTACTAGAGCAGCCCAAACTAAAGGTTAGCAACTTGGTTCTGCTTAGGGATTCCTACTACAACAACAACTAATTAGTGCTTAGCAAGTTTCTTCTAAAATAGCAGAGGCTATTTAGAATACATAAAGTTAGAGAAAAGGGGTAGTATAACCTTAAGGAGCTTAATAGAGCACTGTTTTAAAGCTATACGCTAGGTAATAGCTTAAAGAAGTTCTATTAGCGCACTAAAGTAAACCTAAAGCTTATTAACCAGAGCCTATCTACTAACAACACTAGAAACTAGGCGCTCCCTAGCTAAAGGCAGGATATTCTACAACTAGTAAGAGAATTAGTAGCGCGCTAGAGTTCTAAGAGGCTTAAGAATACTACTAAGGTAGATAAGGATAAAAATTTAGATTTGGAACAATTAGTAGAGACGTGCTAAAGAGCTGTTAGAGTGTATATTGTTAAAAACCTAAACTTTAATAGATCTAGATACAAAGTTATTAGAATAGCTTTAAAGCATCTATAAGAACAAAAATAGATAGTAAAGAAAGGTATATAATAGACGCAGTTTATAATGATCTTACTAGCTATTAGAAGTAACACTAGTAAAACAAGCCTATATATTTACTATTTAGAAGCTATATTAGCGCTACGCTACAAGGTATATAAGCCTAAACTTCTAAATATACTAAAGCTTTAGAAGACGCAGCAGTATTATTTCTAGCATTAACAAGTATATTAATATTAACCTCTATCTTATCCCTATTATTAACATTATTCTTAGCAACAGTATCTATAGAGTTACTAGCTTTATCTTTAGAACTAGATTTAGAATCTAGTTTAACAGCCTAACTAGGATTAAAATTAGAGTTGCTATTATTAGAAAGCTCTAGCAGCTCTTTACTTACGCAAGACTCTCTACTGCAATAGCTCTTGTTATTAGGTATATTACGCAGCAGCCTACTCTAAACAAACAAACTCTAATTAAACCTTACAGTAGCTTAGTAGGTTAAAACAAAAAACTAAGAGTAAGACGCATATTTCCTAACACCCTATGCAGTAGAAATAGGCAGTATTAGCAGGATATTGCAAGCGTCTAGGCTATTTTAATTAATAGATTGCTTAGAATTACTTAAGTTACTATAATGTTAGCGCAATTCTAAAAGGAGCCTCTAAAGAAAAGTATTTCTAAATAACAGTTAGCGACTTACCTATATAGGAATAAGCCTAAAAGCCTATATTGTAGAAGCAGTTAGTGTAAGTACTATAGAGCAGCTGCTTTCTATTATAAATAATACTATAATACTTACTAAAAGCGTATTTGCAATTGCTTTTTGCGTAACAGCTATAAGGCTTAACGTTATACTAGCTAGAGTTAGAGTATATACAAGTAGACTAACTATAATATAGAATAAGTGTAGCTAGATTATCCTTAAGAAAGTTGCAGCCTATGCCTAAGCAAAAGTAATCCTTAACTAAAAATCTATTAGTCTTTATGTTAAAGGAGTTAAACTAGATAGCTAGCATACATCTACTCTCTTCTATAAGCTTAGAAGATAGAGTGCAGTTAACAAGCAGCAGAGAAAGGCTTCTTCTATTAGTCTTAACCTTAAAAAGTATGTGCTAGAGCTAAGTAATAACCTTAATAGTAATCTAGCTAGATAATATTACTATAACTACAAATAAATTAGTTTAAAACAGCTAACAAGATATTTAGAATTTGCTTACGTTAGTTATAGATAGCATTATAAGGGGAAGTAACCTTCTTATAGATATAAAGCTTAGAAGTCTTATTGCTATAATAGCTAGAGAAGATTAGTTTTGCAGAAGATATCTAAGCAATAGACTAAGAGGTAGGCAGAGAGGCTATTAGAGTTAGTATGTAATGCTAGGCTATCTAAGCTTAAAGCTTGTTATTACTTATACCCTAAGTCTTAGCTAGCTTACTATAAGCCTAGGGAGTTGTTAGAACTTTAATAGACAACTTAAGAAAGCCTAAGTTGTTGTTAGAGAAGCCTAGGTTGCTATTAAGGAAGCCTAGGCTATTATTAGAGAAACTAGGCAAATCTCTAAAGATTAACTGTGCTGTATTATAGAACTTATTACTAGACTCTAAAGTAACAGTAATAGGCAAGTATAATAGACGCAGAATAGAACTACATAAGCAAGAATTTTAAAGCAATATATGCTTAAGCTACTAAAGAAGCTTATTAATTGTAGCTAAGGCAGCAGCGTTAGGCAGAGGTAGTAGAGGAGTTGTTAGAAGAGTTTAGAGAGTAGGCAAAATTCTCTTAGCAACCTTAGGCTTAGCAGACAGCTCTCTAAATAGTAGTAGCTTAGGTAATAGCCTATATACTACAGCTAAAGCCTTAGCAGCCTTACTAGACAGAGGAGAAGTAGAAGAGTGCTACAGGCTGCTCTTAGGACTAGGCTATTACCTATAAGGAGATTAAGGAGCAGGCAGAGGTAGTGTTAGGCGCAGTAAAAAACAAATAAGCAGGTAATGTTAAGTAGTAGCGTAAAAATCTATGCTAAGTAAAGTAATTAACAGGCTTAGAAAGATAGTATAGAAGTCTAGAAGCAAAGGTAAAGTAGAAGTTTTAATAAAAGCTTAGGTAACGCGCAGTTAAAACAACGCGCCTAACAACACACTAGTTAAGTAAGAGAAAAATAACAAATAGCAGTAACAAAGCGTTAATTAATTAGAAAATTAGAAAAGAGAAAGAGCTTCTTTTTTTGTAAGAGGGGGAGAAAGTAGTACCCTCTAGTATAGCTATAAACTCTAAAGATGCGTTAAAAGAAGAGAGTTAATTTTACAGAAAGCTACTATAAAAACAAGATCTATAATAGGGAACTCTAATTATTAGAGGAGTTATTTAGACTACTTAAGCTATTACTTAAGGCAGCTATATTAATATTCCTAACTAATAGATTGCTATTGCTAGCTTTTAGACTAGCATTATTAACGCTACGCTTTACACTAGCTAAAGGCCTACTAATATTAAGCTAAGCTAAAGCCTTATTAGCAACAGTATTATTAGCATCCTTCTTAATATTCTTATTAACTATAGCTAACTTAGGATCTAACTAAGCCTTCTTGTAAGGCAACTTCTTAACTCTGCAGCCCTTTATAGATAGACTAGAAATACAACGCTTACTAGGAGATAGAGTGCCTAAGAGCCTCTTAGAGTTATAGCTAGCTTTAGAAGAGTTTTTAGAGACCTTGCTAGCATTAAAGTCTAGGCTTTAACAAGCCTTTTAAGCTAATAACTTTGCAAAATCTAGTAGACTAGACTTGCTTAGAGCTCTAAAGCTACTAAGCTTTTTTGCTAAGGTTAGCAAACTGCAATTGCGCAAATTCTTAGAAGGCAAGTTATTAAGAATAAGAGAGCTAGGGGTAACGTAGAAGAGCTTAACAGCTCTAGTGCCCTTAACGCTACGTAGAATAACTAGAGCGCCTATAAATAATTAGTAAAGGACTCTAAAAAACAATAAAAAAGAAGAACTAAGAAGGCGTTAGCTACTTAGAATTTATTAAACACTACTCTTTAGTAGAAGAGAATAGGTAGTTACTACAAGTACTATTGTTTAGTAGCTTGTTCTAGAACCTAAACTATATACACAAGCTAGCAGACTTAAACGTTTAACTAGCTCTTATGCAGTAACTACACAAGTACTTAGACTTATTCTTAATAGAAGCTATGTTAATAGCGCAGTTAGTATAGCTTAAGATTAAGCTCTTAATACAAGCATTATAGATCTTATACTTCTTAGCTTTAGAGTTGTCTTTAAGGCTAAAGTAATTGCCTAGCGTAGAGAGCAACTTGTTAATATGTAGAGGCCTATTAGTCTTAACAACTAAGCTTACCTACTTAGCTTCTAAATAAGGGCTAATAGTAAGCAGTAACAGATAAGGCTTAAAAGTTTTCCCTACAGACTTAAGCGCAATAAAGACTAACTAGAGCTTAGTAATAAGAGGGCAGCGTAGCTTCCTATTCTTGTTTAATTTAACTAGCGCAAATGTTAGTAGGCGTTTAGCTTAACTTATTACTAAACTAGCACTTACTCTAGTTAATTATATTACTGTAGCTAGAACAGTTAACTAGGTACTTGTAAACTAAAAAGTAAGTATCTCTATTAGGCCTAAGAACAAGCTTGTTCTTTATTATAGCTTAAAGATAAATGCAAGGTGCAACTAAGAAGCTAAGGAAGTGTTAGGCACGTATATTAGGAAAACTCTAATTAACTAAATATAAAGCGTTAACTAAGCAACTATTAGTAACAGCTAAGCTAGAAACTTAGAGCCCTAAAGTAAAAATGCGCTAGATTACAAGAGAAGGCAGTTAAGTAGGTAAGGGAGTAGAGTATACGCTAGAGCAAAGTAGTGTAGCTACGTATAGATAAGTTACCTTAAAAGCAAATAGAGGTAGTAAAGTAGAAGAGTAACAAGTAGGTAATACAAACTAAGCTAGAGCTAGTTAGAACGCTTGTTAACAAAGTAGAGAAGTTAAGTAGCTAATTGTAGTATAGCAGTAGTAAAGTTGCATGTTAGGCAGGTTAAGAAAGAGAAAGGCGTAGAGCAAGCAGCTAAAAGAGAGTAGAAGCTAAAAAGCAAGGTAAAGTTAGCTAACGCAAGATTTGTTATAATAGGAGCAGTCTAAAGCGTTTGCAGTTGCAACATAAGTCTGCCTAGGCAACGCCTCTATAACACTAAGTAAAGTTAAAATAATATAGGCTAATAGCGCTTTAGCGTTTAGGTAAGAGAGTTAGATAGTAACGTAAGGAGATAGAAAAAGATTATAAATAGGCACTGCTCCTTTACTAAAGGCCTATTAGTTACTACTTTAGCATTACAAAAAGTTTAGAGTTGTTTTTCCTTGGGAGTTAGTCTTTTTGTTTAAGTATTTTAGTTTTATAGTTAATATAAAAGAGAAGAGGCCTCTTTCTATAGATTGGGGGAGAGATGTAGTAAAGTAATATAAGAAGTAAGTCTAAAGGACGCTTAGGTTACAGCTAAGGGCATAGACAAGATATAATAGCTAAAGAGCTATTAGAGGACTAAACAACCTATAATATACACACCTAATAATAATATATTTAATTCTATATTAAATCTAATAGGCCTTAGAGGTAAATAACGCTCTACTATAATATATAGATATTGTTAATAATATAAGTTAGCGCGTGCTATTTAGAGTAGTTAAAATCCTTTTCTTTTTCTTACGTCTGTCTAAAAAGTTAAAACTCTTCTTTTAGAACATTTATTTGTTTAATAGCTAACAACATATACTCTAATGTGTTTTTGTTATAACTTTTATATTGTAATAGTACTAGCAGATTGCACGCAGCCTAGATAAAATACAATACGTATAGTGCCTTAGTTGCTAGTAGAAGAGACACTACTACTACAAATTAGCAAATTACTACTTTTTATTCTGCACTAGTCTACTATAACACTTTTGTAAAAGCTCTTTTGTTATTAAACTGTTTTAGTCTAGTATTATGCTTAACCTAGCAGAACCTTTTATTTAACTAGGCATAGCTATTGTCTTTTACTACAAGAACTATTGTTAGATACGTTGCGTATTAGAGGATTAGTTGCATAGGCTAACTAGAAGTTGCTAGGTAGCTTAAGCAAGACCTAGTAACTGCTAATTTGCTACCTAAATATAGCACTGTGCTAGCTATCTAAACACAGAGAGCGCAGGCACTAGCAGCACAGAACAAGAAATTAAGTTATTACACTTTAACTTAGATTTATCTACTAAACCTATTTAATCTAACAATTAAGAGTCTTTCTGCCTCTACAAAGCAATATTATAACGCACTAACAATTAAGAACCTAACAGTTACTCTGCAGAATTAAACTAACTATACTAGATAGATTGCGCAGTTGTAAGCGCGCTGCCTTATATACACTATATAGAATAAGATTAGCCTAGACTTAGCAGAGCTGTTACTAAACAAACCTGCACTAATAAGAGCACCTATTATTACTAACTATACACTAGCAGCAAACGTTAACGTACTAATACAACAATCTAACCTAACACTAGCAGGCTAGAAAGCACTTAAGGAAGACCTAGAGTACTATAAGATACTTATTAAACAATATAAAGAAGATTGCTACAATTTTAAGAAGGAACAATTAAGCCTCTAACAAATTATTGCGTTTATCTAGTTAACTGTCTCTCTACACCTACTCTAAACGTGCTGCCTACTAGAGCAACTACTACGCTAGTAGATTACTAATCTAAAATTAATAGTTAGTGTTAACAAACAAATTAAATAAGAATAAGCCCGCAATTGCTACTAAGCTTCTCTTAAGCTAATAAGGAGCTTAACAAACTAGGACACTTAGTTATCTAAATACAATTAAGTAGCAACTAAAGTAGAGACGTATAAGGTTGCTAAGTTAACACAAATTAACGTAATTACAAAAGACTTCCTGTATACTATAAACAAAGTCGCGCCTATATAGTCTATAAACTTTTAGGACAATAGTAGATTAACAGCTAGCATAACTAGAAAAGAGATAATAAAACGCTTCTAAGAATATATAATAGCAAATTATCCTCTTAGATTAGGGAAACATAAGGCTGTATATACAGTTAATAACGTATTATTTCTTACTAGTAGTAAATCTAACTAGAGCACTAAAGGGGACGCCTAACATGCTAAAAGCGCGCTATCTAAGAACTAGGGAAGACTCTGTTAATAACAACTAACTAGTAAGAAAACTACTAGGTTAAAGCAGCTATTAGATTATAAGCCTACTAAAGCTAAAGGCATAAAATACCCTGCTTGCTCCTAACGTTACAGACTTAAGGAGTGTTACTACCTAAATCCTAATTAAGCCTCTAATTAGTAGAAGCTAAATAAAGCTATAACAGAGCTTATTAAATACAAACGTAAGCATAATACTGCGTTTCTAGGTATACTACAAGGGCAAAGCTAACTGTAGTCTAAAATGCCTACTGTAACAAAGTAGTTACACATACTAACGCTAGAGATAATTAAGAGAGAATAACTTAAAGGCTAGTAAATTACAATTATTGCTACTACCTTTGTTGCTGCATTATTCTACGCGTCCTTTAGCAACTATCTGCTTAAGTTCTTATTTATTCTTAACTCTAGCACATTATACTATATTACAAACAATCCTAATTGTATACGTAACTTCTAACTGCCTTTATATAAAGACTTTATATAGGCTAGTAATACAAGGATATAGATTAAGAGATATAGCAGCATTAATCTAATTATAAGATATTATATAGAAGAAACTAAACTAGTACTACACAACGTAGCTATCTACCCTAATATATACTACAACCTAGTCTTTTTCTAACTACTTAGACAGATAGGAATTTAGTAGGAAACAAAAGAAGACCTAACTACACTAAGGTACTAAGATAGTATAATTATTAAGAACTTTAGCAAAATATATAGCTAATAGGTAATTAAACACAACGTGTTTCTAAAAGCTATATACTACACGCATATAAATAACTTGCAAATAAAGTAACTTGCACAAAAGGCAACTACACTACCTTAGCACAAGCAACTTAGCTATCTAGGACTAGCAGCTATTAAGTACCTAGTCTAGTAAGCTAAAGGAGTGCGTATAAAGAGAGTTACTATAGTCTAATATAACTTATGTAGTAGAGCTAAATTAAGACAATAAATTAGCTAAGCTCTATAAACTAACTACAAAGGACTAGAAGAAAGACTAGCTATTAATTTCTACTCTTACAAGATAAGTATAACAAAGGAGAAGAGCCAAATGCTAGTTGCAGACAAATTCCTAGAAATGCAATAGGACTTCTACTTTACTAACAACAGGATAGCAAGCTCTATTATTAAGCAGCTATTAATCTTCTTTCTCTTTCTTAAGAATTATTTTAACATTACAGTTAAAGTTGTTAAGGCTAACAATAAGATTATAACTGTTAAATTATAAGTTAAGAAGTAGTTAGTATTAATAGAAGTTATTGTTAAGCCTTTAGCACTAGATACCTAAGCTTAAAATAGTAGCGCCAAACGCTTAGGGGGAATAAACAAAGAGAAGTTACGCGCAATACAACTTGATGCAAACCTACTCTAAAAACTATAGTCTAAAATTACAAGAGTAGAAGGTATCTGTGTAAGAGGCAGACTCTAAGAGTAGATACTAGGAAATAAAGACGTGAATTTGTGTCCTATCCTAATTGTTACCTAAAGGGTTTTTATAGTCTAGAGGATTTTTAGTGTTCTAGTCTAGAACGTTTTTAGTGTTCTAGTCTAAAGCGTTTTTAGTATTCTAGTTTAGAGAGCTAAGGTTTTTCTGTAACTAAAGACTAACTAGGTAGCAGCCTGTTATATAATCCCCTTGCTCTGGCGCTAGGTACGCTTAGACCTGCGCAACTATTAAAATAAAAATTACTTTGCCTAGATCTGTTATTCTGCACCCTTACTTCTCTTTTTAGGTAGCACTATATACTGCACTAGCCTTGCCTTTTGCACACTTGCTTACGCGTTACTTTTCTTATTAACCTACGCATTTCTTGCGCCTGTGCTGCTATTCGCGAAGATGCTAAGTCTACGCACTCTTTGCAGTTCTCTAGCTAAGCGTTGTACTACTAACCTCCCTATTATAAGTTTTATATCTAAGGCGCTAAGCTAGGTCTAGGCATGTTACTAACTAGTAATAGAACAGACTAGATATTGTTATTAAAGCTAAGCTTAACCTACTGTGTTGTTTAGGCTACGCTATTACTTAGCTTAAGAGTAATAAGTCTAAGTGCAAGATTACTTATAGTAAGAGCACCTACTCTTAGTGTAAGGACGCTTACATTATGTGCAGGCCTGTAAGTTAACTGCTATATTCTTTTACTTTCCTAGTTAATTCTAATTGCTTCTTAAATTAACAATTACTTTAAGATTATAGTTATTTTGCTTTGTAACGCGCTTGCTTGCAATTCTAAGGTTAAGTAGCTGTTAACGCAGCATACAATTACTAGTCTTTAGTCTAACTTTGTTAACAAGCTTAGAGCTGCTTAGGTAAAGTCTTGTAGTAGTAATAAGTCTAGCTACTAGGGTCTAACGCGCAAGGTTAATAAGGTTAATGTCCTAGTAGACATCTGCTAGCTCTTCTAGTAGCTTCTTGTTAAGCAGGACACTATTATTTATAAGCTTAATAATGTTAGCGCTAGCGTACAGCAGCTCTACACTAATGTAAGTTCTTTCTAATTTATTTCTCCTCTGTTAGGGTTTATTTTCCTAAGGCGTTCTGTGCATTCTACTAACATTTAATTAGGCTAAAGAGCATAACATGCAGATCTCTAGCGTAGGCTTCTAGGTTTCTTACGTTAGCAACACCTTCTGCACTACTAATCAGCTGCTTTGTTACCTTAATATAATAGAGTCTAACATCTACAAGAAGCCTACGTATAACGCAGAGGTATAGGCTAAAACTAATTATTTAGTAATAGCAACTATTGCGCCCTCTAATAGTAAGAAGGTAGGCTTTAGCGTGTAGTGTCTTTGCTGTAGTTCCTGTGTAGCGCCTGTAGGCAATTTCTATAGTAATAGACTTTTCTTTATAGTTTCTGCCTTTATTCTATTGCTAAGCCTAGACTCTATAAAACTAATCTTGTATTCTTTAATGCTACTTATACATTAGACTAAATGTTGCGCTCTATATCTTAGGCTTATAGGTTCTTATAGCTCTACTTCTATTACAGACGTTATTATTCTTACTAGTTCTTGTAGTCTAGCGTAGTCTAAGTATTAGAATCCTATGCCCCTTTCTTAGGTTTTCTTAGACCCTCTAAAGATTTATGTTACGCTGTGTCTTAACTAACTATTGCCTAGCTTAAGTAGCTAGATCTCTAGAGTTAATCTAGGCTCTTCCTCTTGTATTCTTTAGCTATTAATCTGTTAACGCTAAGCTTCTAGACTCTTCTCTCTCTGTTCCTAGGTTATTCTAGGTAGTTAGTAGGACTGTCGCATTAGTTCTTAGGTATTAGTATTTAGGTTCTTTGTGTTTAGTTTCTAGAGACAGTTAACTGCTAGTTATATTCTTGCTGTTAACTAGTTAGGGCTGTTGCAGGTTAGCTAATAGAATAGATATAGGTATCTTTTTCTTTCTCTACTTTTTGCTAAAGCTTCTAGTCTTAGGCTTTGTCTATTGTAGTATCCTTGCATTTTCTCTATTAGTTACTCTCTAGCGTTAAGTATTGTTTCTAAACGCAACTAAGTACGCTACTGCATTATTTCCTATGCCTCTAGTTCTTCTTGTACTTGTCCTAAGTTTATCCTTTTTCTATAAATCTCTTTTGTGTATAACACTGTTATCTCTTCTAGTATTACTATACGCAACTATAGCTATCCTTTCTACCCTCTTTCTCTACTAATATATTTTATTTGGCAGTTAGGGTAGGTAGTTGCTCTACTAACAGCCTATTTAAGTCTTATTATATCTTTGTGTTATCTATTTACTTAGTAAGGGCTATAGTGTTAGCAATATTTACTTGCAGTTTCTATGTTAGTTCTATATATCTTACTTATTTTACTAGGTATTACAGCTGTATACCTTGCTCTTTCTTCTTCTATTGTTCTATAAGGATGTAGTTAACAAGGTACTTATTATTAGCTTTATCCTTGCTTACTACTATTACTTCTAGTTGCTAGTTATTAGACTTCTAGTGCAGAAGCAGATTCCCTGCATTAAGCTAGAGGCAGTTAACGTAGAATCTTAGGTGTACTCTAGGAAGTACGCTTAGTTTTACAACGTAGGGAGAGATAACCTTTGTAACTGTATACTTCCTGTTCTTCTAATCTAGTTTTTTTAAAGGTCTTTTGTTAGATATAAAGCAACTATACTAGAGCTATACTTTATCTCTTATATAGAGCTCTAGGGCTTTCTGTCTGTAGCAATTAGCCTAGCGCTCTTATTCTTACTGTAATTCTACTATCTTTGCTTATATATAGTCTATTGTTTCTTTTATCTTAGTTACTATTACTTTAGCAGTAGCCTTTTTATTATTACTAGACTAGTGCTAGTTCTTTGCAGTCTATTCTAGGTCTAACTAAATAGAGTCTATGTTATACTTATACTAGAGGAAGAATAGGCTAACGCCTATAGATGCTGTATTTTGTCTAGCTATTGCAATTTATGCTAGTAGGCATAGGGCAGCCTAGTTTAACTAATCTTAGTTTATAAAAGCCCTTAAGTAGGCTTCTACTATACTGTTTATTTGCTTTGTAGCGCTATCTATCTAGAAGTAGTATGCTGTTAAGACTCTTCTTTGTATTCTAAGCTTGTTGCAGAGTAATAACTAGAATTTGCTTACAAATTGTAACCCTCTGTTAGATACTATAGCGTCTGAGAGCTAGTAGTACGCAACTACCTGTTTAATAAATGCCTTAACTATAGTAGAAACTTCTAGGTCTAGAATAGGCATAAGTACTGCGTTTTTACTTAGCTAGTTAGTAACTACTATAAGGTGTAACATTCTGTAGCTTAGTAGAAGGCCTACAATAAAGTCTACTAACAATTCCTTTTATATTTAGACTAGAAGCAGAAGTAGGCGTAGTAGTCCTTGTTTAAGTTTTCTTTAGGGCTTTGTTCTACTACACACTGCGTAGTTCTAGACAAACTACTAGATGCTTAAGAACATTTTAGGCTAGAAGTAGTCTCTTACTAATATTGCGTATGTATTTTCTTTACTTAAGTGCTTAGTAATTAGAGAGTTATATGCTTTTAAGATAATATACGTTTATAGGTTTATACATTCTAGCACCTATTTGCGCTCTCTATAGAGTAGGCGTCCTAAGTTATTTAAGCTATACTCTGCTAGAGAAACTTTTAGGCTTAGATGCAGAGGGAATTTTTGCTGTCCTGTTCTAATAGCGTTAACTACTAATTAGTAGGCTTTATCTATACAGATAGCCTGTTTCTACAATTTCTTAATAGTAGGCTCTGTTAGTCCTTTAGAGCGTTTATTTGTATAGGGACTTTGCCTAGGCGTAGTCTTGCATAGTACTATAGTTTCTTTAGTAGTATCTAAAGTGTCTTTTGCTACAGAGGGCTTTCTAGCGCCTTAGTTATAGGTAACGTTCCCTTCTCTTAACGCAGCGTCTTTGTCTACAAGCACGTTTTAGAGCGCTCCCTTTCTAACTATAGAGTAATTCTTAGTATTCTAGCTTTAGGCAACGTCTCTTTCTCTTAACATAGCGTCTTTGTCTGTAAGCCTGTTTTAAAGCTACTCTGTTTCTTCCTCCTCCTATTGTAGTGCATCTCTCTGCTAAGCTGTAAGAGAAGTAGTTAACGCAGCGTCTTTGTCTATAAGTACGTTTTAGAGCTACTCTGTTTCTTTCTTCTCTTACTATTATGTATCTCTCTGCTAAGCTGCAAGAGAAGTAGTTAACACAGTATCTTTGTCTGCAAGCACGTTTTAGAGCTACTCTGTTTCTTCTTTCTTCTGTTATAGTAAATCCTCCTGCTAAGCTGCAAAGGAAGTAGTAAGTACTAGATTTTCTTTGTTTTTGGTTTTTAAAGCAAGAGTAAATAGTTAGAAGGTCTAGGACTATACCTGCGCGTCTGCTCTTTCTTAAGGAAGATCTTATTCTTTTTTAGAAAGGGCATCTGCTCTACTATTAACGTTTCCTAGGTAGTATTAGAATCTAACATTAAACGTGCTAAGGAACCCTACTTAGTAGACGTGTCTCTCTGTTAGCAGTTGTGTAGTAGCAAAGTATTCTAGGTTCTTATAGTCTATAAGCATAGTAAAATGCTTTACTTTCTAAAGTTTAGTTTTCTACTGCTTTAGGCACTTAACTATAGCTAATAGTTCCTTATTATAGATAGTGTAGTTAGCTTCTGCAGCTATGTTCTTTGCTAAGTAGTAAGCTATAGCCTAGAGGCGTCTATCCTTACTGTATTAAGACAGCACTCTCTTAGTTAACTATTCTAAGGCGTTGTACTCTACTACTATCTCTAGCTCTGTATTAAAGTTTACTAGGGATAGTTCTGCTATAAAAGCTTCTTTTAGCTTATTAAAGGACATCTGTTGTTTAGGGCCCTAGTAGAAGGCTACGCCTTTCCTAGTTAGTCTAGTTAGTAGAGCAGCTAGCTCTAAGAAGTTTCTTATAAACTGTTAGTAGAAGTTAGCAAAGCTAACAAAACTCTAGACTTCTTTAACTGTCTTAGGAGGCTCTTAAGAACGTATAGTAGCTACTTTCTTAGAGTCTATACTTATTCCTTTCTTAGCCTTAATAATAAATCTAAGGTATTTAGTCTTCTTTACACTAAACTTGCTTTTTCTTACATTAAGGTATAACCCTGCTGCTCTAAGTTTCTAGATTACTAGCTTTACCTTTTTCTTATAGTCTGCCTTAAACCTGCTTGTATATATTAACACATTGTTTATATAAGCTAAATAGAAATTATCTAGGTGTTTCCTTAGTGTTTAATTAATATATCTCTAGAACGTGCTTAGAGCGTTCGTAAGTCCAAAGGGTGTTACAAGCTACTTATAGAAGCTAAAGCGCGTCTAGAAGGTAGTCTTCTATTTGTCTCCTTTAGCAATCCTAATCTTATAGAATGCTTAGATAACATCTACTTTAGTAAACCATTTAGCTTTAGCAATCTAGGCTAAGGTCTCTTAGATAAGTAGGAGCAGGTATCTGTCCTTTCTTGTAATTGCGTTAAGGGCCTAGTAGTCTACACAGAACTGCAGGCCCTCCTCTAGCTTCTTTACAAATAGGACTAGTGCAGAAGCGCTTAACTAGCTTACCTGTATAAAGCTATAGTCTAGGTAAGAAGTAAGCTCTTTTTAGAGAATAAGGAGTTCTTCCCTTAATATGCTGTATAGTAGGCCCTATAGTACCTCTGTAGTCTTTTTATCTTCTTTTACTAGCTTAATAGAATAATTAATAGTAGGTCCTCTTACTAGGGGGAGTTAGTTCGCTTCCTTGCGTAGGAAGGTTTTGTATTTCCCTTTTAGGTAATCTAGAAGCACTAACCTAGGATCTACTTAAGGCTTAGTTTTTAGGGCCTTTTAGATGTCTGCTATTAACGCAGCGTAAAGGTAGATAGATTTGTCTTTCTAGCTCTGTTGTAGCTAGGCTAAGTACGCAGCTGCTGTAATACTCTGTAGTAAGAGAGGTTTCTTTCTTTTCTAGCTTCTAACTTGCGTCTAAGTAGAGTAGATATATATTAATTTCTTTACTAGTGCAATAGTAACATTGTGTTAGTTTATCTATAGTTAACCTAAGACTAGGTTGTATTTCTTGTTTCTATCTAGTTTATAGGCCTACAGTGTCTTCTTGTGCCTATTAATATTAATCCTTATCTAGACAGCTATCTTTATCTATAACTAGGCTCTAGTAATCTTAATAATTTCTCTTAGAGCTATTAACTTGCGCTCTAACTTATTCTTGTAGATAAACTTAGTTAAGGTTATAGCGTAGGTAAGACACCTAGTGTTAATTATTATAGAAGTAACTATTGTTTTATTAATAATAGTGTGTACAGTAATAGGTTCTCTGTCTAGCTATTTCCTCTAGAATTGTTAAAATCTCTTGTCCTCTTTTGGTGTTGTGTTACTATACTCTTATTTACGCCTTTAGACAGAAGTTACTTGTTTTCTAAGCTTAGAGTGTCTTTTAACGCGTCCTCTTCTTTCTTGCCCTGTGCCTTAGCTGCTACAGCCTTAGTAGGTCTTAAAGGTAGAGACAATTTGCATTTACTAGCGTAGTGTCTTAACTTGCTGCAGTAGAGGTATAAGTTGTTTTGTCTCTAGTAGAACTACTCTTCTGCAGTAGCCTACTTAGCTTTCTTCTTTTTAGAGGATTTTCTCTTAGTCCTCTTAGAATGTCCTCTTATAGGTTCCTAATCTATAGGTTCTTTAACGTTCTGTCTTTTAGTGTGCTTGCTACTAAGTTTTACTCTGTATAAGTTTTTCTTAATAATTACTACCCTGTCTATAAGATTGTAGATTCTTTATTTAGGTTTAGTCTCTACAGAGATTATCCTGTCTTGTAGGTCTGGCTAGATAGCGCTTAGGTACTTTGTTTTTAAGTTTACTTTATTGTCTTTCTTGCCTACGTTGTAGGCTAGCCTTATAAACTCTGTATTAAAGCTCTAGAAGAAAGACTTATTCTATTAGATTATTTAGAGTTTCTTTTGTAATCTTTTGTTGTGTAGCTTGTTGCTAAATTAGCTGTCTAGAAAGTTCTAAAGTTCTTCTGCAGAGCCCTAGGGGTTCTAGGTTACCTAAGACAGGGCTACACTAGCTGCTAACCTCTTAAGGCAGTTAAAGATATAGCCTGCTTAAGAGCCTAGTCCTGCGCTGTTGTGTTCTAGTTTGTACTTTATTTAGGCCTTAAAGATGCAGTAATCTTTTTAATCTCCTTTGTACGCTTCTAGGTTAGAGACTTTATAAGCCTTCTAGGGCGAGAGGAAGCTTTCTAAGGGGGTCTGTATAAAGCTAGAGGTTTCTAGAGTTAATTAGGCTGTAAGCCTTACAACTTGTTCCTGCAGATTTCTTACTAGCAATACTAAGTCTAAATCTGCGCTTATAGAGGACTTTTCTTTTCTATTGTTAGAGAGTCTAGCTGCTAGGGAGTTACATACTTTCTGCTAGGCGGGCGTTCTCTTAAGGCTGTTTAACAGCAATTGTTTCTTAATTTGTTATTTCTCTAGGTCTAGGAAGTTGTTAATAATTATCTAATTAAACTTATCCTTAATAACTAACTTAGGGACACTATTACGTCTTATACAGATAGCTTGTACTATTATGTCCTGTACTGTTATAGGAACAGTTACTTGTTCTATGCTAGAGGTCACTAATAGCCCTTTAGCCTAGTTAGGTTTAACAAATTTAATTGTAAAGAGCAGACCCTAAGAGTAGATGCTAGGAAATAAAGACGTAAATTTATGTCCTATCCTAATTGTTACCTAAAGGGTTTTTATAGTCTAGAGGATTTTTAGTGTTCTAGTCCAGAACGTTTTTAGTGTTCTAGTCTGGAGCGTTTTTGGTGTTCTGGTTTAGAGAGCTAAGGTTTTTCTATAACCAAGGACTAACTAGGCAGCAGCCTGTTACAATCTGTACAACTAAACAATAAACTACGCTAATAACCAGAAGACTCTATACAAGATCTTCTTAACACACGTTGCTTTTAATAACAGAATAGTAACATTACTTTAAAAACTAAACCTTGCCTATCTTAAGGCATACAGGTGCAAAGCTTTTGCAATAAGCAGTAATACTTATAGAGGCATATTAAGACTTTAACGCCTTAACTCTAAAGTATAGATTAGATACCTTGTAGGATACTAATTATTAAACATCTATTATATCTAGATCCTATTACTTAGCAAAGTTATTAGCACCTGTAATATAGTATTTAATAAACAAACTATCTTTAATAGCAAAGTTAAGGATCTTATAGACAACCTTATATATAATACTCTTAAAGAGATAGCTACTTATGTAAGGACTATTAAACTACCTACTCTAAGTATTAATCTAGAAACTAACTTGTTCTATAAGAACAAGCCTACTAAGGACTAAACAAATCCTTAGGACAAAGTAGACCTACTAGGCTACTATTAAGGCAAGAAGATTAAGGATTAATACCTAACTCTACTATCTACACTACTACTAGTAGCACTACTTGCAGGACTAATAGCCAGATACCTAGAATTAATACTACACAGATTATTTATAGACATAACACTATATAGGTTATCTAAAACTATCCTATAGGTAGCAGCCTTTATAGCTAGAGCTTAAGCTAGAAGAGTTAGCAAGTACAGAGGGGAAACAATAGACAAGGCTAAGATACAAAAGATACTTGCTAAAGGCTTAAAGCCCTATTACAGCTAACTTCTACCTCTACTAACCTGCTAAACTAAGCTTAAGACTTATCTAATAGGGAAACTGTTTAAAGAAGTAGAGTAGGCCTACCTACAGAGTTACAAACAGATAAACTCTTAGAGAGAAGTACTTCTTAAATTAATTAAACTAACAGGCTAACAGATTTTAGACTATATATAGGTATACACGTACAAACTTAATAAATATTACTAGTTTATTAAGTGCAAGGCATAATTAGTTGTCTAAGGCAATTAACAGCAAAACATTACATTATAGGACACATACGCTACTATATTAGTAAGCTACTTGTTTAGGATACTAATAGCTATTGCAGCTAAGTATAACCTTAAACTTAAATAATATAACATAACTAACGCGTTTGTTTATACAACAATAGATTAAGAAATTTACATATAGATACTTTAAGGCTATAAGAAGAAGAGAATAATTCTTTAAGTTTAGAAGGTACTATATAGTCTGCGCATTTTACCTCTGCTATAGCAGAAGGAGTTTATATCAACTCTTAAGGCTCTAGGCTTTATAATAATCCTGCACAAGCTATACTATATAATTAAAGATAGTATTATTATTTTCTTTTACGTAAATAATATTATTGTCGCGTACAATAAATAATATACTAAAGAAGCAGACTATATAGTTAAGCTTCTATAGGAAAAATATACTATAACTAGAGGATATAATCTCTAATAGTTCTTAGGCGTAGAAGTTATCTAACAACAAGACTAGCGTCTTATATAACTATTCTAGTTAGCGTATATTAACAAGATACGCTGCCTTACTAATTAAACTAACAAAAGGTATAATACCTTAATAGCACCTATTAAGTTAAAGCTACAACACAACCTAGCTGCTCTATCTAAGATTAACTAATACTAACAAAAGATTAGATCTCTACTCTTTGCTGTAGTAACAACGCAACCTAATATTGCTTTTGCTACATTACAGCTTACTTAGTTCTTATTAAACCTAAGCACTAAATATTAAAACGCTGCTAATTAGGTCCTGCTATACCTTGCAGACACTAGATTTAGGGCGCTACAACTTAGAGGAGACAACTACCTCTAAGTAGCTAGTAACGCCTCCTTTGCTAATAACACGCTTAATAGGAAAAGCTTATAAGGCTACACTATTAAGCTTTTTAGTAGACTTATTGTATAGAAAGTAAGTAAGTAAGACACTGTTACTATATTAATAACAGAGGTAGAACTTCTTACTTTGTCCTAAGTTGCTAAAGAGGTAATATTTACTTTATAATTACTCTACAAGCTAAATATTAAGCTCCTATAATCTACAATTACTATTTAATGCAATAACACCTAAACTATCTAGCTAGTTACTAAAGAGATATTAAAACTTTAAACTAAGCTTTGCTATGTTAATATTTACAACTACTAGCTTAAACAAGAGATTTCTACTAGCAAAATTGCAGTAGAGTACGTTTAATTAGTAGAAATAATCGCTAACAGTTTTACAAAGGCCCTTCTAGTAAATAAATAGGACAGCTTTCTCTATTAGATTAGACTAGTAAAGGTAATCTAGGAGAAGATAGCAAATAAAGCGCTACTTAATAAGATTTAAGAGTAACTTAAGAACCTTATACTTAACAACTAAGTATTCTAGCTTGCTGTTACAAACCTCTAATAGGGAACACAGGACGTTATAAATAAACAAGGGAACAGGTTGCAAGATTTAGACCTAGTGCAGGGACATAGCACGCTAAGCATGTTACGTAACCTTCTTATTAGTCTTATTTAGTCTTACTGTTTCTTGCAACAAGAAACTATAAGAACCTACAATAAAGATTAAGGACAATAAGAACTATAAGAGAGACTAAGTATATAGGAACTATAATAAGCCCTTATAGATTATTGTGTTTAACTTATGTTTTAACAACTTAAGTTAGTTACATTAAGCTATATAATCTTTGTTACTCTTTTTAGAAAGCCCTAGCCTTTACTATCTTAGTAATAATACCCTCTGTATCTAAAGCAACTCTACACCTATCTATAAAAACTAACCTTAGCTATATACTTAGTCTATACTAGTATTCTTATTGTTTACTACTAGACTAACAGTCTTAACACTTTAAACACTTTTATAATAAGCAGTAATATTGCAATAGATACACCTAAGCATTCCTAAGTAGGACAATCTAGACTTAAAGTTAATAAACCTAATCTCTACTATAGAGACTGTAACAAACTTAAGACCTAGATCCTCTAGTTTAATAGGCACTTCTACGTAGAAGGAGACAAGATTAAGAATAATAATAAAGTTATCTTTACTATAACTTACATAAAAGGCGACGCTAAAAAATAAGTACTTCTAATTATTTAGAAGTATATAGACAATAATATTATAGACGCAGATAACACTAACCTTGTAGAAGACTAGTATACGTTTAAAACACGCTTGCGATAGATCTTCTTACCTCTTAAAGAATCTGTAATTGCAGAACAAAAGATCTAAAGTCTAAAACAAACCTAATTAACTACTAACTATACTAATGTTTTTTAATAATATACTAAACAAATCTAGTAAGACAACACTGCTCTAATACGTATATATAAATAAGGCCTTAAGGCTGCTATATAAGCTAAACTTATGCGCAGTAGAACATATATTACTACTTTTAAAGAACTTTAGAATAAAGCTATTTGCCTAGACAACAAACTCTATAAATTAGCACTTAAAGATAGGTTATACTCTTTGCGTCTACTATAAAGACATAAAGGATTTTGCTTAAATAAAAGATATTAGAGACAAATATAACTAAACAAAGGATAACAGCACTACTACCTAAGATAGGGAACTTACTAACTACGCCTACTAGGAGCCTACTTAGGGTATAGACCTAAAGCTATGCACTTAAACAACCTTAACAAAGGCCTAGAACAGAAAAGTTACCTAAAGAAACAACTACAAGGGGATAGGCCTAATAAGAATAAGATTACTTATTATAACTATAATAAAGTTAGATATTATACGCAAGACTATTACTCTAAGAACAAAGTTACACGCTAGCTTAACGTGTTAACTAACGCTTTAGAGGAAGATATTAAAGAATAGATTGTAATTAAGGATTAACCTATTATCTAAACAACTAATAGACTACTAATAGTAGGATAGACAGACAACACCTTTACTACATTATCTAATAACTAGGTCTTAACTAACGCTATATTATTCTACAACTAGGAACAGAACTGTAATATTAAACAATTCTAACAGATAGGATTACTCTTACTACAAACACAACAACACATTTACAACTAGTATAACTAAACTAACAAAGTTAACTAAAAATATATAGAATAATATTACTAATCTTTATAAGTATATTATACCCTTTAGATAAACAAGTACTTTCTAAATATAGATAGAGTTACAGAGAGGAAACAATTGCTACACCTAGGAAACAGAGTCTATAGGACATAGGATCTACAAGAGACTATAAGAGTCTACAATACCTAAGAAGACTAAGAACTTACACTAGATAAGCTAGACATATACTTACTACTAGCTAGCCCTAAACTAGTGCGCTAGAATGCAATAGTGAGAGGACTATATTAAGAGGCAAACGCAGACAGACTATATAAGACGTGCTATAACTTACACATAAAGCAGACATACTATGCTAATAATAGGCAAGTATTAGTACTAAACCCTATGCCTATAGAATACTAGGATAAGAAGGTAAACAAATTGCACTAAATCCTGCTTACAGACAGATACTTATAGGATCCTTGTAATCTAAAACATAGACTTCTATTATAGACAGCGTACAATAGCAACTACTGCCTAATATATTACAGTAGTAAAATTAACTAATACTTTCTTTAGCAGAAAAAACTTTGCAAGTACTAATAGTATAGTTGCCCTAAAGATACCTACGCAAATTACTTATATAATAAACAAAATATAAGAAGTTTTCTTAACATATTAAAGGAAGAAAGCATATCTAACAGAATGCTTATTAACAGCAGCTATATAAACTATACCTAGCAGTTCTACCTACAACTAGAATACAAAAAGCATTACAATAACAAAGAAGCTAATAGATATAGAAAGAACAAGTCTTTTTTAGGGTTAACTCTAGACTTTAAAAAAGAGACTTAGAGCTGCAACGCAATTAACTTAGCTAAGCTTATAAAACTTATAGTAAGAGTTAACAGAAAAAGGATAAAAGCGCTTTTAGATTTAGAATTATAAGTAAACTATATTTTAGGCAATACCCTATTAAGAGCTAGGCTCTAACCTTACTAGAAACAACAATTATATAAACTTTATATCGCGAATAGAGAGCAGATACCTAATAAGTTACTTATTAGATATAAAACTACTACAGAGCTTAATATCTAAGGAACTAAACAGGAAATATGCCTAGACGTCTTTAGATTAGCTACCTACAACATTATATTAGGACTTCTATAGTTTAGAAAGAATAGCTTACAGATAGACTAAGAGAAGGGATCTATCTCTCTAGAGAATTACAACAACATAACAAATTCTAAGCCTACGTATTAGCAGCGTTTAATAGTAAATAAAAAGACAATTAATAATATTACTTTAACTAAGACGCAGTTAAAGACACAACTAGTTAACTTAGACAATTAAGGAAAAAATACTAATACGTTATAAGTTTTAGAGAAACGTGTAACTCCTAATATACCTAAGGAATACAGAAAGTTTAAGAAACTATTCTTAGAAGAAACAGGTCTAGAAGCACTACCTAAGCATTAGGAGTAAGACTACAAGATTGTCCTAGAAGAAGGGAAAAGGCTAACCTTTAGACTAATTTACAAATTATTAATAAAAGAGCTAGAAGTACTCTAAGAGTATATCTAAGTAAACTTAAAGAAAGGTTTTATTTAAGCATTAGAATTACTAGCTAAATACTTAATTATGTTTGTACTAAAGAAGAACAGTAAACTATAACTATGTATTAACTTTTAGAAACTTAATAACATTACAGTTAATAATTAATACTTACTACCTAATATTTTAGAACTATAGGATTAACTAGCCTATGCAAAGATCTTTACAGCATTAGATCTAAGAGGCGCGTATAACCTTATACGCATAAAGAAAGGCAAAGAATAAAAGACAGCATTTAGAACACGCTACAGCTACTATAAGTATCTAGTAATACTATTTAGTCTTACTAACGCTCTAGTAACGTGTTAAGCACTTATTAATAACATACTTTAAGAACACCTTAACATATTTATTATTACATACCTTAACAATATCCTTATATATTTAGAAAATAAGAAAGAATATACAAAATATATTTATACAATTCTAACGCTACTAGAAAAGTTCTCTTTAGTAATAGACCTTAACAAATATAAATAGTACTAGGAAGAAGTAGAATTTTTAGGGTGCATAGTTAGGAAGAACAGAGTATAAATAAGCAAGGACAAGATCAAAGTTATTAGAGATTAGCTAACGCTTACTATAGTAAAGGACATCTAATCTTTCTTAGGCTTTATTAACTTTAATTAATAGTTTATTTAGAACTTTTTACTAATTGCTACACTACTTACTAAACTTACACAAAAAGATACACCTTAGAGATAGACAGAAGAATAAAGCTAGGCATTTAAGATACTTAAAGACGCTTGTATAGCACTACTTGTCTTTATTGCATTTAGAAGTAGAAAGCTACTTAGATTTAAAACTAACGCATTAGATTTAGCAATTAGAATGTGTGCAAAACAAGAATAAGATAAGAAATAGTATCTAATAGCCTACTACTTATAAAAGTTTACACTACTAGAAGAAAATTACAATATACATAATAAAAAACTACTTACAATTGTAGTAGCACTTGAATATTAGAGAATCTACGCAGAAAGTTACTTAGATCTTATAATATACTTAGACTACAAAAACCTAATAACCTTTACTACTACTAAAGTACTTAATAGAAGACAGGTATAATAGTTAGAGATGTTAGGATAATACAAGTTTAAAATTGTCTATATACTTAGAAAAGACAATAGTAGAGCAGACGCTCTTAGCTAAAGATTAGATATTACTAGAACTAAAACTATTAACAGCTTAAGCATCCTTAAAAGACAAAATAATAGATTTCTTAGACTAGCAAGATACATTAACAACCTAACAATAAAGATTAGAATTAATATCCTAGAAGAACTACAGGAATTAATTATACAACAACACTATAATAACACTATATATAGTTATCCTAGAGTAAGCTAAACTATAGAACTAATTTAACAGAATTACTAGTTTAAAAACATAAAGGACAAGATAAGCGCTTACATTAAGAAATGTACAGACTGTTAACGTAACAAACATAGTATATACGCACTTTATAGAGAAATGCAGCTAATAGAGCTCCTAACTAAGCCTTAGACTAACATATTAATAGACTTTGTAACAGAACTACTACTATTAAAAGACCCTGCTACAGAATTAGCCTATAACGCTATTATGGTTATAGTAGATCGCTTTACAAAATACGCTATAATGCTACCCTTTTAACAAGACTACACAGCTGTTTAGCTAGCATACGTGCTTAAGGATAGACTTATTAGATACTATAGCATACTAAAGTTAATTATTAGCAATTAAGACAAACTCTTTACGTTAAATTATTAGACTACCTTAATAGTAGAAATTAGGACGCAACAAAAGCTATTAACAGCTTATTATCTCTAAACAAATAGCTAAACAGAAAGGACAAATAGAACTATAAAGACGTATCTCAAAATATACAGTAACCTACAGCAGACAAATTAGGTTTTGCTATTACTAATAGCACAGTTAGCCTATAACAACAAATTATCTAAAGCTATAAGCAAGACGCTATACTTTGCAAACCACAGATAACATTTAAATCTCTTTACAAAAACATTACCTAGCCTAAGAGCTAAAGCTGCTATACAGACAGCAGAAGAAATAAAGAAAACCTATATTAAAATAGAAGAACAAATATAACACGCTTAGACACAGAGCATCTTATATGTTAATAAAAAATAAAAAACAGTACCTTAGCTAAAAGAGGGGGATAAAGTGTATCTCTACACTAAAAATCTATATATAAAACAACTAAGCAAAGGACTTAACTACGTTAAAGTTAGACTGTTTTTAATTTTAAAAAGGAACAGACTAGTTACGTATACACTTGAGCTCTTACTAGATGCAAAGATCTACTCTAGATTCTACGTAAGCCTACTAGAACTAGCTAACTTAGAAATACTATTACAGCAAACCTTTTGCTATAAACTTAAAGAAGAAAATAAATTTAAAGTTAAGAAAATAATAACACACTAAGATAACAACTGCTAAAAAGAATACTTAGTTAAATAGTTAGGTTACAATAACTTAGAAAATACATAGAAACTTAAGACAAACTTTACAAATTGCTAACTACTCCTAACGCACTATTGCTGTGCTACAGAGCAGAACAAGAACTAGACTCCTCTAGGATTAGTAATTAGTCTACAGCTTAGTTTAATAATTCTAGAGTATCTAACTCCTCTAGTATTAGTAGACTAGTATTAAAAATACGCTGCTTTTTACAATAAAGAGCTAGCTTCTACTTTTGTATATAGCGCAGTTTGTTCTAACGCGCGCGCATCTAGAGTACTACTAACTCTGCCTTTGTCTTATCTGTTACTAACGCAGCTTCTTCTAACTTCTCTTACTATTCTAACTCTTTTATTTGTTAGTCTAGCTTCAAAAAATCTAGTAGTAGGATGTTCTGCAGAACACACTCTTTTGCACCTACAGACTTACAGTTTCTACACTTCTTACTTAACAAAAACAGCTTATAAGGCAAGCCTTTCTAAGAACATTAGGCATAGACTACTATAGCAAATAATTTTTTGTTGTTAATACAATTACTTTAAAGATAATAATAATACACAGCCTAAGAACTTATAAGAATATAAGAGTAAAAGAAGAGGATAGTGTTACAAACTTCTAATAGGGAACACAAGACGTTATAAATAAACAAGGGAACAGGTTGCAAGATTCAGACCTAGTGCAGGGACATAGCACGCTAAGTATGTTACGTAACTTTCTTATTAGTCTTATTTAGTCTTACTGTTTTTTGCAATAAGAAACTATAAGAACCTACAATAAAGATTAAGGACAATAAGAACTATAAGAAAGACTAAGTATATAGGAACTACAATAAGCTCTTATAGATTATTGTGTTTAACTTATGTTTTAATAACTTAAGTTAGTTATATTAAGCTATACAATCTTTGTTACTCTTTTTAGAAAGCCCTAGCCTTTACTGTCTTAGTAATAATACCCTCTGTATCTAAAGCAACTCTGCACTTATCTGCAAAAACTAACTTTAGCTGTACACTTAGTCTACACTAGTATTCTTATTATTTGCTACTAGACTAACAGTCTTAACACTTGCATATTATCTAAGCTAAAAGGGTGTATTAAATATGTTGCGTATTAGAGAATTAGTTGCATAAGCTAACTAGGAGTTGCCAGGTAGCTTAAGCGAGACCTAGTAACTACTAATTTGCTACCTAAATATAGCGCTATGCTAGCTATCTAAACACAGAGGGCGCAGGCACTAGTAGTATAGAACAAGAAATCAAGTTATTACACTTTAACTTAGATTTATCTACTAAACCTATTTAATCTAACAACTATAGCACTATTCTAGCTTTTCTTTTGTCTAAGGTATACATCTATTAGCATGTCTTTTATAAACTCTAATATCTCTATAACTAACCTCTTAAGTAGTAGATATAATATATCTATAGCTAACAACTTATATATATTAAAGTTATAGTAATTTTAGCTAAAGCACTCTGCTAGGTAAACATAATTCTTATATTCTTTATTAAGACAACAACTCTATTACAAGCGTATATACTCTTCTGTTTGCTATAAATATTTATTGTATAAGTTCTCTTATTTGTCTAGTAGTACTGTGCATTAAGTATAGTGTCTATTTTTCTTTATACTTATTAGTAGCACTTACTCTTTATAGTTAGATAGAATTGTACAAATAGTTAGGTAACACTATTACATCTATTAGTTAGCACACTCTAGTTATATGCTATATTTAGCAGCTCTTTTAAGTACTGTAGTTACTAGTTAGCTTTTGTCTACTATAGTAACCTTCTATTATTAATATGGTAGTTAGTACTTACGCAATAATAGTTTGCCTATACAGTAATAATATACTTTACTCTTTAGAATAGAGTCTAGAAGCTTAGCTATTAGGATAAATTTAGCTAGTAGTGTTCTAGGTATTGTTCTGCGTTGTTATACCTTATAGTTAAAATTTCTAATAGTAATATATATTAGCTATGCTGCTACATTACTAGATATTATAAATAACTATGTTTTGTCTACTGCTAGTATAACTAGTACAAGGGTTGCACTATCTAGTAAGCGCTGTTATATTAACTACTACTAATTTCTTAAGTATAGTTTGTAATACACTTTTATAGAATTATTAAGTGTACCTGTAAATAAACAGCTAAGTGCGTAAACTATCTTGTTAGTAAATAGGTAATAACTAAGTATAAAAGTAATCTGTAATATAATATCTTAGTATATAAATATATGTTAGTTAAGTTAAAGGTTTAATAACCTAGATATAATTGTACTATTCTTATATATCTATATGTTATCTTATAGCCTAGATTAAATGTTTAACATAGCCTGTTACTATTAGCGCTCTAATTAGAACTGCAGCTATAAATGTAGCTTATATAGCTATATATTAGTAAAAAGGCTGTTAATATTACTTAATATACATTTTATTCTTTGCAGCTACAATATAAACGCTAGTGCAAAAAGTAAACTAAAGGGCTCTACTATGTTATTTCTATTAGTGTTAGCACGCGTGCGCTATTTAGCTATGTATAGCCTACTGCTTTGCGTCTACTAATCTTAAACTAACTAGTTTACTAGCGTGCTGTCTACTTGCTGTTTTAAACAGCTTGTCTTATCCTTATATAGATACTAATATTAAGCTTATCTACTTCTTTGCTTTATACTTAGCTAGAGTATAGTTGCGTTTATATAAGGTGTTACTATATAAAATAAGTGCTGCGTTGTCTATAGTAGCATCTATTACGTTACAGCTGTTAAATTTATGCTATTATATTATAGTGTTAGAGGTTATAACTAGCGTATTATTAATTAGTAAGTAGTAATGCGTCTAGTATTAGGTAGTATATTTAATAAGTCTTATATATATCCTAGTGTAAAAGCTATATAGTATACATATATAATCTATTACTAATTTACTTATATATAACTCTATAGTTTAGGTATAAAGAAACTAAGTGTACAAAAACAGTATTAATATTAGTTACATAGTGTTAAGGTAGTTACTAGCAGCATCTATTCTGTACTATACAGTCTATTATCTACTATAGTCTACTAAAGTCTACTGTAGCTAACAGTTACCTAACCTATATACAGATCTATGCTAATAATTGTAGGCGTAACAACTAATATTTTTCTTTTCTTCTTTATTCTTTATTACAATAACAACTGTTACGTAATTGCACTAGTACTTACTTATTAACAACTAAGTTAGTTAGGCTAGCGAACACAGCTTAATAGAAATTAATATTAATAATAATCCTTATACTAGAAAATATTAATACTCTAAAATAAGTAAGTTACTGCGCGTTTAGAATATACATAGTAGAACCTAAACGCATAAAAAGGTAAGTATATCTGCAAGTAGATATATACAAAGTTTAAAAGTATAAAAAAAAATAGACTAGTAGCTTTAGCAGCCTAGTATACAACTTATACTAAGGTAGCTAGGCTTAGTATAAATAGAAGCAGGTAGAATAGTGTACTATATATACTATAGGTAAGACTAGTAACAGGCGTAGGCAATTACTTAACAGTAGAAAATAATAAGTATAATTTATATATAGTGTTAACTAATGTTCTAAGTAGCTAGTATATTTAATTTTATCTAGTTTTAAAATACTTACAGATCTAATTTATATTCTGTCTCTAGCACAGTATGAAATAGTTGTCTACTAGAGACTACTATTCTAACTTGCTATAATGTGCAAATATAATAGAAGCTAAATAGTAACAAATACTATTAATAAACTACTGTATATTAAGCATTTACGTGCTGCTTACTCTTAAACTATTTGCACTAATAGAGTATATAATAGCTTTACTAGCTAGCTACTCTCTACTTCTTACTATATATATATTTTTCTAATATTAAAACTAGAGATAAATTTACCTATGTATCTTTAGTCTTAGAGTTAAAGTAACAGTCTTTTATTAAAACATATACAAAATATTATATTATTTTTATCTATTATAAGACTAAAAGCTACGTCTGTAATATATAAAACAAACTATATGTAAGTTATATATATAGCTGCTTTTTAACACGTAACTTATACTCTTAATTTAATGTTACTATCTTTGTATATATATTTCTTTTAAGTCTAAAAACTCTAATTCTTTATTATATTTTTATTCTTACAAAACTAAAACTATACCTATTACGTCTATATGTTTGTATAGTTTAAAAATCTAGAACTAAGCTTTACTATATTGTTAGTACTACACCTATGCTACTTCTTAGCCTACTAGCATAAAAGTAAATTTATGTCTTAAATAGACTCTTTAGTAGCTATTTAAATGTTGTAGCTTAACTAAGATACCTTATAACGTGTTTAACAACAAAGATCTCTATAACAACAGCTATAATAGTATTCTAGTGCGTATATTAACAACTTAGCCTAATAGAAGAGCGCTATTGTTGCAAGAACTTTATTATATTCTACAACACTATTGCTTAACTAAGATACTTTATAACGTGTTTAATAACAAGAATCTCTATAACAACAGCTATAATAGTATTTTAGTGCGCATATTAACAACTTAGCCTAACTTAAAAATATAATTCTTATACTATTAAGTAACTAGAAGATATTAAAGATATAACTATAATTTACATGCTTTTGTCTATATATTATTATAAGTAAAAATCAAAGACAACGTTAAGTTGCAGTTGTTTGTTAAGACTTCTCTATCCTAGTACTCTTATTAAGCTCTTTAACAGTAAAGCCTACCTAATTATCTATAACCTCTCTTATACTATATATAATACATTTCTATTAGACTCTATAAGTAGTAATCTAACGTCTAGATATTAAGATATTCTAACTATAACTTATACAACATTAAGTCTTCTATTATTACTAAGCTTTATTACAGCTTTCAGAACTTCTACTAATATAAAGAAGTTACATGTATTAAACTTATTTATACTAAGATACTACTAGCTATTAACAAAAAGAATACTTACTATACTAGTAGGCATAGCTAAGACCTTAAAGAACACCTATATAAATTAAAACAACAAGCTACT
The DNA here is from genome assembly GCA_018398575.1 of Ampelomyces quisqualis. Lineage (NCBI taxonomy): Eukaryota > Fungi > Ascomycota > Dothideomycetes > Pleosporales > Phaeosphaeriaceae > Ampelomyces > Ampelomyces quisqualis. Next base: position 2,472,751 of record JAGTXZ010000005.1, read on the forward strand.
ATTTATTTATCTTAGAGACGCTTAGTAGAGGAGAATATATATAAGTAGTAACGCGTAATACTTTATAAATCTTGTATATAGTATATAAAGCAGTAAACACCTTAAACGTATTAATCTCTACAATTAGGCTCTTTTAACAACTAGCAGCTATAGTTATATTATACTGTTAGTAACTATTATTTACTAAAGAATACTACTAGTGCTATACGTAACCTACTACTACAGTAGGCTCCTTTAACAACTAGCAGCCACAGTTGCGTTGCACTATTAGTAACTATTGTCTACTAAAGAATACTACTAGTGCTGCACATAACCTACTACTATAGCAGGCTTCTTAAATAGCTAGTAGCTACAGTTACGTTGCACTATGTATAACTATTATCTACTAAAGAGTACTATTAGCGTTAATTGCAAGCTATCTATTGTAATAAGCACCTAGAGTAACTAATTAGTACTACAATTATACTAGTATAAGTTTAAAGCTAAGCTTAGATTTTATTTTATATTAAATACTATAAGTAGCTACTAGAGTATTAGTATACGCAAGTATATTATCTTTACTATATTAGATAGTAGATTACTCTTTGTAAATATATCTAGTTTCTACTATTATTCTACTACTACAACTTTAAGCCTATATTATCTAGTTTATAGATAAGTTAAGGTCTAAGGCCTAACTCGCAACATAGTTGTGCCTAGACTATTACAAAACGTATTAAAGTTTGCAAATATAAGGTATTGTTTCTATATTTAACACTATAACATCTTACTATATAGGCTACTAGAGCCTTTTACTACTATGTATAACTAAATAATATAACTAATATTCTTCTAATAACGCAAGAATACCTAGACAGTAACAAAACTAAATACACTAGCTATAATTACGCGCATAATAGGTGTCTGCAATAGAAAACTCTTAAAGCAGCTCTAAATAACTAGTATATAGAGTTACAGGCAGCTTACGTTAATATTACTAATAATATAATTTGCAAAACTACACGTTAACTTTAGCAACAGCTGCCTAAATACAATAGCTACAAAATACTAGAGTTTAATAATAGATAGCTTACTATATATAAACAATAATATAGCGTATAGTTATATAAACAGTTTGCAAAAACAGTAAGTAACTATAGCAGTAAAACAGTTAAGAATACTAAGCTTATAATAGAAGAGATTTGCAATATAGTAAGTAGATACGCGCCTAAAGATTTATATAATATAGATAAGGCTAGTATATACTAAAAACACTTGCCCTAATATATATTAGTAGACATTTAAAAGCTAGACCTAGAATAGATAAAGAGCATATAACTAGTATACTATCTATAAATACAAATAGCTTAGACTAAGTGCTTCTATAGTTTATAGGATTCTTAAACTATACTACTTGTATAGACAGTAAGAAGAACCTAAACATCTGCAGTCTTAGTTATATTTATTAGAATAATAATTCTACTTAGATAGACACTAACATTATACTTAAATAGCTAAAGTAGTTTAATAACTGTATAAACAGATAAGTATTATTACTAATTAACAGGTTCTTGCCTTACAAACACATAGTAGCAAAGCTTTAGATAAGCTACTAATTACTACAGAACGTTTAGTATATATAGTGTTAATATACTGTACGCTTATTATAGTAATAAAGGTTACAATACTTACTAATATAATAGAGTTATATTTCTACCTGCAGGTAGTATAACACTATACTAACTAATAGACTAAGATATTACCTGCGCATAGAAGGCTAAAGTCTGTGCCTATTTCCTACACTTTATAGTAGAGAAAAGTATAATAAGCAAATATCTTTCTAAGACAATAGATATTATCTACACTATTTGCTAAGAATGTTACGCGTAATATAATAAGATAAGAGCTAAGACTATATATAGTAGCTAGCAGATCTTAACATGTCTAAATATATACTACAGCCTATAGCTATATATAGACAACTTTTAAAAGACCTACTATAAGCTTAATAATTTAGTTAACTAGCTTAAAGACATGCGCGTTATTAACAGTATAGACGTTAAAAGCTTTATTAAGTTACTTAAAGAGCGCAATCTTAACTACAAAGATCTAGCCTACCTCTTAGACTATATTATTGTAATATATAGCCTAAACAAGATAGAAGAGAACTATAAAGTACTGTTACTTTCTAGACTATTACACTGCAAAGTAACAGACATAATAGATTAATTGCAGGCATACGTTAGTTACTAAGAGTTTACTATAAATAATAAGCAATATATTAATAAGCTAGAAGTACTATAATAAGTAACTATAAAATAGATAGCTATAAAGCTGGAAGACAGACGCCAAAAAGATATACGCAACTAGGTAGTAAGACTATACTAATATAAATACAAGAATGCTATATACCTAAAATAAGATAACACTAGGCTATTTGCAAGCGTAAAAACTAAGAGTAATATTATAGTGTAGTTACAGTTAGAAAAGCGTAACAATATTATACTTAACTAGAACAAGAATAGCTATTGCACAAATTATCTTACAGGGCCTATAATCTCTAGTATTTTAGCTAATGCATTCACTAAAATAACTAGTTAATATTAGCCTAGCAAATAGTAAAATTTAAGAATAATTACTTAGCACTAACTATATTAAGCTAAAGACTAGATTAATAATCTAAAGTAGTAGCACAAAATCTATGTAACTAAAAGAGTAGAGTTATTAAGAAATTATATATGCATAGTAATATCTAGGTAAAACAGTAGCGTAGAAAGTTAAGTACTCTAGTATACTAGTACTAAGCAGAGACACTATACTACAAAATATATTAATAAGAGACAAGGCTATTATACAAGAATACAAGACAATAGATAACAATAGTATTCTTTATAAGATACTATGTACTATATACTTTGTAACATTAGTTACTAATACTAAAAGAGAATACTTAAATAGAAGATAACTACTATATTAACAGTAAACTTAGCGTTTAAAAGAAGAAACTAATCTTCTTATAAACAAATCTATAGAACGTAAGGCAGAATTATCTAATTAAAAAGACAAACGTCTTAAACTAACGTTAGAATATATAACAGAAGCAGGCTGCTATACACTTTCTTACTAGCCGCAAGCTACGTACACTATAGAGATCTATTAACTACTATCTACGCTAATAGTATATAGTCTAGGGCGTTAGATACACTAATAGATAATATAAAATTGCAATAGAATAATATAATGCAAAGAAACAGAAGGCAACAGAAAGCTTTCTCTACTAATAGAACTATAGACGCATAAAAAATTTCTCTATAATTATACATAAACTACTAGACGCTAGCATTACTAAGGCTAGAGTTCTGTAGTTATACCTGTAACACTAAAGAAACAGATATAAACTATTAAACGTAATACTATAAATCTAAGACTATACAAGGTATATATACATTACTAGCTACTTAGAATAGAGTAATAACTATTTAACGAATATTATTATACTATATAGAGCTATAGACATTAGAATAAAGCAGTGTATATATAGCTAATAAGAAGACACTATAGTGCACACAGGAAATATAAACTTAAATGCCTAAAACAACTTAGCCTGCGCTAACGCAGATAAATAGAAGAGGTAACCTACTAGCTACGCAGCAAATGTTAACAGATAATATAAAAACTATAATTTATAAAGAATACTGTATAGAAGACTACCTATACTAGCTGTACATTAAGTAGATAACAATGTACTATAGAAATACAGCTACAGATAAAAACAGAATAGTATAAACTAAGGGTTTACCTACAAAGTATTATACTAGCAGACTAAGTTAAGTAATTCTACTAATACAAAAGTAATAAGGCTAATAAGAAACAATATAAATAGTAATACAAAAGTTAGAGAGAAATACTTCTAAACACTTGCTTTATAAGATAACACAACTAGGTACAACCTATAAACAGACGCGTCTATATTACTATCTTATAGTTATACAAACTAAGATTATTAAAAGCATTATAGACTAAGGAACTAGATAGTATAGTATAGTACTAGTATAAGAAGACCTAGGTTTTAGTATAACCTGTCTACTACAATAGTACTAGTAGGCTTAGCTAAGTTTACTTACTAGACTAAAGAGAGTGCTACTACTATAATATACAAGAGGTAAGTTGCCTATACTATAATATAAAACCCTAAGAAGTAAGAATTTTGCTTAGTACTATATAGTGCTATATAGTACTATGTAGTACTATACTAAGAATAACACGTAGTAAGAGGCACCTCTTTCTTAGAATATACCTTTACTTACGTTAAAGACATAACACAACGCGTTAGCACTAAGTAAGAGGCTATATAATACTAGAATAAAACTCTACTTACTTTTACTTACACTTGTAATTTTAACCTACTACTATAACTATATAATACTGCGTTACTATAACAAACATACTATAACTATATAATAATAATAATACTACTATAATACAAATACACATAATTTTCTATATTATGTTTACTATACTACGCTGTATATTATAATACTATTACAAGTAAGTACATAGCATAAGTACACTTACACACGCTAACTAAGCTATAGCTATTCTACTATCCTTACACCTGCCTATACTATTCTTAACTATTACGCGTAATATATTGTATAATGCGCGCGTTATAGAAACGTAATAACAAGTATAAGTAGTAGCTACCTTAATTAAATAAATAGTATATAAGTAATGCAAAAACAATAACTACTAATAACGTATTACAGGTAGTTGTAAGAATAGGCTATAATATTAATGTAGTAGACTAGCGCATATAGGATAAAGAGATAACAGATTTTTTCTAACATAAGAACACGTATAACAAGATTAAATAGGCACACCTATAGGCTAATTACCTAAAGATAATACGTAGCCTAATAACAGATAAATAGCTTAAGTATACTGTATGCCCTAGACTAACTAATAGTTATACACTAAGGGAATTTTACAAGGCAATAGCTAGCGCTATATAGAAGAAGATAATCTTAGAAATTTAAGACTACAGTAACAAAGTTAAAGCTAAATATATAGAAAGATAGCTAACACTTAAAAACTTAGAACTAGAACGCATACAGTTAGTATTAGTAGTCTTAAGTTCTTCTACTACTTTAGTAACCTAGCTAATAGGCCTTACTATAATAATAACTAAACTATTACTTAATAATATTAATATCTATATTATAAACAGCGTATATTATTAAACTGCCTAGACCTTCCTACTTTTAAAGCTAATAATATCTGCACATTAACAGTAGCTTAACAACAGCAACTTTTAGATAAAGCTATAATATCTTAAATACAGTGCACTTATTAAACACCTATTGCAACTAAAATTTATAGACTAGTATATAGTTAAGACTTTAAAGATATTTAACGCGTTACCGCTGTGCTTAATTACAAACAATAATAATCTAGCTGTAACTATTAACTTATATGTTAAGATAAGAAGCCTTAAGAGCGTTACAATTAAATACTAGACTCTAGTAAAAGACAAAGTTAAGCTTAGTAGTAATATAACTTAGAATAGTATACAAATAACAATAGCTAACTATATAATATAGTACACCTTACTTTAGGTAGTAACAGTAATATTATAAAACTAGTAAGTACTACTAGAGCCAAGAGGTAAAGGCGCTTCTACTTAGAGCTTAACAACAACACTAAAGACAACAACTATAAATAACAAAAGATAATAAGAGCGCTAGCAGACCTAGCCTACAAATTATTAACAGAACCTAAAGCAAATAGTAGTAAACGCTTTAACAGACAGAGTAAGAGTAAGAAGAAGAAGAATATATTACAACCTATAAGCTGCTAGGCCTAGCTGTACTAAAGCACTTTCTTCTAAGCAAGAATAACTAGAGAGTACACTCTGCACTACACTACTAATTAGTTACTAGACTAAGCTACTCTCTTTACTCTCTTGCTTAATACAGAGCTAATAGAGCAAGATACTTTTTCTACTCTTTCTAATCTTATAGAGTACGCAGAGCATATAGAGTAAAGCTAGAACCTCTTTAGTATATAAGAACTACAATAAACTCTTATAGGTTATTATATTTAACTTATGTTTTAACAACTTATATTATAAACGCTTAAGTTAGTAACTAGCTATTTAAGTATTATTACTCTTTTTAAAAAGCTCTAGTCTTTACTGTCTTAGTAATAATACCTTTTGTATCTAAAGCAACTCTGCACCTATCTATAAAAACTAACTTTAGCTGTACCCCTAGTCTATACTAGTATTCTTATTGTTTGCTACTAGACTAACAGTCTTAACACTTTAAACACCTTTATAATAAGCAGCAATATTGCAATAGATACACCTAAGCATTTCTAAGTAGAATAACCTAGACTTAAAGTTAATAAACCTAATCTCTACTATAGAGACTGTAACAAACTTAAGACTTAGATTCTTTAGTTTAATAGGCACTTCTACGTAGAAGAAGATAAGATTAAGAATAATAATAAAGTTATCTTTGCTACAACTTATATAAAAGGTAATACTAAAAAATAAGTACTTCTAATTATTTAGAAGTATATAGACATTAATATTATAGACGCAAATAACACTAACTTTATAAAAGACTAGTACGTGTTTAAGATACGCTTGCAATAGATCTTTTTACCTCTTAAAGAATTTGTAATTGCAAAACAAAAAATCTAAAGTCTAAAATAAACCTAATTAACTGCTAACTATACTAATATTTTCTAATAATACGCTAAATAAATCTAGTAAGATAATACTACTCTAATGCGTATATACAAGTAAGGCTTTAAGGCTACTATATAAGTAAAACTTATACGCAGTAGAGCATATATTACTAATCTTAAAGAACTTTAGAATAAAGCTATTTGCTTAAATAATAAACTCTATTTTGTAATTATAGAACAAAAAATCTAAAGTCTAAAATAAACCTAATTAGCTGCTAACTATACTAACGTTTTTTAATAATACGCTAAACAAATCTAGTAGAACAACACTACTCTAATGCGTATGTACAATTAAGGCCTTAAGGCTGCTGTATAAGCTAAGCTTATGCGCAGCAGAATATATATTACTACTCTTAAAGAACTTTAGAATAAAACTATTTGCCTAGATAATAAACTCTATAAATTAGCACTTAAAGATAAGATATACTCTTTACGTCTACTACAGGAATATAAAAGATTTTGCCTAAGCAAAGGATATTAGAGATAAATATAACTAAATAAAGTATAACAGCGCTACTACTTAAGACAAAAAGCTTACTAACTACGCTTACTAGAAGTATACTTAGGGTATAGACCTAAAGCTATACACTTAGACAACCTTAATAAAGGCCTAGAATAGAAAAGTTACTTAAAGAAACAACTCTTAGAAGATAGGCCTAATAAGAACAAGATTACTTGTTATAACTATAATAAGGTTAGATATTATACGCAAGACTGTTGCTCTAAGATTAAAGTTATACGCTAGCTTAACATGTTAACTAACACTTTAGAAAAAGATATTAAAGAGTAGATTATAATTAACAATTAACCTATTATTTAAATAACTAACAGACTAATAATAGTAAATTAGACAAAAGACACTTCTACTATATTATCTAATAAATAGGTCTTAACTAACACTGTGTTATTTTACAAATAGAAACAAAACTATAATATTAAATAATTCTAATAGCTAAGATTGCTTCTACTGCAAACGCAACAAAATATTTACAACTAGTATAACTAAACTAACAAAGCTAACTAAAAACATATAAAACAGTGTTACTAATCTTTATAAGCATATTATACTCTTTAGATAAACAAGTAATATTTAAATATAGATAGAGTTACAGAGAAAAAACAATTACTACACTTAGGAAACAGAGTTTATAAGACATAGGATCTACAAGAGACTACAAGAGTCTATAATACTTAGAAAGACTAAAAACTTACACTAAACAAGCTAAATATACACTTACTACTAGCTAGCTCTAAACTAGTGCGTAAGAATACAACAGTTAGAGAACTATATTAAGAGATAGACACAAACAGACTATATAAGACGCGCTATAACTTATACACAAAGTAGATATACTATACTAACAATAAGTAAGTATTAGTACTAAACTTTATACTTATAAAATACTAAGATAGGAAGGTAAACAAATTGTATTAAATTCTGCTTACAGATAGATACCTACAGGATCCTTATAATCTAAAACACAGACTTTTATTATAAATAGTGTGCAAAAGCAACTACTACCTAATACATTATAGTAGTAAAATTAACTAATACTTTTCTTAGCAAAAGAAACCTTATAAGTACTAATAGTACAATTGCTTTAAGGATACCTGCGCAAATTACCTATATAACAAATAAAGCGTAGAAAGTTTTCTTAATATATTAGAAAAAGAAAGTATATCTAACAAAATACTTGTTAATAGTAGCTGCATAAACTACACTTAGTAGTTCTGCCTATAACTAGAGGGCAAAAAGCACTACAACAATAAAGAAGCTAACTAATATAAAAAGAATAAGTCTTTTTTAAAGTAAACTTTAGACTCTAGAAAGAGACTTAGAGCTGTAACGTAATTAACTTAGCTAAGCTTACAAAACTTATAGTAAAAGTTAACAAAAAAAGAATAAAGGTGCTTCTAAATTTAAGATTGTAAGTAAACTATATTTTAGGTAATACTTTGTTAAGAGCTAGGCTCTAACTTTACTAGAAACAATAATTATATAAACTTTATATTGCAAATAGAAAGCAGATACCTAACAAGTTACTTATTAGATATAAAACTACTATAAAACTTAATATTTAAAGAACTAAACAGGAAATATACTTAGACGTCTTTAGATTAGCTACTTACAATATTATATTAGGACTTCTATAGTTTAGAAAGAATAGCCTATAAGTTAACTTAAGAAAGAGATCTATCTCTCTAAGGAATTACAACAACTTAACACATTCTAAGCCTATGTATTAGTAGCGTTTAATAGTAAATAAGAAGATAATTAATAATATTACTTTAACTTAGATATAGTTTAAGATACAACTAGTTAACTTAGACAATTAAGAAAGAAATACTAATATGTTATAAGTTTTAGAGAAACGTGTAACTTTTAATATACCTAAGAAATATAGAAAGTTTAAGAAACTATTTTTAGAAGAGACAGGTCTAAAAGCACTGCCTAAGTATTAAGAGTAGGACTACAAAATTGTCTTAAAAGAAGGGAAAAGGCTAACCTTTAGACTAATCTACAGATAATTAGAAAAAGAGCTAGAAGTAATCTAAAAGTATATCTAGGTAAACTTAAAGAAAAGTTTTATTAAAGTATTAGAATTACTAGCTAGATAATTAATTATGTTTGTACTAAAGAAGAATAGCAAACTACAACTATATATTAACTTTTAGAAACTTAATAATATTATACTTAAGAATTAATACTTACTACTTAATATTTTAGAACTATAGAATTAACTAGCCTATGCAAAAATCTTTATAGCCCTAGATCTAAGAGGCGCGTACAACTTTATACGTATAAAGAAAGGCAAAGAATAAAATACAGCGTTTAGAACATACTACAGCTACTATAAGTACTTAGTAATGCTATTTAGTTTTACTAACGTTCTAGCAACGTGTTAAGTACTTATTAATAATATACTTTAAATACACTTTAACATATTTGTTATTGTATACTTTAATAATATTTTTATATATTTAGAAAATAAGAAGAAACATATAGGACATGTTTATACAATTCTAACGCTACTAGAAAAAAAATTCTTAGTAGTAGACTTTAACAAATGTAAATAGCACTAGAAAGAAGTAGAATTCTTAAGATATATAGTTAGAAAGAATAGAGTATAAATAAGTAAAGATAAGATTAAAGTTATTAGAGATTAGCTAACACCTACTACAGTAAAGGATATCTAATCTTTTTTAGGCTTTATTAACTTTAATTAATAGTTTATTTAGAACTTCTTACTAATTGCTACGCTACTTACTAAACTTACACAAAAAGATATACCTTAGAAATAGATAGGAGAACAAAGCTAAGTATTTAAGATACTTAAAAATACTTATATAGCACTACTTGTCTTTATTACATTTAGAAGCAGAGAGCTGCTTAAATTTCAAACTAACGCATTAGATTTAGCAATTAGAATGTGTGCAAAACAAAAACAAAATAAGAAATAGTATCTAATAGCCTACTACTTACAAAAATTTATCCTACTAGAAGAAAATTACAATATATATAACAAAGAACTACTTGCAATTATAGTAGTACTTAAATATTAAAGAATCTACACAGAGAGTTGCTTAGATCTTATAATATACTTAGACTACAAAAACTTAACAACCTTTACTACTACTAAAGTACTTAATTAAAAACAAGTATAATAGTTAGAGAGGTTAGGGTAATACAAGTTTGAAATTGTCTATACACCTAAAAAGAATAATAGCAGAGCAGACGCTCTAAGCTAAATATTAAATATTACTAGAACTAAAACTATTAACAGCTTAAGTATCTTTAAAAGATAAAACAATAGATCTCTTAGACTAGTAAGATATATTAACAACTTAACAATAAAAATTAGAATTAATGTTCTAGAAGAACTATAGAAATTAATTATACAATAACACTACAATAACACAGTATACAGTTATCTTAGAGTTAGCTAAACTATAAAACTTATTTAACAGAATTATTAGTTTAAGAACATAAAAGATAAAGTAAGCGCTTATATTAAGATATATACAGACTGTTAACGTAACAAATATAGTACACATGCGCCTTATAAACAAATGCAGCTAATAGAGCTTTTAACTAAGCCTTAGACTAACATATTAATAGACTTTGTAACAAGACTACTACTGTTAAAAGACCTTGCTACAGGATTAGCCTATAACGCTATTATAGTTATAGTAGATTGCTTTACAAAATAAACTATAATGCTACTTTTTTAACAAGACTATATAGCTATTTAGCAGGCACACGTGTTTAAGGATAGACTTATTAGATACTATAGCATACTAAAGTTAATTATTAGTAATTAAGACAAACTCTTTACGTTAAATTATTAGACTACCTTAATAGCAGAAATTAAGACCTATAAAAGCTATTAACAGCTTGTTATTTCTAAACAGATAGCTAAATAAAAAGAATAAACAAAACTATAAAGACATATCTTAAGATATACAGTAACTTGTAACAGACAAATTAGGTTTTACTACTACTAATAGTATAGTTAGCCTATAATAACAAATTATCTAAAGCTATAAGCAAGACGCTATACTTTGCAAACTACAGACAGCATCTAAATCTCTTTATAAGAATATTGCCTAGCCCTAAGACTAAAGCTGCTATATAGATAGCAGAAGAAATAAAGAAAACCTATACTAAAATAGAAGAATAAATACAACACGCTTAGACACAAAGTATCTTAAATGTTAATAGAAAATAAAAAACAGCACTTTAGCTAAAAGAGAGGAATAAGATGTATCTCTACACTAAAAATCTATACATTAAATATCTAAGCAAAGGACTTAACTATATTAAAGTTAGACTGTTTTTAATTTTAAAAAGAAACAGACTAGTTATATATACACTTAAGCTTCTACCTAATGTAAAGATCTACTTTAGATTCTACAGAAGCCTACTAGAACTAGCTAACTTAGAAACACTATTATAGCAAACCTTTTGCTATAAACTTAAAGAAAAAAACGAATTTAAAGTTAAGAAAATAGTAACACACTAAGACAACAACTATTAAAAAAATTACCTAGTTAAATTGTTAGAGTACAACAACTTAGAAAATATATAAGAACTAGAAACAAACCTTATAAACTGCTGCTAACTCCTAACGCAGTATAGGTAACAGGTTTACCTAAGTATAAAGGCACATAAGCCTTTTATATGTTATTAACTATACTATTTATAGAACTCTAAGTAGAAGGTAATAAAGTTATTTTACTAGAAGATAACATAGCCTTCTAAGGTTTTAGTTATTAAATAGATGTTTCTTCTGCAGAAATAGCTTCTACTGCCTAAGCAGCGTTTTCTTTTAACAAACACTACACCTTTTACTCTTTTTGCTAAAGCGTATCTAGGCACGCTTGTAGATAATCCTTTTCTACCTTCATAACTAACTATTTATTTTTAGACATGTAGATATTATAATCTTTTGCATTTAAGTAATTATACTTACTATACTTTTTAGAATAAATATATACTTAATAAACACAATTAGCTAGTTAACAGTTATAATAAGCTATAAGTATAACATCTCTAAAGATATTAATAAAGAAAGAATGTTTTAGTTAACGTTAAGTACTAGATTTAGAAGAGACCTTTAGCATAATAAAAACTTTAAGAACAAAGTCTAAGAAGAAGAAGGATAGTGTTACAACTTATAAGCTGCTAGGCCTAGCTTAACTAAAGCGCTCTCTTTTAAGTAAAAATAACTAAAAAGCATACTCTGCACTGCACTACTAATTAGTTACTAGACTAAGCTACTTTCTCTACTCTCTTGCTTAACACAGAGCTAATATAGTAAGATACTCTCTCTGCTCTCTTTAGTCTTATAAAGTACGCAGAGCATACAGAGTAAAGGTAGAACCTTTTTAGTATATAGAAACTATAATAAACTCTTATAGATTATTAGGTTTAACTTATATTTTAATAACTTATGTTATAGATGCTTAAGTTAGTAACTAGCTATTTAACTATTATTACTCTTTTTAGAAAGCTTTAGTCTTTACTATCTTAGTAACAATACTCTTTGTATCTAAAGTAACTCTACACCTATCTGCAAAAACTAACTTTAGCTATACCTCTAGTCTACACTAGCATTCTTATTGTTTGCTACTAGACTAACAGTCTTAACAGAATAACAGCCTAGACATACGTATTAAGACTCTAACTACTAAAATTAAGCGCCTAAAAGAGTAGAATAATAGTACTATAAAGAAAGTAGAGGAAAGCAGAAACAAAGATGCTGCGTAAACACAAAACAACGCAATATTTACGCTAATTACTATACTTAGATAAAAACACAAGAGGGCTATAGAAAAACAATAGAGGTTACTAGAAGAAGATACTTACTTTAGTAGTAAAGAGAAATAAGAAGAGTATAATAAAGGTAATAGAGATAAGAATAAAAAGCTCTAGTTAGCAAAATAACTTGCGTTAGAAGAAAGGCTATAGCTCTAAGCTCTACTACACGTAAGGTAAGTACACTATAGAAAGCCTATAACTATAATTTACGCAACTAATATGTAAGATAAAATAGTAGATAAACTATAAGCTTAAATTGGAGTAGTAATAGATTACTGCTAAGAGAACAAATAGTAGACAGTAGCTAACTTATTTAGATCTCTTCTAGAAGACTTTAAGGATAACGCGCTTATAATACTATATTTATCATAGAAACTAACAGTTCTATTTATAGTATACTAACTAACAGAGGCCTATATACTTTACAAAAAAGAGTTACCTTTAGACAATAGCAGTATATTTAAGAACATAATAGGTATAGAAAAAACAAGATTAGCTATACTTATAATAATTATAAGGTATGCGCACTTTAAGAACTAGACTAAAGTGCAAGAAGACTAATTAAAGAATAAAACTAGTTAATATAGAGCTAAAGACAACAGTTAAAAACAGTACTCTATAACAAACTAACAGATATTCTTATATGCATACAAAAATAACTCTTTAATGCTAGAAGAGCTATAGTTAGCAGTATCTATAGTAAGTAGATAAGGCTGCGCACTAGCTGCATAAAAGGCTAAAATTATTACTATAAGCCTCTGCAAATCTAAATAGTGCAATCTAAAAGACTCTCTTGCGCTCTATATCTGCTTTATAGACAACACTTCTCTATAGAGTATAGGCGCACTAATAGCAGACAAAGAAATAGAGATAAGAATTAATCTGCAAGTTAAACAGCACCTTATAGCGTCTAAATAAAACGTTCTACTGCGCAAATTTATAAATAATAGTAAGAAGTATATAAAGACAGTTCTATAGTATATCCAAGAACACTATATACTAAAAGTCTACCTAAATATAACTGCGCACTATCTAGCACTATCTACTAGCTAATTTATAATTATATATAGCTATATAACACTAGTAAAACACGTACTTAATAAATACTAAACTATAAGACTTATAACTACACGCAAAATATTATTAAAAGGTAGCAAAGTAAGCGTAAAAGATACTCTTAATATTCTTAGCTACGTAGTAATATAAAGATATATTATCTTTAACAAGTTTTATAACTACAAATCTAAGAACACTATTATAAGCAACTTATATAAGACTATTTAAAGCAAGAACTATAGTTATTAGTAAAAGTCCTAGGCCCTCTTAGGTACACTAATAGAGAAAAGTCTCTATAAGATACTTATTTTTATCTCTCTAGCGCTTAGCAGACGACAAGACAATAAGAACTTCTTAAACTAGCACTGTTTTACAGGCAAGAAGGATAATATAGACAGTTCTAAACTATTTGCTACTGCTAACCTTGTGTACGCAAGTATTAAGAAAATTGTAGATATAAAAGAGATAAGAAAGATGTTAAGCCTAGCTATAGCAAAGGGCTAGAACACCTACTTATCTAAGGTACAAGAAGAAGTTAAAAATGTGCTTAATTCTCTTAAGTATATAGCGCTTATAGCGTTAGGAGAGAAGATTATAGTAAGGTTTATGCTGTGTTAAACTCTAGTTACGCAAGACCTATAGAGCTAGAAGATTTTAAGCATTAAAGGTAACTTCCTAATATTCTACTAGCTATGCTAAATAGATAACTTCTAATTGCTTATAGCTAACGCAATAACAAGATACAAGATAGTGCTACTATAAGAAGAGCTAAATAGCGCAAAAGCTAAGAGTATATGTATATTTAACTGCGCTAAGATATAGAGTATTACAATATTCTTTATACTAGCCTAGCTTAAGGCTGCGCTGTTTAAAAGCAAAGAAAGTAAAAAAACTAAGTAGTTTACATTAATATATATCTAACAGTACTTCTAGTAGCTAGACAAAAGAATATTTACTAATAACCTTAACTTACTACTTATATATAGTGTAAAGTACAAGGCAATTAAGCTAAAAGCTAAGAGGACCTATATTAAAACTAGACCTTGTTAGGAAAATTTAAGATTAATCTGGTCGGCCCAATTGCTGCAACCTGCAGCGGCCTAACAGCAATACTGTCTACTAGACAATTTGCCAAAGTTGCCCCACTTACTTCTAGTTGCTAGCAAGTCGCTAGCGAGTCGCTAGCAACTTAACAGTGTTGCTAGAGTTGCTAGATCTAACAGAGTTGCTAATGTCACCAATTTTACGTATAGCTGTATTTTTATGATTATGTAAGTAACCTAAAAATACAAAATAAAGAGCAGAATTCCGTCCTTAAAATGCACTATTCAGATTTTTTTTAGCTACTCTGGTTATTGAGATATAGCGCGTTGAAGTTATAAACTTTTTTAAAAAAAACTTTAAAGTACGTTTAACACAATAGATCTCAACGCCTACACTATAATATATTAAAATAAAATAGTCCTAGAGTAAACTCTAAACTTTAGTTACTATTTCTTTAAAGAAAAATATAATATATTATCTAGTTAAAGTGCTAGAGCTTTAGCGAAAACAAGCCTTAGCAAAGAACATTAAAAAGTTACAAACTTCACTGCCGTGCATCTTAGCAACTAGAGCAGCTATAAAAATTCTGAATAGTGCGTTTAAAAGAGGGAATCAAGCTTTATATTTTAGGTTTTTAGAATAATTACGTAATCGCGCGGGTGGGGCAGGTAGGTCCAGTGGATCAGGTGGATCAATTTGGGCGTTTTTGTCTAATTAGGCGGCCAGAACAAATAGGGG
Organism: Ampelomyces quisqualis; assembly: GCA_018398575.1. NCBI lineage: Eukaryota > Fungi > Ascomycota > Dothideomycetes > Pleosporales > Phaeosphaeriaceae > Ampelomyces > Ampelomyces quisqualis. Next base: position 2,488,643 of record JAGTXZ010000005.1, read on the forward strand.
TAGCTAGGCACTGTAGACTACAGTCAAAAACTGTCTGGTTAACTGTTCTAATAATGTTGCCAATGTTGCGGATGTTGCTAACGTTGTGTTTTCCTAACGCTAATCTTAATTAGAAAAGCTTAGCAGATAATTAAACAGTACTACGCAACGTTTAGGCTAAAATCTTTATTAGCTTATACAAACTATGTGTGCAACTAGTGCTCTAAATAAGGCTTTAAAAAAAATTTGGCAAAGATACAGTTCTTCTACTAAGAGGAGAAATGCTAAAGTCTAAAATAGACGCTGTGTTAGTAAAATAAAAGGACCTAGACTTAATATTTATTTTAGTAGCGTTAATAGCGTTTGCAAAAGCTATTATACTAATTAAGGTAAATAAGGTTATAATTGCAAAGCCTTAAGACAAATAGGGCACCTAAAACTAATTTATGTTTAAGGTATATTAACTAGGCTAGCTAGCAGATATGTGCAAGAGCATTATTTTATACAACCTAAAAAGTAATTTAGAAACAAAAGTTCTAAAGAAGTAGAACGTAAAGATATTGTTACGTAGTAGTCTACAAAGTGTAATAATAGAAAGAGAAGAAATTAAGTAAGATTATAATAAGGAAATTCTTATAAAGCTTAAGAGGCTAGTATAAATTAGGTAAATTAAGCAGTAGAACTATAGAGTACAGTACACTACTATGCAAAGCTATAAGATAAAAAATGCTTAAGTAGATACGTAGCCTAGTCCTAGAAGCATAAGAATATAAAAAGTATTGCAAAAGAAGTATATACATAGACGTAACGCAAAATTCATTTAAAGCGCAAGAATAGTGTAGATTTACAGTAAAACCTAAACTAAGTAATAGCGCTATTAAAGAGATTGCCTTAGACTTAAACTATAGTTAGGCATAGTTAAAGACAGGCTACTAACTAGCAACACAGTTGTGCAAACAGTGCAAAGCTATATTAAATATAAGAACTATAAACTATTTTACAAAAAGGTTCTACAAACTAGGCTGCTAATAATAGTATACTAGGTATTAATATTATTGCTTAGCACAGCAGAGCATAGTTAAGAACTGTCTAGTAGCTAGCAGTATAGTTGTATTAATAGTGTTACTAATATTGCAGATGTTGCTAACGTTGTGTTTTTCTAATATAACTTTATTAATCTTCTATACATTATTAATAAGCTAATACTCTTTGTCTTTCTTAGCTACTAGAAACTATAAGTTTTAGTACTAGCTTCTGTACAGTTTAAGAGCTTCTTAGTTAATATATTTCTGTACTATTTTAACTACTACTTCTCTAAGTTTTTAGAGGATAGGGAACTAATTAGCTTGCTACGCCTTATAAGAAATAGTATTAATTTTAATTAAAGGTGCTACCTCTTAGCTAACTTATCCTAATTTACTAAAGTCTTAGGCTAGAGCAGCTTCTTGTTAGTAAAGTAGCTTCTCTAGTATAGCTTGTTCTTATAGAAGTAAGTCTAGAAAGATCTTTATCTTTAACAAGCGTTTAAGCATAAGCTTTATACCTCTAAGAAACTTTATGTATTATAGCTTAAAGTAGCTTAAGAATTAAGCGTTCTTCTTGTTTAGTACCTGTTAAATACGCGTACGCTCTTTCTAATCTTTGTACTTACTACTATCTCTTAGAGCCTATTCTAAGTTATCTACTAGCTAGACCTTTTAAGCTTTTTACTTATACAAAGTGCTAACGTTAAAGGAGATGTTATTTAATTATAGATTAGTTATACACTTTTACTAAATTGTTATTACTTTAACAGGTAAACCTTTTTTACTAGTTATTTTACTAAGCTCTTTCTCCTAGATATTCTTAGCACTAATATTAATTCTAAGGCTCTAGGAAAGTTGCCTTATAACACTTACTATAATATTTTAAAAGTAATAACCTATACTGTTACTAATAAGCATATATATTCTATTACTATTACTAATAAGAATAGATCTATTAGGCTCTACGCCTATAGTGCTTATACTAGGCTACTAGAAGAACTTTGTTTCTAAGGGAATAATTAGTAATAAAGATTTCTGTTAGAGCTACTCTGTTGCTAACTTTATTACTAGCTAATTATTGCTTAGAGTATTAGAGTCTATTTAAAGCTGTATTAAGTTTAATTAATAGTCCTAGTCTAGCTGTATAATAGGGTTAGAAAGGAGTAAAACGCTAGCAATTACACTCCCCTAACGTTTTCTATAAGAAGCCTAGAGTAGAGTTCTAGCGCGTTAATCTAATTACCTCTTATATACACAAATCTTGTACTATGCTTACTATCCTTACTAAAGATTTAGTAGTAAGTTAGCCTATTAGTTGCGTACTTAATTCTAGCTCAAGCGTCTGTTAGAAAGAGATTGCCTAGAATAATTAGGTTTATGCACTTCTTAAGAATAAAGAAGCTAGTAGAGATTTTAATCCTTCTAATAGTAATAGGTACTCTCTATACAATGCCTAAGAACATTTTAGTTAATCTGTTTACTGCTACTATTTTTACAGTTCTTATACTCTTTAGCAGAGACGTAATTAAAAGCATAGCTTGTTCTACTATTTCTCTTTTTATAGTGTTAAGCTCTGCGCTAGAGTTAATAAGGCTAAGAAACTAGGTCCTCTTAATGTTAATAGGTACTTTTAGGCATTCTCTTCTAAGGTGTTCTACACCTAAGGCTTAATTATACTTTCTTTAATAGTAAGTAGACTTACAAAAGTCCTTATTAGTAGTAAGCTTAAGGCCTAGTTCTTTATTACGTTAGATATGCCTTTTAATCTAGCTAATCTCTAGGTCTATATAAGGATGCTACAACGTAGAGCTGTTAGTCGCGCAGCAATGCGCCTGCGCTACTATAACACTACTCTAGCTAGTATACGCGTAAAACGCGCACAGCTGCCCTAGCGTCTTAATAGCGCTACACTAGCGCAGATCTAGTATATTCTAGTTGTAAGGATATGCGTCTAGTTATATCTACAAAAGGGCTGTTCTGTACTAAAGCTGCAGAACAAGAATTAACTTACTTTATTGTTATCTTGTAACTTTGCTGCTATACAAACCTCTTACAGTTTTAATTTCTCTACTTTACAAAAGAATAGCAGCCTAGTTACCTAATAACAATAGATTAGGATCTGCTCTTAAGCCTACTAGCTAACTTATTAAGAGAAAACACCTCTAATAAGAAATTAATACTTAGCCTAGGCAAACGCTTAGCGCAGCTAAAGCGCTAGCGCTAACAGCTTAAGAAGCAAGCTAAGATCTAGACTCTACAGGAGGAAGTACGCTAATAGGAGCAATTATTAGTAGGTAAACAGCTTCTCTTACTTCTTAAACAGCCTTTAGGCGCTCTAAATAAAACAGATCTTCTAACTCTTCTAGTTAAACGCAACACGTCTCTACTAGCGCAACGCTCTTAACTTAACCTATTAGCGCTACTAGAGCGTAGGCCAAAGATTAAGAAAATCCCTGTCTTTAAAGGTAAGGGAATTAGAGAGTATTAGGACTTTAAGGCTAGGCTATCTATTGCCTTTTAACTAGACCCCTTAGCCTTTTAGCTTAAGAACTCAAAGATTGCCTTTACTCTCTAGTACCTACAAACTACATTTTAATAGATATAGATATAGAAGATATAGAAAGATAACAGTAAAACGCTAGCGTAGCGCAATATAATGTCTTTTCTACTTAATTAGATTAAGAGCTCTGTAAATAAGGAGCTTTAAGTTACTATACAGTACTAAAAGGTAGCCTAAAAAGACAGCTAAATAGTAAACAAATTCGCAGCCTATCTATCTACTTAAGAAAATTAGGTAAACTTCTCTTATAAGCAGAAACACCTAGTAATACACTTGTACAGCAAACTCTGCCTAGAGATTAGAGTAGCTCTCTCTAACTATACTAAGTTTTCTACTACCTGTAGAAAACTTGTTAAACGCGCTATAACGCTAGAAGATAACTTACGCTACAGTAGTAGTATACTATTGCTATACTATTATACACATAGAATGCTTAGTATAGGAAAAACTTTGCAGTCTAAACCTAACGCAATAGCTCTATAACGTTATATTACTAGCACTACAAACCTAAGCCTAAAGCTAACTAACGCCTGCTACTATTGCAGCAAGATAGGCTATTAGGCTAGAGAGTGTAGATTAAGGCTTAACAGCTCTTCTTCTGTTACTAGCTTAAACGCAATACAAACAAAAAACAAGTAGGCCTAAAAGAAGCTTTTCTCTTAATAGCCTAAGTTCTACTATAACAGAAGGATTATATTAAAGTACTAGAAACGCTGCGTAACAACAGCGCTATATAGCCTACACAAATACTAATTAACTATAGTGCAGAACTTAGCACTATTAACAAGAGAGTTGCTTTACTTAAGGATCTCTCTTATATTAATAGCGCTGCGCAACTAACTATCTGCTTACCTAACTTAAGCACTATGCCTAGCTTCTACGCTTATTAAGCTTATTTAATAATAAAAGACAACTAGGGCGTAACTAAGTCCTTTACTACTATTCTATACAGGATTACTAATACAGCACAACCTGTTATCTTAGGTTTACTAAGCCTAAAAGAGAAGCGCGTTGTTATTAACTGCAAATTAAAGCAGTAGCGCTACAAGCTTAACACTAAGACAATAAGAGTTAAAGACACTAAAACCTTTATAGAATCTCTCTATAATAAGCCAAGTGTGTACGCAGTTCTAGTAGGCAGCCTATAGTTCTTCTCTCTAGAATACCTATTGTAGCCTGTTAAACTCAAGAACTTTAAAAATATTACAAATAGTAACGCTGCTAACGCGCTGCTGCAGCACTATAGAGGTAACTACGCTATTAAGTTAGAAAAAGAAACTATAGCTCTATATAGGCTGCTCTATAACCTCTTACTAAAGGAGCTAAGTATACTGCGCAACTACTTAGTAACAGCGCAGAGCCTAGGCTAGATCTAAGAAAGTACAAGCCTTGCAGGAGCACCTATCTTGTTTATACTTAAAAAAGATAGAACGCTACGCCTTTGCGTAGATTATTAAGGCCTTAATTAAGTTACTAAGAAAAATAGATTAGCCTTTCTCTTGATTAGAAAAACTCTTAATTGGCTCTATAGATTAGTAAAGTTTACTAAGCTTAATCTTAAGAACGCGTATTACTAGATTAGGATCTAGTAAGGTAATAAGTAGAAGACAGCGTTTTGCACGCAATACAGCTACTTTAAGTATATAGTTATGCTCTTTAGGCTAACTAACGCGCTTACTATGTTCTAGGAGTATATTAATAGAGCCTTAGCCCTGTATTTAGATATCTTTTGCGTTATCTATCTTAATAATATCCTAATCTTTGCTTAAAAAAGAGAGGATTATTAGAAACAGGTAAGAAAAGTACTTGCTAAGCTAAGAAAATACAGTCTTTTTGTTAACTTGAAAAAGTATACCTTTGCTACTAACTAAGTTAAGTTTCTAGGGTTTATTATGCGCCTTAACAGTATTATAATAGATCTAGAACAGGTTTGCGCAGTTATTAATTAGCCTACGCTAATATTCTTTAAGAATGTTTAAGTCTTCTAAGGCTTTGCAAACTTCTACTAACGCTTTATATAGAGTTTTTCTATTATTATTAGCCTAATTACTAATCTTCTAAAAGGATTAGTTTAAAAGAAGAAGTCTAGTTCTTTTAACTAGCCTAACGCTACAGAGAAAGCAAAGCGCTAGCTATACAACAGGTTTACAACTGCGCCTGTTCTGCAGCACTACAATTATATACTTCTATCTAAGTTAGAAACTAATGCTTCTATTTAGAGAGTAGCAGGTATCTTCTTCTAACTCTATGCAAATAGAAACTAGCACTCTATAGCCTTCTAGTTAAGAAAGCTCTTGCCTACAGAAAGGAACTACTATATATACAACCTAAAGCTCCTTACTATTATTATAGTAGTATAGCACTAGCAGCACTATGTTAAGGGGCTAGCAGTTTAGTTAGAAATATAGACAGACTATAACAACCTACGCAGCTTTATAGGCACGTTAACTCTGTCTAGAAGATAGGCTAGCTAGGTAATAAAGCTAGCTGCTTATAACTTTAAGATTAAGTATTAGTCTAAAAAGACAAATCCTGCAGATAGGCCTTTAAGGTAACTTGTAGACAATAGTAACACACTAGATGTTTAACTATTAGACATGTTGCTAGCACTGCAAAAGAAGTTACAGCTAGTAGAAACCTAAGCTAAGCTACCTAGTAAGAAGCTAGCGTTAGTAGAAAGCTAGATAACAGCTTAACAGTAAGTAGGCACTCTATATCTTAATAAAGATGTTTTTATAAGCCTAGCGCACAGCGTTAAGGCAATAGCTACGCGCTACAGCTTTAATTAGAAGATTTCTAAGGGCAGACTAGTAATAACCTAAAGAGTTACGCAGTTACAAAGCCTAGCGTACAGCGTTAAGGTAATAGCTAGGAGCTATAGCCCTAATTAGGAGAATCCTAAGAGTAGACTAGTAATAGCCTAAAGGGTTACGCAGTTACAAGCAAGAGCTGTAGCCTTAGAAAGGTTAGCTTATAAGAAACTTTCTAAGTCCTTCTTTAAAATCTGTATACAAGTATAATAGAATAACCTAGAAGTAGTTGCAATACGCAGGGACGTTAAATCTCTAGCGTCTGCCTATTAAGGCGCTAGTAAACGCCTAAGGCACTAGAAGCTTAACGCTTTAGGTAGCCTTTAGTTTAAGAACTAACTATGTGTTCTACTAGAGCTAGCTCTTAGAGCTAAGCTTCTTAAGCTGTATTACAACAATCTACTTGCTAGCTATTTTAGTTAGGCCAAAATGCTTAAGCTTGTAGCCTAATACTACTATTAGCCTAGGCTTAAAAAAGAGCTTAAGGAGTACATTAACTCTTACTTAGTGTGCTAAGGCACAAAGTTGCTTAAGCAGCGCCCTACTAGCGTGTTAAACGCGCTCTCCTAACCTTAGAGACTATAGTAAGAAATTATAATAGATTTTGTTACAGGCCTACTACTTGCTAAGCGCTATAGCGTTATGTACAACGCAATACTTATTATAGTTAACAGGTATACTAAAACAGCTAAGTATATTCCTACACAAAAAACAGTTACTACCTTATAGTTAGTAGAACTGTTCTTAGAACACGTTGTACAATTCTTTAGCTTGCCTAAAGGTATTGTATTAGATTAAGAAAGTGTCTTTACTTCTTAATTCTAAGTAGACTTCTACTTTGTAGTAAAGGTAAAGCGCTAGCTTAGTACTGCCTTCTATTTGCAAACAAATAGCTAAACAGAGCGTTAAAATTAAACGCTAGAGCAATACTTAAAGGCTTTTGTAGGTAATTAACCTAATAATTAGGTACACCTTCTATTACTAGCAGAGTTTGTATACAATAATGCTAGATAGGCTATATTAGGAGTATCTCTATTCTTTGCCTGCTATAGGTTCTACCTGCGCCTTAACTGTAAGCTAATAGCGCCTACTAAAGTTCTTAGCATTAAGGAAAGATTGCAGAAGCTTATGTAAACTTAGGACGCTTTAGCTAATTACTAGAACAAAAGTTTACAATACTAAGAACAATACTACAACAAGAAACACAGGCTCTAAGAGTTTAAGCTAAGAGATATAATCCTCTTATTAACAAAGCATCTACGCCTGTGCAGTGCTAGCAAAAAGCTATTACTGTGCTAGATAGGCCTCTTCCTAGTTAATAAGCAAATTAGCTTACAAGCTTTTAGAATCTTACTCCTATTATATATAAAGATCTACTCTATATTCTATACGTCCTTGCTCTAGCTATTTGTGCCAAGAAAGGAGAAAGAATTAACTCTACCTAGGCCTATTAACCTAGACAACAGTAATAAGCTAGAGTAACGCTATAAGGTTAAAGCTGTCTTAGTAAAGTAGCGCAACAGACGTTAAGTAAATTACCTAGTTAAATAAAAAGGTTAGCTCTTAGAATATAATAAATAGGTTAACAAAAAGAATATAGACTAATTACTTATAAAGAAGTATAACTAGAGAGAAGATTAATTATTATTACAAATTAATATACAGAAGAAACAAAAGAAAAACAAAAGAAAAAAAAGAAAAAAAAAAGAAAAAAAAAACTAGGCGCTTTAACAGCGCACTGCTAGCGCTCTAACAACACAACTAGGCATAAACGCTGTCTTACTCTAGGAAGTTCTTGTTATCCTCCTTACTCTTATAGAAGCTTAGAGAGCCTAGTAAATTATTACTAAGCCTTCTAGCCCTCTTCTCTTTCTGCTGTTCCTAGAGGATAGCATTACTTAACTCTTATAGGACCTTACTTCTTGCTAACGCTATTGCAGCGTACACTAGGCAACCTAATAGGTCTAAGCTCTTAACGCGCTTAGACGCGGGCTCCTTAGTAGGACTAGCTAAAGCCAGGCGCTTCTTAGGCTTAGGCTTAGGCTTAGGTTTAGCCTTAGCCTTAGCCTTAGCCTTAGCCTTAGCCTTAGCCTTAGCCTTACTCTTACTCTTCTTCTTAGAAGAAGGCATAGAGCTAGAGCTATCTAGGGGAAGAGTTTTATCTCTATCTCTACCTCTACTACTGCTGCTACTCTTAGACCTAGGCTTAGACCTAAAGGAAAACTTCTCTTTCTCTATATTAAAGTTAGAGTTAGACTGCGCGTTAGCCTTACTAAGAGAAAAGAGGTTAGCCTAAACGCTGTTAGAACGCTAGCGCAGTAACTGCAAAGAATAGGAAAAATAACTTACTTAAGCCTGTAGTAGGTTAAGGATACTTTCTACTATAGTAGACAGGCAGTTAGTTACCTTAACCTGCAGAATCTAGATCTTATTACTCTTAGGCTAATAACAACCCCTATGCTTAATCTTAGTGCGTAAAAAAAGCTCTACTAAGCTAGTCTACTAGCGCAGCGCTGTCTCTTACGTAGTAACTATAATAGGATTAGGCTTCTTCTTAGCAGTAAAACGCTGCTACTACTAGTAGATAGCATTTTAGCTCTTAACAAAATTAGTAAGAACTTTAGAGTAAGGCTTCTACTTGCCCTAGCAAGGGCTATAGCGCAGGCTACTAACTATAAGGTTATAATAGGTGCTAGTAAGCCTTAGGCCTTTAGCGTAGCAGAGGTAAATTAAAATTACTAACTTAATATTAAGGACGCTACTACAGCAGGCAATAGGCATAGCCTAAGTACTAGGTTAGTAACGTTGCAACACTAGCGTTACACTACTTATAGAGATAGTAGAAGTAGCAGGCAGAGTAGGCGTAGTACTTATAATAATTAATATAGGTGCAATAGAGTTGCAATAGCGTAGAGCTAGTAGATAGTATAGTAGCAGAATAATACAGTTGTTACTAAAAGAATAGAGGAGATTACGCATACAAAGTTTTACTAGATTTCTACTATTACTATAGCTACTAGCTGCCTCTTAGATTTACCTAGAGTTTTAGCCTTAGCACAACAACAGCTCTTATAACAACAACGTTAGTTACGCGCTAACAAGACCTAACGTTATATAAATTGCTAGAACAGTAATTCTAGAAGAAAAGAAATAATTATAAAGATGCTATAATATAGAGCTGTTAGTTGCAAAGTAATGCGCCTACGCTACTATAACACTACTCTAGCTAGTATACGCGTAAAACGCGCACAGCTGCCCTAGCATCTTAACAGCGCTACGCTAGCGCAGACCTAGTGCAGATCTAGTACATTCTAGTTGTAAAGACACGCATCTAGTTATATCTACAAAAGGGCTATTCTGCACTAAAGCTGCAGAATAGAAATTAACTTACTTCTACCTGTACTACTATTGTTATCTTGTAACTTTACTGCTATATAAACCTCTTACAGTCTAACTAGTGTTTAGCATTAATACTAAAGCACTTGCTTACTTTTCTGTTTACTACCTTAATTAGCACATAGTCTAGGAGTAAGCTCTAGGTTAGTAAGTTAACACTAGCTCTTATAGTAGGTTAGTCTCTATCTAATTCTTTATTAGCGCTTTTAACTGTTATGTAGCGCGTTAGAGTAACTAAAAGGTTCTTAAACTTAGCTAGCGTGTAGCTTACTTAAAATGGTTTCTTCTTAATTTCTAGTATGTTGCTAATAACAGTTTTAAGTAGTAATAGAACTAGAGTGTTAAAGATACGCTAGATAACTAATTAGGCGTTAACTTTAAATTTCTAGACTAGACGCTACTTCTTTAAATTTTTCTTCTTTTGTTCTACAGCGTAAGCAGGCTTTAACAGCTCTTTATTTAGCTAAGTAATATCTCTTATTTCTATATTATCTAATCTATTATTACTTGCAAATTAAACTAAGTAGTCTTACCTTAACTTCTTGCTTATAAAGTAGTAATTATCGCTGTTTCTATAACCTTTTAAGTGCAGGATTCTATTAACTAGTTTCTAAGGTAGCTTCTAAACCTAAACCTAACTGTATACAGGCTAACTATTACTACGCTTTGCTTAGTTTTAGCTAATAACTATAGCTAATACTAAGCTACTATTAGTAAGGAGTTTCTTTAATTTAGTTGTAAAGCAGTCTAATATGTTCTAATACTTATTATAGTTTACTTCTAATAGCGCTCTTTGTAAGGGGGCTAACTCTAAGAGTAGTTGCCAAAGTATAAAGGTTGTAAATTTGATACCTATAGCTAATACTAGGTCCTAAGGGTTTTATAGTAGCTATCTAGACTCTAACAGTTCTAGTCTAGAGTAGTGTTTGGGTTCTAGTCTAGAGCAGGATTTAGTTCTAGGCTTTAGACTCTCTAAGGCGTTCTAGTGCAGAAGGTGCCAAGCCTCTCTGTTTTAAGACCTAAGGTTTTTACGTAACTAAGAGATTCTTTAGGTAGTAGCCTATTACAGTATCTCCTTACTCTAGCGCTAGCGCAAGCAGGCTGCGCGTTACACTAAAATAAAAATAACACTATTTAGAATAATAGTTATGTATCCTTAACTCTCTTTTTAGATAAGATATATACTATTTTAAGCCTTATATTCTATATTGCAACTTACTCTATACCTTTTACAGCGCTCTAGCGTATTCTCTGCATTACCTTATTATTTTCTATAATACTGTTATCTTTGCGCGCCTCTTCTAGGAAGCGTACCTATAGTAAGAGTTCTGCTACAGTAAGTCTAACCTGTCTAGCAGTATCTATCTATATTACTAATAGTAATAGAAACTAGCTAATATTATTGTTAAGAGCGCGCTTAATCTACTATACTGTCTAGCCTACGCTATTTAGTAGCTTAAGAGCAAAGACTAAAAGTATAAAATTACTTTTATAGAGTTAACTTACTCTAGCTGCAAGGTTAAGTATATTGCCTATAGGCCTATAAGTTATTTTAGTATTTCTAATTTACCTAGGCCTATTCTTATTACTTTCTAGGTACTAGACGTTCTTAAGATTATAGTTATCTTGCTTCGCAACGCTTTAGCTATAGACTCTAAGCTTAAGAAGTTGTTTACTAGGCATTCTGTAGCTATTCTACGCTCTAGTTTTGTTAAGAAGTTGTAGGCTGCCTAGGCAAAGTTGCGCAGGAACAACAAGTCTAGCTACTAGAAGCCTACGCGTAAGGTTACAAAACTTAATACACTAGTTAACATCTGTAGCCTCCTTTAGCAGGTTATAGCTAAGTAAGATTATCTTAAGGAGCGCGTTACAACTCTTATAGACGCTTTTTATTAGGTTAAAGAGCACATAAGTTTTTTTTACTTCTCTTGTAGTCTACATAATATTCTAGTAACATTTTTCTTTAGACTTATAAGGCAATGTACTAAATTGCTAACTTAGGTTTCTAGATAAGCTAGGCTAATATTCTGCTCTAAGATAGCAACGCAGTTATCTACTACTTTAACACAATTAGTTTCTAGGCTTAAGGCGTTTAGCCTTACTTCTCTAAGAATACTATTATTACTTCTAATAAATTGCTTGCGCTTAAGTGTAAAGCTACTTGCTAAGTTAATACTAATTGTAAGAGTAGCTACCTTAATTTATAGTATTCTTTAGTGTAGCGTGTCTTTAGCGTTATAGTAGGTAGTATTTTTGTAGTAATAGAACATTCTGCTATAGTAACTGTTTCCTATTTTTTTGTTATAACTAACTCTTCTTTGTATACTACTATATTCCCGCTAGTTACTAGAACACCTAAGTCTATTTCTGTAATTCCTTCTAGAGTTTTTTTTGTTATTATACTTTCTTTCCTGTTTTGTTCTGTCTAGTTCTTCTCTGTCTAGCTTAGTCTAGCTCTTAAATTCTAGCGTCCTTTAGCTAACTCTCCTATCTTACTCTATGTCTAAGCCAGAGTTATAGTCTAACTCTTAGTAGAATAGCTGCAGTAGTAGCTAACCTACTACTTTTTCTTCTAGTAATTTACTTTATTATAGGTTGCCTCTCTATACATTGCCTATTTCTAAAGACTTCGTCAGGAAAACACAACATTAGCGACATCTGCAACATTGGCAACACTGTTAACACAACTGTACTGCTAGCTACTAGACAGTTCTTGACCGTACTTGACTGTCCCTAGGGTCTCCTATTTGTTCTGGCTGCCTAATTAGACAAAAACGCCCAAATTGATCCACCTGATCCACTGGACCCACCTGCCCCACCCGCGCGATTACGTAATTATTCTAAAAACCTTAAATATAGAGCTTAATTCCCTCTTTAAAACGCACTATTCAGAATTTTTATAGCGGCTCTAGTTGCTGAGATGCACAGCAGTGAAGTTTGTAACTTTTTAATGTTCTTTACCAAGGCTTGTTTTCGCTAAAGCTCTAGCACTTTAACTAGATAATATATTATATTTTTTATAAAAGAAATAGTTACTAAAGTGCAGATTTTACTCTAGAACATTTTATTATATTATATTATGTAGCATGTGCGTAGATCTGTTGTGTTAAACGTACTTTAAAGTTTTTTTAAAAAGGTTTATAACTTTAACGCGCTATATCTTAATAACTAGAGTAGCTACAAAAATTCTGAATAGTGCATTTTAAAGAGGGAATTCCGCTCTATATTTTGTATTTTTAGGTTACTTACGTAATCATGAAAATACAGCTATATGTAAAATTAGCGATATTAGCGACTCTGTCAGATCTAGCGACTCTGGCGACTCTGTCAAGTCGCTGTTAGGTCGCTGTCAGGTTGCTAGCAACCAGAAGTAAGTGGGGCGACTTTAGTGAATTGTCTAGTAGACAGTATTGCTGTTAGGCCGCCGCGGGTTGCAGCGATTGGGCTGACCAGAACAATCTTAAATTTTCCTAACGTTCTAGTACTATTCTTCTTTAAGTTAAGCCTAGAACTATAGTAGTAACTGTTATCTACCTAGTTCTTTAACTTACTTTTGCTTAACCTCTTCTTAGGAATATCTTAATAATAGATTCTTATTCTAGTCTAGACTCTACTCTTAGAGTCCTAGCGCAGGTCTATTTAAGAAAGTTACATTAGTACCCTAGGTCTTCTAACGTCTAGAGTCTAGGCTTAGGTTAGAATCTAAATATTTATAGAATACTTTTCTAGTCTCTTGTGTAGCTTACGCTTAACTCTCCTCTCTCTTCTCTCTTCTCTGTCTACTTCTATAAGCAGTTTAGGCTGTCTATTAGAGCCTCTCTTCTAAGAGCTCCTTAAGTATACTACTATTATCCTTGTTTTCTACTTGTGTTCTGTCTAGCTATTGCTGCAGGGCCGCAGTGTCCTCTACGTTCTCTCTAAGTTCCTATATAGGTTCTGCATTTAACTAGGTACTAAATTTGCGTTCTGCAGCCTTATCTCCTTTAGCAGTCTACTATAATTTCTTTAATCTAGTACTTCTTGCTATTAGCGTTGCTATAGTTAATTACTGCATTTAGTTGCTAGTTATTAGACTTTTAATACAAGAGTAGGTTTCTACTGTTAGGTTTTAGGCAGTCTACGTAAAACCTAAAGTAGACTCTAGAAGAAGTGCTAAGTTCTACTACGTGTAGGGAAATAACTCTTGTAACAGTATATTTTCTATTCTTCTAATGTAACTTTTTTAAGAGCTGCTTATTAGATATAAAAGCTCTGTATTGCAACTAGACCTTATCCTCTATTCTATACTCTAGAGATTTCTGTTAATAGCAGTTAGCTTGTTGTTCTTACTCTTACTGTGCTTCTACTATCCTTACTTACACGTAGTTAACAGTGTTTTTAAACTTTTCTACTAGGGCTTCTGCTATAGCTATTTTATCTTTCTTAGCTTTTTATTAACTATAAAGGTCCTAAGTACTGTTTGCTTAAATTAGATCTGTGTTGTAGCTATGCTGTAGGAAGAATAGGCTAACGCTAGTAGAAGCTGAGTTCTTACTTGCAATAGCTATTTAGGCTACTAGGCACAAATAGGCCTAGTTAGTCTAGTCCTAGTTTACAAAGGCCTATAGGTAAGCTTCTACTATGCTATTTATTCTTTCTATAGCCCTGTTACTTTACAGGTAGTAAGCAGTAAATATCTATCTCTAAATTCCTAGGTCTCTGTATAGCGTCTTCTAAAATTAGCTAGTAAATTATAACTTTTTATCTAAAATAATAGTATTAGGAAGCTAGTAGTACACTACAACCTTTTTAAGAAACGCTATTACTACAGTCTGTACTTTAAGGTTAGAGAGTAGTGCTAGAACTAAGTCTTTACTAAGACTGTCTGTTATAACTATTAAGTAGCGTATACTCTAGCTTAGCAAGAGTCTAATAATAAAGTCTATAGACAATTTCTTCTAGATTTAGTGTAGGAGCAGAAGTAGTTAGAGTAGTCTCTATTTTAGTTTCCTCTAAGGTTTAGTTTAGCTGCATATTATATAGTTTTATACATACTATCTAATGCTTAATAATATGCTAGGCTAGAAGTAGTCTTAGGTAAGTATAGCGTAAGTGTTTTCTCTCTCTAGATACCTAGTAAGCAGAGAGTTATAGTAGTTGCTAATAATCTTAGTCTGCAGTACTTTATTATAGAGTACCTATTTCTGCCTCTAATAGAGTAGCTAATTACTGTTATTTAAGGTATACTCTGCAAGAGATACTTTAAGGCTAAGGTTAGAAGGAAATTTCCTCTGTTCTAGTTAGATAGCTTCCTGTACTTTTGTGTATGCTTTATTGTTAAGAACTACTAAGTTCTATATCTATTTTGTTTTGTTATATTAAGCTAGGCCTTCTCTTAACAGATTGTAGAGCTACTTCTGTCTCTCTTAACCTAAAGGACGTTCTTTCTCTTCTCTAGGAGCGTCTATTCTGCTGTTATCTTTGTCTGCAAGCACGTTTTTAGAGTTCTTTCTCTACTAGTCTTACCTAAAGTGTCTGTTACTCTACGCTCTTTGCAGGTTTTAGACGCTTAGGAATTAGATGCCCTTCTTATTAGTTGCTCTGTTAAGTTTGCAGGCAGAGACTAGAAGTTAGAACGTTTATAATTATAATTGTTTATTAGCTCTGCTTTGCAAGAGGTCCTGTTCCTTTCTTAATAAGGTATTAGCCCTACTATTTACATTACTAGGTTAGTATTAGAAGGTTATATTAAAGAGGCTAAGGAACTTTACCTATTATATATACTATTCTGTTAACAAACGCGTTGTTGCAAAGTATTCTAAGCTTTTATAATCTGTTAATATAGTAAAGTATTCTACGCGTTAAAGCTTAGTCTTTTATTACTTAAGATACTTAATTACTGCTAATAGTTCTTTATTATGTATAGTATAGTTAACTTTAGCTACGTTGTTCTTAGAGAAATAGTAGGCTACTGCCTAGAGCAGCCTGTCTTTTTTATACTAAGATAAGACTCTGCCTGTTAACTATTCTAAGGCGTTGCATTTAATTATAGTCTTAAGGTCTATATTAAAGTTTGCTAACAATAGTTTAGCAATAAAGGCCTTCTTAAGTTTCTAGAATATAGCTTGTTGTTCTGTCCCCTATTAAAAGTTTATATTCTTTCTAGTAAGCTAGGTAAGTAGTGTAGCTAGTTCTAAGAAGTTCTTAATAAACTAGCAGTAAAAGTTAGCAAATCTAATAAAGCTACGTACTCCCTTTATAGTTTTTAAAGGTTCCTAAGACTTAATAGCCTTAACCTTTTCTAGGTCTATGCTTATCCTTTTCCTAGCTTTAATAATAAACCTAAAGTATTTTGTCCTTTTTACTCTAAACTTGCTCTTTCTTATATTAAGATATAGTCCTGCAGCGCTAAGCTTTTATACTACCTGTTTTACTTTCTCTTTATAGTCTAACTTAAAACTACTAGTGTAAATAAGTATATTATTAGTATACGCAGAGCAAAAGTTATTAAGGTATTTGCAAAGAGTCTAGTTAATATAATACTAGAAGGTACTTAGGGCGTTTGCAAGTCTAAAGGGTGTTACTAGCTACTTGTATAGGCTAAAGCGCGTCTAGAAGGCTATTTTTTACTTGTTACCTTCTGCAATTCTAATTTTATAGAACGCTTAGATAACGTTAACTTTTGTAAACTACTTAGCTTCTAATATCTAGGCTAGTATTTTCTATATAAGAGGTAAAGAGTACTAGTCTTTTTTTGTTATAGCATTTAGAGCGCAGTAGTCTACGCAGAACTAGAGGCCTCTGCCTAGTTTCTTTGCAAATAGGACAGGCACTAAAGCGCTAGAACAGCTTACTTAGATAAAGCCTCTATCTAAGTATAATATAAGTTCTTTGCGTAGCACTAAAAGTTCTTTTTAGGACATGCTGTAGAGCAGTCTTTAGAGGACTTTTACTAGTTTCTTATCCTTCCCTATTAGTTCTATTAAATAGTTAATAGATAGTCTTCTCTAAGAGAGTAAGAGGTTAGCCTCTATCTATAAGAAGACTTTGTATTTATCTTTTAAGTATTCTAAGAGTACTTTCCTAGAGTCTATAGCAACTTTTATTCCTAAGGCTTTCTAGATGTTTACTAAAAATACTGCGTACAGGCAGATAGACTTATCCTTCTATGCTCTACTAACCTAGGCAGAGTATACTGCTACTATAATGTTTTGCAGAGAGAAGAGCTTCTTACTTTCCTAGCTTTTAACTCTTGTCTCTATAGAGTAGATATACACTAATTTCTTTGCTAGAGCTATAGTAATATTATACTAATCTATCTAGAAGCAGCCTAATATAAAGTTGTACTTATTATCTCTTTCTAATTTGTAGGCCTAAATTGTTTCCTTATAGCTGTTTATGTTAATCCTTATTTTAACTGCTATACTTATCTAGGTCTAGGCGCCTACAATACCTATAATCTTCTTTAGAGTTACTTTTATACACTTTAACTTGTTCTTTTAGACAAATTTTACTAAAGCAATAGCATAAGTAAGGTAACCTGTGTTAATTAATATAGATATAATTACTAATTTATTAACAATTATATATATAGTAATAGGTTCTTTATCTAGCTATCTTATTTAGAATTATTAAAATTTCTTTTTCTTTTCTAGTGTTAAATTATTGCACTCTTGTCTGCGTCTTTAAACAAGAGTTACTTGTTTTCTAAGCTTATACTTTTAGAAGAGCTTTCTACTTTATTATTTAGTACTTTAGTTAAAGCAATCTTAACTAGCTTTATAAGTAGAAATAAGTTACACTTACTAGTGTAATGTCTAGACTTACTACAGTGTAGATATAAATTATTCTGCCTCTTCTAAGACCTTTCCTTCTTTATAGCCTACTTTGCCTTTTTCTTGTTATAGAAGGTTTTGTTAGGCCTTCCTAAGTAACCTTTTGTAGGCTTCTAGTCTATAAGTTTCTTAGCGTAGCTTTTCCTCTTTAAGTAGTTACTGCTAAGTTTAGCCTAGAACAAATTTTCTTTAATAATTACTACCTAGTCTATTAAGTTGTAGATACTCTACTCTACTTAGGTATCTACTAAGATTATCTAGTTCTGCAGATCTTGCTATATAGTATATAGGTATCTTGTTTTTAAGTTTACTTTGTTATCTTCTTTACCTGCGTTATAGGCTAGCCTTATAAATTTAGCGTTAAAGTTCTGTAAGAAAGTTTTGTTTTATTAGATTGTTTAGAGCTTTCTTTAAGCCCTTTCTGCGTGTAGTTTATCCCTAAATTAGTTGTTAAGGAACTTCTATAGTTTAGAAGCAGGCCTTAATAGGTTTTAAGTTATCTAAGACAAGGCTATATTTGCAACTGTTCTCTTAAGGTAGTTAAAGATGTACTCTACTTAAGACCCTAAACTTACACTATTATGCTCTAATTTGTACTTTATCTAGGTCTAGAATATGTAGTACTTTCTTTAGTTTCTGCTAAAAGCTTCTAGGTCTAGGACTTTGTAAGTTTTTTAGATAGGTAGGTTTTTAGTAGGGGTTTCTAAGTAGCTAGAAGAGGTAAAGGAGGAAGACTAAGTTGTAAGTCTTGTAACTTGTTCCTATAGTAATCTTATAAGCTCTGCTAGGTTAGACCTAGGTTCTACTAGAGCTTTCCCTTTATCTATCTAGGATAGCCTTACGTTGCTTAGTTTCCGCTATACTAACGCGCCCTCTAGTCTGTTTAACAATAATTGTTTCTTAATCTACTGTTCCTCTAGGTCTAGATACGCGTAGTTAATTATTTGATTAAACTCTATCTTAATTACTAACCTAGAGACGCCTACGCGCCTTATTTAGATAGCTTCTGCTATTATTTCTTAAACTGTTATTAGTATAGTTACTTGTTCTATTGTAGAGGTCTCTAAGAGCCCTTTAGCCTAGTTAGGTAATTAAATTCAATTGTAAGAGGGCTAACTCTAAGAGTAGTTGCCAAAGTATAAAGGTTGTAAATTTAATACCTATAGCTAATACTAGGTCCTAAGGGTTTTATAGTAGCTATCTAGACTCTAACAGTTCTGGTCTAGAGCAGTGTTTAGGTTCTGGTCTAGAGCAGGATTTAGTTCTAGGCTTTAGACTCTCTAAGGCGTTCTGGTGCGAAAGGTACCAGGCCTCTCTGTTTTAGGACCCAAGGTTTTTACGTAACTAAGAGATTCTCTAGGCAGCAGCCTGTTACACTCTTAAAGTGTTAGGTACTAGCTATATAAAGACTGCGTTATTCTTAATAAGAATAGAGAAACTAGGTCTGCCTATAAACTTAGATTTAACCTTAAGTAGGTTAATATTACGTTTTAGAAGGTGCCTCTTAATCTTAGCTAAAATAGTCTTAGCCTATTATGTGTTGCTAAGACCTGTTACTTAGCCCTGTAAGTTATTAGGCGTCTTTTATTAAAGTATTTTGCGTTTATTAAAGAAGCACTAGCTTTTAGTAATAAAACCTCTTAGTATTAGGTAGTTCTGTTTTAAATAACTAGTCTTATTGCAAACCTAATAGTTTATCCTAAAGCTGCTTAGTAGTTCTCTACTAGAATATTTTTACTAGTAGCCTTAATTGTTGTTTAAGTAGTTGTAGCTCTAGGTATTACGTTAGTAGCTATTATTTCTTTATGCCTGTTGCTGTTACCTGTAGTTCTAATAGCCTTAGTTCTATAAATCTAGATAAGGTATATATAGTTATCGAGCTTCCAATTATTCTTTAGTTTACTTGTAATCTAAAGCGTAGATAACTAGATTATTTATAAGCTCTGCTTTGCAAGAGGTCTATTATATACTCTATAGCTATTACTTAATATTTATTCAATAAAGCCTAAGCTGTAGCATTTTGTCTACAAGGTTATCTACTTTATTCTTTATAGGCGCAGTACTAAAAGAGGCCTACTTGCGCTAGTTTCTAGATAAAGTGCTTTTTATTAGCAACTAAAGAGTAGTAGGTTAGAAGCTTACTCCTAGCTTAACTTGTAGTTTAAAGCTGTTTTGTTAAAGTATAACTAATAGTTGTTTAGCTATTAGTTCTACTTTAAACTCTACCTCTAGTTTAAAGGCTATTAAAGCTTCTGCTAGATTTAACATACATACTTTCTTCTCTACCTCTAGGCGCTTTACTAGGTAGTCTTAGATCTTTTTGTACTTAAAGTCCTTTAGGGTGTCTGTTTTTAGGCTAAATGTCTCTAGGATCTTTGTTGTGTATTAGAGTAGCAGTTTCTAAACAAGGTAGTAGTAATAACAGTTTTTATTAATAGTGCCTGCTTTAATACACCTTTTACTATAGATTTAAAAGTCCTGTAAGTAGTCTCTAATCTTTAGTTCTAATCTTATTTAGCACTAACTTAGCTAGTGTTTAAAGTACTCTACCTATTCTTTCTATTAACTTTTGTTATTATTTTTAAAGCGCTGTTAGAGGCTATTGCAGAGCTCTTTCTATAAGTAGTTATCTTAGGCTTTTGCATATTCTTTAAACGCCTGTATAATAGTCCTCTGCCTTAGCTTATAGTAAGTATCTAGCCTGTTAATTATTATCTAGTCTATAAAGCTAAACGTTGGGAAAATTTAAGATTAATCTAATTAGCTTAATTGCCGCGACCTGCAGCAGCCTCATAGTAATACTATCTACCAGATAATTTGCTAAAGTTGCCCTACTTACTTCTAGTTGCTAGCAACCCAATAGCAACCTAACAGCAAGTTACCTATATTGCCTGTGTCGCTAGTATTACTAGTGTTGCTAATATTACTAATTTTACTTACGTAACTGTATTGCTATATATTTCGGATTACGTAATTCTTTTAAAAACTCAAAATATAGAGCGGAATCTCCTCTTTAAAATGCATTATTCAGAATCTTAATAGCTAGTCTAGTTATTGAGATATAGCGCGTTAAAGTTATAAAGCTTTTTAAAAAAACTTTAAGTATGTTTAACACAATAGATCTACGTGCCCGCAATACTATATATTTTAATAAAATTAGTTTATAGTAAAATCTGCAATTTAGTTACTATTTCTTTAATAAAAAATATAATATATTATCTAGTTAAAGTGCTAGAGCTTTAGCGAAAATAAGCCTTAGCGAAGAACTTCAAAACTCTATAAACTTTACTACCTTGCATCTCAACAACAAGAGCAGCTATAAGAAATCTGAATAGTGCGTTTTAAAGACAATATTAACCTCTATATTTTAGGTTCTTAGGATAATAACGTAATGGCGCGGGTAGGGTAGGTAGGGCGAGTAGAGCGGGTAGAGCAGTTTAAGCGTTTCAGGCTAATTAAGCAGCCAGAACAAATAGAGGACCCTAGGGACAGTTAAGTACAGTCAAGAACTGTCTAATTAACTATTCTAATAGTGTTGCCAATGTTGCAGATATTGCTAACGTTGTGTTTTCCTAACGTAGTACTTTAAGAAGTTCTTAAAGCGCTCTAGAAAGTCTGTAACATTAGCACTATTAAACAATAGCATATTCTCTACTAGATAGAATAGTAATTGCGTTGTGTATAATAGGAGCTACACTTAGTTAAGTAACTCTACTAGTATCTAAAGAGCCCTTAATATTAAGCTATCTTAGCCTATACTTCTACGCCTAGCGTACTCTTCTAATAGCTATTTAGCCTACTCTTCTAGCGTACTACTTATATTAGTGCTAGCTTCTCTTATTAACTCTACAGGCGTTAATAGTAGAAGAGTTTCCTGTCTATTAGAGTACTTAAGGCGTTAACAGCTTAATGTGCTGTTAGGTAGTTCTATATTATCTCTACGTTACTTTTGTAAGCTGCCTAAATAGTAGTTAAAGCTTATCTAAATAAACTAAAGAAGGGTAATAGCCTAGAAGACTAGGACTAAGGTTACTGCTTTGTGTATGGTTACTAAAAGGCTAAAGGCTTAAACTTTTCTAATATCTAGTAGTGCTTCTGTTATAAAGTCTACTAATTTCTTTCTAATTTCTTTATACTTGCTGTCTAAGTAATTGTTAGTTTTCTCTTCTTTCTAACTACTTCTTTTAATATATTCCTTAGTTTACTCTTAGTTATTTCTACTATCTATACTCTAGAACTTCTTTAGTATACTATATACTTAGTAGAGCGCAATAACTTTGCACTTTTACTTAGCCTAATACAGCTTTAGCTGCAGGTTGCGTCTTGCTCCTTTAGCTATTACTCTACTTTTTAGAGTCTACTTAATCTTCTTTCTAACTTAGTTCTAATAGTTAGTAATCTAGATCCTTTAGATAGGTGTTACTCTAGACTCTCTAGATAGGTATTACTCTAGATCTTCTTTTCTGCTCTTCTAATTTTAGAGTACTAACTCTATATCTTTAGAATAGATACTAATTATATTCTAAAGATAACTGTAGTAAGTTACTAAACACTTGTTAGACTATTGCGTTTCTATAATTCCTAAGTTATAAGAACTATAGAAGAGCGTAGGTATATACGCAGGTGCGCAGCCTCCTAAGGCCTAGGCTAATAGGAATTTATAGTTGTAATCAGTTGCTATATATAGCAAAGCGTTATTTACCTCTAAGGTCTATTAGATTTGATATAGGATTAAATATATTCTTATTAGGTGTGTTGTGTTGTATAGGTTCTTATCCTCTAATATCCCTTTAGCTATTATATCTTATCTATACCCTTAGCTGTACCCTAAGCGTTCTTTAGACTTACTTTCTATGTTACTTTACTATAATGTTATAGTAGAATTCTATAAAGGTTTTAGCGTCTTTAACTCTTATTGTTTTAGTGTTAAGCTTCTAGCACTACTACTTTCACTTATAGTTAATAATAACACGTCTTTATTTTAGGCTTAGTAACTCTAAAATAACAGGTTAAGTAGTTTTAGTAATTCTGTATAGAATAGTAGAGAAGAACTTAGTTACAGTCTAGTTATTCTTTATAGTTAGATAGGCTTAATAGGTATAAAGGCTAGGTACTATACTAGAGTTAGGTAAGAAGATAAGTAGCAGCGCTGTGCTATTAATACAAGAGAAGTTTTTAAGTAAGGTAACGTTGTTATTAATTATGCTAAGTTCTATACTATAGTTAATTAGTATTTATATTAGCTGCGCAGCGCTCTTGTTACGCAGTGTCCCAAGTACTTTTATTTAATTTTCTTTTTATATCTAAATTTTAGTCTTTAAGAAGAAGAGTACTCTTAGGCCTTCTTATTTTTTACTTGTATTGTATTTAAGCTAGTAACAGAAGAGAAGCTATTAAGCCTTAATCTATACTCTCTAGCCTAATAGCCTATTTTGCTGTAATAGTAGCAGGCGTTAGTTAGCTTTAGACTTAAGTTTGTAGTGCTAGTAACATAACGTTATAAAGGTATTGCGTTAGGTTTAGACTGTAAAGTTTTACCTATGCTAGGCGTTCTATATATATAATAGTATAGTAATAGTATACTACTACTATAGCGTAAGTTATTCTCTAGTGTTGCAGTGTGTTTAATAAGTTCTCTATAGGTAGTAGAAAACTTAGTATAGTTAAAGAAGGCTACTCTAATCTCTAGGCAGAGCTTGCTATACAAGTATATTACTAGGTGTTTCTGCTTATAAGAGGGGTTTACTTAATTTTCTAGCGTTAATAGATAGGTTACAAATTTATTTACTATTTAGCTATCTTTTTAGACTACCTTTTCATACTATATAGTATTTTAAAGCTTTCTATTTACTAGGCTCTTAATCTAATTAAGTAGAAGATATATTAAATTACGCTACGCTAGCGTTCTACTATTCTCTTTCTATTTTTTTTCTATATCTATATTTGTTAAAACGTAGTTTGTAGATACTAGACGTTAAAGATAATCTTTTAGTTTTTAAGCTAAAAGGCTAAGAGATCTAATTAGAAAGCAATAGATAGCCTTACCTTAAAATCCTAATATTCTCTTATTCTCTTACCTTTAAAGACAGGGATTTTCTTAGTCTTTAGACTCTATCCTAGTAGTATTACTAGGTTAAGTTAGAAGTGTTGCGCTAGTAGAAACGTGTCGCGTCTAACTAGAGGAGTTACTAGATCTGTTTTATTAGAAGCGCCTAGGGGCTATTTAGGAGTTAGAAAAGACTATCTACCTGCTAGTAATTACTCTTATTAGCGTACCTTCTTCTCTAGATCCTAGATCTAGGCTTACTTTTCTAGCTCTTAGTACTAGCGCTTTAGCTGCGCTAAGCGTTTGCTTAGACTATATATTAAGTCTTTATTAGAAGTGTTTTCTCTTAATAGGTTAGCTAGTAGGCTTAGAAGTATATCCTAATCTATTGTTATTATATAACTAGGCTGCTATCTATTTGCAAAGTAGAGGAATTAAAACTATAAGAGGTTTATATAGTAGCAAAGTTACAAGATAATAATAGTAGTATAGATAGAAGTAAGTTAATTTCTATTCTACAGCTTTAGTATTAAACTACTCTTTTGTAGATATAACTAGACGCGTATTCTTATAACTAGAATATACTAAGTCTTTTCTAGTATAGTACTATTAAGACACTAGAGTAGCTATACGCTTTCTACGCGTATAGACACTAGAGTAGTATTATAGTAGCGCAGGTGCGTTACTATGTAGCTAATAGCTCTGCGCTGTAGTATTCTTACAGCTAAGAAATCTAATTAAAAAGTAATAGATAGCCTTACCTTAAAGTTCTAATATTCTCTAATTTCTTTGCCTTAAAAGACAAGAATTTTCTGAATCTTTAGACCTTGTTCTAGTAGTATTACTAGGTTAAGCTAGAGGCGTTACGCTAGTAGAGATAAGTTGTATTCTACTAAGAAGGTTAGTAGATTAGCTTTATTAGGGGCGCTAGAAAGCTACCCTAGGGTCTAGAAAAGGTATTTACTTACTACTAGCGTCTTCTATTAATATAATTCTCTCTTTAGGCCTTAGATCTAGGCTTACTCTTTAAGCGCCTAGTACTATTACTTTAGTTACACTAAGCGTTTACTTAGGCTGCGTATTATTTCTTTATTAGAGGTATTTTCTCTAGGTAGGTTACTAGATATATTTTATAATTACTTTTAATCTATTATAGCTAAGTAACTAGGCTACTATTCTTATAAAAGGTAATAGAATTAAAACTATAAGAGGTTTGTATAGTAACAAAGTTATAAGGCTATAATAGTAGTATAGAAAGAAGTAAGTTAATTCTTATTCTACTACCTTAGGCAGAACTACTCTTTTTATAGATATATATAGATATGTGTTTTCTATTAGAATACGCTAGAGTAGTGCTAGCGTAGCGCTGTTAAAGTGCTAGAGCAGCTTAATATACCTTACACGTAAAGAATAAAAAAGCTAGGACTACTCTATAAGAGCGCGCGCGCACTATAGGTAAGCTAATAGCTTCTTGTTATAACGTTCTTACAATTATATAGTAGATAGTAGGCTTAATATAAATATTCCTTCTCTATAAAGTTCTTAAAGTTACTAAAACTATAATATATAGAGAGAAAGTAAGTGTTATAACTAGCTATTAATACTACTTACTACTAGCTAGTATTTACTTGTTAACCTTTTTAAATATAATATTATTACTATTATAATTACTCGTACTCTTTCTCTTACTCTTACTCTTACTCTTACTCTTACTCTTACTCTTACTCTTACTCTTACTCTTACTCTTACTCTTACTCTTGCTCTTAGTAAACTTATTACTACTATTCTTATACGCATACTTGTGTTTTTATCTATAACTAGAGCGTTAATTGTAAATAGCTCTTCTCTAAAATTAGCTAGTATAGGTAGGTTATTAAGCCCTTTATAGAAGCTAGCTTTATAAGTAGTAGTAAGATAGTGTAGGACGTTAGGGGCGTTAAATATAGGCACTATAAAAATGCAACAACAAGAAGTTAATAGAGATAGGCAGTAGTAGTAGTTTTAAGGATCTTATAACCAACAAGTTTAGTGTAGGCAAGGAGGTAGGCGAGAGAATGCACGTGTTAGACTAATCTAGAGGGATTTACTATTAAAACAAATATTAGGTTACATTTCAAAAATTACATGTGGGCCACCGACAGTCGAGACGTCCCTATTAAAACGATGCTACCCAAGGTAACCTGGATGTTAACGGGCGCATAAGCTATTAGGGGGGGGCGATACCTTTGAGTGGGGGGAACATTAACAGTTCAAACACGCACCCAGACACTCGCAACCAGCATTTGCTAACGCCCCCAAACAGTCGCCGGCAGCACCCAAACAGGCACCCAAACAGTCGCTCGTACCATCCAGACAATTATCACAATCGCCACACATAACCGCGCAGTCATCGAGGTTCATCGAGGGACTCGGGTTAAATGGGTCAACCACGATAGGGGCATTGGGATTGGGGAGTTCGTGACCCGCGCCAAGCGAGTGACGCGATCTACAACTTGGGTTCCGGTAGGGCTGTGTGCTTACGTGTCCTATGACCGCTTCAGGTCGAGAACATGGACCGGGTGTCCACTTCAACGATTTGGGCTGACTGCGACCATCTCCAACCGGATATTGCCGTCTGCGGGGTTTGCGTAGAAGTCTCACGTTTTGGTACTGGAACATGTAGTCGCCATCGGGGGTTTCGTCTGGGCAGTGGTCCTGGTTGTACAAGTGCAGGCAGACGGGATCTGCGGCGAAGCGGCGGGTGTTGCCCTTGCTCGGTGAAAAAATAACTTTGTCTGCATGTTCGTTCAAGATAATGCATGTATCGCTCTTGACGTTGTAGAACTTTTCTTCGGTCACTATCTGGCTGGACGCGGACAGAAAGGATGCGTATACGTCGTCGGAGGGAGGGTCGTCGGTTCTGGCGTGGCAGTGTGGAAGAGCGCTGAAGAGCGCAGCTGTCGTAATCAGGGTTGTGAATTGCATATCGGCTTAGTTGTTCAATATAAGCGTGAGATAAGTGATGGTACGCTTTCGATATGTAGGAGAAAATGCTTACCTCAGGGTGTAGAGTTGCCAGGAGACGAGGCAACAGTTTCCGTAAAGAAAGTGTGAGTAATTAAATTGTTGGAGCTGAGCGAAATAAGAGATTGGAAAAAGTCGTGACCAAAAGGGAATGGCGACACCATTTGAGTAGGACAGTAAAAGATCCGGTTATATACAAGGAGTCAAGAAACAGTTTGCTGAGCCCAATTGGTCTTGTCATGCTTACTCGGGC
Organism: Ampelomyces quisqualis; assembly: GCA_018398575.1. Taxonomy (NCBI): domain Eukaryota; kingdom Fungi; phylum Ascomycota; class Dothideomycetes; order Pleosporales; family Phaeosphaeriaceae; genus Ampelomyces; species Ampelomyces quisqualis. The sequence continues at coordinate 2,515,529 of JAGTXZ010000005.1, forward strand.
CCAACGTTTTCTTCGAAAAATCTCAAAGGTTCGCACGGGCTTGTTGCTTGCAATAACGACGGAGTCGCCATTGGGCCCGAGGACCTATCAACATCCGTACGTATGAAGTCCAGTACAGAGGTATTGTTCGTGACATTCCTTTCTAGACTGTCATAACTGACATGCCTTCCTAGGTAGACCGTCATAAGTGACATGCCTTCCTAGGTAGACCGTCATAAGTGACATGCCTTCCTAGGTAGACCGTCATAAGTGACATGCCTTCCTAGGGGGACTTTATAACTCACAGTCCTTCGTCTGTAGGCTTTGCAAGTAACATTTCTTCCTAGACTAGCTAAATGCTAACTGCTAACATAGTGTAGAAGGGGAGACGTTTATTGCGGGGAGACGTCACGCCGCACCTCCATACGAAGTATCGCGCACCCCCCCGTACGCTGGAAAATGGGGCTTGGGGTACCCTACTCCGTACGTACGGAGTACAATCGGTATAGGTCGGGTAGGGTCGCACGAGCCATGGGAATGGGTATAGGTTGGGTCGCACGGGAGACGTTACGCCGCACCCCCATAAGAAGTATCCTACACCCCTATAAGCAGAATTGATGTGGCAAAGGTAAGACTCTAACGCTAGTAGAAAGTTATCTTGTGTAAGGTCCTTGCTTAGCACTTTGCCCAACAGGTGTTAGTAGTATGCACAGCAGCTGCCTAGCGCTTTGTTATTTAAACTAAGCTTTCCTACGTTAACGCTTATTTTACCTAACGTTTCTAGTATTTTATTTTGTTATATAGATACATTTACTTAAGATAAGACTATAGAAAATATATACTATACAGTAGGCTATTATCTATCTATCTGCAACTATTAGAGCCTCTTAGGTTCTTAGGCTTTACCTTTAATTACAGGTAATACTATTATTCTAAAGTTATAGAAAACCTTAGAGTTTATAAGATATATTAGTATATTACTATAAAATACCAACGTATTATTATAGTAAGTATATTAAGCAGAACACTTACCTCTAACGTCTTAGCTATTTTTTGTTATTTTAAGATATTAGTATTATATAGTTCTGTGTCTTACTTTACACTTTTATAGATTAGTAAGAGTAAACTTAGGTGTTGTTAACGTTAGTATTAATAAGAAATTAGTACACTAATAGTAGGCTTAGTAAATTTAAATATTTAAACCGCCTCTAAGTTTAAACTGCTAGATAACGTAGAATAATAGGCTTGTAAAATAACCCTATTTATATAGCTGCATTTAACTACTAATAGCCTATTATTACAGAAGAATATATATTAGATCTGTATTACTAGATAAGCTATACTTTCTTAGGCGTTCTACTATTCTACTAGAAAGAAGTTAGTATAGTCTCTTTATAGCTAATAGTAAAAATATAGTTAGAACTATAATTTTTCTAAGTATAAGTAGCTATAGTCTAGAACTAAGAAAGTTTATAGTAAAGTATATTAAATACATTAGTATTTATAATATATATATAATAAAAAGCCTACTCTTATATAGATCTAACTTTAAAACGCCCTACTTACGTTAGGAAAATTTAAGATTAATCTAATCAGCCCAATTACTGCGACCCGCAGCGGCCTAACAGCAATACTGTCTACTAAACAATTCGCTAAAGTCGCCCTACTTACTTCTAGTTGCTAGCAAGTCGCTAGCGAGTTGCTAGCAACCTAACAGTGTTGCTAGTGTTGCTAGTGTTGCTAGTGTCGCTAATGTCGCCAATTTTACTCACGTGACTGTATTGCTGTATTTTCATGATTACGTAAGTAACCTAAAAATACAAAATATAGAGCGGAATTTCCTCTTTAAAATGCACTATTCAGATTTTTTTTAGCTACTCTAGTTATTAAGATATAGCGCGTTGAAGTTATAAACTTTTTTAAAAAAACTTTAAAGTACGTTTAACACAGTAGATCTTAACGCCCACACTATAATATATTAAAATAAAATAGTTCTAGAGTAAAATCTACACTTTAGTTACTATTTCTTTAAAAAAAAATATAATATATTATCTAGTTAAAGTGCTAGAGCTTTAGCGAAAACAAGCCTTGGCAAAGAACATTAAAAAGTTACAAACTTCACTGCTGTGCATCTCAGCAACTAGAGCAGCTATAAAAATTCTGAATAGTGCGTTTTAAAGAGGGAATTAAGCTCTATATTTTAGGTTTTTAGAATAATTACGTAATTGCGCGGGTGGGGCAGGTAGGTCCAGTGGATCAGGTGGATCAATTTGGGCGTTTTTGTCTAATTAGGCAGCCAGAACAAATAGGGGTAGCTAGGCACTGTAGACTACGGTCGAAAACTGTCTGGTCGACCGTTCTAACAATGTCGCCAATGTCGCGGATGTCGCTAACGTTGTGTTTTCCTGACGTATTATATTAGTTTAGAGTATTAGAGTACTTATTTAGGTATATTCCTACTAAAGAAATAGTTAAGTAGATAGCTTAGTTATAAGGTATTAAGATACCTTAGAGTTATAGAGAGAATTAACTAGACAGTAACCTACCTTCTAGTAATATACTAGGTATAAAATACTAGGTACTTAACTAGTATACTTTATAGTAGCTGTTAGGATAATCTTATAGTTAATAGCTAGAAACAAGTAATAATACTTTAATATAGAATTACTATGTATAATAGATAAATTGCTACCCTACTATAGTAATTGCAAGACTAGGTTATATAGTCTTAGGCTCTACCTCTATACTAGAGTGTCTATAGACTATAGTAGGCATAGTAGATACTAGTAGTCTAATATTATCTCTTCTCTTTAACTTATTAGTCTCTAGTAAGTGCATAAGAGCTAAGTAGCGTAACTACTAGCAACCTAGAGACAGTGCAGGCTAATATAGTCTAATAGAGTAGTATTAGAGCTAATATAGTAGTAAGTAGTTAGAGCTAGGTTGTAATAGTAGCGTTAGTTGCTAATTAGCCTACTTCTAGCTATAGGGTACCTATAGACGCTATTTGTAGAGTAGTTGCGTAGTAAGAAGTACTAATAGGCTAAAGTAGGCTATAATAGCTCTAGTAGGTAGGCTATATAAGGCTTACCTTTACCTCTCTTAGAAAAGTAAAAGAACGTCTCTTCTCTTAACTTTTACCTACTAGCTTATATAAGGTTCTCTTAGCGTAGCTAGGCACAGGCTATATAGATATTATAATTTTAGGTAGCTTTAACTCTACTACTTAATTACTATATTTTTTATTTAACGTAGATTACTCTAAATTTTACTCTGTTTTAAGGCTACTTCTTATAGTCTCTATATAGGCTATTATGTGCTATAATAGTCTAGATTAGTGCTAATAGGCTCTACTAAGATTCTATTACTATATTAACAACTCTTGTATATTATCTTAGCTTCTAGCTACTTATTATAGATTAAGTAGCTGTCTCTAATAACTTTATAGATTATACGTAGCTAACGCACTATACTTATAGTTATTATATCTTCTAGTTTACTAAAGAAGAGTTTAAGGTATTTAGTAAGTTTAGTTACGTCTTTTTAGATGTTAATAAGGACAACGTTGCTCTATATACTACCTAGGTATACGTTAGGAAAATTTAACGTTATTAAAGTTAGTAATATCTGTAACACTATTAACACAACTATACTACTAGCTACTAGATAGTTCTTAAATGTGCTCTGCTGTGCTAAGCAATAATAGTAATATCTAGTATACTATTATTAGCAGCCTAGTTTATAGAATTCTTTTATAAAATAGTTTATAGTTCTTGTATTTAATATAGCTTTATACTATCTATATAACTATACTGCTAGTTAGTAGCCTACTCTTAACTGTGCCTAACTATAATTTAAGTCTAAGGCAATCTCTTTAATAGCGCTATTACTTAGTTTAGGTTTTGCTATAAATCTATACTATTCTTACCCTTTTAATTAATTTTGCGTTACATCTATATATATACTTCTTTTGTAATACTCTGTATCTTCTAGTGCTTCTAGAACTAGGCTACTAATCTACTTAAGCATTTTTTATTCTATAGCTTTTTATAGTAGTGTACTATACTTTATAGTTCTACTACTTAATTTACCTAATTTACACTAGCCTCTTAACCTTTACAAAAAAATTCTTGTTACAATTCTACTAAATCTCTTCTTCTTATATTGTTACACCTTATAGACTACTGCGCAATAATATCTTTATATTCTACTTCTTTAGAATTTTTGTTTCTAGATTAGTCTTTAAGTTATATAGAATAATACTTTTATATATATCTGCTAGCTAGCCCAGTTAATATACTCTAAATATAAATTAGCCTTAAGTACCTTGTTTGTCTAAATGTAAGAGGTTTATATAGTAGCAAAGTTATAGGATAATAATAGTAGTACAGGTAGAAGTAAGTTGATTTCTATTCTATAGCTTTAGTGTAGAACTACTTTTTTATAGATATAACTAGACGTATATCTTTATAACTAGAATATACTAGGTCTACGCTAGCGTAGCACTATTAAGGCGCTAGAGTAGCTATATAGGTTTTACACGTATAAAAGCTAGGGTAGCGTTATAGTAGCTTAGGCGCATTACTGCGCAGCTAACAGCTCTGCGCTATAATATCTTTACAATAATTTTCTTTTTCTAGAATTACTATCTTAGTAATTTGTATAATATTAGGCCTTATTAGTACGTGCTTAATATTGTTGTTATAAAGGCTGTTGTTATACTAAGACTAAAACTCTAGGTAAATTTAAGAGGTAGCTAGTAGCTAGAGTAATAGTAGTAATATAGTAGAACTTTATATACCTAATCTTCTTTGCTTCTTTAGTAACAATTATATTACTTCTACTACTATACTATCTTCTTACTTTATACTGTTATAACCTTATTACTCTTATATTAATTACTATAAGCACTATACCTATACTACTCTCTACTCTTACTATTTCTATAAGTAGTATAACGCTAGCATTGCAACGTTACTAACCTAGTACTTAGGCTACGCCTATGGCCTGCTGTAGTAGCGTTCCTAATATTAAATTAGTAATTTTAATTTACCTCTATTGCGCTAAAAGCCTAAGGCTTACTAGTACCTATTATAACCTTATAGTTAGTAGCCTACGCTGCAGGCTCTGCTAGGGTAAGCAGAAGCCCTACTCTAAGGTCTCTGCTAACTTTGTTAAGAGCTAGAATACTGTCTTCTAGTAGTAGTAGCGTTTTACTACTAAAGAGAACTCTAACTCTACTATAGTTACTGTATAAAAGACAGCGCTGCGCTAGTAGACTAGCTTAGTAGAGCTTTTTCTATATATAGAGGTTAAGTATAGAGGTTGTTATTAGCCTAAGAGTAATAAGATCTAGATTTTGTAAGTTAAGGTAACTAACTACCTGTCTACTATAGTAGAAGGTATCTTTAACTTACTGCAGGCTTAAGTAAGTTATTTTTCCTATTTCTTATAGTTACTATGCTAGTGTTCTAATAGTGTCTAGGCTAACCTTTTCTTTTTTAGCAAGGCTAACGCGTAGTTAAATTCTAACCTTAATATAGAGAAGAAGAAGTCTCTTACTAGGTCTAAGCCTAGGTCTAAGAATAGTAATAGTAGTAAGAGTAGAGATAGAGGTAAAACTCTTTTTTTAGAAGAGCCCTAGCCTTATGCCTTCTCTTAAGAAGAAGGGTAAGAGTAAGGCTAAGGCTAAGCCTAAGAAGCGCCTAGCTTTAGCTAGTCTTACTAAAGAGCCTGTATCTAAGCGCGTTAAGGGCTTAGGTACACTAGGTTACCTAGTGCGTGCTAGGATAGTAACAGTAAGGCGTAAAGTCTTCTTAGAGTTTTGTAATACTATTACCTAGCTATAGTAGAAAGAGGTAGAGGCTAGAGAGCTTAGTAATAATTTACTAGGCTCTCTAAGCTTCTCTAAAGCTAATAAGAATAATAATAAGTTCTTAGGCTAAGCTAGTAGTTATGCTTAGCTGCGCTGTTAGAGCGCTAGTAGTGCACTAGTAAGGTGCCTTTGTTTTTTCTTTATTTTTTCTTTTTTCTTTTTTTTATATATTAATTATATAAGTAATTAATCTTCTTTCTAGTTATACTTCTCTATAAGTAATTTATCTATATCTTTTTAATTAACCTATTTATTATATTCTAATAGCTAGCCTTTCTATTTTACTAGATAATTTACTAAACAACTATTACGTCTCTTTATTAAAACAGCTTTAACCTTATAGTGTTATTGTAGCTTCTTACTATTATTAAGATTAACAGGCCTAGGTAAGGTTAACTCTTCTCTCTTTTAAGCTATAAATAGCTAGAGTAAGAAGGTATAAAACACTAGGTAGATTCTTATATATAATAAGAGTAAGATCCTAAAAGCTTATAAGCTAATTTGCTCTTTAACTAGAAAGAGGCCTATCTAGTATAGTAATAGCTTTCTGCTAGCGCTGCGCAGGCGTAGATGCTTTGTTAACAAGAGAATTATATTCTCTAGCTTAAATTCTTAAAGCCTATGTTTGTTATTATAATATTGCTTCTAATATTATAAACTTTTATCTACTTATTAACAGCCTAAGTCTAACTCTCGCGTAGCAGCCCTGTACAACCTGTAATTTTTGCAAAGCAACTGTCTATACTACTACTATAATCCTATCTAATTTTTAAGTCTTAAATTCTTCCATGTCTTTTGCAAAACAGGTGCAAAGATATTGTTTTCTGTCTATGCTCTTTATTTGCTAGACCGCACAGACTAATATTTCTGTACAGTCTGCATCAGATTATTAATTTACTATTTCTCTTTAGTTTCTAAACTTTAGGTATAAGCTTCTTTTTCCTATTCTTATAGTCTGTATGTTTAGTTTTTTTCTACTACGCACCTACAATAGCTCTATGTTGTATAAATAATCTTACACCTTCTACGTTTACTTAAGTTATAAGTTAACTATCTTCTGCAGTCTTTTATACAACCTGTTAGTAGTATTTAGCTTTATTAAGGTTCTGTGCTAACTATCTAGGCACGTTTTACTAGCCTTGCATTTCCTGCACTGCAGTTTATGTTTCCTATCTAACCTGTAATACACGTTTAACACTAACTAGGTTACTTAGACAGGCTGCTACAAACGTATACAGCTAGCTTCCTAAACTATAATTAATCTATAGGCAACACAGCGCGCTTATATAGTTTCTCTTGTCTGTTAGACTCCTAAAGCTATTATAGCTTCTTCCTTCTCTAATCTCTTACTCTAGCTATCTATATAGTCTTTACAGCTAAGTCTTGTAATTTCTTTATCTTCTTCCTATCTACTTACAGTCTATCTATCCTCTTTACTGTCCTTTCTAACCTTGTTCTAAAACGCCTAACTACTTCTATAGGCTAGTTCTACTCCTCTAGTAGTTGTATAGGCTCTACCTACTAATATACAGCCTACTTCCTTAGCTGTATAGCCTATAACTCTACCTACACAACTACCTACGCCTCTACCTCTAAATACAGATTACTATAATCTTAGTACTCTATAGTTCTAGTGTCTGTATTGTAAAGCTATTTACTAGATTACAGAGCGCTAATCTACTTTGTTTGTATTAAGTCTTTAATATACTCTTTGCTATAACAATAGAATAGTTACGCTTTTTACGTTCTTGTTACTTCTACGCTATCTATATAGACTCTTCTATAACGCTACACTAGACGTAAGAGCCTTTTATAAAGATTTATAGGCTTATAATTCTACCTTTGCGTTTATATTAGTAGACTGCACAGCTATAGATAGAGAGGCGCGCAGGCTAGGTGTACAGATATTTTAGATCTATAGTGCCCTTTACTATTACAGCAGCCTATTATAGAAGTTAGAAAGTACTCTGCTATAGTACACATAGCTGTATTTCTACAATCCCTAGTTTACTACTTCTGTACGCTAGTAACAGAATCTGCACCTCTACTTTAATATTCTTTACAGCCTAACAGATATACTGTATAACGTATACAACCTATATATTAAGCTCTACTACACTATATAGGAGCGTTTAGTAGCTACAAGTACTAATACGCGCGTTGTCCTAACCTCTCGCCTAACTATTACTATAGAAACTAGTTTAGATTAGCGTTAAGAAAACGCGCCTACTAGTAATAAGCTTAGTTTAGTTATTCTAGATGCAGCTACTATAAAAACAACCTGCCTAATTATCCTTGTAGCCTGTAACTTAAGCACGCTTTACTATATTAATACTCTATACCTGTCTTATATATCTTTACATTACGTACTTATATTTCTATATAGAGATAAGAGGTAGCACCTAGAAATAAAGCTCTATAATTAGGATAGTGTCTGTTTAAACAACTTGCTTACGCAGTAAATGTATTACTAGTATTACTTACATTATTAACCTAGCTATACATCTGTCTTATTTATGTATTACAGACTGTTCTAGCAGTATATTATTAATATCTAGGCTATTCTTAACTAGAGTTAGCTGCGTTAGATTTAGGACAATTAGAAAACGCTTTGTTTAGAACTGTATAGTAGAGTTGCAGACACTTTTACCTGCAAGGATACTGCTATTATTCTAGTTAGGCACTATATTATCCTTCTATTATTCTATATTAGGAGTTTCTAGTTTGTAAGCCTTTGCTATTAAAATTCTATAGCTGTTATTTACTATTACAGACGGGCTACTTTGTTTATTACCTTTACAGCTAGTCTATACTAAGTTAAAGTAATACGCAAACTGCAACTAGGTTAGACTAGTCTTAATAGATCTAATCTAATTTGTTACGCCTTCTATTTAAAGTTACAAGAGCTTCTTTAGGACGTTAAAAATAGGATGTTTAGCCTGCATATTAGCTATGTGTACACAATTAAATACTAGAAACAGGGTTTACTCTATATGCATTTGCTTGTTTCTAGCTTCTGCAACCTAGAACGCCTTTACAATACTTACTTACATTAACAATTACATATCTGCTAAAATTCTCTCTTTATAAATAGATCTATATAGTATTTTAACAGCTATTGTAAAACAATATATGCTTTACAGTTCTTGCAGTAAGTTTAATCCTAACGCCCTGTGTATAGTGTAACGTCTAAGAGGTCTTTTGCTAATCTGTAGTAAGTATTTTCCTATGCAGTTTTCTCTAGTTACAGTTGTAAAAGAGGATAGATACCTAACATGTATGCGCTGTAATAATAGTTAGACCTTAAGTATATAATATAGAGGCTGTACAGTCTATCTTAACAATAGATAAAGTATCTTCTATTGCCTATAATTTCTCCTTAAGTACGCTGCCTATATTAATGTTAAAGTTTCTAGAACTATATATACTATAAAATACATTTATAAGTATATTTACAAAGGTACAGACTATATAGTCTTAAGCGTCTTAGATAACAACAAAGTTAAATAGTACTTAAACAGCTGTTGTATTAGTTCTTTTAAGGCTTTCTAGCGTATAATAGAGTATCTAGTCTATAAAGAGTTTTCTCTAATTGTCTCTCTAGCTGTACACTTGCCTAATTAGCAAAGTATTACTTTTTCTAAGAATGCTACACTTACAGAGCTAGCAGACAGGCTTACCTGCACTATTACTACGTTAATAGCATTCTTTAAGTTTAACGCTAAGAATGTTACATCTTGTAACGTGCTGTATTAGGACTTTTCTAGTTTACACGTGTAGTCTACAGCCTGTAAATTATAGTTTATCTAGTAACACAGGTAGGCTATTAGACGCATGTACTTTTATAGTCTAGCGTAGAGTAAATACTACTACCTGCAGTTGTTACTTATAGTAGTGCAAGGCCCTATAAGCTTTGCAGATCTAAGAACTTTAAATAGAGTTAAGTACTCTACTTTCTAGGCTGCAGCGATTGCAAGAGGGCTGTTATAAAATAATAGAGACTAGATTACATGCTTCTAAGAGGTAGCTGTTTTTGCTATAGGCTAAGCTTTGCGTTTACTTTTTATTTCTGCTCTGTTATACAGTCTATTAACTAATCCTTCTACTATTTAGAACTAGTTTAAAATAGATCTGTATAATAATTTGCAGGCAGCTCCTATAGCTCTATAAGTGTCTTCTATACCTACTATATATATTAATTACAGTCTGTATCTTATTAAAAGCCTGCTTGCTAAGAATAGCAAGAGACTTACTAAATATAGCTTACCTAAGTGTTAATATACTTAGGCTAAGTAGTCTAGAAATTAGCTGCTTACTACTAAGTTAGCCTATAATTAGAATAAAGAAGATATTACATTCTAGGATACGTATAGTAGGCTAAATCTAGATTAGCTTACTGTTTTTACAGCTGTAACTTTAGCTATTGCTACCTTCTTACAGACTGCGCATTTCTTTATATAAGGTCCTGCTGGAACTAAAAAGACGTATCTCTAGTAGTGTCTCTACGCGTATTATTAGTCTTAGGGCTGTATTGTTTTGTGTGTAGCCTCTTCTAAGATTACTACTATTTTACTGCCTAGTAGACAGACTGTACACTTCTATTTCTATATCCTTCTTGAAATATATAAGAGTTCTCTCTATAGGATATCTCTAAATTCTAATACAAGAGAGCTTTTACAGCTTACTACTCTTGTTATATAGAATAAGGTGCTTATATAGCACTATTACTGCTTTAAAGTAGTAGACTATACACTTTAGGATATCTGTAGCTATACAGATCTTTTTAGTAGACTTTTACTTATTACAGGCAGAGATTTTGCGCAAATCTTACCTGTTATTTGTAAAAGCTAGTAGCTAGCTATTGTTAACGCATGTTTGCAGAAGTCTATCTATATCTAGCCTTCTTTAACTGTTCTACACTTGCGCTAGAATATGTAGGTGCTTTCTAGGGCTAAGAACCTGCAATTTGCGCAGTAGACGCGTACGTTAGCTATAGCCTAGGGTAATAGACTAGTTAAAATTCTACTCTAGATACAGGTGTTTTATAATAAGGCGCCTTTTCTAGCTTATGTATACCTGCTTAATATTATAACAACTACTAATATAGACTCTCTGTAGCTTACAGGTTGTGTAATATTAGCTATACAGAATAATAATATTGCTGCTATAAATAGTTCTATGCTTACAGGCTTTCTAGGTATAGCTATAGAGCTGCTAGCTACAGATTGCGCAGATATTAAGGACTTTACAGCTTAGGATATTCTTTCTGCTAAGGTATTACAGTTGTTTAAGTCTCCTAGTTTACTACCTTTAAGGCTCTTATTAAAAGTAAGGGCTCCTGTTATTCTTTTACAAAACTTCTACCCTAAGGAAGGCCTATGTAACAGTACCTAACTAACTATTTTGCAGATAAGTCTCTGTATTTTAGAAGCTTAGATCCTTTTAGGTAAATTTGTAGGCTAGTTCTAGCTTATACCCTGCATAAAACTTACCTCTACAGACAGTAAATTGCTATTTATTATTTCTAAGATTTAGTTTCTAGTCTATCTGTCTTTTCCTATAACTATAAACAAGTTACAAGAGTAGTTATTATCTGTTATAGGTGTAGATTTACGCTATACAGTTTTTATACATAGAGAACTCTATGTTACTTTGTTGCGCATTATAAATATTACAAGTTTTTGTCTTTTACTTCTAGCGCCTAAGTTACGCTTAGATACAGCCTATACTATCTGTAATATTGTCTATCTAGAGGTTTTATTATTATAATTACAAAAACCCTTACCTTTACATTCTATTCTATAGAGAGGCTTTCTGCAATATAGCTGTTTGTTACTACTATTACAAGTACTAAGTTATACAGCTTTTCTTATACGCTGCTTTTACTTCTTCTATAGTATTGTTTGCAGACTATAATAGCCCTACTTTTTCTTACCTTTACCTTCTCTCTTACCTTACTACTACCCTTACCTTTACCTTAGAATTAGCTAATTAGGTAGTCTGTGCGCTACTAGCGCTAGGTATATATATTAGCCTCTCTTTCTAGCCTACTCTATTACTTCTCTACTCTCTTTTTTTAGTAAGTAATCTTAGCTTTTACAGCCTGTATCTTAGGCTGCTTTTCCTATGTTTTAGGCTGCTATCTATGCTCTTTTACGGCTTGTAATAATTAAATACTAACTGTTTTGCTAGTAGTAGGCCCTTATAGTTAACTAGCTCTGTAAATCTATCTAGCAACTTCTATACAAATTGTTTCTAGTCTACCTAGGTTATTATAGCTTAGTTAACGTCTTCTTAAGTTCCTGCAGTTCTGCCTGTGCTAGTTCTAGCCTGTATAGAGAGCAAGAAGTAACTGCCTAGTTCTTAAGCTCTACCTAAGAAGGATATTAATAAGGAGCAGTCTTTAGAGTTAGAATCTAACTTAGACAGTCTGCAAGAACAAGATCCTACTCTAGTAGAAGCAGAAAAGGTTCTGTAAGGTCTTATAGACTAGATTGTCTGCAAGAAGTCTAATATAAAGCTGTTTAAGTTTAGCTAGAATATACTAGACTAGATTAAGGCCTTATAGTCTAGAGACTTGCTCTGCAAAGCCTTTACAGTCTGTAATAACACTAATAAGGACAACAAGAGCTGCCTAGCTAAAAAAACTAATAAGAATTAGGTCTTTGCAGCTGCTTTTACTTCTAAGTAGATTAAGGCTCTAAAGTACCTAAAGCGCTAGCGTTCTCTAGAAATCTACTCTAGCTGCAACGTTAATGTAGACTGTAAATATTTGATATATATCTTTCTAGTCTATAAAGCTTACAATCTGCAGCCTGTCTTGTAAATATTAAGGCCTGCCTCTTATAGATTATAGGTAGAGTGCAGGAAGATGTTTGCAATAGTTATAGGGCTAGCTACAGTCTGTTTATAAAGTGTATTGCGCTTAAGAACTTCTGCAAAGATAATTACGCAAACTACTATTACAGATCTTCTAAAACTTGCTATTCTCTCTACTATAAGTTCTATTTCTATTTATTTTTATATTTACTAACAGTTTACAGCCTAGAACTAGTCTAACAGACCCTTTAGTAAGTAAAGCAGTTTGTTTAAGTCTTCTAGCTTGTCTAAGCGCACTTGCAAAGACTGTGTAGTAGCTAAATCTAATTTTAAGTCTTCTAATGCAGATATTGCAGGCTGTCTAAAGCGTCTAAAGCATTCTAAGTAGGGTTGCAAAGACTGTAAGAGTAACACTAAGACTAGTATTAACTTTTTTAACTTTTGTTTTACAGCCTATAATAACTTTGTGCAGATATTCTATTTGCCTTTTGTAAGATAAATAAGAGCGTTATAAACCTTTAGAATAATCTTAACAAGCTTACAGACTTTGTTAAAGGTATAGATTAGGTTACAGGCTGTATAGATAGACAAATAACATAGAAAAGGACTTTATAGTCTATAATAATAATTTACAATTTATAGTAATACCTAGTTAAGCTCTTTAGGAGCTGTAGAACTATTTAGTTCTGCTAAATATAAATGCAGAATGCTTATTACAAATAATACAGGCTGCAAAACACTTTTGCCTAGGTAATTTTCCTTACTTACTAATTAACAATTAGACTTTTCACTCTTAGCCAATTACCTGGCATTTTAGTAATTAGCTAAAGTGTCCTAAGTTTACATAAGCTTCTGCAACCTTTCTTTAACGCTAGGAACTTTAGTAGGCGCTGTTAGCTTGCAGTAAAGGCGCAGGTAGAACCTATAGTAGGTAAAGAATAGAGATATTTCTGACGTAGCTTGTTTAGCATTATTATATGCAAATTCTGCTAGTAACAGAAAGTAAACCTAATTATTAGGCTAATTGCCTACAAAAGCTCTTAAGTATTATTCTAGGGTTTAGTTTTACTATTCTGTTTAGCTATCTGTTTGCAAATAGAAGGTAGTGCTAAGCTAGCGCTTTACCTTTTCTATAAAGTAAAAGTCTAACTAGCATTATAATATAAAGACGCTTTCTAAATCTAATACAATACCTTTAGGTAATCTAAAGAATTATATAACATATTCTAAGAATAGATCTACTAACTATAAGGCAGTAACTGTTTTTTATATAGAGATATACTTAGCTATTTTAGTGTACCTATTAACTATAACAAGTATTACGTTATATATAACGCTATAGCGCTTAGTAAGTAATAGGCCTGTAACAAAATCTATTGTAATTTCTTGCTATAGTTTTTAAGGTTAGAAGAGCACGTTTAACACGCTAGCAGAGCGCTGCTTAAGTAACTTTGTCTCTTAGTACACTAAGTAAGAGTTAATATACTCCTTAAGCTCTTTCTTAAGCCTAGGCTAGTAGTAGTATCAGGCTATAAGCTTAAGCGTTTTAGCCTACTTAAAATAGCTAGTAAGCAGATTGTTGTAATATAGCTTAAGAAGCTTAGCTTTAAGAGCTAGCTCTAGTAGAACATATAATTAGTTCTTAAACTAGAGGCTACCTATAGCGTTAAGCTTCTAATGCCTTAGGCGTTTACTAGCGCCTTAATAGGCAGGCGCTAGAGATTTAACATTCCTGCGCAACGCAACTACTTCTAGGTTATTCTGTTATACTTATATATAGACTTTAAAGAAGGACTTAGAAAGTTTCTTATAAGCTAACCTTCTAGAGGCTGCAGCTCTTACTTGTAACTGTGTAACCCTTTAGGTTATTACTAGTCTACTCTTAGGAATTTCCTAATTAGAGCTGTAGCTTTTAGCTATTACCTTAACGCTGTGCGCTAGGCTTTAGAACTATATAACCCTTTAGGCTATTACTAGTCTACTCTTAGGAATTTTCTAATTAGAGCTATAGCTTTTAGCTATTGCCTTAACGTTATGCGCTAAGCTTATAGAAACATCTTTATTAAGATATAGAGTGCCTACTTACTATTTAGCTATTGTCTAGCTTTTTACTAACGCTAGCTCTTTACTAAGTAGCTTAGCTTAGGTTTCTACTAGCTATAATTTCTTTTGCAGTGCTAGCAATTTATCTAATAGTTAAATATCTAGCGTATTACTGCTGTCTATAGGTTGCCTTAAAGGCCTATCTATAGAATTTATCTTTCTAGACTAATACTTAATCTTATAGTTATAAGCAGCTAGCTTTATTACCTAGCTTGCCTATTTCTTAGACAGAGTTAACGTGCCTATAAAGCCGCGCAGGTTGTTATAGTCTATCTATATTTCTAACTAAACTGCAAGCCTCTTAACGTAGTAACGCTAGTGCTACACTACTATAATAATAGTAAGAAGCTTTAGGTTGTATATATAGTAGTTCCTCTTTATAGGTAAGAGCTTTCTTAACTAGAAGGCTATAGAGTGCTAGCTTCTATCTAGGTAGAGTTAGAAGAAGATACCTATAACTCCTTAGATAGAGGTATTAGTTTTTAGCTTAGATAGAAGCGTATAGTTGTAGTACTATAGAACTAGCGTAGTTGTAAACCTATTGTATAGCTAGCGCTTTGCCTTCTTTACTACGTTAGGCTAGTTAAAAGGACTAGACTTCTTCTCTTAAAATAATTCCCTTAGAAGATTAGTAATAGAACTAATAATATTAGAGAAACTCTATATAAAGCGTTAATAGAAGTTTGCAAAGCCTAGAAAGACTTAAATATTCTTAAAGGATATTAGCGTAAGCTAATTAATAACTGCGCAAACCTGTTCTAGATCTAATATAATACTATTAAGGCGCACAATAAACTCTAGAAACTTAACTTAGTTAGTAGTAAAGGTACACTTCTTTAAGTTAACAAAAAGACTGTATTCTCTTCGCTTAGTAAGTACTTTTCTTACCTACTTCTAATAATTCTCTTCTTTTTAAGAAAAGATTAAGATATCTAAATACAAGGCTAAAGCTCTATTAGTATACCTCTAGAACATAGCAGGCACGTTACTTAGCCTAAAAGGTATAACTATGTATTTAAAGTAGCTATATTATGTACAAAACGCTGTCTTCTACTTATTGCCTTAATAGATCCTAATCTAGTAATACGCGTTCTTAAGATTAAGCTTAGTAAACTTTACTAATCTATAAAGCTAATTAAGAGTCTTTCTAATTAAGAGTAAAGCTAATCTATTCTTTTTAGTAACTTAGTTAAGGCCTTAATAGTCTACATAAAAGCGTAACATCCTATCTTTTTTAGGCACAAGTAGAATAGGTACTTCTGCAGAGCTTATGCTTTCTTAGATCTAGCTTAGGCTCTACGCTGTTACTAAGTAGTTGCGTAGTATACTTAGCTTCTTTAGTAAAAGGTTATAGAGCAGCCTATATAGAGCTGTAGCTCTCTCTTCTAATTTAATAGCGTAGTTGCCTTTATAGTACTATAGTAGTGCGTTAGCAGCGTTACTATTTACAACATCTTTAAAGTCCTTAAGTTTAATAGGCTACAAGAGGTATTTAGTAGAAAAGAATTATAGGCTGCCTACTAGGACTATATACACGCTTAGCTTATTATAAAAGGATTGTATAAAGGTTTTAGCATCTTTAACTCTTATTATATTAGTATTAAGCTTGGAGCGCTACTACTTTAACTTGTAGTTAATAACAACGCGCCTCTCTTTTAGGCTTAGTAACCTTAAAATAACAGGTTAAGCTGCGTTAGCAATCCTATAGAGAATAGTAGTAAAGGATTTAGTAACGCTCTAGTTGTCCTTTATTGTTAGATAGGCCTAATAAGCGTAGAAGCTAGGTATAGTGCTTAAGTTAGGTAGGTAGATAGTTAGCAGCGCTGCGCTGTTAATCTAAGAAAGATTCTTAAGTAAGGTAACCTTCTTATTAATTGTAATAAGTTCTATACTATAGCAAATAAGTATTTGTGTAGGCTGCGTAGCGCTGTTAGTATGTAGGATTCTAAGTACTTTAATATAATTCTTCTGTTATAATAGAACTTAGGCTGTTAAGAGAGAAAGTTCTCTTAGGCCTTCTTATTTTTTATTTGTATTGCGTTTAAACTAGTAATAGAAGAGAAGCTATTAAGCCTTAATCTATATTCTCTAGCCTAATAGCCTATTTTACTGTAATAGTAGTAGGCGTTAGTTAGCTTTAGGTTTAGGTTTATAGTGCTAGTAACACAATATTATAGAGCTGTTGTGTTAGGTTTAAACTACAACGTTTTACCTATACTACGCGTTTTATATATATAATAGTGTAGTAATAGTATACTACTACTACAGCGCAAGTTATTTTCTAGCGTTATAGCGCGTTTTATAAGTTTTCTGCAGGTAGTAAGAAACTTAGTATAGTTAGAGAAAGCTACTCTAATCTTTAGGTAGAGTTTACTATACAAGTGTATTACTAGGTGTTTCTGCTTATAAGAGGAGTTAACTTAATTTTCTAACATTAATATAACAAGTATATGCAAACACATGTTACATCTAATACCTTATAAAGGCTTAGTAACAGATTATATAGAGGGCTAGTAGATTAGGACTAATAGCGCTCTAACAGCGCTCTAACTTAGCTCCTACGCCTACTATAAATATAAGCCTATAGCATTAGATAGAGGACAAGTTTCTCTTGTCCTTCTGTACAAAACCTATAGGTGTATAGCTAATCTAGAATCTCTGCTACAACACGCACTTCTATATGCCTCTAATACGTATCTAATTTAATCCCAATAGCTGTACCTACCTGCGTTGTTACATTACAAGAGAAACTTTGTCCTGCTAGTAATAGCATTTAGATAATATTGTAATTTACTTTTAAAAAGATCGCGTTAAAACGCACAGAATAACATCTAAATTAGATCTGTTTGCAACCTTAAATCTATCAAACACAGTTAGGATCTCTTAAATCTTCTAACAGCTAAAGCCTTTAGGTTTAGATCTTCCTATTAACACACAGTTAGGATTAATTTAGTAAAAGTTGCGTTTGGCGCTATAATAGAAACTTAGAGACTATTAATAACCTAGGAGTATTAGAGGCAACGCTAATAACTCCCCTCAAAGAATTACTAACCCTAGGAGCCTTCCCCTAAGACAACTCTGTATTAACTATAACAACCTAGCAATAGAGTGCTAAAGCAAAAAAGACAGACACTAAGGAACCCTTTTAGCCTAGAGCTAGACCTGTACCTCTACTAAATTCTACCCCTGCCTAAATAAAGGTTAATTAATTATAACAAGAACTAAAACAGGCGTTAGCAGAGATTAATTCCCTTAAGAAAGGACTAACTTAGTTAGTAGGACTAGACAAGCCTCTGCCTACTACTAAAACCCTCTAGAACCTCTTTGCACTGTGCTGTTTATCTTATAGCTCTATATCTAAGTACTTACATCGCTATAAAGGCTCTTACTAACTTTAACAATCTGAGAAAACGCCTAATATAGACAATCTTAGTAATAAAAAAGATTCTACCTTCTGCTAATAGCAGGCCTCTATCTAGGATTAACTTAAAATCAACTTAGATTACTATTAGACTAGAAGATAACGTATAGCCTTAGTATAGGGCTATACTACAGAATTAGCTAAAGGCTATCTTAAGCTATAATATTTATTAGATACTAATTAAGAGCAATTCTAGAACGCTAAGCAAATAATTAAGCTACTTAAGTCTTACTTTATTACAGGTAACAAGGTAGCTAAAAGCTATGCAGCCTTTAATTAAATGTAGATAACTAAGAAGAAAACGTTCCTCTTGTTTAAAGCTAGGTTTCTAAGTTCTGCAGTTAAGGGACAAGTACCCCCTTTAGAGTAGTTTTACTACTTTTAGACAAAAATTACGCTAGGACTACAAGCCCCTAACCTAGGATTTAGGTACTAATAGAGGAACTTATTTAATTAGATAGTAGAACACCTTACTACATATAATATAGAGTAAAAGAACAACTCTACACTAAGTATAACACTAGCTGCTGCCAAATTGCTAATTAGGTTAGCTCTATAATAGAGTTTAGAGCCAAATTAGACAGCTACTACTAGCGCCCTAACAAATTCTACACTAGTCTATTAATCTACAATAGTGCGTCTTTCTACAAAGACCCCTAAGCTAGAATAATAGAAGACCTCTAGTAGTTGTTACAATTGCAGTAAGCTAGAACACTACTTTAGTAACTACACAAAACCTTGTGTGCGTTAGATTAAAGCTGTAGAAGTAGATAAGTTTAAAGATGCTTAAGAGCAACCTAACTAGAAGGTGTATTATATAAGAAATAGAAGCGCCTAGAAGAACTTACCTTCCTAGGCCTAAGCTAGTATAACCTTTTACACCTTAACCTCTCTTATTTGTTTTACAGTCTCTATTTTTTTATACCTACGCTTCTCTATAACTAGGGTATTAGTTTACGCCTTAACACTCTTGTTAACACTAGTACTTAAGAGTTTCTATTTTTAAATTTACAAATTGTTTTATTTGTTTCTAAAGCCTTACAGTAACCTATCTAGAAGCTTCCCTTTTAGGTTTAGGTTCGCAGTTTCAAGGATTAGATTACTTCTTTAGTTACTTAATATATTTAACTACACTTAAATATTAATAGCTAAAAGATTTTAAACTGTCTCTTCCTTATGCTTAATCTTAGGTCTTAGGATTGTATACTTAGCCTCTAATAGTTAAGGCGATTTAAGATTCAGTTAGACACAGATAGGTTACAGTTTATTTAGCTATCTAAGTACTTCTGTTTATATAATCCTTTACCCTCTATTCCTACTATTCTATATTAAGCTATAGTGCTAGCTACTGTTTATCTTAATGTGCAACAACGCAACGCTCTATAGGAAAAAGAAGACTATTGTATCTAAAACAGTTCTTACTATTATTCTTCTTCTTTTATTTATTGTATTAAGGGATACTTAAAGCTCTTCTTAGCCTAAAAAATCTTAGAGATTTCTTGCACCCTAACCAAGCAAAACAGTTTAGAGTCTAAATCCTCTCTAACTACCTACATAGCTCCTATTTCTGCTAATGCATTCTACTTTATTACAAAGAAGCTACAGAACAAGTTTTTTACAACAAGTCTCTATAAAATTAATAGGATCCTCGCCTCTAAGGACAACGCAGCTAATTAATGCTAACTAGATAAGTAATTACCTACCTGTTACTCTTAGTATTAGAATGTATTTAGTAAGTTAGCAGCCAATTAATTGCCTTCTTATTAACTGTACAATTATAAGATTATTCTTAAAGAACTATTACTAAATGCGTTTAGTTCCCTATACAAGCAAAATCAGAAGAAGCTTAAAGCTACTAAGGCCTACGTCTAAGAACACCTTTAGAAGAGTTTTATTAAAGCTAGCTAAAGTCTTTTTACTTTACCTATCCTTTGTGTACGCAAACTAAATAGAGATATACGCATCTATGTAGACTACTAGAAGATTAACGCCCTTACGCGCAAGAACGTCTATCTAATCTCTTGCATTAATAAGCTGCTATTACGTCTCTCTTAAGCTAAGATCTTTACTAAGTTTAACATTAGGGCTGCTTTTAACAAAGTTTGTATAGATCCTGATTCTAAAGAGTATACTACTTTCTAGCCCTGTTACAGTACCTATAAGTATAAGGTGCTCTCTTTTGGCTTATACAATAGACTAGCTACGTATTAACACTATATAAATAATATACTAATTAATTATCTTAATAATTTCTGTATTGCGTATCTTAACAACATTTTAATCTACTCTAAGGATATAAACTTACATTAGGAACACGTCTAAAAGGTTCTAGAGCGCCTACGTACTATAGGACTCTAAGTAGACATTTAGAAGAGTAAATTCTATGTAACCTATACAAAGTATTTAGGTTACGTTTTAACAAACTAGGGCACTAAAGTTAACCCTAACAAGATAGAAGCACTCTAAAACTAGGCTAAACATACTACAATTACTAGCGTTAAGTTATTTTTTAGTTTTGCTAGTTTCTATTAACAATTTATTAAAGATTTCTCTTGTGTAGCCAAACTAATTATAAAGCTTTAAAGTTCTGCTACACTATTTGAATAGACTACAGACTGCTAATAGGCTTTTAATTAGATTAAAGCCTTACTCCTAGCAATTTCTACACTATTGCATTTCTATTCTAAGTATAATACAAAGTTAGAAACTAACGCGTCTAATAGAGTAATAGTAGAAGTACTCTCTTAGAAGCACTCTAATAACAAGTAGTACCCTATAGTGTTCTATAGTTACGCCCTATTTAGGGCTAAGCTTAATTAGGAAATATACAACAAAGAACTTTTTGCTATCCTAAAAGTGTTTAAGAAGTAGAAAGCTGAATTTACCTTTATATAGAGCTGAATCTAGGTGTATTTAGACTACTACTCCTTAAAATACTTTATAACTACTAAGGTTCTTAATACACGTTAAGCACAATAGGTAGAGATTATTGCTCCTTTTAATTTCTGTATTAAGTACACGCCTGGCAAGCTTAACAAGTAAGCTAATATCCTAAGCTAAAGGAAACAGAACGTTAGTAAGGTTAAGGCTGCCTAATAAGACAACAGATCCTGTGTACTTCTGGGACCTAAACGCCTAAACCCCTAGGTTAACTCTAAACTAGCTTAGAACTACGTCTGTAACTAGCTAAAGATTAATGTATTAGCTATTTTAGTTTACTCTATTAGTGCCCTCTTAAATATTAACTCTTTAGAACTAATTAAAGCTCTACTAGTAAAGAATTGCTGCTCCTTTAAGGAAGAACGCTTTATGCTGCTATAGCTATATTATGTTTAAGAAGGACTACTGCTTTATTACTTACGCCTTTGTGTACCTAGAGATTTCCTCTTATACACCTAACTAATTAGAAAGGCTTACAATTAGGTATCTACTGCCTACCTAAGCGCTATAAAGATGTATTAGCTTCTAGCTTAGTAATATTACTAGAAAGGTATAGAGGCTATATGTAAACGCTATATATAAAACTGCGTATCCTGTTAAAGATCCTATCTAAGACAGCTCTAATCCTAAGGTTTCTTCTATCTATTACTAATTCCTAATAGGCCTTTACAGTATTTATAAGATTTTAAGACCTTTCTAACAGATTGTTATAGCTATAATTAAATTATAGTTGTTATCAATTGTCTATTTAAGCAAGCTGTTTCTATTCCTTACTATAAAACAATTAACGCTTAAGGAATCGCTTACTTGTTTATCTAATAGGTATACTAATTTAGCTATACGCCTAAAAGCATAGTGTCTAACCACAGCCTCTAGTTTGTGTTCTGATTCTAGTCTAAGTTCTGTAAGATCCTAGGCGTGTAAATTAAGCTTTCTATAGCCTACTGTAAACAAACTAATAGACAAACTAAGATTATAAACAAGTATATTAATTAACAATTAAGGCTCTTTGTATCCTATTACTAGGATAACTAGAGTAACCTTTTGCTAATAATTAATTAAGCTTAAGCTACTCTACTGCACTCCGCAATTAGTATAGCGCTCTACTAGCTTCTGTTTAGATCTAAACTATAATAGAGCTAGAATTAGGTATTATTCCCTTTAAAATACAAAGATGTAAACGTTAAGGATGCCTTAAGCTTAGCTACCTATATACATAAAGCCTAGCGCACAGCTAAAGACAATATAGAAAAGGCGCAGGAATAGATAGCTACTAAGGTAAACAAACATTATTAACCTGTTAATTAGGTAGTAAGTAACAAGGTTTACCTCTTAACCTAAAACCTATCTGTTACCTGCCTAAGTCGCAAACTTGCTAAATTGTAGGAAGGCCTCTTTAAAGATCTAGAACAAGTTAGCTATTTATTCTAATTAAAACTACTAGAAGGCTCTAAGATCTATAACGTGTTTGCTCTAGACATCTTTTGCAAGAACTCTAACAACTCTTTACCTAGTTAGCTAAGCTTAAACCTATCTAGCATCCTAATTTAAGGCGTTAAAGAATAGAAAGTAGAAGGGATTCTAGCTAGCAAGTTGTACTGCTCTATCCTAAAGTATTACGTAAAATAAATTAAACTTTATAGGCGCTCTACTGTTATAGGCTAGCCCGCAAAGATAGAACAATAAGGTGCTAGAAAGAGTTGTATTTCTTAAGCTTCTCTACTAGTTACAGAAGGGGTTTATATACCCTCTGTGCGTACTAGTCTATAAAGAGGTAGTAAGGCTAGACTAAGCTCTTCCTAAGAAGGCAAAGGGCTAGGCAAAGCCTAGCCTATTACATACCCCTTTACTTACTCTTCTCTTAATATAGAAGCCTGTGTTGTTGTAATGTAGCAATTGCGTTGCGCAGACAGGCTAAGGTTGTTTTAGCGCTACTTGTTGCCTAGCTGCCTGCTGTGCGCGTACGTCTGTACGCCTACTGTAATTTTGTGTTAGCACTTAGCTAGCTCTGTCTTAGTTCCTGCACTACTAACACTATCCTCCTTTAGTCCTCCCTCTACCTTTAGACTGCGCCTAGACTATACACTAACTATACCTGCTTCTCTAACAATTAACCTGTTGATTGCTTCCTAATGTTGTCTCTCGCGCGCTCTAAGCGCCTTTCTTCTAACTCTATTACGCTCTTAAAGCGCTGTCGCTATACAGGCAGTTATAAAGTAACTAGCAACTCTAATAACAAGGCTGCAACGCTAAAGCGTGTGCAGTTTAACTACTTGTTATGTGTTAAAAAGTATGTAGTTTATAGCTGTATTAACTATGTATAAGATAGTAGCAAGAAGTATAGCTTCTGTTGCACAGTAAAATACTATTGTAAGTTGTTTACAGGCTAGCTCTCTGCGTATCTAGCCCTTTGCGCAGCGCTTAAGGCCTATAAGCTTATTACTAATAGTAAGAATACAGAGGTATACGTTAAGAAGGCTAGTACGCGCGTCTCTACGTACTTAAAGGCTGTAAGCAGTTTTCTGTCTATACCTGTTCTGTAACTGTTCTCCTAACTTACTATAGTTTTATAATGCTAAGCTTAACTTTAAGGCAGCTTACTAGCTTACTTAGAATAGTAGCGTAACAGCCTTAGCCTTTAGCTCTGCCTCTAATACTTTGTTATTGTTTCTTATTATTGCAACACCTAGCTACAGGAACTAGGTAAATAACCTAGTTCCTACTCTAAACATATTAGGTTAAGGTATGCAGGAGATAATAGCGTCGCAGCGTAAGATTATAGCTAACTAGAATGTAAGTAGTAGCTAGCCTGCCTTTAGTCTACAAGTTTACTAACTAAAGATTGCGTAAGGCCTTCTTCTGCGCTGCTCTTACTACTATTCTTGTTTTTTCTTACTTTAAGCTACGCGCAGCGTTGCCCCTAGGCTTTGGCAACAGCCTTCTAGGCCTACTCTATTACTACTATTACTACTCTGCGTCTTCTAATAATAATAAGTTACCCTTTGTTAGAGATTAGGCCTAAGCTGTTATGTCTTTGTTGTACTCTTAGGCTAACTCCTTAGAGTCCTTTGTAAGAGCCTAGCTGTCCTTAGATAGTTGCCTCTTTAGGGCCTAAAATAAATTTCCTATAGCCTACGTAGCTCTAAATTTGTGTACTTATTGTCCCTTAAGTAATGTTGCCTTGTAAACGCTTTGTCTAGTTACCTTTAAATGTGTAAAGTGCTTCTATATTAAGAAAGTCTTCTTTTAGGTGCTATAACAGTGTAAGCTATTTTTTCTACTTAACTAGCACTTGTTTCTTGTTATAGCCTTATGCGTTTTTCTCTTAGAGTATTTCTTCTACTTCCTATTCGCGCAGATCTTTGTCCTTGTCCTCTAGTTCTAGCGCTAGTCTTAGTCTAGAGTCTTAGAGGACTTAGCTTAGGAGTAGGTCTTTAGAGGCTAGTTTAACAAGGTTAACGTGCACTGTTTTATAAAGGCTTCCTAGTAAATCCAAAGTAACTGTAAGTAGTGTTAGCATAGCTACTACAGTGTACTTTACTTGTAGCTAGTCTAACTTCTTGCTTTGCTGTACTGTTTTAACGTTTCTTATTAAGAACTATACTCTATTCCCAACCTAATATTAGCGTGCTGGTTAACGTGCCTAATCTGTAGCCTCTTGTTGTTTCTGCTAAGTATATAAGATTGCTGCTTAGGCTATTTCTATTCCTTCTTATAGGTAGCGCACAAACTAGACAGCCCTCTTCTTTACTGTTGTATAGGACACTTGTTAGATATGCTTAGGCTAGATAGGTAGTATATTATATCTGTTTAGCAGTAAATTAGGGCTAACACTAGTTACAGAGGAGTTCCTGTTGTTAAGCGCTAGCTAGCAAGCAGCAAGGCACTAGGGCTAATTTGTTTAAGAAAAGTTTATTATAACCCTTAGAACTAATTGTACTTCTTAGTTAGCTTGTTTTGTGCTGCTGTCTGTTTAAGGATAGTATACTGTAGACAGAAGTTGTTTAACTCTAACAAGCTTGCACAGAGTTTTCTAGAATCTCTCTAGCTAGTCTAAGCTGCAGTTACTAATTATACTAGTTAGGAAACTATAAAACTGCTACCAGACTTCTTTAAATTGCTCTGCGCACTCTTTAGCCTTTATTAATAGCATGGCTTCTAGTTGCACGTATTTGGACAGCCTATCTGTAATAACTAAGAGATATTAGAAGAAGGCTTTGCAAGCTTATAGGAGATTTACTATAAAATCTATAGAGATTTAGGCCTAGTATTAATCTACAACTAGGATTAGCTGCAGGAGACTCTATTGTTAGAGGTAAGACACGTAAGCTCTATAACAATAATAGTTATAGATAAACTAAGTAACGTCTGCAGCTATCCTATCCTAATAATAGTCTCTACGCAAGATCTAAAATGTCTTGTTTTTACCTAGGTAACTAGCTAAGTTTAAGTTGTGCGCTTGCTAAATAACTATTATAGTAAGTAGCTTCTACCTTAGCAGCTATATTACGCCTTTCTACTAAAGCGCGCTATACGCAGAGACGTTACAGTTACTAACTTGTTAATTTGTCTTAGCTTCTAATAGAAATACTCTAGCGCCCTAGCGTACTACTTGCAGACAGGCTTAATATGTCTTATCCTAGCGTATAGCCTTATCCTAAAGCTCTTGCATGTGCTAGTCTAAGAAGAGGAGATCTTCTAGAGAAAGCAGATAGTCCCCCTTATAGAGCTGTGTAGATACAGACTAGATAGAGAGTAGAATTATAACGCGCTCTAGTTGCAGTATGTAACCCTGCGCATCCTGCTTACGCTAGCTTAGCGCGTCTAGACAGGTAGCAAGGCGCCCTAGGTAGTACTAGAAGTAAAAGTAGAATTTAGATAGTAGTTCTAACTAACATTATTGTTGCTTTGTAAGTAATTGCGTAGTTGTAAAGTATTCTAGATTCTTGTAGTCTATAAGAATAGTAAACAGCTTGTAGACACTTTAAAGCTCTAGCGTCTATACTTTAAGGCATTTAACAACTACTATAAGCTCCTTATTATAGATAGTATAGTTGCGTTGTACTAGTAATAAGGATGCAGAGTAGTATGTAATAGGGTAAAGCACCCTATTAACGTCCTACAAGAGGCACTCTCTAAGGGCACTTCTAGAGCTATCTGCTTCTACTATTATAGGCTGCGCAGGGTTCTACTAAGTTAGGACTAGTTTAGAGCTAAAGATACGCTTTAAGCAGTTAAACGCGTGTTGTGCTTTGGTTGTCTATAGAAAGGCAACTTCTTCTTTGTTAACGCATGCAAGAGGGCTGCAACGCTAGAGAAATTTAGTATAAAGTCTCTGTAGAAGTTAGTAAACCTAAGGAAACTCTAGACTCTTTAAGAGGATGTTAGGGGCTCTTATTCTGTAATAGCCTGTACCTTAGTAGAGTTAAGCTAGATAGCCTATCCTACCTTAATAATATATTCTAGATACTTAACTATCTTTGTTACAAAAGTATACTTCTTAAGGTCTAGGTACAGATAGGCGTTGTGGAGAAGTTAGAGGACCTGTTACACCTTACTATAGTAGTCTTTAAGTAAACTGCTAGAGTAGATAAGCACGTTATCTAGGTATGCTGTAGCAAAGTCTCCTAGCGTTTCTTTAAGAGCAGTATTAATATAACGCTAAAAAGAAGAGGGTACACTAAAGAGTTCTATAGGACAGACAAGCTACTTAAAGAGGCTAAAGCGTGTGCAAAATGCTGTAAAGTGCTTATCTTCTACTGCAACTCTTATCTAGTAGAAGGCTAAGCAAACATTAACCTTTGTAAACTACTTTACCTAAGAAAGTGTATAAAGGGTTTCTTTAATTAACAAGAGCAGGTATTAATCTGCCTTTGTAATTTTGTTTAGGGCCTAGTAGTTAACATAGAAGCGCTATACACCTAAAGCCTTTTTTACTAGTAGAACTAGAGCTCTTGCTGCGGAGGAGCTAGCGCAGATCTAGCTCTTATCTAGAAGGTCTGCAACTTACTATTGCAGCTCTATTAGCTAATTATAAAGCATAGAGTATAACAGACCTTAAGAAAGGTCTAAGATCTTTCTATCCTTGCTTGGTTAGAGTTAGATGTAATAGTCTATCTAGCTTCTGTACAGAGGCAGACTAGAGGCAGAGCGTTTGTTAAAAACATCTGCAAAGTCTAAGATCTGCAGTAAAAGTAAGGTTGTTAATATCTACTCCTTAGGTAACTTGCTTAACATATTTGTTATAGCATAGATACTAGTTACAGCAAACATTATGCAGCGCTTTTGTAACTTAGAATAGTTATAAAACTCCTATGTTGCCTTAGTAGCGCTAATCTCTTTTAGGGGTAGTAGAGTAGTGCAGCAGGCCTTCTCCTTTATAAGTAGGTTTCTAGCCTACCTAATAGTTATTATGCTGTTAGTTGCATAAATAGCTACCCCTTTATAGGCTAGCTATAGTTTCCCTAAGATTAAGTTGTAGGTAAGGCTAAGGACTAAGTAAGTAACTAATTGCGATCGCTAACTATTAATATTATAGTCTAAGAACGCAATTTAAGTAATTAGCGTAGGCGTACTATCTGTAGCAGCCTACTTTAGGCGTTATAGCAGAATATTAGTAGTGCGTACTCCTATCCTATCTGCTAGCGCAGCGTTAATAGCGCTGTAACACTTGCATCCTATATCTACTAAGGCGTTAACGTTAGTAGCGCTGTCTAGTAACAGTAGAACAAGAAATAAGTTGCTGTTAAGGTAGTTAAGTAGCGTCTCTTGTTCCTTGTCCTCTTTACTAACGCTATTTAAGAGGCGCCCCTATCTCTCTAAGAAGGTAGAAGCTACTAGTTTTTTAAAATCTCTATTAGGGCTTTCTTGCTACGCAAAGCGCTAACAGCGTAGATTTGTACTACGTTTAGACAGCCCTGCACGTAGTGTCCTTGCTTACTACAACGCGTACACAGATTACTATTATAACACTACTTATAGAGCCTCTTAGAGACCTAGTTTTTTAACTAAGGTTGGCCTGCACTATTTGCTTGCTAGGCCTTAACCTATTTCTTTGTCCCTAAACCTATACTAACTGTAGACACTGTTACTATCTTAACGTCTCTGTCTAAGTCTCTCTTTGCCTAGGTCTCTTCTTTTGTGTACAAGTGTTAATGCTTCTTAATAGCTGCAGTTTCTAAGTTAATTGCAATAGATTAATACTCTGCTACTGCCTAGTTGTAATTAGTATAGGAAACGCTGCAGTAAAGAGCAACTTGTTGCAGAAAGTAGTTTAGAGCATGTTATAATTTATTAAGTTACTGTTTGTTGTCCTATGTTGCCTCTCTATATTGCAAGAGGAGAGACTTAAAGCGCAGAAAGAAGTTAGCAAAAGACTCCTTCCTAGCCTAGCGCAGCCTCTCTAAAACTGCTTAAGCACGTTCCTTACTATGCTTATCCCTATAGTAGAAATTAAGATATTTTATAAAGTTTACAGAGTCCTAATTACCTACTTCCCCTCTGCTAGCGTAGTAGAGGGCAACTTCTTGTTAGACCTTTAGCGACAAGTTAGCCTAAATAAAGGCGTATTAGTCCTAGGCGCTCCTAATAAAAGTAGAGTTAGTCTTAAGCTTGTAGGTTATAGTAACCTTCTAGGTAGTAAAGCAGGACTTGTTGCCTAAAAACAGGTTGCCTAGAGGTAGCGGCTTGCGTTAGACTAGAGGAAGAGTAGAAGTAGTAAGCGTTAAATTTCTAGTAGTTTACGCGTTGTAAAGTGCTAGAGGAGGGTTTAGCGTAAGAGCTAAAGAGGGGGAAGAGGAGTTTGTAAGTTAAGTAACAAGAGACTAGAGTACTGTCCCTAGGGCGTTAATTTAGTTCTCTATAGCTTAAAGGCAACTGTCTAATAGAGCACAGCAAGCCTAAAGGTTAGTTTAAGACTCTTGCCCTTTAGGCTCTAACTTAGTATTAGAGTGTTAGTTAGATAGAGCTATTCTGCAGTTGTTGTTGTATTAGGAAGGAATATAATTGTTATAGGCTAGCCCGCAAAGATAGAACAATAAGGTGCTAGAAAGAGTTGTATTCCTTAAGCTTCTCTACTAGTTACAGAAGGGGTTTATATACCCTCTGTGCGTACTAGTCTATAAAGAGGTAGTAAGGCTAGACTAAGCTCTTTTTAAGAAGGCAAAGGGCTAGGCAAAGCCTAGCCTATTACATCTACACATATTATAGGCGTTCTATAAATACTATCTAAAACAGCTAAGACTCCTACAAGTATTAGCTAAATAGATTATAGCGTAGGAAAAAAAAGTTAAAGATCTTACAGTATTGCAAAACAACTATATTAGGGAAATTAAACTTAATATTGCAACTACTACACTAGTAGGTAACAACTATTAACAATAGGAGTCTTACTCTTCTATTAGATCTAATAGTAGACTATAGCTGCTCTTAGTAAGACGCTCTTAACTGTTTGACTTCCTAGGTACAGATACTAACGTACTACCTAGTTTTCCTTTGTTTTAGATCTATATATAAGGGCTGCCTAACTTTACTACTACCTTCTCTACCTTTTGCTCTGCCCTAGATGCTACAAGGGTATCTACTAACTCTACTACTGCCCTAACTAGCCTAGATATAGACTACCTAAGGGTCTTTACCTTCTTAGCTATTATCTTAACCTTCTTAGCTAACTTCTTCCTCTAGTAGTAAGCGCTAACTAGCAGGTTAGTAGTATTTAAGTTAGCTACTTATACAGAGCTAACCTGCATAGTAGTAGCTAACTAAAATGCAGCTAACTGCATGTTAGCCTTCTTCTCTACTACTACCTTATCCTTCTTGTTACTACCTAAGGTAGCAAACATGCAATTAAGGGCCTCTAAGAGACTATTATACTCTTAGCCTGCATATTAGAGAACTAGCTAACACTTCTTATTTAAGAGTGTGTAATAAGCACACTTCTTAGACACGTTTAAATAGAATCTAAACTTAATATTAAAATAGCTACAGGCAAAAGCCCTTGCAGCCTGTAAGTAAATAACTAAATAGGCTAGAAAATAAGCTCTAGAAGAGATAGAAATAGGCATTATATATATCTGTAAAACAGTTAGCTAGCGATTAAATTAGAAGGGCAGTTAGATAGCTATAGGTATACAAACGTGTAGAGAGAGAGTGTAGAAAAGTAGTATACTAGAGGGCTAGCCTTGTATATATGCTTAAAAAACTTAAGGTAAAGTTAAGAACGTTAAACGCGCTAACGCGCTAGCTAAAACAATAACAAACAGCTATATTATGTTATCTTAAAATAAACTTAAGGTAAATAAGAGTTTACAACAATTTAGAAAAGTATCTAAAACAATACTAATACAGACCTAATCAATAGAGACTATTAATTTTAAGAAGAGGAGTAATGTAACAAGCACATGCAAATACATATTATATCTGATACCTTACAAAGGCTTAGTAACAGATTATATAGAGGGCTAGCAGATTAGAACTAATAGCGCTCTAACAGCGCTCTAACTTAGCTCCTACGCCTACTATAAATATAAGCCTATAGCATTAGATAGAGAACAAGTTTCTCTTGTCCTTCTGTACAAAACCTATAGGTGTATAGCTAATCTAGAATCTCTGCTACAACACGCACTCCTATATGCCTCTAATACGTATCTAATTTAATCTTAATAGCTGTACCTACCTGCGTTGTTACAGCTAATAGATAGGCTGCAAACTTGTTTACTATTTAGCTGTCTTTTTAGACTACCTTTTGATACTGTATAGTAACTTAGAGCTTTCTATTTACTAGACTCTTAATTTAATTAAGTAGAAAAGATATTATATTACGCTACGCTAGCGTTTTACTATTATCTTTTTATTTTCTCTATATCTATATTTATTAAAACGTAGTTTATAGGTACTAGAAGGTAAAAGTAATCTTTTAGTTCTTAAGCTAGAAGGCTAAGGAGTCTAATTAAAAGGCAATAGATAGCCTAGCCTTAAAGTTCTAATACTCTCTAATTCTCTTGCCTTTAAAGACAGGGATTTTCTTAATCTTTGGCCTGTGCTCTAGTAGCGCTAACAGGTTAAGTTAGAGGCGTTGCGCCAGTAGAAATGTATTGCGTCTAGCTATAGAAGTTACTAGGTCTGTTTTATTAGGAGCGCCTAAAGGCTGTTTAGAAGTTTAGAGAGGCTGTTTACCTGCTAGTAATTGCTCCTATTAGCGTACCTCCTTCTCTAGGCTTTAGATCTAGGCTTACTTCTTAAGCTCTTAGCGCTAGCGCTTTAGCTGCGCTAAGCATTTGCCTAGACTGTATATTAATTCCTTATTAGAAGTATTTTCTCTTAATAGGTTAGCTAGTAGGCTTAGAAGCAGATCCTAATCTATTGTTATTAGGTAACTAGGCTACTATTCTTTTGCAAGGTAGAGGAATTAAAACTATAAGAGGTTTATATAGCAGCAAAGTTATAAGATAATAATAGTAGTACAGATAGAAGTAAGTTAATTTCTATTCTATAGCTTTAGTATAGAACTACTCTTTTGTAGATACAACTAGACGCATATCCTTTTTACTAGAATATACTAGGTCTGCGCTAGCGTAGCGCTGTTAAGACGCTAGGGTAGCTATACGCGTTTTACGCGTATAGAAGCTAAGGTAGAGTTATAGTAGCGCAGGCGTATTGCTGCGCAGATAATAGCTCTACGCTATAGCATTCTTATAGAAGTCTATCTTTAATTATAACGTAAAGACAGTTCCTTAATCTAATATAATACCTTTAGGTAATCTAAAGAATTATACAACGTGTTCTAGAAACAGGTCTACTAGCTATAAGGTAGTAACTGTTTTCTGTATAGAGATATACTTAGCTATTTTAGTATACCTATTGTAACAGAGTATGTAAATTAGTAGATTACAGGATTATTACGTGTAATACCTAAGTATGTTACTAAGAAAGTAAGAATCTATTTAGGACTAGACTAACTAATTAAGCTATCTCTTAGCTTAGAGTATTTAATCTAATCTATCTTTACATAGCATAGAATAAGTAATACAATCTTTTTACTTATAATAATTTAATCTATAGTATTACTTAGCTCTTATAGTTATAAGCCCTATGTTATAAGACTATAGTGTTAATTTCTCTTGCGCACCTTATATTACTAAGGAACTACTGTAGTAAAGTAATATAGGAAGTAGGTCTAAAGAGCGCTTAGGGTATAGTTAAGAGTATAGATAAGACATAATAGCTAAAGGGCTATTAGAGAAACCTATATAACATACCTAATAATAATATATTTAATTCTATATTAAATCTAATAGGCCTTAGAGGTAAATAATACTCTACTATATATAGTAACTAATTACAACTCTAAATTCTTATTAGCCTAGGCCTTAGAAGGCTACGCACCTACGCATACACCTACGCTCTTCTATAGTTTTTGTAACCTAGAAATAGTAGAAATGTAACAGTCTAACAGGTGTTTAGTAAGCTGCTAGAGTTCTCTCTAGAATATAATTAGTATCTATTCTAAGGACATAGAGTTAGTACTCTAGAATTAGAGGAACAGAAAATAGGATCTAGAGCAACGCCTATCCAGAGGGTCTAAAGCAATACCTATCTAAAGTACCTAGATTAGCTACTACTAGAACTAAGTTAGAAGAGGGATTAAGTAGACTCTAAAAAGCAGAGCAATAGCTAAAGAAGTAAGACGTAAGCTGGAGCTAAAGCTATATTAGACTAAGCAAAAGCGCAAAGTTATTGCGCCCTACTAAGTATATAGTATACTAAAGAAGCTCTAGAGTATAGACAATAGAAATAACTAAGAGCAGACTAAGAAAGATATTAAAACAGGCAGTTAGAAGACAAAAGAAACTAATAATTGCCTAGACAACAAGTATAAAGAAATTAGGAAGAAATTAGTAGAGTTTATAATAGAAGCTCTATTAGACATTAGAAAGGCTTAAGCCTTTAGCCTTTTAGCAACCCTATATAAAGCAGCAACCTTAGTTCTAGTCTTTTAGGCTATTTCTTTTCTTTAGTTTGTTTAAATAAGCTCTAACTACTATTTAGGTTGCTTACAAAAGTAACGTAGAGATAATATAAAACTACTTAACAGTATATTAAGTTGTTAACGCCTTTAATACTCTAACAGACAGAAAGCCTTACTACTAACGCCTGTAGAGTTAATAAGAGAAGCTAGCGCAAATATAAGTAGTGCGCTAAAGGAGCAGGCTAAATAGCTATTAGAAGAGTACTCTAGGCGCAGAAGTATAGGCTAAGATAACTTAATATTAAGAGCTCTTTAGATACTAGTAGAGTCTTTTAACTAAGTGCAGCTCTTATTATATATAACGTAGTTTCTATCTTACTTAGCAGAGAATATGCTATTGTTTAATAGGACTAACGTTACAGACTTTCTAGAGCGCTTTAAGGACTTCTTAAAGTACTATAGCTTTACAGACTAGATAATAATTAACAGACTAGTTGCCTACTATAAGCTAAGACAGAGAACTATTATACAGGCGTCTAAAGAGTATACAGAAGCCTAAGACAACTACTTGTAGAGAAAGCTCTATAATAGCCTCTAACAACACTTTAGAAATAATAACAAAGGTTAATAGAAAGAGCGTATAGAGTACTTTAAACACTAGCTAGGTTAGTAGTAAATAAGATTAGTCCTAAAGATTAAGGACTACCTGCAGAACTTTTAAATTTGTAGCAAAAGGTGTATTAAAGTAGGTACTATTAATAAGGACTATTATAGCTACTACCTTGTTAAGAGACTGCTGCTCTAACACGTAACAAAGATCCTAGAGAGATTTAGCCTAAAAACAGATACTCTAAAGGACTTTAAGTATAAAAAGATCTAAGACTACCTAGTAAAGCGCCTAGAGGTAGAGGAGGAAGTATATATGTTAAATCTAGCAGAAGCTATAAGAGCCTTTAAACTAGAGGTAGAGTTTAAAGTAGAACTAACAGCTAAATAGCTATTAGTTCTTCCTTAACAAAACAGCTTTAAACTATAAGTTTAGCTAGAAGTAAGCTTCTAACCTACTACTCTTTAGTTGCTAATAAGAAGCACTTTATCTAAGAACTAGTGCAAGTAAGCCCTTTCTAGTACTACGCCTATAAAGAATAAAGTAGATAACCTTGTAGACAAAATGCTACAGCTTAGGCTTAACTAAATAACTATTAAGTAATAGCTATAGAGTATATAATAGACTTCTTGCTATAGTAGTAAATAGGTAGGAGTTAGGTAGGGTTAGAGTAGCTTTACGTAAGACTCTAAACCTACCTAACCCTCTACCTAATCTTTTTACACTAGAGGAGGTAGAGGTTAAGGTAGAGATAATTAATTGTAGGTTAAGGTTAGGTTGCATAAGTTTAGCGCAAGTAATTAAAATTTAATATATAGTATACTCTCTAAATAGATTATTAGAGTAATAAGAGGTATATAAGTATAATCTAAGTATACCTTATACTATATATATATATATATATATATATAGATTTCTAAATATATATTAAATCTTAAAGAGGTAGAAACACGTTAAGAATGTTAAGAAACTAATGTTTATTACGTTTATTTATTATATAGGCAGACGTAGTATAACTTTATTTCTTAAATACAGTAAGCCTCTAGCTTCTGCAATTTCTATATATACTAAGCCAAAAAATTAAACTTTTTGTAGTACCTAAAAGCTAGCTGCATATTCTTATACTATATAGTAACTCTCTTTACATAAATTGCGTTAATGTTAGTATCTATAATAAATTAGTATTTTGTAACAAAATTGGAAAAATTACTATACCTTTAAAAAAGCTAACTAGAAAAGCCTTAGCAGCTTCTTATAGTGCCTTAATAGCTAATTGCTAGAAGTAGAGGTAGGGCATTCTTTTGTATTGCTTACTAGCAATTTTGCAGATAACTTGCTAGAATAGCAGCTTATAGATAAGGAGCTTAGTAGTCTTCTAGTAGTAGCAGATTTTACGCCAAGCTACAGCTACACTTAGTTAGTATAGAAGCGTAATAAAGAAACGTAATAACTTACTGCTAGGCTTAAAGTAGATTTTTTTTTACTTCTGCCTTTCTAGTAGTAGAGGCAGGGCTTTTCCTAGCAGACTTCCTAGTAAGGTCTTTAGCAACCTCTACGCTACTAGTAACTATATTATTAACCTTTACTTTGCGTTTGCAAGAGGCTATTATAGTAGTATTATAGGTTATAGAGTTACTGCTGTAATGTTTTTAGTGTTTTAGCCCTCTTGTAAATAAGCAGTAAAGCAGGCTTAGCGTAGGAAATTACCTTTTAGTGTAAAAATTCTAATCTTAAACTAGTAGCATAGCTAATTAGTTAAAAACCTAATAAAAAAATATATTAACTTATAGTCCTACCTACAATTAGCTACTAGTTCTGCCTAGCTACAAATTAAAAATAAAGAGTAAGGTTTTAAAAAGTTAATTTTGTATAGGTAAAGTAGTAAAAGGCAGTAAGCGTAGGCTATAAGGTAGAAAACTATGCTAGCAGCTAACGCAACGCATAGACTAACTCTACCTATTTCCTAGGCAGTAGGCTACTAAAAAAAAACACTGGAACTATATGCCTATATTAGCTACGCGCTTTATTGTAATGTTTTATTACACTTAACATTATAGAATTAATTGAATCTAAGGGAATTAACGTTATTCATTAGCTAGAAGGCTTTCTACTACCTCTTCTAGTTACAATTCTACTACATTTTAAAGAAGAAGAGTAGGCTAAACTTACTAAGGTAAAGGCACTAAATTTTTGTTATTAATTGTATTAATATATCTAGGGTTTTACTTTTAGAAATAATAAAATTAGCTATATTCTTAATTCTTGTAGTAGCAATACTCTAAAGTAAGGCTGCCTAACAAATTTCTAGGTCTACCTTAGTATGCATCTTAGCAGCAGCACTATATAATTAAGGAAGCTAGCTACTGTTGTAAAGGCTAAGTCCTTAGATTAATTAGCTAAATACTAGCTTAAGAAGAAGATTAAGAAGAGCGTTAGGAACAAGGCATTGTCTCTAAGGCAGCAGAATAAGAAGCTTAAGAATAAGCTTAAGGCTCTAGCAGCAAAGCGCTTTGCTAGTACGCTAGTAAATAGGTTTAGTGTACCTACCTACAAGTAGAGGTTAGGTTAGAGTTAAGCACAGAGTAGGTAGAGTAGAGTAGGAGTTACTTAGAGGCTAAGGTAGTGTTTAGGTTTTGTTTCTATAGAGTTTAGGTAAGGTTTAGGTTAGGTTACTATTTAATTTGGGTAGAGGTTTAGTTGTAGTTAGGTAACAGGTACCTATTTGGGTTCTGTAATAAAAACCTATAATAACTTGAGTTTTAACAAAAAAAGTAGGTTAAAGTAGATTAAAAGAATTTTTTTTTACCTAGCCTTTAAGCTAGCCCCTATTACGTTAGACCTTAACCTAACTCTACTTTTAATTAACTTCTACTTAACCTTAACCTACTTTTAGTATAAAGTTACTAGGTAGAGGTTAGGGTAGGTATTAGGTCTTACGTAAAGGTACCTAACCTTAACTTAGCCTCTACTTATTTACTACTGTATTTACTAGTAAATAGTTAGGTAAGTTATTACACTTTCTTATTACATATATTTTACTTACATTGCATAGCTAAGTAGTTAACAACCTCTATTTCCTAAGTTAAAAAAAAATAGAAGGTTATTTAAATTAAGATTAATATACGCGCCTACAATTTTGCTATAGAAGAGTCTGCTTTAGCGCTAGCAGACTCTTAAAAAAAGCTAATAATATGTTAATCTTATACCTAAATATATAGAGCTAGTAAGGCTTTAGAGAAGATTATTTAGAAGAGATACACTTATAGGCTGCACCTTCTTAAGACTAATAGCTTTAAGACACCTTAGCTTAAGGCTAAATAGCTTAAGTTTTGTAATAAGCTAACGCTAGAGAAATAGGCTCTAGTAACAGATTAGAATTAGTAGTAAGTTTATTACACTTCTTTATTACATACTTACACTAACCTAACTTATAGAAGGCGTAAACTAATACTTTGCCTAAAGATTACTTCTAACCTAGTAATTTATAGCAATAGCCTATATATTAAGAGACGTAATAAGACTAAGTGTAAGAAAAAAGTAGAAGATTCTAGCAAGAAGCTAGAGGCCTATTTTAAGACTCTGCCTAATATTTATAAAGATAATAAGAATAGTAATCTGTATAATAAGAATAGTTAGCGTAAAGATAAGGAGGCTAGGGATCTAAGTAACAGTACTTAGGAAAGGTTTTTAGACCTAGAGTAACATGTAATTAGCTTCGCTGTATATTACTGCCTAATACAGCCTGTTTATAAATACCTATTATAGTTAAGTGCCAAAAAATTTGCTTCTATACTAACTTTATCTAATTTTATATATTTAGCCCTAATATTTACTCCTAAATAAACTAGCAAATAGCGTCCTAGGTAGAACTGCCTTTCTACTCTATTATCTAATTTTAAAATACTTAAAACTCTATACTTATTAGATTTGTCTAACTACCTGCTGTTACCCTCCTTCTTAAAACCTACTAACTACTTATTACATTTTTTTCTTACAGCTATAGAGGTAAGTAACCTGCTACTAACACTTAACAACTTATATTCTAGTGTACCTAAAATACTATACAAATTTATACAAGACGCTCTTTAAATTCTGAAATCTAGCCTTTAGAAGACAATCTATGTCCTTAAACGCCTAATTTACTACACTAATTATTGCTAAAACAACGCTAAGGCTATTAGAGTATAAGATACCTAGTAGCAGAATACTTTAAAGGCCTAGGATTAAACCTATATACAACCTTAATAGAACGTAGTCTAACGCTTAGCGTATGTATAGACCTAGTTTAAAGAGTACGCCTATATATACACTAGCTAGCTATATATATATTACCTAAACTGTAGGCAAGTACTTTAACACTTAACTAATTACTACATTAGTATAAAATACCTCTTTAACTACCTTAAGTTACATAAGTGCAAGGGTGTTACTAAGTCTGTTTATCTAAGGCTACCTTTTCTACTATCTACGCTACAAAATAGATCCCTACGCTAACTATTTACTACCTAGGGATTTGAGAAGGAAATAGTACGCGTGCTTCTTAATAGTAACTAGTTGTTTAAACCTTAGAGTAACCTTTATTCTATTGCTTTATTTAATTTCTTTAACTAGGCACAATTATCTCTTTCTAGTACAAGTTCTCTCTAATACTTTAAAACTAATATAAGCAGGTAGCTTAAAACCTCCTCTACAACCTAGGCAGAATAACAAAAATGTCTATTGCCCTAGACGCCTAGTCTGCTGCAAACTACCTTAGCTTCCTAGCTATTAAAGCCTACTACATTAATGTTAGCTAGTAAATAAGAGAGGTCTTATTAGATTTTATCCTATTACAAGAGCGCTACACTAGAGCTTTAATAGCAGCTAATCTAATGCATGTACTTAAAAAAACTAACACTATAAAAAGACTTTTGGCTGTTACTTGTAATAATGCCTTAAATAATAGGACCCTTACTAGGAGCCTTAAAAGCTATCTTGCTAACAAGGGCATTAAATAGAGCGCAAAGGAAAACACTATCCTATACCTTGCTTATATTATTAACCTTGTAGTCTAGGATATTATATCGCACCTAAGGCTAACAGCCTTACCTAAAATAGAAGGAGCTAAGCAGCTTTAACGTTGCTATGTTTATTAAATTAACAATATAATGTTAGTGCTAAACTTACTTTGCAAGGTATATAGAGTCCTTTATTACAGTTCTTTATTACGCGCTTACTACCTCTAGATCTAGGCAATTTGCATTGCAATTAATTTGTTACCCTAGTAATTTAAACAATTCTTGAAAGTATAGTCTAATATACCTACAAATTAACGCCTTTGTGTAATATAAGATATAAAAACTATATAGAACTTAACATATAATATGTGTGAGCGAGCCTGCTATCTAGCCCCCTATATTAATAATTGGCTTAAGAAGGAAATTGCACTTAGCTAATTAATCCTAGGTAGTAATAGCAACAGCTAGAACAACAATTTAGTAGCTAATTTTAAGGACCTAAAAAGACTTTAACTAGCTCTAGCTAAATAGTTGTACCTAAGGGCTATAACCCGCATGCTAGTAAACTTTAAAACAGCTACTAATAAAATTAGTAAAAATAACATACTACAGGCGCTATATATATAGATAATGTACAATAGGCTTTTTAACTTTCTAGATTAGATAACTACTAAGCTATTAAACAAGGAAGACGAGAGCAGTTATTAAGAGGAGTAGCCTACTATTATTATAGCTGCAGCAGAAAAGGGCAAGAAGAAATTGTTAAAGTACTATTTACGCATAGATAAAGAGCAAGGATACCTGTACAATGCAGCTACTATTCTTAATCTAAGTCAAAAGCTTTCTGCGTATAAAGTAAGTTTTTTTTTATTACATATGTTTATTACGTTGTTCACTGTTACACATAGAGAGATAAGTAGAAATTTAATTTTAAACGCATATATTAGCGTTAGTTCTTAGAGTATATAAGCTAATATAATAATTAACCTATACAACTCTATAGAGACTACACCCTAGTCTACCTCACTTAGCCTTACTAATCTCTTAAAAATTAGTAGTTTAGAAGGCCTCCTAAACTTACAGTATAGTTAAGTAGAGTAGGTTCTAAGTTGCATAAAGAACTAAACCTAGGTATTAGGCTAGTCTATGCAGAGGCTCTCTGCTACCTAAGTACTCCTCTAACAACTAAGGACAAGAAGGGAAATCTAACAAGTATACTAGCATAGTAGCAAGCTAACGCAGAAACCTACCTACTTCTAGCCTAAGTAGCAATAGATATGCTAGCTATTTAGCTTGCAGAGGTTAGGGTAGAGCGTTCTTTTAATACTACAAGAGATGTTATAGAAGATTAAAGGCATAGACTTAAAGCTAAGACAATTTAGATAATTATAGTTGTTAAACACGCAATTGCGCATAAGAACAACCTGTTTAGCCTACCTAAACTGCAATTACTAACTCTAATATGTTAACTAAGCGCTAAAACAGTCTAGGACCTATATAAGATTTAGAGACTAGATTCTTATTCTAGCCCTGTCTACACTAGAATAAGGCGCTTTGCAGATCTAACAAGTAACAAAGAGGATAGTAATAAGAGTAAAGGTAGTAATAGAATAGATTTTGCAACCTCTTCTTTAGGTGCCTATTTAGAGACTCTTGTGCGTAAAGTGCCTAAGCAGCAGCTATAAAGGAAGAGATCAAAGCCCTTACACTACCTTAACTAGTTAGTGTAATAAAGAATTGTAATAAAGAGAAGCTCGCTAGCTAATTAAACACTACTAATTTTAAAAATTGTGTTTCTATACTAATATTTAGTTTCTATGCACTAATTTTAATATAGTAGATGTTACTCTAGTAACGTTTCTAATTTTAAGATTATTCTTTTAGTAAGCTAATTTCTCTTACCCTACTATATACTAAAGTAACATACTATTTTAGGAGTTATAGTAAAGAGCGTTGTATAAGTATAACCTAATAGTAGGTAGCTTAACCTAACTATAAACCTAACCTATACCTAGTACCTGTGCAACCTAACTCTAACCTATACCCTAGTCCTACTATAACCTAACTCTTACCCTACCTCCTACGCTGTTAACCTCTACCTACCTCCTACCTAAAGAGGGGTACCCTCTACCCATTTACTAGCGTACTAGTTAGTGTAATAAAAAATTGTAATAAAGAAAAGCTTACTAGCTAATTAAACACTACTAATTCCAAAAATTATGTTTCTATACTAAGATTTAGTTTCTATACACTAATTTAAATAGATGTTACTCTAGTAACATCTCTAATTTTAAGATTATTTCTTTAGTAAGCTATCCTTTACTCTACTATATACTAAAGTAATATACTATTTTAGGAGTTGTATTAAAGAGCGTTGCATAAGTATAACCTAATAGTAGGTAGCTTAACCTAACCACAAACCTAACCTATACCTAGTACCTATGCAACCTAACCCTAACCTATACCCTAGCCCTACTATAACCTAACTCCTACTCTACTCTCTACACTATTAACCTCTACTTACTCTTTACCTAAAGGAGAGTACTCTCTACCTATTTACTAGCGTACTTCTTGCAAAGTAGAGCTTATAAACAATCTAGTTATCTACGCTTTAGTTTGCAAGTAAACTAAAGAATAATTAGAAGCTCTGCAACTGTATATGCCTAATCTAGCTCTATAGAACTAGGGCTATTAGAACTATAGGTAACAGCAATAGGCATAAAGAAATAATAGCTACTAACGTAACAGCTAGAGCTATAAATACTTAAACAACAATTAAGGCTACTAGTAGAAACGTTCTAGCAGAAGACTACTAAGTAGCTTTAGGATAAACTGTTAGGTTTGTAATAAGACTAGTTATTTAAAATAGAACTGCCTAACACTAAGAGGTTTTATTACTAACAGCTACTACTTCCTTAACAAACGTAATATACTTTAATAGAGGACGCCTAACAACCTATAGGGCTAAGTTACAGGTCTTAGCAACGCACAATAGGCTAAGACTATTTTAGCTAAGATTAAGAGGCGCTTTCTAAAATATAATGTTAACCTACTTAAGGTTAAATCTAAGTTTATAGGCAGACCTAGTCTCTCTATTCCTATTAATAACAACGCAGTTTCTATACAACTAGTACTTAACACTTTAGAAGCGCTATTAGAAGTAAACTATAACAAGTATTAGGACATATTAGACTACCTTACAACTAAATCTAAGGAACTCTTTGCTAATAGCAGCTTAGTATTAGCTATAGTTATTAGCTAAAACTAAGCAAAGCGTAGTAACAATTAGCCTGTATACAGTTAGGTTTAGGTTTAGAAGCTACCTTAGAAACTAGTTAATAGGATCCTGCACTTAAAAGGTTATAGAGACAGAGATAACAGCTACTTTATAAGTAAGAAGTTAGAGTAAGACTACTTCGTTTAATTTGCAAGTAACAATAGATTAGGAGTACGCTAGTAAATAGGTTTAAGGTACCTACCTAAAGGTAGAGGTTAGGTTAGAGTTAAGTATAGGGTAGGTAGAGTAGAGTAGGAGTTACTTAGAGGCTAAGGTAGTATTTAGGTTTAGTTTCTATAGAATTTGAGTAGAGTTTAGGTTAGGTTACTATTTAATTTGGGTAGAGGCTTAGTTGTCGTTAGGTTAGAGGTACCTATTTGGGTTCTGTAATAAAAACCTATAATAACTTAAGTTTTAACAAAAAAAGTGGGTTAAAGTAGATCAAAAGAATTTTTTTTTACCTAGCCTCTAAGCTAGCCCCTATTACATTAGACTTTAACCTAGCTCTACTTTTAATAAACCTCTACCTAACCTTAACTTACTTTTAGTATAAAGTTATTAGGTAAAGGTTAGGGTAGGTATTGGGTCTTACGTAAAGGTACCTAACCTTAACCTAACCTCTCTCTATTTACTACTGTAATTAGAAGATGTAGAAATAAAAGATATTACCTAGCTAACTAAAGGGCTGTTAAAGCCTACCTACGCTGTAGAATAAAAGAAGAAGAATCTAAAGAAGCAGCGTCTAGTCTAGAAATTTAAAGCTAACGCCTAATTAGTTATCTAGCGTATTCTTAACACTCTAGTTCTATTACTACTTTAAACTGTTATTAGCAACATACTAGAGGTTAAGAAGAAACTATTTTAAGTAAGCTATACGCTAGCTAAGTTTAAGAACCTTTTAGTTACTTTAATACGCTATATAATAGTTAAAAGCGCTAATAAAGACTTAGATAGAGACTAACCTACTATAAGAACTAGTGTTAACTTACTAACCTAGGGCTTACTTCTAGACTACGTGCTAGTTAAAGTAGTAAATAGAAAAGTAAGTAAGTACTTTAGTATTAATACTAAACACTAGTTAGACTTAGAAATTAGCTAGATTAAAAGATATATCTAATGCAATAAAGAACTAGGCCTTAAGCTTACTACTAATAAGGACTTTTATAAGCCTACTTACTATTAGAGAAAGTATAATTAAGCCTTAGGCGTAGAGCACCTTAGGAGAAAATGCCTAAAAGTACCTATTAACATTAAAGAAACCTAGTTTCTTAGCCTTATTAACTCTGGCGCAGAGCTTAACACTATAAAAAGAAAAATAGTAGAACAAGCTATACTCTTAATTACTTTTCTACTAAGAGGTATAAGAACTGTAAAAATAGTAGCAGTAAATAGGTTAACTAAAGAGTTCTTAGGTATTGTATAGAAAGTACTTATTCCTATTAAGAGGATTAAAATCTATACTAGCTTTTTTATCCTTAAGGAATGCACAAACCTAATTATTCTAGGCAACCTCTTCCTAATAGATACTTAAGCTAGAATTAAGTACGCAACTAATAGGCTAACCTACTACTAAATCTTTAGTAAGGATAGTAAGCATAGTATAAGATTTGTGTACACAAGAGGTAATTAGATTAACGCACTAGAACTCTACTTAGAGCCTCTTATAGAAAACGTTAGAGAAGTGTAATTACTATCGTTTTACTTCTATCTAAACCTGCTATACAGCTAGACTAGAACTATTAATTAAACTTAATATAGCTTTAAATAGACCCTTATACACTAAGTAATAATTAGCTAGTAATAAAGTTAGTAACAGAGTAGCTCTAACAGATATCTTTATTACTAATTATTTTCTTAGAAACATAGTTCTTCTAGTAGCCTAGTGTAGGCCCTATAGGCGCAGGGCCTAATAGATCTATTATTATTAGTAATAGTATTAGAATATACATGCTTGTTAGCAACAGTATAGGTTATTACTCCTAGAATATTATAGCAAGTGTTATAAGGCAACTCCCTTAGAGCCTTAGAATTAATATTAGTACCAAGAACTTTTAGAAGAAAGAGCTAAGTAAAGTAACTAGTAAGAAAGAGTTACCTATTAAAGTAATAACAATTTAGCTAAAGCGTATAACTAATCTATAGTTAAACAATATCTCTTTAACGTTAGTACTCTGTATAAGTAAAAAGCTTAAAAGGTTTAGCTAGTAGACAACTTAAGATAAGTCTTAAGAGATATTAGTAGAAATAAAGACTAGAAAGAACGTGCGCGCGCTTAATAGGTACTAAACAAAAAGAATACTTTATTCTTAAGCTACTTTAAGCTATAATACGCAAAGTTTCCTAGAGG
This sequence comes from Ampelomyces quisqualis, assembly GCA_018398575.1. Taxonomy (NCBI): domain Eukaryota; kingdom Fungi; phylum Ascomycota; class Dothideomycetes; order Pleosporales; family Phaeosphaeriaceae; genus Ampelomyces; species Ampelomyces quisqualis. The sequence goes on from JAGTXZ010000005.1 coordinate 2,559,859, forward strand.
TATAAGGCTTACGCCTAAACACTTATTAAAGATAAAGATCTTCTTAGACTTACTCTTATAAGAATAAGCTATACTAGAGAAGCTACTTTACTAACAAGAAGCTGCTCTAGCCTAAGACTTTAGTAAATTAGGATAAGTTAGCTAAGAGGTAGCACCTTTAATTAAAATTAACACTATTTCTTAAAAGGTGTAGCAAGCTAATTAGTTTCCTATCTCCTAAAAACTTGGAGAAGTAGTAGTTAAAATAGTACAGAAATATATTAACTCAGAAGCTCTTAAACTGTACAGAAGCTAGTACTAAAACTTATAGTTTCTAGTAGCTAAGAAAGACAGAGAGTATTAGCTTATTAACAACATATAGAAGATTAATAAAGTTATAATTTGCAACGCAAACCTACTACCTAATCTAAATAAATTTGTAAAAAATTTTGCTAGTTGCGTAATAATAAGCTTGCTTAACTTCTTCTTAGGATATAACTAAGTAAAGCTGTACAAAAACTCTTAAGACGTAATAGCGTTCTGTATACCCATTAGACTAGTACGCTAGTATACGCTACTTATATATATAATAAGTTTAGCTGCTAAATTTATACGCGTTATAACTAAGATCTGCTAAGATTATATTCTAGAACACTGTAGACCTTACCTAGATAACGTTTGCATTAAGAGACTAAAGTCCTACTATAACAGAATAGAGATTAAACTAGGTATTAGGAAATACGTTACAGAATACCTTTGCAATATAAACGCTATATTAGTAAATATTAAGCGCGCAGAAGCTATAATATTAGGCTACAAATTAGACTTCTATTATATATCTATAGTTGTAGTAGGTTATTGTATTAACGCTACTAGCTACTATCCTAACTATAAGAAAATTAAGAATATACTCTCCTAGTTACTCTATAAAGACTAAAAAAACGTTTCAATGTTTATTAGTATATACGTGTATTACAGAGTATAGATTAAGCATTTTACTATTATTTTAGAGCTACTATTCTGCTTGCAACGCAAGAATACACTCTTAAAGTAGTCTTTAGAATAATAAGGCGTAATAGATAAATTAAAGCACACGCTATACTCTACGCTAGCACTTGTCTCTATCTTTTATAATAAGCTATTACTTCTAATTATTATATTTGTTAATAGTAGTAAAAAGAGTTAGAGCGCAGTTCTTATACAGCTAGATCTAAAGGGTTGTTAGCACTCTATCTAGTACAAAGGTAAGGTTTAGTCTAAATCTAAACAAAATTAGGACTTAGGAAAATACAAATATAAAGCCCTTCTCCTAGTACTAAAGAAGTTTTAGACCTACTTATATAGAGTAGAGTTTATTATAAAAACAGACGCAAAGACGCTAGTTATATAGCTTTAGCAAAGTGCAACTAACTTACTAAGAGCTCTTATTATATAGTAGCTAGCACTTCTTAATATATAAGAATTTAATATAGTTTATATTAAAGGTAAGAAAAACGTAGTAGCTAACGCTCTTTTAAAAAGACCTAAGGAGCTAGGGTAAAAGCTACCTAATAAGCTAGAGGAGAATACTAAGGATTTTATTAACTCTTATTTAAATTTAGTACAGCTTACTATTACCCTATAGCTACAATTATCTAATCTACGTTATAGAGTATGTAAGGCTAACGTTAGTTTTAAGCAAAACCTGTTAGATAAAGCCTATAGCAAAGAGTCTTAGGCTTAAGCTTAATAGATTCTATTCTACTACCAGCCTAATAGTCTTTTAAGAGCTAAAATAAAAAAGTTTATAAGGAAAGCGCTTAAATTAATAGTAAGAGAGAGGCACCTTTTCTTAATACTAACTAGAGGATACTTATAGTAGTAAATTATAAACAAACTTAACAAACGTTTAGCTATTATTAAAGCTATATATAATAAATTAGAATACTAGAGAAAGAAAGGTATATAGCGCAAAGTATAGGCGCGTTATTATTAGAAAAGATAATATAAGAATGTTAAGTCCTACGTTAAGTTATGCCTAGAGTATTAAGTACGCGCCTTAGTAATAGTTTAAGAAGAACTTTAGCTAACAACTTCTCTTATAATACTCTTTGGCTAGATATTAATAGACGTAGTCTATATGCCTGCAGCTAGAAGTAAAAAGTTCTTTATAGTAGCTTAATGCACTATAATATAGTAAGTTAAAGCTAAAGCCTTATTAAACGCAGATTTAGTATCTATTATTAAGTTTCTAGAACAAAAAGTCTTCTATTAATAGAGACTGCTGCTTAAAATTCTAGTTAATAGAGGACCTAAAATCAAGCACTTACTAATTAACCTATAACAGTAATTTAAGATACACTAGGTAGTAGCTAGCGCCTATTATCTATAGGGTTAGAGCTTAATTAAATAAGGACACGCGTTTATAGTAGACGCCTTAAAGAAGCTTAGCAGAATATAGGTTAACTACTTATACTAAGTACTATAGGCTAATTAGACTAGCGTAAAACGTGCTATAGAAAAGACTCTAGCTTTCCTTACTTGTAGTTGCAAGTACATCCTGCCTATAGAATTGTGTATACCTACCTAGCAAACGCTACTTTAGAAGAAAGTAACTACTACTACTTTACTCTTAGCTATAAGAGCTTATTAATTTAAAAAGAAAGATATTAGGCTATAAGAGTCTATTGCTAAAACTGTCTAATTAAGAAATAATAACAAGAACTACTTTAATAAGAGTAGAGTTATAAGGATAGACAAGTTAAAGGTTAGTAACCTAGTGTTACTAAGAGATTCTTACTACCATAACAACTAATTAGTGCTTAGTAAGTTCCTTTCAAAATAGCAAAGGCTATTTAGAATATATAAGGTTAAAAAGAAGGGCTAGTATAACTTTAAGAAGCTTAATAGAGCACTATTTTAAAGTTACACGCTAGGTAACAGGTTAAAAAGTTCTATTAGTGCACTAAAATAGAAGTAAAGCTTATTAACTAGAGCCTATCTACTAATAAGACTAAAGGCTAGGCACTCTCTAGCTATAGGCAGGACATCCTACAACTGGTAGGAGAATTAGTAGCGCGCTAGTGTTCTAAGAGGTTTAAGAACTCTACTAAGGTAGATAAAGATAAAAATTTAGATTTAGAACAATTAGTAAAGACGCGCTAAAAAGCTGTTAGAGTACGTATTGTTAAAAACCTAAACTTTAACAGATCTAAATACAAAGGTGTTAAAACAGCGTTAAAGTATCTATAAGAACAAAAGTAGATAATAAGAGAAACTATATTATATAGTAGTTTACAATAATTCTACAAGCTATTAAAAGTAATACTATTAAGACTAGCCTATGCATTTACTATTTAGAAGCTACATTAGCGCAACGCTATATAATATTCTACTTAAGACTTCTAAATATATAGAAGCTTTAGATAAAGCAACGCTATTACTAATAGTATTAAGAAGTATATTAACATTAACTTCTATCTTATCCCTATTATTAACAGTATTCTTAGCAACAGTATCTATAGACTTACTAGCCTTATCTTTAGACCTAGATTTAGAATTTAGCTTAACAGCCTAACTAGGATTAAAATTAGAGTTACTATTATTAAAAAGCTCTAGCAGCTCTTTAGTTACGCAAAGCCTTCTACTATAATAGCTCTTAATATTAGCTGTATTGCGTAGCAGCCTACCTTAAACAAACAAACTCCAATTAAACTTTATAGTAGCCTAGCAGGTTAAAACAAGAAACTAAGAGTAAGATGTATATTTTTTAACACTCTATGCAGCAGGAATAGGCAGTGTTAGCAGGATGTTATAAGTGTTAAGGCTATTTTAATTAATAGATTACTTTAAATTACCTAAGCTACTACAATATTAGCGCAATTCTAAATAAGTTTCTAGAGAAAAGTATTTCTAAAGAAGAGTTAGCAACTTACTTATGTAAGAAAAAGCCTAAAAGCTTATATTATAGAAGTAGTTAGTGTAAGTACTATAAAGTAGCTGCTTGCTATTATAAATAATACTATAATACTTACTAAAAGCGTATTTGCAATTGCTTTTTGCGCAGCAGCTATAAGGCTACATATTATACTAGCTAGAATCTAGGTATGTATAAGTAGACTAACTATAATATAGAATAAGTGCAGCTAGATTATCTTTAAGAAATTTACAGCCTATACCTAAGTAGAAGTAGTCTTTAACTAAGATTCTATTAGTCTTGATGTTAAAGAAGTTAAACTAGATAGCTAGTATACATCTACTCTCTTCTATAAGCTTAAAAGACAGAGCGCAGTTAACAAGCAGCAGAGAAAGATTTCCTCTATTAGTTTTAACCTTAAAAAGTATGTGCTAGAGCTAAGTAATAACCTTAATAGTAATTTAGCTAAATAATATTACTATAGCTACAAATAAATTAGTCTAAAACAACTAGTAAGTTATTTAGAAACTACTTACGCTAGTTATAGATAGTATTATAAGAGAAAGCAACCTTCTTATAGATATATAGCTTAGAAGTCTTATTACTATAGTAATTAGAGAAGATAAGCTTTATAAGAGATGTCTAAGTAACAGACTAAGAGGTAGGCAGAGAGGCTGTTAGAGTTAGCATGCAATGCTAAGTAATCTAAGCTTAAAGCTTATTATTACTTATACTCTAAGTCTTAGCTAGCTTACTATAAGCCTAAAGAGTTATTAGAACTTTAATAGATAACTTAGGAAAGCCTAAGTTATTGTTAGAAAAGCCTAAGTTACTATTAAAGAAGCCTAAGCTATTATTAAAGAAACTAAGTAAATCTCTAGAGATTAATTATACTATATTATAGAACTTATTACTAGACTCTAAAGTAAAAGTAATAGGCAAGTATAATAGACGCAGAATTAGGCTACGTAAGTAAAAATTTTAGAGCAACGCGTGTTTAAGCTGCTAAAGAAGCTTATTGATTATAGCTAGAGTAGTAGCGTTAGGCAAGGGTAGTAAAGGAGTTATTAAAAGAGTTTAAAAAGCTAGCAAGATTCTCTTAGTAACCTTAGACTTAGCAGACAGCTTTCTAAATAGTAGTAGCTTAGGCAACAGCCTATACACTACAGCTAAAGCCTTAGCATCCTTACTAGACAGAGAGAGAGTAAGAAAGTGCTATAGGCTGCTCTTAGAACTAGGCTATAGCTTATAAGAAGATTAAGAAGTAGGCAGAGGTAGCGTTAGGCGCAGCAGAAAGCAAATAAGTAGATAATATTAAGCAGTAGCGTAGAAATCTATACTAAGTAAGGTAATAGACAAGCTTAAAAAAAAGTATAGGAGTAAAGGTAAAGTAGAGAATTTAGTAAAAGCCTAAGTAACGCGCAGTTAAAGCAACGCGCCTAACAACGCGCTAGTTAGGTAAAAGAAAAGTAGTAATAGAGCGTTAGTTAATTAGAAAAATTAGAAAAGAGAAAAAGCATTTTTTTTATAGAAGGAGGAGAAAGGAGTACTTTCTAGCATAGCTATAAACTCTAAAGATGCGTTAAAAGAGGAGAGTTAATTTTACAGTAAGCTACTACAAAAACAAGATCTATAATAAGAAACTCTAATTGTAACAAGAGTTAATTAGACTACGTAAGCTATTACTTAAGGTATCTATATTAATATCTCTAACTAATAGATTACTATTACTAGCTTCTAGGCTAGTATTATTAACGCTACGCTTTGTACTAGTTAAAGGCCTACTAATATTAAGCTAAGCTAAAGCCTTATTAGTAACAGCATTAATAGCATTATTAGTATCCTTCTTAATATTCTTATTACCTACAGCGAACTTAGGATCTAACTAAGCCTTCTTGCAAGGCAACTTCTTAACTCTACAGCTCTTTATAGATAGACTAGAAATATAACGCTTACTAAGAGATAGAGTACCTAAGAGCCTCTTAGAGTTGTAGCTAGCTTTAGAAGAGTTTTTAGAGACCTTACTAGCATTAAAGTCTAGGCTTTAACAAGCTTTCCTAGCCAACAACTTTACAAAATCTAGTAGACTAGACTTACTTAGAGCCCTAAAGCTACTAAGCTTTTTTACTAGAGTTAGTAAACTGCAATTACGTAAATTCTTAGAAAGCAAGTTATTAAGAATAAGAAGGCTAGAAGTAATGTAAAAGAGCTTAACAGCCCTAGTACTCTTAACGCTACGCAGAATAACTAGAGCTTCTACAAATAATTAGTAAATAACTCTAAAAAATAATAAAAAGGAACAACTAAAAAGGTGTTAGCTACTTACAATTTATTAAACACTACTTTTTAGTAGAAGAGAATAAGCAGTTACTGCAAGCACTATTGTTTAGTAGTTTACTCTAGAACCTAAACTGCATACATAAGCTAGTAGACTTAAACGTCTAACTAGCTCTTACGCAGTAACTATATAAGTGCTTAGACTTACTCTTAATAGAAGCTATATTAATAGCGTAGTTAGTATAGCTTAGGATTAAGCTCTTAATGTAGGTATTATAGATCTTATACTTCTTAGCTCTAGAGTTGTTCTTAAGGCTAAAGTAATCGCGTAGAGTAGAAAGTAACTTGTTAATATGTAAAGGCCTATTAGTTTTAATAACTAAGCTTGCCTATTTATCTTCTAAATAAGAGCTAATAGCAAGTAGTAGTAGATAAGGCCTAAAAGGTTTCCTTGTAGACTTAAGAGTAATAAAAACTAACTAGAGCTTAGTAATAAGAGAGCAGCTTAGCTTCCTATTCTTGTTTAATTTAACTAGAGTAAATGTTAGTATACGTTTAACCTAACTTATTAACAAACTAGTACTTACTCTAGTTAATTACATTACTATAGCTAGAACAGTTAATTAAGTACCTGTAAACTAAAAAGCAAGTATTACTATTAGGCCTAGAAACAAGCTTATTCTTTGTTATAGCTTAAAGATAAAAACAAGATATAACTAAGAGGCTAAGAAAGTGTTAAGCGCGTATATTAGGAAATTTCTAATTAACTAAAGGCAAGGTGTTAACTAAGTAACTATTAGTAACAGCTAAGCTAGAAACTTAGAGCTCTAAATTAAGAATGCGCTAAATTGTCTAAGAAGAGGCAGCTAAGTAAGTAAGAAAATAAAGTATATACTAGAGTAAAGTAATATAGCTACGTATAGATAAGTTACCTTAAAAGCAAATAGAGGTAGTAAGATAATACAAACTAAGCTAGAGCTACTTAGAATACCTATTAATAAAGTAGAGAAGTTAAGTAGCTAATTGTAGTAAAGTAACAGTAAAGCTGCGCGTTAGGTAAGTTAAGAGAAAGAAAGGCGTAGAGTAGGCAGCTAGCAATAAGAGTAATAGAAGACTAAATAACAAGTAGAGTAGCTAAAAGAGAGTAGAGCTAAAAGGTAAGGTAAAGTTAGCTAACGCAAGACTTATTATAACAGAAGTAGTCTAAAGCGTTTGTAGTTATAACGCAAGTCTGCCTAAGCAACACTACTATAACACTAGGTAAAGTTAGGATAACATAGACTAATAGCACTTTAGCGTTTAGGTAAGAGAGAGTCTATTAGTAATATAAAGCGGTAGAAAAATTATAAACAGGCACTGCTCTTTTACTAAAGGCCTGTTAGCTACTGTTTTTGTATTACAAAAAGTTTAGAGTTGTTTTTCCTTAAGAGTTAGTTCTTTTGCTTAAGCCTTTTAGTTTTGCTTTTAGTATAAAAGAAAAGGAGCCTCTTTCTATAGATTAGGAGAGGGATATAGTAAAGTAATTTAGGAAGTAGGTCTAAAGAGCGCTTAGGGTATAGCTAAGGGTATAGATAAGACACAATAGCTAAAGGGCTATTAGAGAAACCTATATAACACACCTAATAATAATATATTTTATGCTACATTAAATCTAATAGGCCTTAGAGGTAAATAACGCTCTACTACACTACTTAGATTAACAATTACTCTAAAACTCCTTAAAAACTTATTTTAAATACTCTCTACAAACTAACTAGTTAACAATTATAGACTTCTATTCTAATAACAAAATTAGCCTAGACGTTCTGTTAAACAGTTAGTTAGACTAGGTGTACTAGTTTGCACGACTCTAGCTTTATACTTGCAAAAAAGAAGTCTAGGATTAGATTAACTTAGATAACAACACAGTACTCTTAATTAACAATTAAGAACCTAAATATCTAGAGCTTCTAGCTGCTCCAAGTTAACTAGTCTCTACTCTACTGCCTAAAGCTACTAATTTAGAAACGCAAATCTGTAATAAAGCCTTTAATTAATATAATCTAAAGCTAGTTACCTATAAACTTACCTCTAGCAGTTGTAAAGAGGACGTTTGCTAAGACAAAGTTAATACGTTAAAATAGACTAGGTAAGTAGCTAAGCTTAGCAACGTCTAGAAATAGATTAGTTAAATAGTAGCTAAGAATCTAATAGCACTAGCTGCAATCAAAATGCTTTACTCTTGAGAAACAACCTTCTAATCCTTAATTAGAATCCTTAAGCACAACCTTAATCTAACAGATAATAATACTATGCACCTAGTTAGGCAGCAATATTAAGCTTATTTAGAAAAGGCTAGGTACAGTAGAATTACTCTAGATAAATATTTTAATAAATAGCAAGTAATCTATAGAAAGGCTTAAGCGTTCTAAGTTATAGAGATAGAAGAATAACTTACTCTTACTAATCTTTTAGACGCCCTATCTACTAGGATTGCTCCTAACTAGGCTTAATTAATGCGTTAGGATATTATTAAAGATACAGGCTTTAGTTAACTAGTTATAACTATGTATAATCTAGCTAAGATCTTTTCTCTTATACTTTAGGAACAAGCAGTCCTTACTACTAAAGGAAAGTCTTATTTAGCCTTTGTAACCCTTAGAAACATTAAGAACTTAGAAAACAAGGACTCTAATCTAAAGAACAGAGGCAAAGACAATTCTAAGCTAAAAACTTGCCCTTGCAGAAATAATAAAAAGTATAAATAGTAGCTAATAGATTGTCTCTAACTAAAGACTACAATAACTAGATTAGCCCTACTAGAGAAAGTTCTAATCAAGATCTCTAATTTTAACTAAAAGAAGGTTCTTAAGCAGCTTAACACTTCTAAGTAGGCTGCACTTAATAATAAGATTAAGAAAGCTAGTTAGACGCTACCTATTACAGCTAACTAGTTAAGTTCTAGAACTAAGGTAGTTATATATCTAGGAGATGTTGTTGCAGCACTAATTAACTTAACTACTTTTAATTAAGAACCTAATATTACTAATCTAGACTTTAGAGTTTATACTACTACGTTTATAACTTATCTACTTTTAAGAAGCACTATTTACAATAGGGCTAGTGTAGTGTACTTTATTAAGAATTAGTTACTTCTTATTCTAAGAGCGTTTAGTCTTACCCACTGTAAAGAAAGAGTTAAAGCTAGAATATAGTTACTTCCTATAACTAGGTACAGCAATTAAGTAATTAAGAACGTTCTGTATAGTCTAAAAGGTCTTTTTACAAAGGACCTAAAGCTTAAGAAGGTTAAAGTTGTTAACAGCTTTAACTCTAGAACTAGATTAGGTATCTAGTATTAAGCTTATCAAGCACGTAGGATCTAATAGCTAAGGACTATTACTAGGTCCTAAAAGAGCTAGCCTATTAGTATCTAGGGATTAGATAGGTTCCTAACAGAATAGGCAGTTAGCCTTTTCCTCCCCTGCTACTTAACCTAGGAGTAGTAACTCTAGAGCCCTAGACAAAGCAAGATTAGTAAATTCTCTTACATAATTAAGTTATTAACTACAAGAAGTAGCTTCTAAAATTAATAAACTACTAAGGCGCTTAAGATTATAGATATTCTACACGTTAGTAAACTTAATAATCCTAGGCAAGATATTAACCTACCTATTCTACAGGATTAACTAAGCTAGGAGATTACTAAGGTAACTAAGCAATAGCTTAGGAGTAAGTATCTAATCCTAAGAATTACAGAGACTAGCTAATCTTATAATTACAAAGGAAAGAAAGCAGAAGCTAAGAGAAGTGCTAGTAAGGCTAGCGACCTTAACAAGGTAGTAGCTGTAACAGTCTTTATTAATAGTGCCTGCTTTAATACACCTTTTACTGCAGATTTAAAAGTTCTATAGGTACTCTCTAATCTTTAAGTCTAAACTTATTTGGCACTAGCCTAGCTAGTGTTTAAAGTATTCTATACGTTCTTTCTGTTAATCTTTATTATTATTTCTAAAGCGTTATTAGAGGCTATTATAGAGCTCTCTCTATAAGTAGTTGTTCTAGGCTTTTGTATACTCTTTAGACGCCTGTATAATAGTTCTCTGCCTTAGCTTACAGTAGGTAACTAGCCTGTTAATTATTATCTAGTCTGTAAAGCTATAGTACTTTAAGAAGTCCTTAAAGCGCTCTAGAAAGTCTGTAACGTTAGTCCTATTAAACAACAGCATATTCTCTACTAGATAAGATAGTAACTGTATTATGTACAATAGAAGCTACACTTAGTTAAGAGACTCTACTAGCATCTAAAGAGCTCTTAACATTAAGCTATCTTAGCTTATGCTTCTACGCCTAGAGTGCCCTTCTAATAGCTATTTAGCCTACTACTCTAGTGCACTACTTATATTTGCGCTAGCTTTTCTTATTAACTCTATAGGCGTTAGTAGTAGGGCTTTCTGTCTGTTAGAGTATTTAAGGCGTTAACAACTTAATGTGCTGTTAAGTAGTTTTATATTATCTTTACGTTACTTTTGTTATTCTTTAGACTTACTTCCTTCCTATATTACTTTACGACACTATAGGACCGACCTAACATTATTATTAAGGCTACGCTTAACCTACTATATTATTTAGGCTATACTATTACTTAGCTTAAGAGTAATAAGTCTAAGTATAAGATTACTTGCAGTAAGAGTACTTACACTTAGTGTAAAGACGCGCACATTATATACAGGTCTATAAGTTAACTACTATATTCTCTTACTTGTCTAGTTAATTCTAATAACTTTATAGATTAATAATTACTTTAAGATTATAGTTGTCTTGCTTTATAACGCCTTTCCTTGCAATTCTAAAGTTAAGCTGTTAACACAGCACACAATCTCTAGTCTCTAGTCTAGCTTTATTAACAAGCTTAGGGCTGCTTAAGGAAAGTCTTATAGTAGTAACAAGTCTAGCTACTAGGGTCTAACGCGTAAGGTTACTAAGGTTAATATCCTACTAGACATCTACTAGCTTCTCTAGCAGCTTCTTGTTAAGCAGAATACTATTATTTATAAGCTTAATAATATTAGTGCTAGTGTATAGCAGCTCTATACTAATATAAGCTCTTTCTAATTTGTTTTCTCTTTATTAGAATTTATTTTCTTATAGCGTTTCTGTATATTCTACTAACACTTAGTTAGGCTAAAGAGTATAACATGCAGATCTCTAGCGTAAGCTTCTAGGTTTCTTATATTAGTAATACCCTCTAGACTACTAACAGGCTACTCTGTTACTTTAATATAATAGAGTCTAATATCTATAAGAAGCCTACGTATAACGCAAAGGTACAGGCTAAGACTAACTATTTAGTAATAGTAACTATTACGCCCTCTAATAGTAAGAAGGTAGGCTCTAGTTTATAGTAGTCTTGCTATAGCTTTTGTATAGCGCCTGTAGGCAATTTTTATAGTAATAGACTTTTTATTATAGTTACTACCTTCTTTCTATTACTAAGTCTAGACTTTGTAAAACTAGTCTTATATTCTTTAATACTACTTATATATTAGAGTATATATTGCGCTCTACGTCTTAGGCTTATAAGTTCTTATAGCTATACCTTTTCTGCAGACGCGATTATTCTTACTAGCTCTTATAGTCTAGCGCAGTTCTAGTATTAGAGTCTTATACCTTCTTCTTAGGTTTTCTTAAGCTTCTTAGATGTTTATATTACGCTGCGTCTTAGCTAGCTATTGCTTAGCTCAAGTAGCTAGGTCTTTAGAGTTAATCTAGGCTCTCTCTCTTGCACTTCTTAGCTAATAATCTGTTAGCGTTAGGTATTTAGGCTCCTTTCTTTTTGTTCCTAGGTTATTCTAAGTAGCTAGTAGAACTATTGCTTTAGTTCTTGTGTTTAGTATTTAGGTTCCTTATATCTAGTCTCTAGAACTCTTTAACTACTAGCTATATCCTAGCTGTTAACTAGTTAAGGCAGTTGCAGGTTAGCTAATAGAATAGATATAGGCATCCTCTTCTCTCTCTACCCTCTAATAGTGCTTCTAGTCTTAGGTCCTGTCTATTATAGTATTTTTATATTTCTTCTATTAGTTACTTTTTAGCATTAAGTATTATTCTTAACGTAACTAAGTACGCTACTATATTATTTCTAGTAACTTAGGTTCTGCTTATACTTGTCCTAGGTTTAGCTCTTTTTCTACTAATCTCTCTTGTATATAGTACTATTATCTATTCTAGTACTTGTTATACGTACCTATAGTTTTTCTCTCTTCTTTTCTGCACTAATATATTTTATTTAGTAGTTAAGATAAGTAAGCGCTCTACTAACAGCCTATCTAAGTCTTATTCTATCTTAGTTTTGTTTAGCTACTTAGTAAGGGCTATAGTGTTAGTAACATTTGCTTGTAGTTTCTATATTAGTTCTGCGTATTCTACCTATTTTACTAGGTACTATAGCTATATACCTTGCTCTTTCTTCTTTTGTTATTCTGCAAGGATATAGTTAACAAGGTACTTATTATTAGTTTTATCTTTGTTCTCTATTATTACTTCTAGTTACTAGTTATTAGACTTCTAGTATAGAAGCAGATTTTTTACATTAAGCTAAAGGCAGTTAACATAGAGTCTTAGGTATACTCTAGAGAGTATACTTAGTTCTATAACATAGGGTAAAATAATCTTTATAACTGTGTATTTCCTATTTTTCTAATCTAGCTTCTTTAAGAGTCTTTTGTTAGATATAGAGTAACTATACTAGAGCTATACTTTGTCTTCTACATAGAGTTCTAGGGCTTTTTGTCTGTAATAGTTAGCCTAGCGTTCTTATTCTTATTATGCTTCTACTATCTTTACTTATACATAGTCTATTATTTCTTTATCTTAGTTACTATTGCTTTAGCAGTAGCTTCTTTATTAATACTAGACTAGTATTAGTTTTCTATAGTCTATTTTAGGTCTAACTAAATAGGGTTTGTGTTGTACCTGTACTAGAGAAAGAATAGACTAACGCTTGTAGACGCTGTATTTTGTCTAGCTATAGCAATTTGTACTAGTAGACATAGAGTAGCCTAGTTTAAGTAGTCCTAGTTTATAAAGGCTCTTAAGTAGGCTTCTACTATACTGTTTATTTACTCTATAGCGCTATCTATCTAAGGGTAGTATACTATTAAGACTCTTCTTTATATTCTAAGCTTATTATAGAGTAAAGACTAGAATTTGCTTATAAACTATAACCCTCTGTTAGACACTATAGTGTCTAGGAGCTAGTAGTACGCAACTACCTGTTTAATAAATGCCTTAACTATAGTAGGAACTTCTAGGTCTAGAATAGGCAAAAGTACTGTGTTTTTACTTAGCTAGTTAGTAACTACTAGAAGGTGTAGCATTCTAAAGCTTAGCAAAAAGCCTATAATAAAGTCTACTAATAACTTCTTCTATATTTAGTCTAGAAGGAAGAGTAGGTGTAGTAGTTCTTGTTTAAGTTCTTTCTATAGCTTTTTCTTGCTATATACTACGCAGTTTTAGACAAACTACTAGATACTTAAGAATATTCTAGGCTAGACGTAGTTCTTTACTAATATTATATATAAGTTTTCTTTACTTCAGTATCTAGTAATTAGAGAATTATACGCTTTTAAGATAATATAAGTTTACAAGTTTATACATTCTAGCACTTACTTACGTTTTCTATAGAGTAGGCGTTCTAGGTCGTCTAAGGTATACTCTACTAGGAAAACCTTTAGGCTTAAATAGAAAGGAAATTTCTACTATTCTATTCTAACAGCGTTAACTACTACTTATTAGGCTTTATCTATATAGATAGCCTATTTCTATAACTCTTTAATAGTAGGCTCTATTAATCTTTTAGAGCGCTTGTTTATATAAGAACCTTACCTAGGTATAGTTATACGTAGTACTATAGTTCTTTTAGTAGTATCTAGAATATCTTTTGCTATAGTAAGCTTCTTAGTACTTTAGTTATAAGTAACGTTTTCTTTCCTTAACGCAGCGTCTTTGTCTATAAGTACGTTTTAAAGCGCTCTCTTACTAGCTGCAGAGTACTCTTTAGTATTTTAGTTTAGGTAATATTTCTTTTCTTTAACATAGTATCTTTGTCTGTAAGTTTGTTTTAGAGCTACTCTATTTCTTTCTTTCTCTGTTATAGTGTATCCTTCTACTAAGCTGCAAAGAAAGTAGTAAGTACTAAGTCTTTCTTATCTTTAGTTTCTAAAGTAGAGGTAAATAATTAGAAGGTCTAGTGTTATACCTACTTGTCTACTCTTTCTTAAGAAAGATCTTATTCTTTTTTAGAAAGGGCATCTGCTCTACTATTAACGTTTCTTAGGTAGTATTAGAATTTAATATAAAACGTGCTAAGAAACCTTGCCTAGTAGATATATCTTTCTATTAGTAGCTGTATAGTAGCAAAGTATTCTAGGTTCTTATAGTCTGTAAGTATAGTAAAATGTCTTACTCTCTAAAGTTTAGTTCTCTACTCCTCTAAGCACTTAACTATAGCTAACAGCTCTTTATTATAGATAGTGTAGTTAGCTTCTATAGCTGTATTCTTTGCTAAGTAGTAAGCTACAGCCTAAAGGCGTCTTTCTCTGCTATATTAAGATAACACTCTTTTAGTTAACTATCCTAAGGCGTTATATTCTACTACTATTTCTAGCTCTATATTAAAGTTTACTAGGGATAGTTCTACTACAAAAGCTTCCTTTAGCTTCTTAAAGAACATCTGTTGTTTAGGCCCCTAGTTAAAGGCTACGCCTTTCCTAGTAAGCCTAGTTAGTAAGGCAGCTAGCTCTAAGAAGCCTTTTATAAACTGCTAGTAGAAGTTAGTAAAGCTAACAAAACTCTAGACTTCTTTAACTGTCTTAGGGGACTCTTAAGAATATATAGCATCTACTTTCTTAAAGTCTATACTTATTTCTTTCTTAGCTTTAATAATAAATCTAAGGTATTTAGTTTTCTTTACGCTAAACTTACTTTTTCTTACATCTAGGTGTAACTCTACTACACTAAGTTTCTAAATTACTAGCTTTACCTTTTACTTATAGTCTCTCTTAAACCTACTTATATATATTAACAGGTTGTCTATATAAGCTAAATAGAAGTTATCTAAGTATTCTCTTAGTATCTAATTAATATATCTCTAAAACGTACTTAGAGCGTTTACAAGTCTAAAGAGTGTTATAAGCTACTTATAGCGGCTAAAGCGCGTCTAGAAGGCTGTCTTCTATTTGTCTTTTTTAGCAATTCTAACCTTATAGAATGCCTAGATAACATCTACTTTAGTAAACTATTCAGCCTTAGCAATCTAGGCTAAGGTCTTTTAGATAATTAAGAGTAGGTATTAGTTCTTTCTTGTAATTGCGTTAAGGGCCTAGTAGTCTATATAGAACTAAAGGCCTCTTTTTAGCTTCTTTATAAATAGAACTAGTGTAGAAGCGCTTAACTAGCTTACCTGTATAAAGCTATAGTTTAGGTAAGAAGTAAGCTCTTTCCTAAGTATAAGGAGTTTTTTCTTTAACATGCTATATAGTAGGCTCTATAGTACCTCTATAGTTTTTCTATCCTTCTCTACTAGCTTAATAGAATAATTAATAGTAGGTCCTCTTACTAGAGAGAGTTAGTCTGCTTTTTTGCGTAAGAAGGTTTTGTATTCTCCTTTTAGATAATCTAAAAGCACTAACCTAAGGTCTACTTAGAGTTTTGTTTTTAGAGCCTTTTAGATATCTACTATAGACGTAGCGTAAAGGTAGATAGATTTGTCTTTCTAGCCTTGCTACAGCTAAGCTAAGTACGCAGTAGCTGTAATATTCTGTAGTAAAAGAAGTTTTTTTTTCCTTCTAGCTTCTAACTTGCATCTTAGTAGAGTAGATGTATATTAATTTCTTTGCTAGTATAATAGTAATATTATACTAGTTTATCTATAGTTAACTTAAGACTAAGTTATATTCTTTATCTCTATCTAGTTTATAGGCCTATAGTGTCTTCTTGTGCTTATTAATGTTAATCTTTATCCAGACAGCTATCTTTATCTAAGACTAGGCTCTAGTAATTGTAATAATTTTTCTTAGAGCTATTAACTAACGCTCTAACTTATTCTTGCAAATAAACTTAGTTAAAGTTATAGCGTAGAGAAGACACCTAGTATTAATTATTATAGAAGTAACTGTTATTTTATTAACAATAGTGTATATAGTAATAGGTTCTTTATTTAGCTATTTTCTCTAGAATTATAAAAATCTCTTATTCTCTTTTAGTGTTATATTACTATACTTCTATCTGCGCCTTTAGACAGAAGTTACTTATTTTCTAAGCTTAGGGCGTCTTTTAATACGTCTTTCTCTTTCTTGCCCTATGCCTTAGCTAACGCAGCTTTAGCAGGTTTTAAAGGTAAAGATAATTTACATTTGCTAGCGTAGTGTTCTAACTTACTACAGTAGAGGTATAAGTTGTTTTGTCTCTAGTAGAACTACTCTTCTATAGTAGCTTACTTAGCTTTCTTTTTTTTAGAGGATTTTCTTTTAGTCTTTTTAGAATGTCCTCTTATAAGTTTCTAATCTATAAGTTTCTTAACGTTCTGTCTCTTAGTATACTTACTACTAAGTTTTGCTTTATATAAGTTTTCCTTAATAATTGCTACTTTGTCTATTAGATTAAAGATCTTCTTTTTAGGTTTAGTCTCTACAGAGATTATCTTATCTTATAGGTCTAGCTAGAAAGCGCTTAAGTACCTTGTTTTTAGGTTTACTTTGTTATTTTCTTTACCTGTATTATAAGCTAGTCTTATAAACTCTGCGTTAAAGCTCTTAAGAAAAGACTTATTCTATTAGATTATTTAGAGTTTTCTTTGCAATCTTTTGTTGTGTAGCTTGTTCTTAAATTAGCTGTCTAAGAAGTCCTAGAGTTCTTTTCTAGAGCCCTAGAGGTTCTAGGTTACCTAAGATAAGGCTACACTAGCTACTAACCCTTTAAGGCAGTTAAAAATATAGCTAGCTTAAGAGCCTAGTTCTGCACTGTTGTGTTTTAATTTGTACTTTATTTAGGCCTTTAAGATATAGTAATCTTTTTAATTATCTTTGTATACTTTTAAGTTAAAAACTTTATAAGTCTTCTAGAGTAAGAGGAAGCTTTCTAAGAGGGTCTATATAAAGCTAGAAGCTTCTAGAGTTACTTAGGCTATAAGCCTTGTAATTTATTCTTACAGATTTCTGACTAGTAATACTAAGTCTAGATCTGCGCTTATAGAAGACTTTTCTTGTCTATTGTTAGAGAGTCTAGCTACTAAGGAGTTACATACTTTGTGCTAGGCAAGTATTCCTTTAAGGCTTTTTAACAGTAGTTGTTTCTTAATCTATTATTTCTTTAAGTCTAAGAAGTTATTAATAATTATTTAATTAAACTTGTTCTTAATAACTAACTTAGGGACGCTGTTACGCCTTATCTAGATAGCTTGCACTATTATATCCTATACTGTTATAGAGATAGTTACTTATTCTATACTAGAGGTTACTAATAGCCTGTTAGCCTAGTTAGGTTAGACAAATCTAATTGTAAGAGGTAGACTCTAAGAGTAGTTACTAGGAAATAAAGACGTAAATTTATGTTCTATCCTAATTGTTACCTAAAAGGTTTTTATAGTTCTAAGTTAGTCTAGTTTAGAGAATTTAGGTACTCTAGCCTAGAACTGTTTTTAGTGTTCTAGCCTAGAGGAATTTTAGCGTTCTGGTCCAGAACCTTTTTAGTGTTCTGGTTTAGTAGGCTAAGGTTTTTCTGTAACTAAGGACTAACCAGGTGGGAGCCTGTTACACTAAGTCTATTCTACTTTCTACCTAATCTTTTTACGCTAAAGTAAGTAAGAGTAGAGGTTAAAGTTAATTAAAAGTAGGTTAGGGTTAGAGTATAACATAATAGGAGTACCTCTAAAAAAAAGTGTTTATTTAAGTTGTTACAGGTTTTTAACATAGTTTTAAACAGGCTAAACCTACTTTAACCTCTATCTAGAGTCTGTGTAACTCTACCTCTACCTCTACTTACTACTAGCGTAAAATAAAATAGTAGAAGTTAGGTTGCAAATTTAACTATTATAACTCTAATCTATACCTAACCTACAATTAATTTAACTTCTCTCTAGCTAGTACCTAATAGAGTATACCTCCTACCTATTTACTAGTATATCTTAGTAGCTCTAATCTCTTTTAGAGGTAGAAGGATAGTGTAGTAGGCCTTTTCTTTTACTAGTAGGTTTCCTGCCTATCTAATAGTTATTATACTATTAGACGCGTAAATAACTAACTCTTTATAGGCTAACTATAGTTTTCCTAGAATTAAGTTATAGGCGAGGCCTAGAACTAAGTATACAACTGATTGCAACTACTACCTATAAATATTATAGTCTAAGAATGCATTTTAAGTAATTAGTATAGGTATACTATCTGTAGCAGCCTACTTAAGGTATTATAGCAGGATATTAGTAGTATACGTTAGGAAAACACAACGTTAGCAATATCTGCAACATTAGCAACACTATTAGAACAGTTAACTAGACAGTTCTTAACTGTACTTAACTGTTCCTAGGGTCCCCTATTTGTTCTAGCTGCCTAATTAGCTAGAAACGCTAAAACTGCTCTACCTGCTCTACTCGCCCTACCTACCCTACCTGCGCCATTACGTTATTATTCTAAAAACCTAAAACATAGAGCTTATTTTCTCTTTAAAACGCACTGTTTAGATTTCTTATAGCTGCTCTAGTTGTTAAAATGCACGGCAGTAAAGTTTGTAGATTTTAATATCCTTTACTAAGGCTTATTTTTGCTAAAGCTCTAGCACTTTAATGAGATAATATATTATATATTTTTTTTAAGAAAATAGTAACTAAACAGCTAATTTTACCTTAGAACATTTCTATTATTTAATAATATATAGCAGGCGCCTACATGTAGAGTATTAAACGTACTTCGAGTTTTTAAAAAAAAAGAATTAAACATTATAAATTTAAGGCGCTATATCTTCATAACTAGAGCTGCTAAAAGAATTCTAAATAGTACATTTTAAAGAATAAATTCTACTCTATATTTTGTATTTTTAGGTTACTTACGTAATTATAAAAATACAGCAATATAGTTACGTAAGTAAAATTGGCAACTCTGTTAGATCTAGCAACTCTATTAGATCTAGCAACTCTGTTAGGTTACTATTAGGTTACTTTTAGGTTGCTAGCAACTAGAAGTAAGTAGGGCCACTTTGGCAAATTGTCTAGTAGATAGTATTGCTATTAGGCAGCTGCAGGTTGCTGCAACTAGGCTAACTAGATAAATCTTAATTTTTCCTAATATATACTTCTATTCTATCTGCTAATATAGTGTTAATAGCGCTATAACAGTTATAGCCTGTATCTACTAGAGTATTAACGTTGGTAACGCTATCTAGTAATAGCAGAATAAGAAATAGGTTACTATTAAGGTAGTTAAGAAGCGTCTTTTATTTTCTATCTTCTTTACTAACACTATCTAAGAGGCGCTTCTATTTCTTTAAGAATATAGAAGCTACTAGTTTTTTAAAATCTCTGTTAGAGCCTCTATAGCGCTTCAGGCCCTAATAGCATAAATCTATACTATATTTAGATAGCCCTATATATAGTATTTTTAAATACTATAATATTAGAAAAATTTAAGATTAATCTAGTTAGCCTAATTGCTGCGACCTGCAGCGGCCTTACAGCAATACTGTCTACTAGACAATTTACTAAAGTTGCCTTACTTACTTCTAGTTGCTAGCAACCTAATAGTAACCTAACAGTAACCTAACAGGGCTGCTAGAGTTACTAGATCTAACAGAGTTGCTAATGTTGCCAATTTTACTCACGTAACTGTATTGCTGTATTTTTATAATTACGTAAGTAACCTAAAAATACAAAACATAGAGCAGAATTCCCTCTTTAAAATGCACTATTTAGAATTGTTGTAGCTGCTCTAATTATTGAGATATAGCGCGTTGAAGGTATAAACTTTTTTAACAAACCTTAAAGTACGTTTAACACAACAGATCTACGCGCCTGCATTATAATATAATATAATAAAATGTTCTAGAGTAAAATCTGCACTTAAGTTACTTTGTTTTTAATAAAAAATATAATATATTATCTAGTTAAAGTGCTAGAGCTTTAGCAAAAACAAGCCTTGGCAAAGAACTTTAAAACTCCACAAACTTCACTACCTTGCATCTTAACAACAAGAGTAGCTATAAAAATTCTAAATAGTACATTTTAAAGAGGGAATTAAGTTCTATATTTT
The DNA here is from genome assembly GCA_018398575.1 of Ampelomyces quisqualis. Taxonomy (NCBI): domain Eukaryota; kingdom Fungi; phylum Ascomycota; class Dothideomycetes; order Pleosporales; family Phaeosphaeriaceae; genus Ampelomyces; species Ampelomyces quisqualis. Next base: position 2,580,286 of record JAGTXZ010000005.1, read on the forward strand.
AGAATTTTAAAATAGTTACGTAATTGCGCGGGTGGGGCAGGTGGGTCCAGTGGATTACGTAGATTACTTTAGGCGTTTTTGTCTAATTAGGCAGCTAGAACAAATAGGAGACCCTAGGGACAGTTAAGTACAGTCAAGAACCATCTAGTTAACTGTTCTAATAGTGTTGCGGATGTTGCCAACTCTAACAACGTTAAATTTTCCTAACAAATATATATATAAATTACTATTACAGCGCTGCTTATAGAGCTTCTTAAAGACCTAGTTTTTTAACTAAGGTTAGCATATACTATTTCTTTACAAGGCCTTAACTTACTCTTTTGTTTCTAAACCTATACTAACTATAGACACTATTACTATCTTAACGTTCTTATCTAAGTTTCTTTTTACTTACGTCTTTTCTTTTATATATAAGTGTTAATACTCCTTAATAGCTATAGTTTTTAAGTTTATTGCAATAGATTAATATTCTACTACTAGCTAGTTATAATCTGTATAGAAAACGCTAGAGTAAAGAGTAACTTAATATAGAGAGTAGTTTAGAGTATATTATAATTTATTAAGTTACTATTTATTATTCTACATTACCTTTCTATATTACAAAAGAAGAGACTTAAAGCGCAAGAAAAAGTTAGTAGAGGACTTCTTTTTAGCCTTGCGCAGCCTCTTTAAAATAGCTGAAGTACGTTCTTTACTATACTTATCTCTATAGCAGAAATTAAGATATTTTACAAAGTTTATATAGTTCTAATTAATAACTTATCCTCTACTAGCAGAGCAGAAGGCAACTTTCTATTAGACCTTAAGCAATAAGTTAGCCTAAATAAAAGTATATTAGTCCTAAGTACTTCTAAAAAAAGCTAAGTTAGTCTTAAGCTTATAGGTTATAGTAACCTTCTAGGCAGTAAAGTAAGACTTATTACCTAAAAAGAGGTTACCTAGAGGTAGTAGCTTACGTTAGATAGGCTCTTAGACTAAAAGAAGAGTAAAAATAGCAGGTGCTAGATTTCTAGTAGTCTAAGTATTATAAGGCGCTAGAGAAGAGTTTAGCGCAAGAGCTATAAGAGAAGAAGAGAAGTTTTGTAAGGATGCTACAGCGTAGAGCTGTTAGTTGCGTAGCGATGCGCCTGCGCTACTATAACGCTACTCTAGCTATTACACGCGTAGAACGCGCACAGCTGCCCTAGCGTCTTAACAGTGCTACGCTAGCGCAAACCTAGTGCATTCTAGTTATAAGAATACACGTCTAGTTATATTTACAAAAGGGCAGTTCTGCACTAAAGCTACAGAACAGAAATTAACTTACTTTTATCTATACTACTATTGTTATCTTGTAACTTTACTGCTATACAAACCTCTTATAGTTTTAATTTCTCTACCTTGCAAAAGGATAGCAGCCTAGTTACCTAATAACAATAGATTAGGATCTGCCTCTAAGCCTGCTAGCTAACCTATTAAGAGAAAACACCTCTAATAAGGAATTAATACTTAGCCTAGGTAAACGCTTAGCGCAGCTAAAGCGCTAGCGCTAAGAGCTTAAGAAGTAAGCTAAGATTTAGACTCTAGAGAAGGAAGTACGCTAATAGGAGCAATTATTAGCAGGTAAACAGCCTCTTTTACCTCTTAAACAGCCCTTAGGCGCTCTAAATAAAACAGATCTACTAACCCTCTTAGTTGGACGCGACACGTCTCTACTAGCGCAACGCCTCTAACTAGACCTATTAGCGCTACTAGAGCGCAGTCTAAAGATTAAGAAAATCTTTGTCTTTAAAGGTAAGAGAATTAGAAAGTATTAGGACTTTAAGGCTAGGCTATCTATTACCTTTTAATTAGACCCCTTAGCCTTCTAGCTTAAGAACTAAAAGATTGCCTTTACTCTCTAGTACTTATAAACTACGTTTTAACAGATATAGATACAGAGAGAATAGAAAGATAATAGCAAAACGCTAGCGTAGCGCAATATAATATCTTTTCTACTTAATTAGATTAAGAGCCTTATAAATAGGAAGCTTTAAGTTACTATATAGTATTAAAAGGTATTCTAAAAGAACAGCTAAATAGTAAACAAATTTGCAGCCTATTTATCTACTTTAAAAAATTAGGTAAACTCTCTTTATAAGCAGAAACACCTAGTAATACACTTGTACAGCAAACTCTGCCTAGAGATTAGAGTAGCCTTCTTTAACTATACTAAGTTCTCTACTACTTACAGAGAACTTGTTAAACGCGCTGTAACGCTAGAAGATAACTTACGCTATAGTAGTAGTATGCTGTTACTATACTGTTGCACACACAGAACGCCTAGTACAAAAAAAACTTTGCAGCCTAAACTAGACGCAACAGCTTTACAACGTTATGCTGCTAGTATAGCAAACCTAAGCCTAAAGCTAACTAACGCTTGCTACTATTGCAGTAAAATAGGCTATTAGTCTAGAGAGTATAGATTAAAGCTTAATAGCTCTTCTCTTGTTACTAGCTTAAACTTAATACAAACAAAAAATAAGAAGGCCTAAGAAGACTCTTCCTCTTAACAGCCTAAGTTTTATTATAATAGAAGAATTATATTAAAGTACTTAGAACGCTGCGCAATAACAGCGCTGTATAGCCTATACAAATACTAATTAACTATAGTGCAGAACTTAGTATAATTAACAAGAAAGTTGCCTTGCTTAAGAACCTTTCTTAAATTAACAGCGTAGCGCTGCTAACTATCTGTTAACCTAACTTAAGCACAGTGCCTAGCTTCTACACTTATTAGGCCTATCTAACAATAAAGGACAACTAGAGCGTTACTAAGTCCTTTACTACTATCCTATACAGGATTGCTAACGCAGCTTAACCTGTTATTTTAGAGTTACTAAGCCTAAAAGAGAGACGCGTTGTTATTAACTATAAGTTAAAGCAGTAGCGCTATAAGCTTAACACTAATGCAATAAGAGTTAAAGACGCTAAAACCTTTGCAAGATCCTTTTATAACAAGCTAAGCGTGTACGCAGTCCTAGTAGGCAGTCTATAATTCTTCTCTACTAAATGCCTATTATAGCCTAATAAACTTAAGAACTTTAAAGATGTTGCAAATAGTAACGCTGCTAACGCGCTACTACAGCACTACAGAGGCAACTACGCTATTAAGTTAGGAAAAGAAACTACAGCTCTATATAGGCTACTCTATAACCTCTTACTAAAGGAGCTAAGTGTGCTGCGTAACTACTTAGCAACAGCGCAGAGCCTAGGCTAGATCTAAGAAAGCACAAGCCCTGCAGGAGCACCTATTCTGTTTATACTTAAAAAAGATAGAACGCTACGCCTCTGCGTAGATTATTAAGGCCTTAATTAAGTTACTAAGAAGAATAGACTAGCCTTTCTCTTAATTAAAGAAACCCTTAATTAGCTTTGTAGATTAGTAAAGTTTACTAAGCTTAATCTTAAGAACGCGTATTACTAGATTAGGATCTAGTAAGGTAATAAGTAAAAGACAGCGTTTTGTACACAATACAGCTACTTTAAGTACATAGTTATGCCCTTTAGGCTAACTAACGCGCCTACTACGTTCTAGGGGTATATTAACAGAGCCTTAGCCTTGTATTTAGATATCTTTTGTATTATCTATCTTAATAATATTCTAATCTTTTCTTAAAAGGGAAAGAATTATTAGAAACAAGTAAGAAAAGTACTTGCTAAGCTAAGAGAATATAGTCTTTTTGTTAACTTAAAGAAGTATACCTTTGCTACTAACTAAGTTAAGTTCCTAGGGTTTATTATGCGCCTTAATAGCGTTACAATAGATCTAGAATAGGTTTACGCAGTTATTAATTAGCCTACGCTAACATTCTTTAAGGATGTTTAAGTCTTTCTAGGCTTTACAAACTTCTATTAACGCTTTATATAGGGTTTTTCTGTTATTATTAGCTCTATTACTAATCTTCTAAAGGGATTAGTTTAAGGAAAGAAATCTAGTCCTTTTAACTAGCCTAACGCAGCAGAGAAGGCAAAGCGCTAGCTTTGCAATAGGTTTACAACTGCGCTAGTCCTGCAGCACTACAACTATACGCTCCTATCTAAGCTAGAAACTAATACCTCTATCTAAGGGGTAGTAGGCATCTTCTTCTAACTTTATGCGGATAGGAACTAGCACTCTATAGCCTTCTAGTTAAGAAAACTCTTGCCTGCAGAAAGGAACTACTACATATATAACCTAGAGCTCTTTACTATTGTTATAGTAGTGCAGCACTAGCGTTACTACGTTAAGGAGCTAGCAATTTAGTTAGAAATATAGACAGACTATAACAACCTACGCAGCTTTATAGGCACATTAACCTTATCTAGAAGACAGGCTAGCTAGGCAATAAAGTTAGCTGCTTATAACTTTAAGATTAAGTATTAGTCTAAAAAGACAAATCCTGCAGATAGGCCTTTAAGGCAACCTATAGACAACAGTAACACACTAGATATTTAACTATTAGACATGTTGCTAGCACTGCAAAAGAAGTTGCAGCTAGCAGAAACCTAAGCTAAGCTACCTAGTAAAGAGCTAGCGTTAGTAGAAAGCTAGATAATAGCTTAACAGCAAGCAGGCACTCTATATCTTAATAAAAATATTTCTATAAGCCTAGCGCACAGCGTTAAGGCGACAGCTATAAGCTATAGCCCTAATTAGGAGAACCCTAAGAGCAGACTAGTAATAACCTAAAGGGTTACGTAGTTACAAAGCCTAACGCATAGCGTTAAGGTAATAGCTAGGAGCTATAGCTCTAATTAGGAGATTCTTAAGGGCAGACTAGTAATAGCCTAAAAGGTTACACAGTTACAAGCAAGAGCTGCAGCCTTAGAGAGGTTAGCTTATAAGAAACTCTTTAAGTCCTTCTTTAAAATCTGTGTACAAGTACAACAGAATAACCTAGAAGTAGTTGCAATATGCAGGGATGTTAAACTTCTAGCGTCTGCCTATTAAGGTAATAGTAAACGCCTAAGGCACTAAAAGCTTAACACTTTAGGCAGCCTTTAGTTTAAGAACTAATTGTATATTCTACTAGAGCTAGCTCTTAAGGCTAAGCTCCTTAAGCTGTATTATAACAATCTACTTACTAGCTATTTTAGGTAGGCTAAAACGCTTAAGCTTGTAGCCTAATACTACTATTAGCCTAGGCTTAAAAAAGAGCTTAAAGAGTATATTAACTCTTGCTTAGTGTGCTAAGGCACAAAGTTACTTAAGCAGCGCCCTACTAGCGTGTTAAACGCGCTCTTCTAACCTTAGAGACTATAGCAAGAAATTATAATAGATTTTGTTACAGGCCTGTTACTTACTAAGCGCTACAGCGTTATGTATAACGCAATACTTGTTATAGTTAACAGGTACACTAAAATAGCTAAGTATATCTCTACACAAAAAACAGTTACTACCTTACAGTTAGCAGAACTGTTCTTAGAATACGTTGTACAATTCTTTGGCTTGCCTAAAGGTATTATATTAGATTAAGAGAGTGTCTTTACTTCTTAGTTCTAGGTAGACTTTTGCTTTATAGCAAAGGTAAAGCGCTAGCTTAGCACTGCCTTCTATCTGTAAACAGACAGCTAAACAGAGCGTTAAAATTAAACACTAGAGCAATACTTAAGAGCTTTTGTAGGCAATTAACATAATAATTAGGTATACCTTCTGTTACTAGCAGAGTTTACATATAATAATGCTAGACAGGCTACATTAGGAGTATCTCTATTCTTTGCCTGCTATAGGTTCTACCTGCGCCTTAACTGCAAGCTAACAGCGCCTACTAAAGTTCTTAGTATTAAAGAAAGGTTGCAGAAGCTTATACAAACTTAGAGCGCTTTAGCTAATTACTAGAACAAAAGTTTGTAATACTAGGAACAATATTACAACAAGAAACATAGGCTCTAAGAATTTAAACTAGAGGATATAGTCCTCTTATTAACAAAGCATCTGCGCCTGCGTAGCGCTAGCAGAAAGCTATTACTGCGCTAGATAGGCCTCTTTCTAGTAGAAGAGCAAATTAGCTTATAAGCTTTTAGGATCTTACTTCTGTTGCATATAAGAATCTACCTAGTATTCTACACCTCCTTACTATAGCTGTTTGTAGCTAGGAAGAGAGAAGAGTTAACTTTACCTAGGCCTGTTAATCTAGAAAACAGTAAGAAGCTGCAATAACGCTATAAGGTTAAAGCTGTGTTAGCAAAGAAGCGCAACAGGCGTTTAGTAAATTACCTAGTAAAATAGAAAGGCTAGCTCTTAGAATATAACAAATAGGTTAATTAAAAAGATATAGACAAATTACTTATAAAGAAGTATAACTAGAGAAGAGATTGATTACTTATACAATTAATATACAAAAAAAAAAAGAAGGTAAGAAAAACAAAAAGGAAAAAAGAAAAAAAAGAAAAATATAGGAAAATAAAGGCGCCTTACTAGCGCACTGCTAGCGCTCTAGCAGCGCAGCCAAGCATAACTACTAGCTTAGCCTAGGAACTTATTATTATTCTTCTTAGCCTTATAGAAGCTTAGGGAGCCTAGTGAATTATTACTAAGCTCCCTATCCTCTACCTCTTCCTGCTGTTTCTAGGAAATAATATTACCTAACTCTAATAGAACTTTACTCCTTGCTAACGCTATTGCAGCGCGCACTAGGTAACCTAATAGATCTAAGCTCTTAACGCGCTTAGACGCAGGCTCTTTAGCAGGACTAGCTAAAGCTAAGCGCTTCTTAGGCTTAGGCTAAGGCTTAGGTTTAGCCTTAGGCTTAGCCTTAGCCTTAGCTTTAGCCTTACCTTTGCTCTTCTTCTTAGAAGAAGGTATAGAGCTAGGGCTCTTTTAAGGAGAGGTTTTATCTCTATCTCTACTCCTACTACTGCTGCTACTCTTAGACCTAGGCTTAGACCTAGAGGAAGACTTCTTCTCCTCTATATTAAGGTTAGAGTTAGACTGCGCGTTAGCCTTACTAAGAGGAAGAAGGTTAGCCTAGACGCTGTTAGAACGCTAGCGCAGCAACTGCAAGAAATAGGAAAAATAACTTACTTAAGCCTGCAGCAGGTTAAGGATACCTTCTACTATAGTAGACAGGTAGTTAGTTACCTTAACCTGTAGAATCTAGATCTTATTACTCTTAGGCTAACAACAACCTCTATGCTTAACCTCTATGCGCAGAAAAAGCTTTACTAAGCTAGTCTACTAGCGTAGCAACGTCTCTTACGCAGTAACTATAATAGGATTAGGCTCTTCTTTAGTAGTAAGGCGCTGCTACTACTAGTAGATAGCATTCTAGCTCTTAACAAAATTGGCAGGGACCTTAGAGCAAGGCTTCTGCTTGTCCTAGCAAGAGCTATAGTAGAGGCTACTAACTATAAAGTTGCAATAGGTGCTAGTAAGCCTTAGGCCCTTAGTGTAGTAGAAGCAAATTAAAATTGCTAACTTAACATTAGAAACGCTACTGTAGTAGGCAACAGGCGTAGCCTAAGCACTAGGTTAGTAATATTGTAACGCTAGCGTTATACTACTTATAAAAATAGTAGAAGTAGTAGGCAGAGTAGGCGTAGTACTTATAATAATTAATATAGGTGTAATAGAGTTGCAATAGCGTAGAGCTAGTAGATAGTATAGTAGTAGAATAATGCAGTTGTTACTAAAAGAATAGAAGAGATTACGCATACAGAGTTTTGCTATATTTCTACTATTACTATAGCTACTAGCTACCTCTTAGATTTACCTAGAGTTTTAGTCTTAGTATAACAACAGCCTTACAGCAAACAGCTCTATAACAATAATATTAGGCATATACTAACAAACCTAACGTTATTAAATTGCTAGAATAGCAATTTTAGAGAAAAGAAAATAATTATAAGGATGCTATAGTATAGAGCTATTGGTTGCGTAGTAATGCGCTTGCGCTACTACAACGCTACCCTAGCTGTTATATACATAGAATGCGTACAGCTACCCTAGCGTCTTAATAGCGCTACGCTAGTGTAGACCTAGTATATTCTAGTTATAAGAACACGCGTCTAGTTATATCTATAAAAGGGTAGTTCTGTACTAAAGCTGCAGAATAGAAATTAACTTACTTTTATCTATACTACTATTATTATCTTATAACTTTGCTGCTATATAAACCTCTTATAGTTTTAATTCTTTTACCTTACAAAAGGATAGCAGCCTAGTTACTTAATAATAATAGATTAGGATCTACTCCTAAGCCTACTAGCTAACCTATTAAGAGAAAACACCTCTAATAAGGAATTAATACTTAGCCTAGGTAAACGCTTAGCGCAGCTAAAGCGCTAGCGCTAAAAGCTTAAGAAGTAAGCTAAGATTTAGACTCTAGAGGAGAAAGTATGCTAATAGGAGTAATTATTAGCAGGTAAACAGCCTTTCCTACCTTCTAAACAGCTCTTAGGCGCTCTAAATAAAACAGATCTACTAACCCCTCTAGTTAGACGCAACACGTCTCTACTAGCGTAACGCTTCTAACTAGACCTATTAGCGCTACTAAGGCGCAGTCTAAAGATTAAGAAAATCCTTGTCTTTAAAGGTAAGAGAATTAGAAAGTATTAGGACTTTAAGGCTAGGCTATCTATTACCTTTTAATTAGACCTCTTAGCCTTTTAGCTTAAGAACTAAAAGATTACCTTTACTCTCTAGTACTTATAAACTACGTTTTAACAAATGTAGATATAGAGAGAATAGGAAGATAATAGTAAAACGCTAGCGTAGCGTAACATAATATCTTTTCTACTTAATTAGATTAAGAGCTTTATAAATAGAAAGCTTTAAGTTACTATATAGTATTAAAAGGCATTCTAAAAGGACAGCTAAATAGTAAACAAATTTGCAGCCTATCTATCTACTTTAGAAAATTAGGTAAACCTCTTTTATAAGTAGAAACACTTAGTAATATACTTATATAGCAAACTCTGCCTAGAGATTAAAGTAGCTCTCTTTAACTATACTAAGTTCTTTACTACTTGCAGAGAACTTATTAAACGCGCTGTAACGCTAGAAGATAACTTACGCTATAGTAGTAGTATACTATTGCTATACTATTGCACATATAGAACGCCTAGTATAGAAAACACTTTGCAGCCTAAACTAGACGTAACAGCTCTATAACGTTGTGCTACTAGCATAGTAAACCTAAGCCTGAAGCTAACTAACGCCTGCTACTATTGCAGCAAAATAGGCTATTAGGCTAAAGAGTATAGATTAAGGCTTAATAGCTTCTCTTCTGTTACTAGCTTAAACGCAATACAAATAAAAAACAAGAAGGCCTAAAAAAACTTTTTCTCTTAATAGCCTAAGTTCTATTATAATAAGAGAATTGTATTAAAGTACTTAGAACGCTGCGTAATAATAGCGCTGCGTAGCCTATATAAATACTAATTAACTGTAGTGCAGAACTTAGCATAATTAACAAGAAAGTTACTTTGCTTAAGAACCTCTCTTAAATTAACAGTACAGCGCTGCTAACTATCTATCTACTTAACTTAAGCACAGTGCCTAGCTTCTACGCTTATTAGGCCTATCTAATAATAAAGGACAACTAGAGCGTTACTAAGTCCTTTACTACTATCCTATACAAGATTGCTAATGCAGCTTAACCTGTTATTTTAGGGTTACTAAGCCTAAAAGAGAGACGCGTTGTTATTAACTGCAAGTTAAAGTAGTAGCGCTACAAGCTTAACACTAATGCAATAAGAGTTAAAGACGCTAAAATCTTTATAGAATCTTTTTACAACAAGCTAAGCGTGTACGCAGTTCTAGTAGGTAGTCTATAATTCTTCTCTGCTAATACCTATTATAGCCTAATAAACTTAAGAACTTTAAAGACGTTACAAATAGTAACGCTGCTAACGCGCTACTATAGCACTATAGAGGCAACTACGCTATTAAGTTAAAAGAAGAAACTATAGCTCTATATAGGCTACTCTATAACCTCTTACTAAAGAAGCTAAGTGTACTGCGCAACTACTTAGCAATAGTGCAGAGCCTAGGCTAGATCTAAGAAAGCATAAGCCCTGCAGGAGCACCTATTCTATTTGTGCCTAAAAAAGATAGAACGCTACGCCTCTGCGTAGATTATTAAGGCCTTAATTAAGTTACTAAGAAGAATAGACTAGCTCTTCTCTTAATTAGAAAAACCCTTAATTAGCTCTATAGATTAGTAAAGTTTACTAAGCTTAATCTTAAGAACGCGTATTACTAGATTAAGATCTAGTAAAGCAATAAGTAGAAGACAGCGTTTTGCACGCAATACAGCTACTTTAAGTATATAGTTATGCCCTTTAGGCTAACCAACGCGCCTGCTACGTTCTAGGAGTATATTAACAGAGCCTTAGCCTTGTATTTAGATATCTTTTGCGTTATCTATCTTAACAATATCCTAATCTTTTCTTAAAAGAGAGAGGATTATTAGAAATAAGTAAGAAAAGTACTTGCCAAGCTAAGAGAATACAGTCTTTTTGTTAACTTAAAGAAGTGTACCTTTGCTACTAACTAAGTTAAGTTCCTAGGGTTTATTGTGCGCCTTAATAGTGTTACAATAGATCTAGAACAGGTTCGCGCAGTTATTAATTAGCCTACACCAATGTCCTTTAAGAATGTTTAAGTCTTTCTAGGCTTTGCAAACTTCTATTAACGCTTTATATAAAGTTTTTCTGTTATTGTTAGCCCTATTACTAGTAGTAAATAGATAGGAGTTAGGTAGAGTTAGAGTAGCTTTACGTAAGACTTTAAGTCTACTCTACTTTCTACCTAATCTTTTTACGCTAAAGTAAGTAAGAGTAGAAGTTAAAGTTAATTAAAAGTAGGTTAGAGTTAGAGTATAACGTAATAGAAGTACCTTTAAAAAAATTAGTATTTATTTAAGTTACTATAGGTTTTTAACAAAGTTTTAAACAGGCTAAACTTACTCTAACCTCTACCTAGAGTCTATACAACTCTACTTCTACCTCTACTTACTACTAGTATAAAATAAAAGAGTAGAGGTTAGGTTGCAAATTTAACTATTATAACTCTAATCTATACCTAACCTACAATTGATTTAACCTCTACCTAGCTAGTACCTAATAGAGTATACTCTCTACCTATTTACTAGCGTAGAACCTATATAAACGCTACCTTATTCTTATACTATATTAATATAATACTAAGATAGATTATATAATTATTACTATTTAAGCTAACCAAATTTAATAGTAGTAGCTTATATTTTTTTTTAAAAGTATAGTGAAGTAGAATAATATTATAGCTTATCTTAAATTGCTTTAGGTATATAGAGATAATTAAAGTAAGAAAAGTAATATAGTTTTAATAATCTATTTAATACCTATAATGCGAAATAAGTAAAACTATATATATTACGTACTATAGCTTAAAATCAAGCTAATTAGAGGCTATAATAGTGCGTATAGACGTAGAATAGTCTAAACAGACGTAAGTTAATTATAAGATTATTATAGTATTAAGAAAATATATAGAAATACTAACCTGTACTAGTACTTTTTTAACTTAAATTCTTCTATTAATACCTCTATCTTAGTGTGTATACTAAGCTTATAACACTACTATAATCTATACTTATTTATAACGTTCTATTATATAAATTTAGTATTAGAAAATACCTCTTTAGTAAATAATAGCACTTGCTTTAAACTACGCACTTATAGCTATATTTTCTATACTCTTTTTTATATCTAAGTAGTATAGGTTACTTAATAATAGTAAGCAATTACTATTATATCTATCTTAGAAGTATAATTATAAGTAATACTTATTCTATTCTTATACTATTTAACTTTCTACTAACTCTTAAGATTAGAGTAGTCTTCTACTACTTAGTAAAACTTTATTAGGTAACTAATATATAGTATACTTACGCCTAGCTACTTACGCGCTATACTAGACTTACTATAAGAATCTAGTTTACTCTATCTACTGTAAACTATAAGTAACTAGTATTAATAACTATACGCCTACTTCTAATTTGTATATATAACTCTATACTATTTTACCTAGCTATTTATACTAACTATAGCCTTATTAAAGCTATTATATACACGCTTAGGTAGTAGTAGGTAATTATAATTAGTAATTTTAGTATTCTAGAGATAAGACTTATTAAGGTTACTAATATTATTATAGAGCTTACTTTACTCTTAGTAGTAGAGTATATAATTGCAAGCGCGTTTCTAGACGCGCTAATTAATAGGCCTAGTATTATTACTATTATTACTATTATTGCTATCTATAAGATCTTTAGGTACCTAATTCTTATTACTATTAGATAACTTCTTACTAGGCTGCTAGTTTAGATTAACGTCTAAATCCTTACTAGTATATAGTAATAGTATCTACAATAGATTATATAAAACTCTACCTTTGGCTAGTAGTAATAATAACAAGAGTAGTAGTAATAGAAATAGCTGTAATAGAGATAGCTACAATAGAAATAGCCGCAATAGCAATAATATTAAAATAGTTAGAAATAACACAGCAAATTTCGTGTACAGCTACCTATTAAGAATAGGAACATGAGACAGGCAACACCTATAACACTGTTTTTTAATACTAGATAACATTTATCTAGTTACAGTACAATGCGCAAAAACTCTGCAATTATTGCCTAGCACCTATATTACTATAGCGCGCGATAGTGCGGCACCTACATGAGCACTACAGCCCAATTGGGCTTATGGGGGTGTGGGATACTTCTTATGGGGGTGCGGCGTAACGTCTCCCGGGTCGCACGAGCCATATGGGTAGGGTTGGGTTTAGAGGTGAACATTGACAAGTAGCTAGTCATTATTGCGCAAGAACAGCATGCTTTTAGCTTGTCGTGATCAGGGTCCATCAATCGGTCACACAAGGTTTCGAAACAGACATGCTTTACTGCGTTTGCTGTTTGGCAGCCTGAAGTTGTTCTCATCGTGGCTCTGCGAGTAGGTCACAACTTTTTTTTTCAGATGTAAACGCCGAGTTGCGAGGCTGCGAAGACATGCAACTAAGAGGAAGAAGTGGTTAAGGGTGTAAGTGCAAAGTAAATGGAGCGTGACCACAGGGTGAGACAAGCTCAAGACCAAGGAGTAGGAACGAACAGCAATCAAGCCTTGAAATGTGGATAAACTGGAGGCTCAACTTCTCTACATCTCCGCGCGCCGCTGCAGGTATTGCCTGAATCCGATGGCGGCTGCATCGCGTTAGCGCAAGATTTCCAAGCTACCTCATAGTCGGACGCGATGATCACTGACCGAGCACCACAGCCAGGCTCTTCAGTCCCAGCAACCCCAAAAACCAACTTCCCCAACCCAGCGAACGTCCCTGGCGATCGAAGTTGGGTTTCAAATCGTTCATGCCGGCAAATTTCCTCATCTTCTTGGCGGTGTATGGTGGGTATCGCACATCCATCAGACTCTCAAGCCATGCTGGAGTAGTTGTGACAGAGCGGCGGTGCGTAAATACATCGAACGATGCTTTGCCGCGGTATGCGCCTTGGCCGGAGGAGCCGACACCCCCGAATGCCAGAGTGGGGATGGAAGCGTGGAAGAAGCCGTCGTTGAGCGAGGCACCGCCGGACCGCGTTTCGTTGAGCACCCGCTCCATCTCTTTCTTGTTGCCGAAGGCGTAGGTGCCGAGGGGTGTGTCGTGGATTTCGTTGGCCAACTTGATCGCTTCGTCCAGATCGGTGACAGCGATGATGGGGAGCAAGGGCCCGAAGCTCTCGTCTCTGACCATGCTGTCCTCGATCGAGTCAACCTGCACGACGGTGGGCTCGATGAAGAGATGGTCCTCGTCCATGGCGCCGCCCACGACGATTTTGCCGTTGCTCGAGTCGAGCATCTTCTTCAATCGCTGGAACTGCTTCTGGTTGACAATGCGGCCGTAGTCGGGCGAGTTGCGCGCGCCGTCGGGGTAGAACTCGGCGAGCGCGTTCTTCATCTCGCGGAGGAAGGCGGGCACCATCTCGCGGTCGATGAAGGTGCAGTTCTGGCTGACGCAGACCTGGCCGGCGTTCAGCGTCTTGGCCCAGAGCAACCGCTTGGCGGCCAGCTTGGGGTCGGCGTGCTTTGTGATGATGGCCGGGTTCCTGCCGCCCAGCTCCAGCACCAAGGGCGTCAGCGTCTCAGCCGCCTTCTTCGCGATGATCCTCGCCACCGGCTCAGAGCCCGTGTAGAAGATGGTGTCCCATTTCTGCTCGAGCAGGGCCGTGGTTTCGGGGATGGCGCCCTGGATGACCGTGTAGCACGAGGGGTCGAGCGCCTCGCCGATCATCTTCTGGAGGATGGCGGCGGCATTGGGCGCCGACTCGGAGGGCTTGACGATGGCGGTGCAGCCGGCCGCGATGGCGCCAATGAGCGGCCCGATGGTGAGTTGGATGGGGAAGTTGTAGGCTCTGCACGCCGCTGTCAGCGGTGTTTGCCCACGTCACCCTCGCTTGCACATGCACCACGTACCCAATGATCAGCGCTGTGCCCAAAGGGTCCTTCCTGATGCGCGGGCCGACGAATCGGTTGGTGAAGGCCATGTCGCTGGGCTTCTCGTCCTTGGCAAAGCGCGGCAGGTTGTTGGCCATCCAGATGCAGTCGTTCATGCACCACGAGATCTCCACGAGGTATGTTTCAAACGACGACTTGCCCAGGTCGCGCTTGCACGCCTCGGTGATGAGGGCCTCATTGTCCTTGAGGGCCCAGTACAGCCTGCGCAGCTGTTGGATGCGGAATTCGAGCGGGCGCGTCTTGTGCGAGAGGAACGTGGTGCGGGCCTTGGCGCACGTGGGCGCGATGGCGTCCACGGCCGTGTGCTCGAAAGGCGGCAGTTCGGGCATTGCGCGCGAGATGATGGCCTTTCGACGTCAATCGAGGGCAACTGGCACGACTCAGCTAACGGCGGAAGGCAGCCGTCAAGACGCGCCTATGTATCATTGCCGCACGCACGAGATGCGTCCCTCCGCCCTCATCATGCCTCGGTCGTTCCTGCTTGGCAAGGCGTGGAAGTCGAGTCGGTGCCCCGCTTTACTCCTGGTCTGGCCTGCTTTGAGCCGTAGCGCGAACGTCGGCAATCATGCTAGCTGCTACGGCTGCCTTCAGCTCTTCTCACCTCAGCCGTTGTAGGCTTTCTGTCCCAGGCGACAATAGCTGAGACTATGTGTACGAAAACGGGATTCAGGACCGCTCCACACCGTACTGAAAAGGTCAACACTGGGTTGCACATGTACATTGCACTACTTACTAATCACTGACTAAGCTACCTACCTACCAGTACCCTCTGGGTTCACCGGGAAACCGGAAACAGAGCCTGTGCGCAGGAGATGGGAACTCAGATCGTTATTTCCCTACGACAGAATCTCCCAGACACAATCCACGTATGTACAAAGTCAAGGCACAGTCCCTGTAAGAGTTCTATCTCCTGTAGAACTACATAAAAAGGCGTCTTATTCTCTAGTCCTCCGTAACTATTAACGCATCGGGAGGCGGTAAACCAACACTAAGAAGGGGCGGGGCCTTCCATTTCATCCTGTACCGCGCCCTTGGAAGCAGCGGCACATTGCGTAATCTTGACGTTGGAGGCGTTTCAAACCAGAGTTCAACAGCTGCATGTTGAACCATTGAATTTTCCCCTTGGACCCAGAATGCTGCAGGATCGTACTGTATCAGGATTTTCCCATGGCCGTAACGTAGATCCTCGTCGGCAGTACGTGAGACGTAGGGAATGATCTTGATATCGCGAGGACCGCGAACAGCGTAAGGACGGGTAGACCCAAGAACTTTTTTGAGTAACTCCTGGATCTGATCAACTTGAGGTTGAAATCGTAGCTGCCACGGTTGATTATCCGTATGGGGAAGCATGAATGGCGTAATTATGAAGGCATGCACAGGGTTTTTGTTACTGCTCGTAAAGTCGCCTTTCACAACTTCATCATGGAACTGCCTGAGACCAGGAGTCCCTGCGTCACCATATTCAAGGGCATCCAATGCTTGCTTCTGGAATTCTTCAGGCGTTCCACCCATAGTGGGGAGCTCCCAAATATGAGCCATGTACATACGTTTGTGTGAGATGACAATGACAGATGTACAGCCGTAAAGATTGACCAGGCTCCAGCTCTGTGGTGTCTTGAAAAAGGGTTCAGAGATTCCAGTCGTGTGTAGCGGGAGTTGGCCATGGGCTAGAATTTTGCTGCGCTTAATTTCAGACAGCATCCAGGATTGCACATATTCTTTGTCACCGGGATGTTTTTTTAAGTATTCGGCAGGATGAGAAAGAGCCCGTTTGTCGTGACCGTCGTTTTTCCTCGGTGTCGGCTTAGCCCTTTCGTCTTTTATACTAATGTCTTCGTTGACGAGTCTTGTGGAGATAGGGGATGGTTTGACTAGAACACCATTTGGGGCCTTGGAGTAGCCAGGCAGTATCGAGTCATCGGCCAGCAGTTGTGTATGTTTGCTGTTGCAATTGGTGCACGTTGGAGCGCAAACGAACCGCGAAAGAGTGGTTGTAGATGCAGAGGTCGATCCTGTCCCGCCGGGTGTGGTGACAGGTGCTGCGCAGGCGGTTGTGCATTCATCTCCATCGCCTCGCTTAAAGAGTCCCCCAATAGCAGTAGTAATAGTCGCAAGTGCAGTACAAAGTGAGGTCGAAGTTGCTTCTGGCGATGTAGGACTCCCGGAGGGCGAACCGGAAGGCTTGATGACCTCAACCTCATTAAGCGCATCAAGCATAGGCTTCAAAATATGTTGAATCGTTCCAGCAGTAGAAACTGTGTCCTTCGTCCCCTTGACGACCTCATTTCTCACTTTGCTGGTAGTGTCGACAACACAGTTGAGAAGGGAGAAAGATGTCTCGAACAGGCCGCCAAGAATGCTACGCTGTTTTGGCCTCGACGCCCCACGCTCACAACGGAGACGGCGGCTATTGTAACAAGGCTCAGCACCATGAGTGGGAGTTGGCAGTTTGTCTAAAAGATCGAGAGCCTTGGGAAGTATGTCGTCGAGCGCGTCGGTAACTGCCGTAACTCGTGGGGCATCAGGGGTTTGAATCCAGTTTTCCAAGAGCGGTAATGCGCCAATGAAGGCGACAGATAGATCGGAAGCGCTTGAACGGACGTCGAAGCTGGTAGTGGACACTGGAACCACTGGGCTGGGTGCAAGAGTGATTCCTGGGGGAGCCTGGAGTCCGGTTGAGGTTGACGAAACACCATGATGCAATATGTGCAGACATGTAAGAACGACGGCTCGGCTACCAAAGTGCGCTACCATCTTGTGCAGTTACTAGGAAGGGGATGAAGAGGACTGTGCTAGGAACACAATAATCGGATATTGTCGCTTTATAGCACGGCACCAAGAATCTCTTGAGATTGCATATGCGAAAAATCTCAATAGATCGCCCGTGCTTGCAATAGCGACAGAGTCGCTGTCAGACCCGAGTAAAGATTGAGTCACGCTAATCTATTGTGGTGTGGAAGCTCTTGAAATCAAACCATATTGCGAATCTCTACAGTAGTGAAATAAGTTGACCATTGGGTACGGAGTACGGACATAGCGGTTGGTATCACGGGCTGCTCAGTGCAGCCTAGAGATGGGTCGATACCGGAAGCGAGCTCAAAATCTTGTATATTCCGTATCGTATTGTAACTGTATCTAATACTGTGTACTAAGAGCCTATCTCTAGTGCTGCCCAATGTTCTCTTGGTTTCGGCAATTCTGCTCGGGCCTACTTACTACCTAGTACGGTAGGCAGGCATGTTGCGACTCTATCGTTAACGTGTGCGCAAGAGTTACTCCAGTCCAGCGCAGATAATAATCTTGGAGCCTGTTTGGTGCTCCGTGTTGGCGCTCCGTTTCGACCCAATTGGGCTCTGTTTCAGTAACGGAGCTGGAATAGAGCGCGTGTTTGGTTGTAACAGGGTTTTGATAGCATAACTAGGGGAAACGTTACTGCGCACCCCCATAATAAGGTATTCCGCACCCCCATTGCCTAGTTAGGTTGTAGCAGCTATATAGCGCAGCGCCATTATAGGCTATAGTAAATCTGCAGCAGGGTCATAATTGTAGAGGTTTAGCGTGCTGTATTATAATTAGATTAATAGCTACCTAGTATCATATCCTAGTGTTGTAGGACCTAGAGGTTGCTACACACGCGTTACCCTACACACTATTCTAAATACGTAGCTGTACACTAATTTTGCTGTGTTGTTTTATCTATTATAATATCTATACCCTTAACTTTACTATTACTATTACTATTACTGCCTGCTAAAGGCAAGCCATTATATAACCGGTTGCGCTTTCCTTTACCTTATTCTAGTAAGAATTCTAACGTTAATAAGGCTAATAATATAGCTAATAAGAAGTTATCTAATAATAATTAGATCTCTAAGACCTTATAAAGGATAGCAATAATAGTAGTAGTACTAATAATACTACTTCTTGTAATAGGCTAGGCTTTGCCTAGCCCTTTGCCTTCTTAGAAAAAGCTTAGTCTAGCCTTACTACCTCTTTATAGACTAGCACGCACAGAGAGTATATAAACCTCTTCTGTAACTAGTAAAGAAGCTTAAAGAATATAACTCTTTTTAGCACCTTATTATTCTATCTTTGCAGGCTAGCCTATAACAATTGTATTTCTTTCTAATATAACAATAACTACAGAATAGCTCTATCTAACTAACACTCTAACACTAAGTTAGAGCCTAAAGAGTAAGAGTCTTAAACTAACCTTTAGGCTTACTATACTCTGTTAGACAGTTACCTTTAAGCTATAGAAAACTAAATTAACGCCTTAGAGACAGTACTCTAGTCTCTTGTTACTTAACTTACAAACCTTTCTTCTCTCTCTTTAGCCTTTACGCTAAACTCTCTTTTAGTACTTTATAATGCGTAAACTGCTAAAAATTTAACGCTTACTACTTCTACTCTTCCTCTAGTCTAACGTAAACTACTACTTTTAGGCAACTTGTTTTTAGGTAATAAGTCTTACTTTACTGCTTAGAAGGTTACTATAACTTATAAGCTTAAGACTAACTCTGCTTTTATTAGAAGCGCCTAAGACTAATACGCCTTTATTTAGGCTAACTTATTACTAAAAGTCTAATAAAAAGTTACCTTCTACTACGCTAGCAGAGGAAAAGTAGGCAATTAGGACCTTGTAAACTTTATAAAATATCTTAATTTCTGCTATAGAGATAAGCATAGTAAGAAATATGCTTAAGTAGTTTTAGAGAAGCTGTACTAGGCTAGGAAAAAGTCTTTTGCTAACTTTTTTTTATACTTTAAGTCTTTTCTCTTGTAATATAAAGAAGTAATATAAGATAACAAATAGTAACTTAACAAATTACAACGCGCCTTAAACTACTTTCTATAACAAGTTACTCTTTACTATAGCGTTTTCTATACTAATTACAACTAGGTAGTAGTAGAATATTAATCTATTACAATTAACTTAAAAACTACAGCTATTAAGAAGCATTAACACTTGTACACAAAAGAAAAGACCTAGGTAAAAAGAAACTTAGATAGAGACGTTAAGATAGTAATAGTGTCTATAGTTAGTATAAGTTTAGAGATAAAAGAATAGGTTAAGGCCTAGTAAGCAAATAGTGCAGGCTAACCTTAGTTAAAAAACTAGGTTTCTAAAAGGCTCTATAAGCAGCGTTGTAATAGTAATTTATATACGCGTTACAGTAAGTAAAGATACTACGTGCAAGGCTGTCTAAACGTAGTACAGATCTATACTATTAGCGCTTTACGTAGTAAAAAAGCTCTAACAGAAATTTTAAAAAACTAGTAGCTCTTACCTTCTTAGAGAGATAGGAGCGCTCCTTAGATAGCGTTAGTAAAGAAGATAAGGAATAAAAGACGCTACTTAACTACCTTAATAGCAACTTATTTCTTATTTTACTATTACTAGATAGTACTACTAATGTTAACGCCTTAGTAGATATAGAATATAAGTGTTACAGCGCTATTAACGCTGCGCTAGCAGATAGAATAGAAGTATACACTACTAATATTCTACTATAATACCTAAAGCAGGCTGCTACAGATAGTACGCCTACGCTAATTAATTAAATTGCGTTCTTAGACTATAATATTAATAGTTAGCAATTACAATTAGTTACTTACTTAGTTCTTAGCTTTACCTACAACTTAATTCTAAGAAAACTATAGCTAGCTTGTAAAGAAGTAGCTATTTATGCAACTAATAGCATAATAACTATTAAGTAAGCTAAGAACCTACTAGTAAAGGAAAAGGCCTACTGCACTATTCTACTACCTCTAAAAGAAATTAGCGCTACTAAAGCAACATAAGAGTTTTATAACTATTCTAAGTTACAAAAGCGCTGTATAATGTTTACTATAACTAGTATTTACGCTATAACGCATATGTTAAGTAACTTACTTAAAGAGCAGATATTAATAACTTTACTCTTACTATAGATCTTAGACTTTACAGATGTTTTTAACAAACGCTTTGCCTCTAGTCTACCTCTATACAAAAGCCAAATAGACTATTATATCTAACTTTAACTAAGCATAGATAGAAAGACTCTAGACCTCTCTTAGAGTTTATTGTACTCTATGCCTTGTAATTAGCTAATAGAGCTGCAATAGTAAGTCTTAGACTTCTTAGATAAAAGCTAGATCTACGCTAGCTCTTCTGCAGCAAGGGCTCTAGTCTTACTAGTAAAAAAGGCTTTAAGTGCATAGCGCCTTTATATTAACTACTAGGCTCTAAACAAAATTATAAAGGTAGATTAATACCTACTTCTATTAATTAAAAAAACTCTTTATACACTCTCTTAAGTAAAGTAGTTTATAAAGGTTAATGTTTGCTTAGCCTTCTACTAGATAAGAGTTACAGTAAGAGATAAGCACTTTATAGCATTTTATACACGCTTTAGCCTCTTTAAGTAGCTTGTCTGTTCTATAAAAGTTTTTAGTGCACTCTTCTCTTTTTAGCGTTATATTAATGCTGCTCTTAAAGAAACGCTAAGGGACTTTGCTATAGCATACCTAAATAATGTACTTATCTACTCTAGTAGTTTACTTAAAGACTACTATAGGAAGGTGCAACAGGTTCTCTAACTTCTCTAAGACGCCTGTCTGTACCTAGACCTTAAGAAGTGTACTTTTGTAATAAAGATAGTTAAGTATCTAAGATATGTTATTAAGGTAAGATAGGCTGTCTAGCTAAACTCTACTAAAGTACAGGCTATTACAGAATAAAAGCTCCTAATATCCTCTTAAAAAGTCTAGAGTTTTTTAGGTTTGCTAACTTCTACAAAGACTTTATACTAAATTTCTCTAGTGTTATAGCTTTCTTGTATGCGTTAACAAAAAAGAACACTACCTTTCTATAGACAACGTTAGGAAAATTTAAGATTGATCTGATTAGCCCAATTGCCGCGACCCGCGGCAGCCTGACAGTAATACTGTCTACTAGACAATTTGCCAAAGTTACTCTACTTACTTCTGGTCGCTAGCAAGTTGCTGGCGAGTTGCTAGCGACCTAACAGTATCGCTAGTGTCGCTAGTGTCGCTAGTGTCGCTAATGTTGCCAATTTTACTCACGTGACTATATTGCTGTATTTTCATGATTACGTAAGTAACCTAAAAATACAACATATAGAGCGGAATTCCCTCTTTAAAATGCACTATTTAGATTTTTTTTAGCTACTCTAGTTATTAAGATATAGCGCGTTAAAGTTATAAACTTTTTTAAAAAAACTTTAAAGTACGTTTAACACAGTAGATCTCAACGCCCACACTATAATATATTAAAATAAAATAGTTCTAGAGTAAAATCTACACTTTAGTTACTATTTCTTTAAAAAAAAATATAATATATTATCTAGTTAAAGTGCTAGAGCTTTAGCGAAAACAAGCCTTGGCAAAGAACATTAAAAAGTTACAAACTTCACTGCTGTGCATCTCAGCAACTAGAGCAGCTATAAAAATTCTGAATAGTGCGTTTTAAAGAGGGAATTAAGCTCTATGTTTTAGGTTTTTAGAATAATTACGTAATCGCGCGGGTGGGGCAGGTGGGTCCAGTGGATCAGGTGGATCAATTTGGGCGTTTTTGTCTAATTAGGCGGCCAGAACAAATAGGGGTAGCTAGGCACTGTAGACTACAGTCAAAAACTGTCTAGTCAACTGTTCCAACAATGTTGCCAATGTCGCGGATGTTGCTAACGTTGTGTTTTCCTGACGAACTAAAGCGCAATACGCGTTTAACTACTTAAAGCGTATCTTTAGCTCTAAACTAGTCTTAACTTAGTAGGACCCTATGCAGCCTATAGTAGTAAAAGCAAATAGCTCTAAAAGTGCTTTTAGAAAGTGCCTCTTGCAGAATGTTAATAGAGTGCTTTACTCTATTATATACTACTCTACATTCTTATTGCTAGCACAACGCAACTATACTATCTATAACAAAAAGCTTATAGTAGTTGTTAAATACCTTAAAGTATAGACGCTAGAGCTTTAAAGTGTCTACAAACTGTTTACTATTCTTATAGACTATAAGAATCTAAAATACTTTATAACTACGGAATTGCTTACAGAGTAACAACAACGTTAGTTAAAACTGCTATCTAAATTTTACTTTTACTTTTAGTACTACCTAAAGCGCCTTACTACTTGTTTAGACGCGCTAAGCTAGCGTAAGCAGGATGCGTAGGGTTACATGCTGCAACTAGAGCGCGTTATAACTCTACTCTTTGTCTAGTCTACGTCTATACAGCCTAATAAGAGAGACTACCTACTTTCTTTAGAATATCTTCTCTTTTTAAACTAGCATATACAAGATCTTTAGAATAAGGCTATACGCTAGAATAAGACATATTAAGCCTATTTGCAAGTAGTATACTAAAGCGCTAGAGTATTTCTATTAGAGGCTAAGATAAATTAATAAGTTAGTAACTGTAACGTCTTTGCGTATAGTGCGCTTTAGTAAAGAGGCGTAATGTAGCTGCTAAGGTAGAAGCTACTTACTACAATAGTTATTTAGCAAGCACATAACTTAAACTTAGCTAGTTACTTAAGTAAAAACAGAACATTTTAAATCCTGCGTTAAGACTATTATTAGAATAGAATAGCTGCAGATGTTACTTAATTTGTTTGCAACTACTACTACTACAGAGCGCACGTATCTTAGCTCTAAAGGCAGAGTCTCTTGCAGCCTATCTTAGTTGCAGATTAATACTAGGCCTAAATCTTAATAGATTTTATAATAAACCTTCTATAAGCTTACAAAACCTTCTCTTAATTTCTCTTAGTTATTATAGATAGGCTGTTTAAGTACGTGTAGCTAGAAGCTATGTGTTCTATAAAGGCTAAGGATTGCGCAGAGCAATTTAAGAAAGTCTAGTAGTAGTTTTATAAGTTTCTAAGCAGTATAATTAGCAACTGCAGCTTAGACTAGCTAGGTAACTTCTAGAAAACGCTGTGCAAACTTGTAGGCGTTAAACAACTCTTATCTATAGCATATTACTCTTAAACAGATAGTAGCACAAAATAAGCAAACTAAGAAGTATACTTAGTCTTTAGAGTTATAGTAAATCTTTTCTAAACAAATTGGCCCTAATACCTTGCAGCTTACTAGCTAGCGCTAAATAACAAAAACTCTTCTGCAACTAGTGTAAGCCTAAACTTACTACTTAATAGGTACAATATACTGCTAATTTAGTCTAATAATATCCTAAAGCTATTACTTACAATAGTAAAGGAGAAGGTAGTCTAGTTTGTGCGCTACCTGCAGAAAGAGATAGTAATAGCCTAAGCAGCAATCTTATATACCTAGCAAAAACAACAAGAGGCTATAGATTAGGCACGCTAACTAGTACGTTAATATTAGGTTAAGAATAGAGTATATTTTTCTATAAGAAACGTTAAAACTATGTAGAAAAGCAGGAAGTTAGACTAGCTGCAGGTTAAGTACACTGTAGTTGCTGTCCTATCTCTACTTATAGTTACTCTAGATTTACTTAAAAGCCTTTATAAAACAGTATACGTTAACCTTATTAAATTGGCTTCAAAAGATCTACTCCTAAGCCAAGTCCTCTAAGACTCTAGACTAGAACTAGCCTTAGAACTAGAGGACAAGGATAAAAATCTGCGCAAATAGGAAGTAAAAGAAATACTTTAACGCACGCAGCTATAATAAGAGACAAGTACTAGTTCAGTAAAAGAAATAGATTATACTATTATAGCACCCTAAGAAAGACTTCCTAGATATAGAAGCACTTTACGTATTTAAATGCAAAAGAACAAAGTATTTACAAAGCAACATTACTTAAGAAATAGTAAGCAAAAAAATTTAGAGCTGCATAGGCTATAAAAGGTTTATTTTTTAGCCTTAAAGAGTAGCTGCCTAAGAGACAGCTAGGCCCCTATAGTAGACTCTAAGAAATCAACCTAAGGGCACAACATAACTACACTAGCTTAAGACTAGTCTCTGCTAAAGGGCAACTTATTATTATTAAAAGACATAGAGTAGTAATAGTAGTAATAAGCTAAGCTTAAGAAGTTATTGCTAAAGGCTAGAGGCAACGCTGCGCGCAGCTTAAAGCAAAGAAAGATAAGAGTAGTAGTAAGAGTAGCGCAAAAGAGAGCCTAACGCAGACTTTAGTTAGTACTTTTGTAGACAAAAGATAGGCTAGCTACTATATATATTGTAGTTAGCTATAATCTTGCGCTGTAATACTATTATCTCTTGCATACCTTAGCCTAATATGTTTAGAGCAGGAACTAGGTTGTTTACCTAGTTCCTGCAGCTAGGCGTTGCAATAACAAGAAACAATAATAAGGTATTAGAAGCAGAGCTAAAGGCTAAGGCTGTTACGCTGCTATTCTAAGCAAGCTAGTAAGCTGCCTTAAAGTTAAGCTTAGCATTATAGAACTATAGTAAGTTAGCAGAACAGTTATAAAACAGGTGTAGCTAAAAAACTGCTTATAGCCTTTAAGTACGTAGAGGCGCACGTGCTAGCCTTTTTAATATACACTTTTATATTCTTACTGTTAGTAACAAGCTTATAGGCCTTAAGAGCTGCGCAAAGAGCTAGATGCGCAGAAAGCTAGCTTGTAAACAACTTATAATAGTATTTTACTATATAACAAAAGCTGCACTTCTTACTACTATTTTATACACAGTTAATATAGCTGCAAACTGCGCACTTTTTAACGTATAACAAGTAGTTAAACTGCACACGCTTTAGCGTTATAGCCTTGTTATTAGAGTTACTAGTTACTTTATAACTACTTATATAGTAACAGCGCCTTAAGAGCGTAACAGGGTTAGAAGAAGAGCGCTTAGAGCGCGCAGAGAATAACATTAGAAAGCAATTAACAAGTTAATTATTAGAGAAGTAGGTGTAGTTAGTGTGCAGTCTAGGCGCAGTCTAAAGGTAGAAGAGAAAACTAAAGAAGGATAGTATTAGTAGTGTAAGAACTAGAACAGAGCTAGCTAAGCGCTAACACAAAATTACAGTAGGCGCATAAATCTACGCGCACAGTAGGCAGCTAAGTAATAAGTAGCGCTAGAATAACTTAAGCTTACCTTTGTAACGCAATTACTACACTATAACAGCGTAGGCTTCTATATTAAAGAAAAGGTAAGTAAAGAGGTATGTAATAGGCTAAGCTTTGCCTAGCCCTTTGCCTTCTTAGAAAGAGCTTAGTCTAGCCTTACTACCTCTTTATAGACTAGCACGCACAAAGGGTATATAAACCTCTTCTGTAACTAGTAGAAAAGCTTAAGGAATATAACTCTTTCTAGCACCTTATTATTCTATCTTTGCGGGCTAGCCTATAACACTTCTAATAGGTTACGTATTATTACAATCCTAGATCTGCACAGCTAATTATTTAGTATAAACCTAACATAACCTAACGTAGGCTAGTAACAAAGAACACGTAGAATAGATTACATAACGTAGCTTACAAATAGATCTATAAGCTTACGCCTTAGCGCGTAAGAAAGATCTACTGTACGTAAGTGCGCTTACGCAGCTTATAGTAAGCCTTGTAAGTACTACAACTTAGCATAACAAGCTTACGCTTTAATAAGTAAGCTTAAGGATCTCTTATAGTATATAGGAACTATAATAAACTCTTATAGATTATTGTGTTTAACTTATGTTTTAATAACTTAAGTTAGTTATATTAAGCTATATAACCTTTGTTACTCTTTTTAGAAAGCTCTAGCCTTTACTGTCTTAGTAACAATACTCTCTGTATCTAAAGTAACTCTGCACCTATCTGCGAAAACTAACCTTAGCTGTACACCTAGTCTACACTAGCATTCTTATTATTTGCTACTAGACTAACAGTCTTAACACTTTAAACACCCTTATAATAAGCAGCAATATTGCAATAGATATACCTAAGTATTTCTAAGTAGGACAACCTAGACTTAAGGTTAACAAACCTAATCTCTACTATAGAAACTGCAACAAACTTAAGACCTAGATCCTCTAGTTTAACAGGCACTTCTACGTAGAAGAAGATAAGATTAAGAATAATAACAAAGTTATCCTTGCTACAACTTATATAAAAGGTAACGCTAAGAAATAGGTACTTCTAATTATTTAGAAGTATATAAACAACAACATTACAGACGCAGATAACACTAACCTTATAGAAGACTAGCACGCGTTTAAAACACGCCTGCAGCAGATCTTCTTACTCCTTAAGAAATCTGTAATTGCAGAACAAAAAATCTAAAGTCTAAAACAAACCTAAATAACTGCTAACTATACTAATGTTTTTTAATAATACGCTAAACAAATCTAGTAGGACAACACTACTCTAATGCGTATGTACAAATAAGGCCTTAAGGCTACTGTATAAGCTAAACTTATGCGCAGCAAAATATACATTACTACTCTTAAAGAACTTTAGAATAAAGCTATTTGCCTAAATAACAAACTCTATAAATTAGCACTTAAAGATAGGTTATACTCCTTACGTCTACTGCAGAAATATAAAGGATTTCGCCTAAACAAAAGATATTAGAAACAAACATAACTAAATAAAGGACAACAGCGCTACTACTTAAGACAAGAAACTTACTAACTACGCCTACTTAGAGTATACTTAGGGTACAGGCCTAAAGCTATGCACTTAGACAACCTTAACAAAGGCCTAGAACAGAAAAGTTACTTAAAGAAATAACCCTAAGAGGATAGGCCTAATAAGAACAAGATTACCTGTTACAACTATAACAAGGTTAGACATTATACGCAAGACTGTTGCTCTAAGAATAAAGTTACACGCTAGCTTAATATGTTAACTAACACTTTAGAAAAAGATATTAAAGAATAGATTGTAATTAAGGATTAACCTATTGTCTAAACAACTAATAGACTACTAATAGTAGAATAGACAGAAGACACCTCTACTACATTATTAGATAACAAGGTCTTAACTAACTTTACGTTACTACACAATTAAGAACAAGACTATAATATTAAACAATTCTAATAGATAGGATTACTCCTACTGCAAACGCAACAAAACATTTACAACTAGTACAACTAAACTAACAAAGTTAACTGAGAATATATAGAATAATATTACTAATCTCTATACAAATATTATACCCTTAGCCTACAGACAGATAGGTACTCTCTAAGAACAGATAGAGTTACAGAGGAAGAACAATCGCTACACCTAAAAAACAGAGTCTATAGAACATAGGATCTATAAGAGACTAAGAGAGTCTACAATACCTAGAAAGACTAAGAACTTATACTAGACAAGCTAGACATACACTTACTACTAGCTAGCCCTAAGCTAGTGCGCTAGAATGTAATAGTTAGAGAACTATATTAAGAGGCAGACGCAGATAAACTATATAAGACGTGCTGTAACTTATATATAAAGCAGACATACTATGCTAATAATAAGCAAGTATTAGTACTAAACCTTATACTTGCAGAATACTAAGATAGAAAGGTAAACAAATTGTATTAAATCCTACTTATAGATAGATACCTACAGGATCTTTGTAATCTAAAACACAGACTTCTATTATAGACAGCGTGCAATAGTAACTACTGCCTAATACATTATAGCAGTAAAATTAACTAATACTTTCCTTAGTAAAAGAAACCTTGTAAGTACTAATAGTATAATTGCCCTAAGAATACCTGCGCAAATTACCTATATAACAAACAAAGTATAGGAAGTTTTCTTAACGTATTAAAAGAAGAAAGTATATCTAATAGAATGCTTGTTAACAGTAGCTACATAAACTACACCTAGCAGTTCTGCCTATAACTAAAGTGTAAGAAGCACTACAACAACAAAGAAGCTAATAGATATAAGAAGAACAAGTCTTTTTTAGAGTTAACCCTAGACTCTAGAAAAGAGACCTAGAGCTGCAACGCAATTAACTTAGCTAAGCTTATAAAACTTATAGTAAGAGTTAACAGAAAAAGAATAAAGGCGCTTCTAGATTTAGGATTGTAAGTAAACTATATTTTAGGCAATACCTTATTAAGAGCTAGGCTCTAACCTTACTAGAAATAACAATTATATAAACTTTATATTGCAAATAAAGAGCAGATGCCTAATAAGTTACTTATTAGATATAAGACTACTACAGAACTTAACATCTAAGGAACTAAACAAGAAATATGCCTAGACGTCTTTAGATTAGCTGCTTACAACATTATATTAGGACTCCTATAGTTTAGAGAGAATAGCCTACAGATAGACTAGGGGAAGGAATCTATCTCTCTAGGGAATTACAACAACACAACAGATTCTAAGCCTATGTATTAGCAGCGTTTAATAGTAGATAAAAAGACAATTAACAATATTGCTTTAACTAAGACGCAGTTAAAGACATACCTAGTTAACTTAGATAATTAAGGAAGAAATACTAATACGTTATAAGTTTTAGAGAAACATGTAACTCCTAACATACCTAAGGAATACAGAAAGTTTAAGAAACTATTCTTAGAAGAAACAGGTCTAGAAGCACTGCCTAAGCATCAAGAGTAAGACTACAAGATTATTCTAGAAGAAGAGAAAAGGCTAACCTTTAGACTAATCTACAGATTATTAGAAAAAGAGCTAGAAGCACTCTAAGAGTATATTTAAGTAAACCTAAAGAAAGGTTTTATCTAAGTATTAGAATTACTAGCCAGATACTCAATTATGTTTATACTAAAGAAGAACAGCAAACTATAACTATGTATTAACTTTTAGAAACTTAATAACATTATAGTTAAGAATTAATACTTACTACCTAACATTTTAGAACTACAGGATTAACTAGCTTATACAAAGATCTTTATAGCATTAGATCTAAGAGGCGCGTACAACCTTATACGCATAAAGAAAGATAAAGAATAAAAGATAGTGTTTAGAACACGCTATAGCTACTATAAGTATCTAGTAATACTATTTAGTCTTACTAATGCCCTAGTAATGTGTTAAGCACTTATTAACAATATGCTTTAAGAACACTTTAACATATTTGTTATAGTATACCTTAATAATATCCTTATCTATTTAGAAAATAAAAAGGAATATATAGGATATGTTTATACAATTCTAATGCTACTAGAAAAGTTCTCCTTAGTAGTAGACTCTAACAAATGTAAATAGCACTAGAAAGAAGTAGAATTTCTAGGGTGCATAGTTAAGAAGAATAGAGTACAAATAAGCAAGGATAAGATTAAAGTTGTTAGAGATTAGCTAACGCCTACTATAGTAAAGGACATCTAATCCTTCCTAGGCTTTATTAACTTTAATTAACAGTTTATTTAGAACTTCTTACTAATTGCTACGCTACTTACTAAACTTACACAAAAAGACACACCTTAGAGATAGACAGAAGAATAAAGCTAGGCATTTAAGACGCTTAAAGACGCTTGTATAGCACTACCTATCCTTATTGCATTTAGAAGCAGAGAACTACTTAGATTTAAAACTAACGCATTAGATTTAGCAATCAGAATATATGCAAAACAAGAACAAGATAAGAAATAGTACCTAATAGCCTACTACTTACAAAAGTTTACACTACTAGAAGAAAATTATAACGTATACAATAAGAAACTACTTGCAATTGTAGTAGCACTTAAACATTAGAGAATCTACGCAGAGAGTTGCTTAGATCTTATAATATACTTAGACTACAAAAACCTAACAACCTTTACTACTACTAAAGTACTTAATTAAAGACAAGTATAATAGTTAGAGATATTAGGATAATACAAGTTCAAAATTGTCTATACACCTAGAAAAGATAATAGCAGAGCAGACGCTCTTAGCCAAAGATTAGATATTACTAGAACCAAAACTATAAACAGCTTAAGCATCCTTAAAAGACAAAACAATAGATCTCTTAGACTAGCAAGGTACATTAACAACCTAACAATAAAAATTAGAATTAATGTCCTAGAAGAATTACAGGAATTAATTATACAACAATACTATAATAACATAGTATATAGTTATCCTAGAGTAAGCTAAACTATAGAACTAATTTAACAGAATTACTAGTTTAAAAACATAAAGGACAAGATAAGCGCTTATATTAAGAAATGCGCAAACTGTTAACGTAACAAGCACAGTATACATACACCTTATAGAGAAATGCAGCCAATAGAGCTTCTAACTAAGCCTTAGACTAACATATTAATAGACTTTGTAACAGGACTACTACTATCAAAAGACTCTGCTACAGGATTAGCCTATAACGCTATTATAGTTATAGTAGATTGCTTTACAAAATACACTATAATGCTACTCTTTTAACAAGACTATATAGCTGTTTAGCTAGCACACGTGCTTAAGGATAGACTTATTAGATACTATAGCATACTAAAATCAATTATCAGCAATTAAGACAAACTCTTTACGTTAAATTATTAGACTACCTTAATAGCAGAAATTGGGACGCAACAAAAGCTATTAATAGCTTATTATCTCTAAACAGATAGCTAAACAGAAAGAACAAATAGAACTATAAAGACGTATCTTAAAATATACAGCAACCTGCAGCAGATAAATTGGGTTTTGCTATTACCAATAACACAGTTAGCCTACAACAACAAATTATCTAAAGCTATAGGTAAGACGCCTTACTTCGCAAACCACAGATAATATCTAAATCTCTTTACAAGAACACTACCTAGCCTAAAGGCTAAAGCTGCTATACAGACAGCAGAAGAAATAAAGAAAACCTATACTAAAATAGAAGAACAAATACAACACGCTTAGACACAGAGCATCTTATATGTTAACACAAAACAAAAAACAGTACTTTAGCTAAAAGAGAGGGATAAGGTATATCTCTACACTAAGAATCTACACACAAAACAACTAAGTAAAGGACTTAACTACGTTAAAGTTAGACTATTTTTAATTTTAAAGAAGAACAGACTAGTTATATATACACTTAAGCTTCTACTAGATGCAAAGATCTACCCTAGATTCTACGTAAGCCTACTAGAACTAGCTAACCTAGAAATACTATTACAGCAAACCTTTTGCTACAAACTTAAAGAAGAAACTAAATTTAAAGTTAAAAGAATAATAACACACTAAGGCAACAACTATTCAAAAAAATACCTAGTTAAATAGTTAGGATACAACAACTTAGAAAATATATAGAAACTAGCTATTAACCTTACAAATTGCTAATAACTACTAAACTAGTACTAAAACTTACAGAGGTATCAAGCAAATTAAGAGTAGCCTACATAGCTAGAGAGTAACCTGTTAGCGTATCTGCAGCTAGACAATCCAACGCCTCTGCCTAGACATTCTTACTTAATTTCTCTAACTTATGTGCAAGGCACTTAGCCTTCTAATGCGCTCTATCTTTTGCCTGCGCAAGTATCTTCTTATTGCGCAGCAGTTACGCAATTACTTTAGCAAGCAATTTTTTATCTACTTCTACCTTTACTTTATACTCTATATAAGTATAGTCTAACAATTTCTAAGATAAGTTTACGCATAGACGCCTAATACGCACACACTTAGAACACTTTAGATAACGCAAACTCTTTAATACTATAACAAAGCACTCTTAGTTGTTAGCAAAACAATAGTTGTAGGGTATATTAGCAAGGGTTTTGTGTTTTTAAATTTCTAGAGCAAGACGTAGTTGTTTCTTTTAAGAATTAGAAGACATAACAATGCACAAACCTTAAGACAAGATGCAGAGCACACTTATAAGGATATAACTACAATTTAAGACAAATCTAGTAAGAAAGGAAGATAGTGTTATAATTCTAGATCTGCACAGCCAATTATTTAGTACAAACCTAACATAACCTAACGTAGGCTAGTAACAAAGAACACGTAGAATAGATTACGTAACGTAGCTTACAAATAGATCTATAAGCTTACGCCTTAGCGCGTAAAAAAGATCTACTGCACGTAAGTGCGCTTACGCAGCTTATAGTAAGCCTTATAAGTATTACAACTTGGTATAACAAGCTTACGCTTTAATAAGTAAGCTTAAGGATCTCTTATAGTATATAAGAACTATAATAAACCCTTATAGATTATTGTGTTTAACTTATGTTTTAACAACTTAAGTTAGTTATATTAAGCTATATAACCTTTGTTACTCTTTTTAGAAAGCCCTAGCCTTTACTATCTTAGTAACAATACCTTCTGTATCTAAAGTAACTCTGCACCTATCCGCGAAAACCAACCTTAGCTGTACACCTAGTCTACACTAGTATTCTTATTGTTTGCTACTAGACTAACAGTCTTAACACGTATCTAGTAATCTACTTATGTCTATATACTACACTACTAATAGTATAGTAAGCTCTAGAATAATATTTTTAACTATAATAAGTTAGAGTTATAGAACGCTATAGTAGCTAATTGCAACTACTCTTCTTTTCTAGAGCGCGTATACAATAGCTTTAAAGAGGCTATAGATAGTGTAACTATATAGGTAAAGTAGTATAGAGTTTTGTACATAAAGTAGAAATAGGTGTATAGGTATTAATATTAGTTACTAATAGTATATAGCTGTAAAGCTATAAGAAAAAGACAAGGTACTAGATTATAGCGCACTAGCTACTAGATATAGTTTATAAGGATATTATAGCGTAGAGCTATTGTTTGCGCAGTAACGCGCCTACGCTATAACAATGCTACTCTAGTGTCTTTACGTATATAACGTATATAGCTACCCTAGCGTCTTAACAGCGCTATACTAGTATAGATCTAGTATATTTTAGTTATAAGAATACGTGTCTAGTTATATCTACAAAAGAAAAGTTTTACACTAAAGTTGCAGAATAGAAATTAACTTACTTTTACCTATACTACTATTATTATCTTGTAACTTTACTACTATACAAACTTCTTATAATTTTAATTCCTTTACCTTACAAAAGAATAGTAGCCTAGTTACTTAATAACAATAGATTAGAATCTACCTCTAAGCCTACTAGCTAACCTATTAAAGAAAAACACTTCTAATAAGAGATTAATACTTAGTCTAGGTAAACGCTTAGCACAGCTAAAGCGCTAGCGCTAAGAGCTTAAGAAGTAAGCTAAGATCTAGACTCTATAAAAGAAAGTACGCTTATAGGAGTAACTATTAGTAGGTAAACAGCCTCTTCTAACTTCTAAACAGCCTTTAGGCGCTCTAAATAAAATAGATCTACTAACTCTTCTAGTTAGACGCGACACGTCCTTACTAGCGTAACACTCCTAACTTAACCTATTAGAGCTACTAAGGCGTAGGCTAAAGATTAAGAAAATCTTTATCTTTAAAGGTAAGAGAGTTAGAAAGTATTAGAACTTTAAGACCTAGCTATCTATTACCTTTTAATTAGACCTCTTAGCCTTTTAGCTTAAAGACTAAAAGATTACCTTTACCTTCTAGTACCTACAAACTACGTTTTAACAGATATAGATATAGAGAAAATATAAAGATAATAGTAGAACACTAGTATAGTGTAATATAATGTCCTTTCTACTTAATTAGATTAAGAGCTCTATAAATAGAAAGCTTTAAGTTACTATATAGTTTTAAAAAGTAGTTTAAAAAGATAGCTAAATTGCAACGACGCAGGTAGGTACAGCTATTAGAATGAAATTAGATACGTATTAGAGGCATATAGGGGTACGTGTTGTATTAGAGATTCTAGATTGGCTATACACCTATAGGTCTTGTACAGAAGAACAAGGAAAACTTGTCCTTTATCTAATGCAATAGGCTTATATTTATAGTTAAGGTAGCAACTAAGTTAGAGCTAATTTAAAGCGCTTTTAGTACTGCCTCTACTATCTCTTATATACAGTAGTAAATAGGTAGGGGTTGGGTTGGAGTAGGGTACCTTTACGTAAGACCCTATACCTAACCTAACCCCTACCCATTTAATTAACGCTAAAAGTAAGTAGAGGTTAGGTTAGAGGTATCAATTGCAGGTTAAGGTTAGGTTGCATAAGTTTTGCGCAATTAAATAAAATTTAAAGTATATATCTACTAATCTTATAAAATTAGGTTTCTAAATATATAGTTAATTTTACAGAGGCAAAAACTATGCTAAGGATATCAAAAATAGCACAGTAATTACAAATTTTTATCACAATAAAGAGGAAATAAGGTCTTTATTTCTAATATACATAAAAGTAAAGGATTCTAGATCTTCTACACAATTGCCTAATAAGAGCTAAACTTCTAATAGTACCTAAGTGCAAGTCTAACATCCTTCGCCTATATAGTAACTCTTTTTGCGTAGATTGCATTTATATTTGTATCTATATTTAGTTAGAAATTTGTTAAAAAAATAGGGTTAAGAAACAAACTCTTAAAAAAACTAACTATATAGGCCTTAGCAGCCTCTTAAACTACTCTAACAGCTAATTTTTAGAAGCGAAGATTACTACTAGTGGTTTAGACGCATTCTTAAGCTATTTTGCGCAGAAGTTGCTAGAAAGGCAGCTTGCGGATAAGGAGCTTAGTAGACCTCTAGTATTAGCAGATCTCTCTAAGCGCTACAGCTTTAAGCAGTAAGTAAATAAGCGTAATAAAGAATTGTAATAACTTACTGCTTAGCTTAAGGTGCCTTTTTTTTTTAGGAGCTGCTTTTTAAGTTTTTGCAGCTAAGCTTTTCCTAGCAGATTTCCTAGCAGCCTTGCTAGCTAGGTCTTTAGTAACTATAGTGCCCCTAGTAACAGCGTTCTTAACTTTAGATTTGCGTTTTTGTAGAGCTATAGTAGTAGTGTTATAGAGTTGTAGATTTAATATTATAATAATTGAGGTTGTTTTAGTGCCTAGTAAATAAGCAGTAAGCAGGCTTAGCGTAGGAAATTAGGTCTTAGCGTAAAATTCCTGCAGGAGCTAATTAAAAACTACTAGCGCTACTAGAAGACTAGAACGTAATAAAAAACTGTGTTAACTTACAGGCCTACCTAGAATTGCGCTAGCTTTTGTTCTAGCTATATATTAAAATTAAAGGGTAGATTTCTATAGACTTGTTACTTGTTTATGTAAAATAGGCTGAAAGGCAGTAAGCGCAGGCAGTAGGCAGAAAACACGCTAGTAGACTGCTTGCGCACAGACTAACTTACTGCGTTATTAGTTGTAGGCTACTAAAATAAAACACTAAAGCTACACGCCTGCAATAGCAACACGCTTTATTATATTACTTTATTACACTTAGTGCTATAGAATCTGTTAAGTCTAAGGAAATTAAGGTTGTTAACAAGCCTAAGGGCTTTCTACCGCCTATTCCTGTTAGAGTTCTGCTAAATTTCAAGGAAGAGGAGTAGGCCTAGCTTACAATAGTAACATTCTTAGAACTTTACTATAAATTGTACTAATTTGTCTAGGGTTTTGCTTCTAGGGATAATAAGATTAGCTATATCCTTAACTCTTGTAGTAGTAATACTCTAAAGCAAGGCTAACTAACAAATTTCTAAGTTAACTCTAGCAGGCAGCTTAGCAGCAGCGCTATGTAATCTAGGGAGCTAGGTGCTATTGCAAAGGCTAAGTCCTTAGACTAATTAGCTAAATACTAGCTTAAGAAGAAGGTTAAGAGAGGCAATAGGTACAAGGCGTTGTCTCTAAGGTAACAAGCTAAGAAACTTAAGCATAAGCTTAAGGCCTAGGCAGCAAAGCGTTTTAATAGCAAGCAATCTGGTAAGTTATCACACCTTTTTATTACGTTATTTTTACTAATATGCAAAGCTAAGTAGTTAACAGCCTCTATTGCTTAGGTTAATTAAAAATAAGAGGCTATCTAAATTAAAATTAATATGCGCGCCTACAACATTGTTATAAAGAGGTCCTCTGCAGTAACTTTAGACTTAGAGCAAAAAAAATTGTTAGCTTAAGCTTATACTCGCGTTTATAGGCCTAGTAGGGCTGTAGAGAGGATACTCTAAAGGGAGTATACTTGTAGGCTATACCTCCTTAAGAGGAATAGCTTTAAGACACTACAGGCTAAGGCTAAATAGCTTAAATTTTGCAATAAGCTAACGCCTAACAAGTTGGCTCTAGTAACTGATTAGAATTAGCAGTAAGTTTATCACATTATTTTATTACGTACTTATTCTAACTAGTCTGCTAGAAGGCGTAAGCTAACACCCCTCTCTATGTTTAATTAGCCTCTAGAGCTCTATAGTAATAGGCCATACGTTAAGAGACGCGATAAGACTAAATGTAAGGAAGAGGTTAAAGATTCTAGTAAAGAGCTAGAGGCATACTACAAGACGCTGCCTAATAAATATAAAGATAAGGAGGATAAGGATTAGAGCAATAGCACCTAAAAGAGGTTCTCTAATAGTACTTAGAAGGGCTGTTTAGACGCTAAGTAACATATATAATTAAATCTGCTGTATATTATTGCCTAATATAGTTAAGACTTGAAAATTTTGCTACTACTGTAAAACCTAATTTCTTAATTTCTGAAAGTTTAGCCCTACTATCTGCCCCCTAACTAGAGGAATAACGCCTCTAGCAGAACGCCTACCTCTCTTACTTAAAGTAACACTAAACTGTAGTTTTGCTATTCTATTGTTGCTACAATTACTACCCTCTTCCTACAAGACATTACTACTTTGTTATTACACTTTTTTATTACACACATAGACCTAAGCAACCTCCCTTTACTTCTAGACAACCTATACTCTAATCTGCCTAAAATACTCTACAAATTTATACTTAACGCCTCCTAAATCCTTAAGTCTAGAATTAAGAGAATAGTTACTGTCTTTAAGTAGCTAATTTAAGACAATGCTACTATATGTGCTGCATAGGATGCCTAGTAGCAGAATATGTTATAGGCCTAAGACCTTAATAATTCTAATCCTTAATAGAGTAGAGCTAAACGTTCTGCTATTATATAGACTTAATTTAGAGAAGAGGCCTATATTAAAAGCAGCAAACTACACGTATATTACCTAAACTGTAGGCATATACTTTAACACCTAACTAACAAGCATATAGGGACAAAATACCTTAGTAACTACCTTTAGTCTAATAGTTACAAAAAGGTTATAGAATCTATCTACACAAGGCAGCTACTCTTATTTGTTACACTATTACGTCTACAACCCCTGCAACTGTTTACTACCTAGCAATTTAAACTAGAAATTGTACAGGTACTTCTTAATAGGAACTAGTCTTTTTAAATATTAGAGCAACTCTTATTTTGCTACTTTGTAGAGTTTCTTTAGCCTGGTACTACTATACCCAGCTAATACAAGTTTACTCTTATGCTCTAGAAACAATACAAGCAGGTAACTAAAAACCTTCTTTTTAATCTTAGCAAGTTAACAAAAATCTTAATTGCCCTTAACGCCTAGTCTGCAGCTAACTACCTAAGCTTTTTGGCTATTAAAGCCTATTATATTAACACTAGTTAGCAGATAAGAGAGGTTCTATTAGATTTTGTGCCCTTGCGTAGGCAGCACACTAGGGTTTCTATAGTATCTAATCTTATACAGGTACTTAAAAACACAAAAACATTAAAATAATTACTAGCAGTTACCTGTAACAACGCTTTAAACAACAGTACCCTTAGCAGAAGCCTAGAAAGCAATCTTACTAATAAGAGAGTTTCTTAGAACGCAAAGAAAAACACTATACTATGCCTTGCCTATATTATTAACCTGGTAGTGCAGGACATAATAGCCTACCTAAGGCTAACAGCCTTGCCTAAGATTAAAGAGGCTTAGTAGCTGCAACGCTATTACGTTTACTAGATTAATAATAGTATATTAGTGCTTAACTCCTTGCAAAAGGTATTTTACACCCTTTATTACAATTCTTTATTACGCACTAAGCTCTTCTAGATCTAAGCAATTTGTATTGCTATTAATTTGTCTCCTTAACATTTTAAACAATTCCTAAAGGTACAATCTAATATACTGCCAAAAAATTAACTCTGTATAATTTGAGATATTAAGACTAGGTAGAATTTAACCTATAATATGTGCGAGCGCGCCTGCTCCCTAGCTACTTATATTAACAAGTAGCTAGAGCAAGAGATTACACTTAATTAGGCTCTGCAAGGTAGCAGTAGTAATTTACAGGATAATAACGTAGTTACAGACTTTAAGAACCTTAAAAGGCTTTAGCTAGCACCTGCTAAGTAGTTACACCTTAGAGTAATAACACGTATGCTAGTAAACTTTAAAACAGCTACTAACAGAATTAGTAAAAGCAACACACCTTAGGCCCTGTACATCTAGTTAATATATAACTAACTTTTTAACTTTCTGAATTAAATAACAACTAAGCTATCTAACAAGAAGAATAAGACTAGCTATTGCAAGGAGTAGCTAGCTGTAGTAAAGGTAGTAGTAGAGAAAGGTAAGAAGAAGTTGTTAAAGTATTATTTACGTATAGATAAGGAACAAGGATATCTTTACAACGTTACAACTGTCCTTAATCTATCTTAGAAGCTTACTGCATATAAGGTAGAGACTATGTTTATTACATATGTTTATTACAGCGCACTGCTAATAACACCTAGGGTAACATATAGAGACTAGACTTTAAACGTATATACTAGCGTTAGTTTCTAGACTATATTAATTAATACAAAAACAACCTTGCAGTAACAAATAGAGACTGCACTCTAGTTTATCCTTTGCAACTACAGCGTCTACCTAAACACTAGTAGTTTAGAAAGCCTCTCTTCTAAACAACATAGTCTAGTAGGTTAAGCGCTAATATCTCTTATAAAACTAACGCAAGCATTAGACTACTCTGTGTAGAAGCTCTTTGCTACTTTAGCACTCCTCTAACTAGTAAGGAAGATAAAGAGGAGTTATTAAATATACTTGTCTGGTAGCAGGCTAATGTAGACACGTACCTACGCCTAGCCTAGGTAGCTAAAGACGTACTAGCTGTACTGCTTGCAGAAGTTAGGGTTAAGCGCTTATTTAATACTATAAGAAACGTCCTAAGAGATTAACAGTACAGGCTTAGAGCAGAAACAATCTAGAAGATTATAGTTATAAAACACGTAATTACTAAGAAGGACGTACAACTAAACTGTTCTACACTACAATTGCTAACTGCAGGATCCTAACATAGCGCTAAGAGTGTCTAGGATCTACTTAAGCTTTTAGGTCCTATTAATTTTGCTAGTCTAACTAGCTCTAGAATCTAACGTTTTAAGGATTAGACAAGTAATAAGGAGCAGAAGAGTAACAGAGAAGATAACATTAGGGAATCTGCAACGCCTTTATATAGTGCACTACTCTAGACTCCTTAGTATAAGTAGCGTCTATAGAGGAAGAGATTAAAGCCTTCTTGTTTCTTAGACTAGCAAGCGTAATAAAAAAATGTAATAAATAGTAGCTCTTAACTATCTAAAATAACCTTAGTTAAAAACTATAATAAATATCTATAATAAGCAGATTATAAAGCTTATTAAACAGCTGCAAGATTAGACTATTCTTGCAATAACCTTATTTTAGGATACACGCTAAAATACACTTATTTCTTTTGCCCTACTTTACTCCTAAGTAACATACTTGTTACAGGCGTTAGATTAGAGGCGCTGTATAAGTATAACCCTATAGCAGGTACCTTAACTAAACTAACAACCTAACCTTAACACCCTAAGCTGTATACCCTAACCTAAACCCTACACTAGCCCCTACATAACCCAAACTCTACTCTACCCCTCTTGTGCTTAACTCTAACCCAACTCCTACCTATAAGCAGGTACCCTAAACCTATTTACTAGCGTACTCTTATATAATCTGTTACTAAGCCTTTATAGAGTATTAGATATAACATATATTTGCATATACCTGTTACATTACTCTCCTTCTTAAAATTAATAGCTTCTATTAATTAGGTCTGTATTAGTGTGCTTTTAGATACCTTTTAAAATTTTTAAAAAGTCTTATTTACTTTAACTTTAGATTTCTAATAACGCGTTGTAGCTATTTGTTGTTATTTTACTTAGCGCAGCAGCGCGTTTGTTATCTTAACTTTACCTAGAGTTTTTAGAGTATATATACAAGGCTAGCCCTTAGTATACTACTTTCTTATACTCTTTCTCTACACGTTTGTATACCTATAGCTATCTAACTACTCTTCTAATTTAATTGCTAGCTAACTGTTTTGCAGATACACACAATACCTATTTCTGTCTCTCCTAAGGCTTATCCTTTAGCTAATTAGGTTATTTGCTTACAGGCTGCAAGAGCTTTTGCCTACAGCTATTTTAATATTAAGTTTAGATTCTATTTAGACGTGTCTAAGAAGTGTGCTTATTGCACACTCTTAAATAAGAAGTGTTAGCTAGTTTCTTAATATGTAGGCTAGAAGTATAATAGTCTTTTAGAGGCTCTTAATTGTATATTTGCTACCTTAGGTAGTAACAAGAAGAACAAGGTAGTAGCAGAGAAGAAAGCTAACGTGCAGTTAGCTGCGTTTTAGTTAGCTACTACTATGCAAGTTAGCTTTGCATAAGTAGCTAACTTAAATACTACTAACCTACTAGTTAGCGCTTACTACTAGAGGAAGGAGTTAGCTAAGAAGGTTAAGACAATAGCTAGAGAAGTAAAGACCCTTAGGTAGTCTGTATCTAGGCTAGTTAAAGTAGTAGTAGAGTTAGTAGATACTCTTGTAGCATCTAGAGTAGAGCAAAAGGTAAAGAGAGTAGTAGTAAAGTTAGGTAGCTCTTGTATATAGATCTAAAACAGAGGAAAACTAGGTAGTACGTTAGTGTCTGTACCTAGGGATTTAGACAGTTAAGAACGTTCTACTAGTAGCAGTAACAGTCTACTATTAGATCTAATAGAAGAGTAAGACTCTTATTGTTAATAGCTGTTACCTACTAGTGTAGTAGTTGCAATATTAAGTTTAATTTTCTAATATAATTGTCTTGTAATGCTGTAAGATCTTTAACTCCTTTTTCTTATGCTGTAATCTACTTGCCTAACGCTTATAAGAGTCCTAGCTGTTTTAGATAGCGTTTATAGAACGCTTGCAACATATATAGGGCGCCTATAAAGTTTAAGGCATTGTACTAGGTAGAGTTAGAATTATAGCCTACTTATTTTACGCAATACTTTAGAATAGAGCAGTACAACTTGCTAGCTAGGATCTCTTTAACTTTCTATTCTTTAACGCCTTAAATTGGGATACTAGATAGGTTTAGGCTTAGCTAACTAGGCAGGAGGTTGTTAGGGTTCTTGCAAAGGACATCTAGAGCAAACACGTTATAGATCTTAGATCCTTTAGGTAGCTTTAGTTAGAATAAATAGCTAACTTGTTCTAGAACTTTAAAAAGGCCTTCCTATAATTTAGCAAGTTTGCAACTTAGGCAGGTAACAGATAGGTTTTAGGTTAAGAGGTAAACCTTATTACCTACTGCCTAATTAACAGGTTAATAATATTTGTTTACCTTAGCAGCTATTTATTGCTGCGCCTTCTCTATATTGTCTTTAGCTGTGTGCTAGGCTTTATGCATGCAGGTAGCTAAGCTTAAGGCATCTTTAACGTTTACATCTTTGTATTTCAAAGGAAATAATACCTAATCCTAGCTCTGTTGTGGTTTAGATCTGAACAGGAGCTAGTATAGTGCTATACTAATTGCAGAGTACAGCAGCGTAGCTTAGGCTTAATTAATTATTAGCAAGAGGTTACTCTAGTTATTCTAGTAATAAAATACAAAGGGCGTTAATTATTAATTAATATACTTGTTTATAATCTTAGTTTGTCTATTAGTTTGTTTATAGTAGGCTGTAGAAAGCTTAATTTGCACGCCTAGGATCTTATAGAACTTAGACTAGAATTAGGACATAAACTAGAGGCTGCAGTTAGACACTATGCTTTTAGGCGTATAGCTAAATTAGTATACCTATTAGATAAATAAATAAGCTATTTCTTAAGCGTTAATTATTTTATAGTAAGGAATAAAAACAGCTTGCTTTAATAGGCAATTAATAATAACTATAATTTAATTATAGCTATTCTAATTAGTTAAGAATGTCTTAAAATCTATACACAAATGCTGCATAGGCCTATTAGGAATTAGTAACAGATAGAAGAACCCTTAGGATTAGAGCTGTCTTAGATAAGATCTTTAATAGGAAACGCAGTTTTGTACATAGCATTTGCATATAGCTTTTATGCCTTTCTAGTAGTATTACTAAGCTAAGAGCTAATACGTCTTTATAGCGCTTAGGTAAGCAGTAGATACCTAATTGTAAGCTTCTCTAATTAGTTAGGTGTATAAGAGAGAATTTCTAGGTACACAAAGGCGTAAGTAATAAAGCAGTAGTTTTTCTTAGACACAATATAGCTGTAGTAGCTTAAAACGCTCTTCCTTAAAGGAGTAGCAATTCTCTACTAGTAGGGCTTTAATTAGTTCTAACAAGTTAAGATTTAAGGGGGCACTAATAGATTAGACTAAAATAGCTAAAATATTAACCTCTAGCTAGTTACAGATATAGTTCTAAGCTAGTTTAGAGTTAACTAAGGGGTTTAGGCGTTTAGGTCCTAGAAGTATACAAGATCTGTTGTCTTGTTAGGCAGCCTTAACCTTACTAATATCTTATTCCCTTTAGCTTAGGATATTAGCTTACTTGTTAAGCTTGCCAGGCGTATACTTAATGCAGAAATTAAAAGAGGCAATAATCTCTGCCTATTATGCTTAACGTGTATTAAGAACCTTAGTAGTTATAAAGTATTCTAAGAAGTAGTAATCTAAATACACCTAGATTTAACTTTGTATAAAGGTAAGTTTAGCTCTCTACTTCTTAAACGCTTTTAGGATAGCAAAAAGTTCTTTGTTATATATTTCTTAATTAAGCTTAGCCCTAGATAAGGCGTAACTGTAGAAGGCTATAGAATACTACTTGTTGTTAGAGTGCTTCTAAGAGAGTACTCTTACTATTACTCTATCTAACGCGTTAGTTTCTAACTTTGTGTTATACTTAAGATAGAAATAAGATAGCGTAGAAATAGCTAGGAGTAAGGCTTTAATCTAATTAAAAGCCTGTTAGTAGTCTATAGTCTATTCAAACAGTGTAGAAGGACTTTAAAGCTTTAGGATTAGTTTAGCTACACAGGAGAAATCCTTAATAAACTGTTAATAGAAACTAGCAAAACTAAGAAATAACTTAACGCTAGTAACTATAGTAGGTTTAGCCTAGTTTTAGAGTGCTTCTACCTTGTTAGAGTTAACTTTAGTACCCTAGTTTGTTAAAACATAGCCTAGATACTTTGTGCAGGTTACATAGAATTTACTCTTCTAAATATTTACTTAGAGTCCTGCGGTACGTAGGCGCTCTAGGACCTTTTAGACGTGTTCCTAATGTAAGTTTATATCCTCTAAGTAAATTAGAATGTTATTAAGATACGCAATATAGAAATTGTTAAGATAATTAATTAGTATATTGTTTATGTAGCGCTAATACGTTGCTAGCCTATTACACAAGCCAAAAGGAAGAACCTTACACTTGTATGTACTGTAATAGGTCTAAAAGGTAGTATACTCTTTAGAGTTAGGATCTATACAAATTTTGTTAAAGGCAGCCTAAATATTAAACTTAGTAAAGATCTTGGCTTTAGAAAGACGTAATAGTAGCTTATTAATGTAAGGGATTAGATAGACGTCTTTACGCGTAAGGGCGTTAATCTTCTAGTAGTCTACACAGATGCGTATATCTCTATTTGGTTTACGTATATAAAGAATAGGTAAAGCAAAAGGGCTTTGGCTAGCCTTAATAAAACTCTTCTAAAGGTGTTCCTAGACGTAGGCCTTGGTAGCTTTAAGCTCCTCCTAATTCTGCTTGTACA
This sequence comes from Ampelomyces quisqualis, assembly GCA_018398575.1. Lineage (NCBI taxonomy): Eukaryota > Fungi > Ascomycota > Dothideomycetes > Pleosporales > Phaeosphaeriaceae > Ampelomyces > Ampelomyces quisqualis. The sequence goes on from JAGTXZ010000005.1 coordinate 2,624,543, forward strand.
GGAGACTAAACGCATTTAGTAATAGTTCTTTAAGAACAATCTTGTAATTATACAGATAGTAAGGAGGTAATTAATTAGCTACTAACTTGCTAAATATATCCTAATACTAGGAGTAACAGGCAGGTAATCTCTTATCTAATTGGCTTTAATTGTCTGCGTTGTCCTTAGAGGTAAGGATCCTGTTAATCTTATAGAGGCTTATTATAAAGAACTTGTTCTAGAGCTTCTTTATAATAAAGTGAAATGCATTAGCGGAAATAAGAGCTATGCAGGTGCTTAGAGAGGGTTTAGACTTTAAGCGGTTTTGCTTAGTTGGGGTATAAGGAATCTCTAAGATTTTTTAGGCTAATAGGAGCTTTAAGCATCTCTTAATACAATAAATAGAAGAAGAGGAATAGTAAGGACTGTTTTAAATATAATAGTCTTCTTTCTCTTATAGGGCGTTGCGTTGTTGCATATTAAGATAGATAGTAGCTAGCACTGTAGTTTAATGTAGAATAGTAGAAATAGAGAGTAAAGAATTGTATAAATAGGGGTACTTAGATAGCCAAATAAACTGTAACTTATCTGTGTCTAATTAAATTTTAAATTGTCTTAACTATTAGAGGCTAAGTCTACAATCTTAAGACTTAAGATTAAGGATAAGAAATAGGCAGTTTAAAATCTTTTGGCTATTAATATTTAAGTGTAGTTAAATATATTAAGTAACTAAAGAAGTAATCTAATCTTTAAAGCTACGTACCTAAACCTAGAAGAAGAGCTTCTAGATAGGTTGATATAAAGCTTTAGAAACAGATAAAGTAATTTGTAAATTTAAAAATAGGAAACCTTAAGCACTAGTGTTAACAAGAGTATTAAGGCATAAGCTAATACCTTAGTTGTAAAGAAGCGCAGGTATAAGAAAATAGAAACTGCAAAACAAATAAGAAAGGTTAAGGTAGAATAGATTGTAACAGTTTAGGCCTAGAGAGGGAGTTTTCCTTAGGCGCTTCTGTTTCCTGTATAATATACCTTTTGGTTAGGTTGCTCTTAAGCATCTTTAAACTTATCTACTTTTATAGCTTTAATCTAACGCACATAAGGCTTTATATAATTACTAGTATAGTGTTCTAGTTTACTACAATTATAACAACTACTAGGAGTCTTCTATTGTTCTAGCTTAGGGGTCTTTATAAGAAGACGTACTATTATAGATTAGTAGGCTAGCGCAGAATTTGTTAGGGCGCTAGTAGTAGCTATCTAATTTGGCTCTAAACTCTGTTGTAAGGCTAACCTAATTAGAAATTTAGTAGCAGCTAGTGTTATACTTAGTGTAAGGTTGTTCTTCTACTCTATATTGTATATAGTAAGGTGTTCTACTATCTAATTAAATAAGTTCTTCTATTAGTGCCTAAATTCTAGGTTAGGGGCTTGTAGTCCTAGCGTAATTTTTGTCTACAAGTAGTAAAACCACTCTAAAGGGGGTACTTGTTCCTTAACTGCAGAACTTAGAAACCTAGCTTTAAACAAGAGAAACGTTTCCTTCTTAGGTATCTGCATTTAATTAAAGGCTGCACAGCTTTTGGCTACCTTGTTACCTATAATAAAGTAAGACTTAAGTAGCTTAATTATTTACTTAGTGTTCTAGAATTACTCTTAATTAGTATCTAATAAATATTATAGCTTAAGATCGCCCTTAGCTAATCCTGTAGTATAGCCTTAAACTAAGGCTATGCGTTGTCTTTTAGTCTAATAGTAATCTAAGTTAATTTTAAGTTAATCCTAAATAGACGCTTGCTATTAGCAAAAGGTAGGATCCTTTCTATTACTAAGGTTGTTAATATTAGGCGTTTTCTTAGATTGTTAAAGTTAGCAAAAGCCTTTATAGCAATATAAGTACTTAGATGTAGAGCTGTTAGATAAACAGTAGAGTGCAGAATTGTTCTAGAGTAATTTAGTAGTAGGTAGAAGCTTGTCTAGTCCTACTAAAGGAGTTAGTCCTTTCTTAAGAGAATTAATTTCTGCTAATACCTGTTTTAATTCTTGTTGTAATTAATTAACCTCTATTTAGGTAGAGGTAGGATTTGGTAGAGGTACAGGTCTAGCTCTAGGCTAAGAGAGTCTATCTCTAGATTCTTTAGTATCTGTCTTTTTTGCTTTAGCACTCTGTTACTAGATTGTTACAGTTAATATAGAGTTGTCTTAGAAGAAGGCTCTTAAGGTTAGTAATTCTTTAGAGGGAGTTATTAGCGTTGCCTCTAATACTCCTAGGTTATTAATAGTCTCTAAGTTTCTATTATAGCGCCAAACGCAACTTTTACTAAATTAATCCTAACTGTGTGTTAATAAGAAGATTTAAACCTAAAAGCTTTAGCTGTTAAGAGATCTAAGGGATCCTAACTGTGTTTAATAGATTTAAGGTTGCAAACAGATCTAATTTAGATATTATTCTATGCGTTTTAACGCGATCTTTTTAAAAGTAAATTTTAATATTATCTAAATACTATTACTAGTAGGACGAAGTTTTCCTTGTAATGTAACAACGCAGGTAAGTACAGCTATTAGAATTAAATTAGATACGTATTAGAGGCATATAGGAGTGCGTGTTAAATCAGAGATTCTGGATTAGCTATACACCTATAGGTCTTGTATAGAAGGATAAGGAAAACTTGTCCTCTATCTAATGCAATAGGCTTATATTTATAGTTAAGGTAGCAACTAAGTTAGAGCTGATTTAAAGCGCTTTTAGTGCTGCTTCTGCTATCTCTTGCATAATCTGTTACTAAGCCTTTATAGGGTATTAGATGTAACATGTGTTTGCATATACCTGTTACATAAATAGTAAACAAATTTGTAGCTAATCTATCTACTTTAGAAAATTAGGTAAACTTCTCTTATAAGCAGAAACACCTAGTAATGCACTTGTATAGTAAACTCTACCTAAAGATTAGAGTAGCCTTTTCTAACTATATAGAGTTCTTTACTACCTATAAAAAACTAATTAAACGCGCTGTAACGCTAAAAGATAACTTACACTATAGTAGTAGTATACTATTACTATACTATTGCATATATAGAACGCCTAGCACAAGAAAAACTTTATAGTTAAAACCTAATATAATAGCTCTATAACGTTGTGTTACTAGCACTGCAAACTTAAGCCTAAAGCTAACTAACACCTGCTACTACTGTAGTAAGATAGGCTATTAGGCTAGAGAATATAGATTAAGGCTTAATAGCTTCTTTTTTGTTACTAGCTTAAACGCAATACAAATAAAAAACAAGAAGGCCTAAGAGAATTTTCTCTTTTAATAGATTAAATTCTATTATAATAGAAGAATTGTATTAAAGTACTTAAGACGCTATACAATAATAGCGCTACGCTACCTATATAAATACTAATTAACTATAGCGTAGAACTTGGCATAATTATAAAAGAAAGTTACTTTACTTTAAAACTTTTCTTATATTAATAGCACTGCGCTACTAACTATCTACTTACCTAACTTAAGCACTATACCTAGCTTTTACACTTATTAAGCTTATTTAACAATAAAGAATAACTAGAGCGTTACTAAGTCCTTTACTACTATCTTATACAAGATTACTAATTATAGGAGCTGAGTGATACTATGGATTAAAGTTGTTGTAAGTGAAAAGAATTCTATTACTTGTTCTATACTATGTAAGGATCAATTAGATTAAATACACTAAGCCAAGAAACAGCTTAATAAGTTAGTCTAGTCCTAAATAGATTCTATCTTATTAGTAACATGCTTAGTTATTACACGTAACAATCCCGTAATCTGTTAATTTACATACTCTGTTACACACCCCCTAGATTACGCAAACTTGTTAGCTTGCCTAATCTATTTAGTAGAGCAGAAGTAGTAATTAAGGTAAATAGTAGTGCTACTCTATATTGCAGGCGTTGCGTTGCTTAATTTATTAGCTTAAACGTTAGTTATTAGCGCGTAAATTCCTAATTATTCACTATATATATAACCAAATCTAATATTAGTATTATCTGTCTAAAAAATGTAGCCTACGTTATCTCCTTAGGCCTTGTGTGTAGGTTTTGTAAGCGGGCAGTCTATAGGATAGGTGCAAACAGACTATTAGTAAGAGTTTACCTGTTAGCTAAGCTTTAATTTAGAGCGTTTACTATTACTTAGCCTATTAGCTAGGTAAGAGGCAGTTTGTTTACGCGTATTATTATAGAGCAAGATTGCGCGACTAAGTAAAAGAGCAGTAGGTAAGCTTGTTACCTAGCAGTCGCGTTGCTTAAGTATAAGAAGCCTGCCTGCTTCTATACTCTTACACTCTAGGGCATTAATTAACTTATTAATTAACTTATTAACTAGCTACCTATCTATTAATTCTCTTTATTATCTACTTTATCTATCTACTCTATTATAGTAAGTTTTTTCTACTTTTAATCTAGTTTGTTGCTAACTCTAGTAGCCTCCTAAGAAGAATCTATCTGTTGTAATTAACAAGATAGCTTACGCGTGCGCCTACAAAAAGAACGCTACTGCTCCTACGCCCGCTAACAAGAGCAAGGATAACTAGGTCTTAGTAAATCCTTTGCGCTAATTCTAGCGCAAGACTAAGCAACGCAATACTACGCCTAAGAGTAGAGTAGTTTCTAGCAAAGAAACTGTTAAGGTTAAGAAGAGAAAGCTTTGCTCTAGTTTGTGCTTACGCTGCGCCTTTTAGTTTACTAATAATTAAAGCAACAGCTGCTGCTATAGTAGAGCTAAATTAATAATAAGCAAGCGTTGCACAGCTTGCCTAAACTATTCTTGCGTTAAGGTGTAGGTTGTTCTAATTACTATTAGTAATATAATTACTAATTTAAGTAGCCTAAGCAATCTGCGTAAGCAGACTATAAAGATTATTATTAGCGTGTTTAAAGAAACTATTGCAGTAAGTTTTAAAGCTTCTTTAATCTTAGAAATAGCTAACTTATTTATAGGAGCTAGAGAAAGCTTACGCGTAGCTTAACTAGTAGCTTAAGGCTGCAAAGGCCTTATAGTAGGCTTAGAGCGCTCTAGCTCCTACTAGTTTTAGAGTAAGCTTAAGCTATATTAATCTAACTTTTAGCTTACTAGGAAAGGAGCCTGCGCGTCCTGCTTAAGGTTTTGAGGGATATAGGCAGTAGGGCTTTAGTAGAGCGTTAAGCAGCTTTGTAGCTTAGAGTTTGTTTACGCTAGTTTACAACTAGCTGTTGTTTAGTTACTAGCGTTGCAGCTCTTTTCTGCCTAACGCTCTACTGCTTAAGGAGCAGCTTTAGGCTGCTTAGACTCTAATGCCTAAGCGTTAGGAGCTAGCGTAGGATTAGTTATTGTCTCTATCGCCTAAGGCTATAGAAACAGTTAGAGATTTACTGTCTCTAAGCTGTAGATTAAGGGCTTCAGGTCTCTTAATTGCTAAGCGTTGTGCTTAGGCTTACAAGATAATTAATAAGGTCTTTAACTTTATAGAGGTAAGTTTCTAGATAGTTTTGCTTATAATTTAGCGTTAGTAGTCTTAGTTTTTGCGTGTTTGCTCTGCTCAGATTCTATAGTAATCTTAAGCTTTAAGAGCAAGCAAATCAATTAGTAGATAAAAAAGTTAAATTAATCTCTGTGTTTTTTAAATTATTGCTTTGTAAGTAACTTGCTTATATCCTTAAGGTTAAGAAGCTACTTAAACTTAAGAAATTATTAATAGGTAAGGTTCTTAGTAAGACTATTAGCTAGCATTAATCTAGATTCTAAATAGGATACTTAGAATAATCCTTTTAAGTGCTCTTGCCTAAGCTACATATTCTAAATGTTAACATGCCTAAGCTTAGTAGATATCTGCTTATTTTTCCCTATAACTAATTAGATAGTTTGCTAATTATTACACTAAATATTCTAAAGATCTTCTAGATTAAGCGTAAGCTCCTTAAAGAACTAGTTAAGCGCTATAGATTCTTTTGCAGCGTATTCTAGAGCAAGCAGCTTAGCTTTAGTTGTTAAGGTAGTAACTAATCCTTGCCTTACAGCTTTCTAAGAGATTGCTCCTCTAAACAGGATAGCTATATAACTATGTAAGGAGCGCCTAGTTACTTTATTGTTAGCGAAGAAGGCGTCCCTACAAATAGTTAGTTCTAGACTATTAAAATTACTATACTTAATCAAATTAAACCTTGTTTAATACAGGTACATAATTACTTGTTCAACAGCTTTAAGATGCTTGTCTAAAGGATTAGTTAAGAAATAGAAAAGCTTTAAGACTGCGTAGGCTATATCTAGCCAGATTATAATTGCAGTGTAGAGGACTAATCTAACTCTTTCTTAATAGGCCTTAATTTCTTACTTACTAGCTTCTCTAGTGTTCTTGTAGAGCTCCTTAGATAGCAATAGTGTTAGAGGGAATAATCTATTGTGTAGTCTAAATTTCTTAGTAATCTTATTAATATAGGCGTTATAGACTAGAGTAATTGATTAGTCTAATCTGTTTTAGATAACCCTAATCCTAAGGAACTATTTAACTAGTCCTTGATCCTAGATTTTATATTTGCTAATAATCTTAGACTATAGAACCTTAGCTTTAAGCTCGTGATTCTTGTAGTAAATAAGCAGGATATTATTAACGTAGAACAGAACTAAAATTGTTTAGTCCTAAGTAAAGAAAAGGCAGGGTTCTTCTTTAGATGCAAGTAGTCCTATCTCGCGCAGTAATCTTAAGAATTCCTTATACCAAAGTAATAGAGATTCTCTAAGCCTGTAGAGCGCTTAGTTAAGCCTTACACAAAGCCTAGCTTTCTTAAATTTATCTAGTAGATTACAGATTACTAGATTGTTAGCTGTGATTAAGGCGTTAAGGAACACTCTAACTACGTTATATTGCATAATTTCTAGATCAAACTAGGCTGCAATAGCTATAGCAATCCTAAAAGACTTGGCTGCTAGTGTAGTAGCGTACGTAGTAAGTAGAGAGTCCTTCTCCTAGAGATCTCCTCTTACTACAAGCCTAGCCTTACACTTTAGAAAGTAACTGTCTTAATTAAACTTGTATACCTAGACCTATTTTAATAGGATTAGTTAATCCTTAGACTTGTGCTTTAGAATCTCTTTCCAAGTACCTTTTTTATGTAGCTAATTAATTTCCTTAAGAGAGGCATCTAACAACAGACTTTTTATTAGATGTTAAAGCATCTGCTTCTATGTGTTAGGCAGCTTAGGCATATTATCTCTATAAGCACGCTTCTTAACTATTTACTAATTCTAATTACTTAGCATTACTGTTATAATTATAGCGTTTAGTGTTTTGTAACTAGAGCGCTCGTTCTAGGCTTCTATAAGGCCTAGAAGGAAAGTGTTCTTAAAATTGTGTTTCTAGTAATCTATAAATAGATCTGCAATTAATATATTTACACTCTTACCCTCTATCTAATTGTTATAATCCTTCTTGCGGCAAAGCAACATGTATTAACTTAGTAGTTTATTAATTTTAAGGACTGCTCCTTGCAGTTAACAACTTAATTATGTAAGAGAATTTGCTAATTCTACTTTGTCTAGGGCTCTAGAGTTACTACTCCTAGGTTGAGTAGCAGGGGAGGAAAAAGCTAACTGCCTATCCTGTTAGGAACCTATCTAATCCCTGGATACTAACAGGCTAGCTCTTTCAGAACCTAGCAATAGTCCTTATCTGTCAGATCCTACACGCTTAATAAGCTTAATACTAGATAACCTATCTAGTTCTAGTGTTAACTCTAGCGTAACAAGCCTAGTATATTTACTTTAGTCTAAGAGGATTCTTAAATGCTTGCTAGCCTTACTAGCACTCCTCTTAGTTTCTGCTTCCTTTCCTTTGTAATTATAAGATTAGCTAGTCTCTGTAATCCTTAGAATTGGATGCTTACCCCCAAGCTGCTGCTTAGTAACCTTAGTAATTTCCTAGCTTAGTTGATCCTGTAGAACAGGCAGGTTAATATCCTGCCTAGGATTATTAAGTTTACTAACGTGTAAAATATCTACAATTTGAAGCGCCTACTCTTTAGGCATCTTATCTTCTTTGTTGCTAGAGTAGAATGTAGATTTATTAAAGGTAACGTCTCTTAATGCAATTACTTAATTAATTAATAGGACCTATATATAATAGATATTAGAGGCTTAATAGCCTACTAGATATCTAATGTAGCTATAAGGGTTGACTTTAAACTCTTGCTTGTTCCTGCCTACTGCTTAGTTGCGATTAAGGGGATACGCTCTGCAGCTATAGGCATAAATACTACTCTAGCTTAGGCGTAGATTAGTAGTCCTGTGCCTAGTAATTGCTAGCTTGTACCATTGAAAATATTGTCTAAACTAGGCGTGCAGGACCTTATTTAGGGATCAAAAACCATAGATTTTTAATAGGCTTATGCTATGTAAGTAGGCAGCCGCATCTATAATATATAGCTAGAGCTTAGTCAGAAGATTTGCACTTATATGCATCTTAATTAATTTTGTGATTAGCTTCTAGCCTGCTTGCTTAGCTAATCTATTTAGCTGATGCGTGTATAGTAGTAGGCGTAGTATTTTAATCCCTTCTTGATCTGCCTATTTCTTATACTGTAAACGCCCTCTCTAAGGCAGAGTCGCAGTATTATTATCCTAATAGATTTCTACAATCTTCAGATTAAATTTGTTTCTAACCTAGGCTGTAAATTAGCAAATTACGCTTATAATCTTAGTTAACGTCTTGTTGTAAAGGTTGTAGTTAAAAAGCTTACCTAAGTAGTCCTCTTTGATAATTAAGAACTATTCTTTATAAAGCCTGCTAGTTAGCATATCAAACAGGTCTTAAGAAACTTAATAGAATAGTTATAGTAATCTTTCTCTTAGTTGTTGTAAGACAACTTAAGTTGCATAAGTAACTAAGCAGTCCTAACAATTAATCCTTTTAGTCCCATTTATCTTAACGTTTTAGGCTAACTAGGCGAGAGCCTAGAGTGCTTGCTAGCCTAGGTAGCCTAATCTTTTGTGCCATAGATCCTTGTTATTATCTCTTAAGTAATTGATGTCTAATTAATGTAAAGTGTGCAGGATTAGTAGTTGTAGAACGTAGCGTGCAACCTAGTTATATTTAATAAACAAGAAGTTGTAAGCCTTATAAAGCTTGTGTATAATAACGTTCTGCTTGTATAATCTAAACTAAAGAGTGCTGTCTAATCTACTATGCTATATACCTGCCTACTTAAGCAGTGCTGCGGATATAATGTTTATATAAAAGCTATTAATAACTTTAACCTTTTTAAGCTTTAGGTCTCTTGTGTATAGGCCTTCTAGACTATGTAGAACATTCCTGATTACTCAATCACTATACCTAGTTACAGGAAGTAACTGTGTTCTAGCCTTAACCCTTTCCTTAGAGTAGGTAGGACTAAACATTCTTAGAATAAGGAGTAACTAATTATTAACAAGGTGCACTGCACTAGCCCTATTATAAACAGTACTTCTTAAAAGTAGATAGGTTATAAACGTAGTCGTGTACACTCCAAAGTCTAGATTAGTAACATTAGGTTCCTAATTAAGAGTAGTTGGGTCAATTAATGCTGCTATAACGTCTCCTAAGTATGTTACTGCCTTAGTCTTAGAAGTTAACTAGTTAGCTGCAATAGGTAGCGTCTAACCAGCCTTCTTAATCTTGTTATTAAGTAAGGCCTACTTAGAAGAGTTAAGCTGCTTAAGGACCTTCTTTCAGTCAAAATTAGAGATCTTAATTAGTACTTTTTTTAGTAGGGCCAATTTAGTAATTGCGGTCTTTAGTTAAAGACAATCTATTAGGTCCCATTTGTACTTCTTATTATTCTTGCAGGGGCAAGATTTTAGCTTAGAATTGTCTTTGCCTTTGTTCCTTAGATTAGAGTTTTCTAAGTTTTTAACGTTCCTAAGGGTAGCAAAGGCTAAATAGGATTTTCCTTTAGTAACTAGGACTGCTTGCTCCTAAAGTATTAGAGCGAAGATCTTAGCTAGATTATATATAGTTATAACAGGCTAACTAAGGGCTACGTCTTTAATAATATCCTAATGCATTAATTAAGCATAGAGTGTTAAGAAAGTTAGTAAGAGCAAGTTATCTCTCTACCTCTATAACTTAGAACGCTTAAGCCTTGCTGTAGATTACTTGCTATTTGTTAAACTATTTATCTAGAGTAATTCTGCTGTGCCTAGCCTTTTCCAGATAAGCTTAATACTGCTGCCTAACCAGGTGCATAGTATTATCGTCTGTTAGGGCTAGGTTATGCTTAAGAATCCTAATTAAGGCTTAGAGCGTTGTTTCTAACGAGTTAAGCATCTTAATCGCTACAGGTGCCATAAGATCCTTAGCTACAGTTTAACTAATCTATTTCTAGACGTTGCTAAGTTTAGCTGCTTGCCTAGCCTATTTTAACGTATTAACTTTGTATTAGCAAACGTCCTCTTTATAACTGCTAGAGGCAAGTTTATAGGCAACTAGCTTTAGATTATATTAATCAAAAGCTTTATCGCAGATCTGCGTGTCTAGATTAGTAGCTCTAGGCAGTAAAGCTAAGACTAGTTAACTTAGAGCAGCTAGAAGCTCTAGATATTTAGATTTCTAGTCGTTAATTAGGAGCACTGTGTCGCCGTCTAGGTTAATCTAATTCTAGACTCCTTTGTTACAAGCATAAAGCTGGAGTTAGGCAAACTAGTACAGCTAGTCTAACTAGCTAGTTAAGAAAACGTCTAGGCTAATCTTGTTGTTAGAATAGGAGTCTATGTTTAATAACTAGCTAATTAAGTAGAGAGTATTTGTAAAGAGTTTTAAGGAGTATTAGAGTAATTGTTAATCCAGGTAGTACCTTAGCAATACAAGGTGCGCAGGAGGAATCAACACTGCAGTCTTATAACGCTAGGGCTTATAACTGTAGGAGCTAAGCAATACTATAGATTAAAGTTATTGTAAGTGAAAAGGATTCTATTACTTGTTCTATACTATGTAAGGATCAATTAGATTAAATACACTAAGCTAAGAAACAGCTTGATAAGTTAGTCCGGTCCTAAATAGATTCTATCTTATTAGTAACATGCTTGGTTATTACACGTAACAATCCCGTAATCTGTTGATTTACATACTCCGTCACACTAATATAGTATAACCTGTTATTTTAGGTTTACTAAGCCTAAAATAAGAACGCGTTGTTATTAACTACAAGTTAAAGTAGTAGCGCTATAAGCTTAATACTAAGACAATAAGAGTTAAAGACACTAAAACCTTTATAGAATTTCTTTATAATAAGCTAAGCGTGTATATAGTCTTAGTAGGTAGCTTATAGTTCTTCTCTACTAAATACCTATTGTAGCCTATTAAACTTAAGAACTTTAAAGACGTTGCAAATAGTAACCCTGCTAACGCGCTACTACAGCACTATAGAAGTAACTACGCTATCAAGCTAGGAGAAGGAACTACAGCTTTATATAGGCTACTCTATAATCTTTTTCTAAAGAGGCTAAGTATACTGCGTAACTACTTAGTAATAGTGCAGAGCCTAGGCTAGATCTAAGAAAGTATAAGCCTTGCAGAAGTACTTATTCTATTTATGCCTAAAAAAGATAGAATGCTACGCCTTTGCGTAGATTACTAAGGCCTTAATTAAGTTACTAAAAAGAATAGATTAGCTCTTTCTTTAATTAGAAAGACTCTTAATTAGCTCTATAGATTAGTAAAGTTTACTAAGCTTAATCTTAGGAACGCGTATTTATTAAGGTAATAAGTAAGAGATAGCGTTTTAACGCAATATAGCTACTTTAAATATATAGTTATGCCTTTTAAGCTAACTAACGCGCCTGCTACGTTCTAGAGGTATATTAATAGAGCCTTAGCACTATATTTTTAATAATATCCTAATCTTTTCTTGAAAAGGAGAGGATTATAAGAAATAGGTAAGAAAAGTACTTGCGAAGCTAAGAGAATATAATAGGCTAGGCTTTGCCTAGCTCTTTAAATCTTTAAGCAGAGCTTAGCCTAGCCTTACTACCTTCTTATAGACTAGTACGCACAGAGAGTATATAAGTCTCCTCTATAGTAGATAGAAGAGCTTAAGTAATACAACTCTTTCTAGCACCTTATTATTCTATCTTTACAGGCTAGCCTATAACAATTGTATTCTTTCCTAATACAACAATAACTACAGAATAGCTCTATCTAACTAACACTCTAACACTAAGTTAGAGCCTAAAGTATAAGAGTCTTAAACTAACCTTTAGGCTTATTATAATCTATTAGATAGTTGTTTTTAGGCTATAGAAAACTAAATTAACGCCTTAGAGATAGTGCTCTAGTTCTTTGTTACTTAACTTACAAACTCTTTCTCTTCTTTAATAGCTTCTTTGCTAAACTTTCTATTAGCGCTGTATAATAAGTAGACTACTAGAAATCTAGCGCCTACTACTTTTGCTCTTTATCTAGTCTAAGGGCCTGTCTAACGTAAACTACTACTTTTTAGTAACATCTTTTTAGGTAATAAGTCTTGCTTTACTACCTAGAAGGTTACTATAACCTATAAGCTTAAGACTAACTTAGCCTTTATTAGAAGCGCTTATAACTAATATACCTTTATTTAGGCTAACTTATTACCTAAGGTCTAATAGAAAGTTGCTTCTTACTACGCTAGCAGAAAGAAAGTAGGTAACTAAGACTCTATAAACTTTATAAAATATCTTAACTTCTACTATAGAGGTAAGTATAAGAGGAAATATAAGATAATAAACAGTAACTTAACAAATTACAACGTACCTTAAACTACTCTCTATAATAAGTTACTCTCTACTACAGCGTTTCCTGTATAGACTACAACTAGGTAGTAGCTAAATACTAATTTATTGTAATTAACTTAGAAACTATAGCTATTAAAGAGTACTAACACTTATATATAAAATAGAGGACTTAGGCAAAAAGAAACTTGATAGCGACGTTAAGATAGTAATAGTGTCTGCAGTTAGTATAAGTTTAGAAACAAAAGAGTAAACAAAGGCCTAGTAAAAGAATAGTATAGGCTAACCTTAGTTAAAAAACTAGGTCTCTAAGAGGCTCTATAAGCAGTATTGTAATAGTAATTTGTGTACGCATTATAGTAAGCAAGAACACTATATATAGAGCTGTCTAAACGTAGTATAGATTTACGCTATTAGTGCCCTAAGCGCTATAGAAGCCTTAATAGAGATTTTAAAAAACTAGTAGCTTCTACCTTCTTAGAGAGATAGAAGCGCTCTTTAGATAGCGTTAGTAAAAGAGATAGGGAATAAAAGACGCTACTTAACTACCTTAATAGTAACCTATTTCTTGTCTTACTATTACTAGATAGCACTACTAATGTTAATGCTCTTGTAGATATAGGCTCTAAGTGTTATAGCGCTATTAACGCTACATTAGCAGGTAGAATAGAGATACGCACTACTAATATCCTGCTATAACGTTTTAAACAGGCTACTATAGATAGCATACCTACGCTTATTACTTAAATTGTATTCCTAGACTATAATATTAAAAGTTAGCAATCTTAATTAATTGTATACTTAGTCCTAGATCTTGCCTACAACCTAATTCTAGGAAAACTATAGTTAGCCTATAAAGAGGTAATTATTTACGTAGTAGATAGTACAATAACTATTAGGCAGGTAGAAAACTTACTAGTAAAAGAAAAGGCCTGTTATACTATTTCTCTACCTCTAAAAGAGATTAGAGCTAATAAGGTAATACAAGAGTTCTATAACTACTTTAAATCTTAAACACACAGTACTATATTTACTATAACTAGTAATTACGCTATAACATATATGTTAAGTAAGTTATCTTAGAAATAAGCACTAGCTACTCTACTTCTACTACAGATTTTAGACTTTATAGATATTTTTAACAAAGCCTCTACCTTTAGTCTACCTTTGTATAGAGGCTAGATAAACTATTATATCTAACTCTAAACAAGTAAGAATAGAATAACTTTAGACCTTTTCTAGGGCCCTTTGTATACTCTAAGATTAGTTATTAGAGCTTTAGTGCTAAGTTGTAGACCTTCTAGATAAGAGCTAGATCTGCGCTAGTTCCTCTTCTGCTAGAGCTCTAGTTCTGCTAGTAAAGAAGCCTTTAGGTGTATAGTGCCTCTGTATTAACTATTAGGCTCTAAATAAAATTACTAAGGCAGATTAATACTTACTTCTATTAATTAAGAAGACACTTTATATACTCTCTTAGGCAAAGTAGTTTATAAAGGTTAATATCTACTTAGCCTTCTACTAGATAAGAGTTATAGTAAGAGATAAGTACTTTATAGCATTTTATATATAATTTAGCCTCTTTAAGTAGCTTGTTTGTCCTATAGGACTTTTAGGCGCGCCTTTCTTCTTTGTAAAGGGTTTATATAGCAGTAAAGTTATAAGATAACAATAGTAGTATAGGTAGAAGTAAGTTAATTTCTGTTCTGTAGCTTTAGTGCAGAACTACTCTTTTGTAGATATAACTAGACGCGTATTCTTTTAACTAGAATACACTAAGTCTGCGCTAGTGTAGTGCTATTAAGACGCTAGGGTAGCTATACGCGTTTTACGCGTATAGAAGCTAGAGTAGTGTTATAGTAGTATAGGCGCATAGCTACGCAAATAATAGCTTTACACTATACTATCTTTATAATTATTCTCTTCTTTCTAGAATTACTGTCTTAGTAATTTGTATAACATTAGTTTTTGTTAGCGTATACTAAACGTTTATTGTTATAGAAGCTATTATTGTTATAAGGCTGTTGTTATACTAAGACTAAAACTCTAGGTAAATCTAAGAGGTAGCTAGTAGCTATAGTAATAGTAGAAATATAGTAAAACTTTGTTTGCGTAATCTTCTTTACTTTCTTAGTAATAACTATATTATTTTACTATATACTATCTACTAGCTCTACACTGTTACAACTTTATTATACCTATATTAATTACTATAAGTACTACGCCTACTCTACCTACTACCTCTACTATCTCTGTAAGTAGTGTAACACTAGCGTTACAACGTTACTAACCTAGTGCTTAGGCTATACCTATTGCCTGCTGTAGTAGCGTCTCTAATATTAAGTTAGCAATTTTAATTTGCTTTTGTTACGCTAAGAGCCTAAGGCTTACTAGTACCTGTTACAACCTTATAGTTAGTAGCCTATACTACAGCCTTTGCTAGGGCAAGTAGAAGCCTTATCCTAAGGTCTCTACTAATTTTATTAAGAGCTAGAATACTATCTACTAGTAACAGTAGCGCCTTACTACTAAAGAAAAGCCTAATCTTGTTATAGTTACTACGTAAAAGACGTTACTGCGCTAGTAGACTAGCTTAGTAGAGTTTCTTTTACGTATAAAAGTTAAGTATAGAGGTTATTGTTAGCCTAAGAGTAATAAGATCTAAATTTTATAAGTTAAGGTAACTAGCTACCTGTTTACTATAGTAAAAGGTATCTTTAACCTACTATAGGCTTAAGTAAGTTATTTTTTCTATTCTTTATAGTTACTGCGCTAGCGTTCTAACAGCGTCTAAGCTAATCTTTCTTTTCTTAGCAAGGCTAACGCGCAGTCTAATTCTAACTTTAATCTAAAGAGAGAGAAGTCTTCTACTAGGTCTAAGCCTAGGTCTAAGAGTGCTAGAGGTAGTAAGAGTAGTAAAAGTAAGAATAGAAGTAAAACTCTTTCTTAGGAGAGCTCTACTCTTGCGCCTCTGCCTAAGAAGAAGAGTAAGAGTAAGGCTAAAGCTAAGCTTAAGGCTAAGCTTAAGGCTAAACCTAGGCCTAGAAGTAAGGCTAAGAAGCGCCTAGCTTTAGCTAGTCCTACTAAAGAGCCTACTTCTAAGCGCGTTAAAGGTAAGAGCACACTAAGCTACCTAGTGCGCTCTAGAGCAGTAATAGTAAGGCGCTAGGTCCCTTTAAAGTTAGGTAACGCTGTTACCTAGAAATAGCAGGAAAAGAAGAAAGCTAGAGAGCTTAGTAATAGTTCACTAGGCTCTCTAAGCTTCTATAAGGCTAAGGAGGATAACAAGAACTTTCTAGAGTAAGCTAGTATTTATACCTAGTTATGTTGTTAAAGCGCTAGCAGTGCGCTATAAAGGCGCTTAGTTTTTTCTTTTGTTTTTCTTCTGCTTTTTTTGTATATTAATTTATAATAGTAATTAATCTCTTTTCTAGTTGTCCTTTATTATAAGTAATTAGTCTATATCTTTTTTATTAATCTTTTTATTATATTCTAGCAGCTAGTCTTTCTATTTAACTAGGTAATTTATTAAACGTCTGTTGCGCTGCATTGCTAAGATAGCTTTAACTTTATAGTGTTACCCTAGCTTGTTACTATTGTCTAGGTTTATAGGCCTAAGTAAAGTTAACTCTTCTCTCTTTCTTAGCACAAATAGCTAGAGTAAGGACGTATAGAATACAGAGTAGATTTTTATGTATAATAGTAGTAAGATTCTAAAAGCTTATAAGCCAATTTGCTTATTAACTAAGAAGAGGCCTATCTAGCGTAGCAATAGCTTTTTGCTAGCGCTGCGCAGGCGTAGATGCTTTGTTAATAAGAGGATTTTATTCTTTAGCTTAAATTTTTATACCCTATGTTTCTTATTGTAATATTGTTTCTAGTATTATAAACTTTTGTTCTAGTAATTAGCTAAAGCGTTCCAAGTTTACATAAGCTTCTATAACCTTTCTTTAATACTAGAAACTTTAGTAGGCGCTGTTAGCTTGCAGTTAAGGCACAGGTAGAACCTATAGTAGGCAAAGAATAGGAATATTTCTAATATAGCTTGTTTAGCATTATTATATGCAAATTCTGCTAGTAACAGAAGGTGTACCTAATTATTAGGCTAATTACCTACAAAAGCTCTTAAGTATTACTTAAGAGTCTAATTTTGTTACTTTGTTTAGCTATCTGTTTGCAAATAGAAGGTAGTGCTAAGCTAGCGCTTTACCTTTGCTATACAGCAGAAGTCTACCTAAAACTACAAAGTAAAGATACTTTCTTAATCTTATATAATACCTTTAGGTAAGCTAAAGAATTGTATAATATATTCTAAGAATAGATCTACTAACTATAAGGTAGTAACTGTTTTTTATATAAGAATATACTTAGCTATTTTAGTGTACTTATTAACTAAAACAAGTATTATTTTATACACAACGCTGTAGCGCTTAGCTAGTAATAGGCCTATAACAAAATCTATTGTAATTTCTTACTATAGTCTCTAAGGTTAGAGAAGCGCATTTAACACGCTAGTAGGGCGCTGCTTAAGCAACTTTGTGCCTTAGTATACTAAGTAAAAGTTAATATACTTCTTAAGCTCTTTCTTAAGCCTAGGCTAATAGTAGTATTAGGCTACAAGCTTAAGCGTTTTAGCCTGCCTAAAATAGCTAGCAAGTAGATTGTTATAATATAGCTTAAAAAGGTTAGCTCTAAGAGCTAGCTCTAGTAGAATATATAATTAGTTTTTAAACTAAAGGCTACCTACAGCGTTAAGCTTCTAATGCTTTAGGCGTTTACTAGCACTTTAACAGGTAGGCGCTAGGAATTTAAAGTTCTTACGTAACGTAACTACCCTTAAGTTATTCTATTATACTTATACACAGACTTTAAAGAAGGACTTAGATAGTTTCTTATAAGCTAACGTCTCTAAGGCTATAGCTCTTGCTTATAACTATATAACTCTTTAGACTATTACTAGTCTACTCTTAGGGTTCTTCTAATTAGAGCTATAGCTTATAGCTGTTGCCTTAACGCTGTGCACTAGGCTTATAGAAATATCTTTATTAAGATATAGAGTACCTACTTACTATTAAGCTATTATCTAGCTTCTTACTAACGTAGGCTCTTTACTAGGTAGCTTAGCTTAGGTTTCTACTAGCTGCAACTTCTTTTGCAGTGCTAGTAATATATCTAATAGTTAAATATCTAGTGTAGTACTGTTGTCTATAAGTTGCCTTAAAGGCCTATCTATAAGATTTGTCTTTCTAAACTAATGCTTAATCTTAAAGTTATAAGCAGCTAACTTTATTGCCTAGCTAGCTTGTCTTCTAAATAAAGTTAACATGCCTATAAAGCTGCGTAGGTTGTTATAGTCTATCTATATTTCTAACTAAACTGCTAGCCTCTTAACGTAGTAACACTAGTACTATACTACTATAATAATAGTAAAGAGCTCTAGGTTATATATATAGTAGTTTCTTTCTATAGGTAAAAGCTTTCTTAACTAAAAGGCTACAGGGTACTAGTTTCTATCTGCATAGAGTTAGGAGAAGATACCTACTACACCTTTAATAGAGGCATTAGTTTCTAACTTAGATAGAAGTGTATAGTAATAGTGCTGCAGAATAAGTATAGTTGTAAACCTGTTGTATAGCTAGCGCTTTGCTTTCTCTACAGCGTTAGGCTAGTTAAAAGGACCTAACTTCTTCTCTAAAACTAATCTCTTTAGAAGATCTGTAATAAAGCTAATAATAATAGAAAAACTCTATATAAAGCGTTAATAGAAGTTTGTAAAGCCTAAGAAGACCTAAAGATTCTTAAAGAATGTTAGCGTAGGCTAATTAATAACTGCGCGAACCTATTCTAGACCTATTATAACACTGTTAAGGCGTATAATAAACCCTAGGAACTTAACTTAGTTAGTAGTAAAGGTACACTTCTTTAAGTTAACAAAAAGACTGTATTCCCTTAGCTTAGCAAGTACTTTTCTTACCTGTTTCTAATAATTCTTTTCTTTTTAAGAAAAGATTAAAATATTGTTAAGATAGATAGCGCAAAAGATATCTAAATATAGTGCTAAGGCTCTATTAATATACCCTTAGAACGTAGCAGGCGTGTTAGTTAGCCTAAAAGGCATAACTATATATTTAAAGTAGCTATATTGCGTACAAAACGCTGTCTTCTACTTGTTACTTTACTAGATCCTTATCTAGTAATACGCGTTCTTAAGATTAAGCTTAGTAAACTTTACTAATCTATAGAGCTAATTAAGAGTCTCTTTAATTAGAGAAAGAGCTAATCTATTCTTTTTAGTAACTTAATTAAGGCCTTAGTAATCTACATAAAGGCGTAGTGTTCTATCTTTTTTAGGCACAAATAGAATAGGTACTCTTATAGATCTTATACTTTCTAAGATCTAGCCTAGGCTCTACACTATTACTAAGTAGTTGCGTAGTACACTTAGCTTCTTTAGAGAGAAGTTAAAGAGCAGCCTATATAAAGCTATAGTTTCTTTTTCTAGCTTAATAGTATAGTTGCCTCTATAGTGCTATAGCAGCGCGTTAGTAGCGTTACAATTTGCAACGTCTTTAAAGTCCTTAAGTTTAATAGGCTATAATAGGTATTTAGTAGAGAAAGACTATAGACTACTTACTAGGACTGCGTACACGCTTAGCTTGTTATAGAAAGATATTGTAAAGGTTTTAGCGTCCTTAACTCTTATTGTCTTAGTATTAAGCTTGTAGTGCTACTACTTTAACTTACAGTTAATAACAACGCGTCTCTCTTTTAGGCTTAGTAAACCTAAAATAACAAGTTATGCTATATTAGCAATTCTGTATAAAATAGTAGTAAAGAACTTAGTAACGCTCTAGTTGTCCTTTATTATTAGATAAGCTTAATAAGCGTAGAAGCTAGGCACAGTGCTTAAGTTAGGTAAGTAGATAGTTACTAGTGCAGCGCTATTAATAGAAGAGAGGTTCTTAAGTAAAGTAACTTTCTTGTTAATTATACTAAGTTCTACACTATAGTTAATTAGTATTTATATAGGTAGCGTAGTGCTATTATTACGCAGTATCTTAAGTACTTTAATACAATTCTTCTATTATAATAGGATTTAGGCTATTAAGAGAAAGAATCTTTTTAAGCCTTCTTGTATTTTGTTTATATTGCGTTTAAGCTAGTAACAGAAGAGAAGCTATTAAGCCTTAATCTACATTCTCTAGCCTAATAGCCTATCTTGCTATAATAGTAGCAGGCGTTAATTAGCTTTAGGCTTAAGTTTGTAGTGCTAGTAATATAACGTTATAGAGCTATTGCGTTAAGTTTAGACTACAAAGTTTTTCCTATACTAAGCGTTCTATATATATAATAGTATAGTAATAGTATACTACTACTATAGCGTAAGTTGTCTTCTAGCGTTACAGCGCGTTTAATAAGTTTTCTGTAGGTAGTAGAAAACTTTATGTAGTTAGAAAGAGCTATTCTAATCTCTAGGTAGAGTTTACTATACAAGTGTATTACTAGGTATTTCTACTTATAAGAGGAGTTTACCTAATTTTCTAAAGTAGATAGATAGGCTGCAAATTTGTTTACTGTTTAGCTATCTTTTTAGACTACCTTTTAATACTACATAGTAACTTAAAGCTCTCTATTTATAGAGCTCTTAATCTAGTTAAGTAGAAAAGATATTATATTGTGCTACACTAGCATATTACTATTATCTTTCTATTTCCTCTGTATCTATATCTATTAAAACATAGTTTGTAGGTACTAGAAGGTAAAGGCAATCTTTTAGTCTTTAAGCTAGAAGGCTAAGAGGTCTTATTAAAAGGCAATAGATAGCCTAGCCTTAAAGTCCTAATACTTTCTAATTCTCTTTCTGTTAAAGACAAGAATTTTCTTAATCTTTAGCCTACACTCTAGTAGCACTAATAGGTTAAGTTAGAGGCGTTGTGCTAGTAGAGATATATTACGTCTACCTAGAGGAGTTAGTTCTGCTTTATTAGGAGCGCCTAAGAGCTGTTTAGGAGTTCAGAAAGGCTGTTTACCTGCTAATAACTACCTCTATTAGCGTACTTTCTTTTATAGAGTCTAGATCTTAGCTTGCTTCTTAAGCTCTTAGCGCTAGCGCTTTAGCTGCGCTAAGCGTTTGCCTAGACTAAGTATTAATTTCTTATTAGGGGTGTTTTCTCTTAATAGGTTAGCTAGTAGGCTTAGAGGCAGATCCTAATCTATTGTTATTAGGTAACTAGGCCGCTATTCTTTTGCAAGGTAGAGGAATTAAAACTATAAGAGGTTTGTATAGTAGTAAAGTTACAAGATAACAATAGTAGTATAAGTAGAAGTAAGTTAATTTCTGTTCTGTAGCTTTAGTGCAGAACTACTCTTTTATAGATATAACTAGACGCGTATTCTTTAAACTAGAATACACTAGGTCTGCACTAGCGTACCGCTATTAAGACGCTAGGGTAGCTATACGCGTTTTACGCGTATAGAAGCTAGGGTAGCGTTACAGTAGCGTAGGCGCATAGCTGTATAGATAACAATTTTACGCTGTACTATTCTTATATTATTCTAGTAGTATATTAACGCTGCTCTAAAGGAGACACTAGAGGATT
The DNA here is from genome assembly GCA_018398575.1 of Ampelomyces quisqualis. Classification (NCBI taxonomy): domain Eukaryota; kingdom Fungi; phylum Ascomycota; class Dothideomycetes; order Pleosporales; family Phaeosphaeriaceae; genus Ampelomyces; species Ampelomyces quisqualis. The sequence continues at coordinate 2,645,871 of JAGTXZ010000005.1, forward strand.
TTTTAATAGTATACCTAGATAACATACTTATCTACTCTAGTAGTTCTATTAAAGACTACTACTATAAAGTGCAATAGGTCCTTTAGCTTCTCTAAGAAGCCTATTTATATCTAGACCTTAAAAAGTGTACTTTTGTAATAAAGATAGTTAAGTATCTAAGATATGTTATTAAGGCAGAGTAGGCTATCTAGCTAAACCCTGCTAAGGTACAGGCTATTACAGATTAAGAGCCTCTAACGTCTACTTAAGAAGTCTAGAGTTTCTTTAAGTTTACTTACTTCTATAGAGACTTTATGCCAAATTTCTCTAGTGTTATAGCTCTCTTATATGCGCTTATAAAGAAGAATACTCTCTTTATATAGATAAACAAAGCGCAGTAAGCGTTTTACTAGCCAAAGCGTATTTTTAGCTCTAAACTTATTTGAACTTAGTAGAACCCTGCGTAGACTATAGTAGTAGAAGTAGATAGCTCTAGAGGCGCTCTTAGGAGCTGCCTATTACAGGATATTAATAGCGTCCTTTATCTAATTATATATTACTTAGTATTCTTATTACTAGCGTAATATAACTACACTATATATAATAAACAGCTTATAGTAGTTATTCAATGCCTTAAAGCGTAGACGCTAGAGCTTTAGAGTATTTATAAGCTATTTACTATTCTTATAGACTATAAGAACCTTAAATACTTTATAACTACGCAATTACTTATAGAGTAACAGTAATATTAGTAAGAACTTTTATCTAAATTCTACTTTTACCTTTAGTACTAACTAGAACGCCTTACTACTTAACTAGATGTGCTAAGTTAGCGCAAGTAAAATGCGCAGGATTATAGGCTATAGCTAGAGCGCGTTATAACTCTACTTTCTATCTAGTCTACTTCTACGCATCCTTAGAAGGGAAACAGCTAGCTTTCTTTAAGAGACCTTCTCTTTGTAGACTAATATATATAGAAGCTCTAAAATAAGGCTATATAATAAGATAAAATATATATAGGCTATCTGCAAGTAGTATATAAAGGCGCTAAAGTATTTCTATTAGAGGCTAAGACAAATTAATAGGTTACTAACTATAACGTCTTAGTATATAGCGCGCTTTCGTAAAGAGGTATAATATAGCTACTAAGGTAAGAGCTACTTACTACTATAGTTATCTGGCGCGCGTATAACTTAAACTTAGTAAGTTACTTAGAAAACAATATAATGTTTTAAATCTTGCGTAGAGACTATTATTAGAATAGAATAGCAATAGACGTTACTTAGTTTATCTATAACTATTATTACTATAGAGCGCATATATCTTACCTTTAACAATAGAGTCTTTTAGAACCTATCTTAGTTGCGGATTAATACTAGGCCTAAATCTCTATAGATTTTATAGTAAACCTTCTACAAGCTTATAAGACTTCTTCTTAATATCTCTTAGTCATTACTAATAGGCTGTCTAAATATGTGCAACTAGAAGCTATGTCTTTAATAAAGGCTAAGGATTGCGCAGAATAGTTTAAAAAAGTCTAGTAGTAGTTCTATAAGTTTCTAAGCAGTATAATTAGTAACTATAGCTCTAACTAGCTAAAGAGATTCTAGAAAATCCTATGCAAACTTGTCAGATACGTCGCGTATTAGAGGATTAGTTGCATAGGCTAACCAGGAGTTGCTAGGTAGCTTAAGCGAGACCTAGCAACTACTGATTTGCTACCCAAATATAGCGCTGTGCCAGCTATCTAAACACAGAGGGCGCAGGCACTAGCAGGACAGAACAATAAAATCAAGTTATTACACTTTAACTTAGATTTATCTACTAAACCTATTTAATCTAACAATTAAGAGTCTTACTACCTCTACAAAGCAATATCATAACGCACTAACACTAACAAGACCTAACAGTTACCCTGCAGGATTAAACTAACTACACTAGATAAATTGCGCAGTTGCAAGCGCGCTGCCTTGTGTATACTATATGGGACAAGATTAGCCTAGACTTAGCAGAGCTGTTGCTAAACAAACCTGCACTAATAAGAGCACCTATTATTACTAACTACACACTAGCAGCAAACGTTAATGTACTAATGCAACAATCTAACCTAACACTAGCAGGCTAGAAAGCACTTAAGAAAGACCTAGAGTACTATAAGATACTTATCAAACAATACAAAGAAGATTGCTATAATTTTAAGAAGGAATAATTAAGCCTCTAACAAATTGTTGCGTTTATCTAGTTAACTGTCTCTCTGCACCTACTCTAAACGTGCTGCCTACTAGAGCAACTACTACGCTAGTAGATTACTAATCTAAAATTAACAGTTAGTGTTAACGAACAAATCAAACAAGAATAAGCCTGCAATTGCTACTAAGCTTCTCTTAAGCTAATAAGGAGCGCAACAAACTAGAACACCTAGTTATCTAAATACAATTAAGCAGCAACTAAAGTAGAGACGTATAAGGTTACTAAGTTAATACAAATTAACGCAATTACAAAAGACTTTCTATATACTGTAAACAAAGTTGCGCCTATATAGTCTATAAACTTTTAGGACAATAGTAGATTAACAGCTAGCATAACTAGAAAAGAGATAATAAAACGCTTCTAAGAACATATAATAGCAAATTATCCTCTTAGATTAGGGAAACATAAGGCTGTATATGTAGTTAATAACGCATTGTTTCTTGCTAGTAGTAAATCTAACTAGAGTACTAAAGAGGACGCCTAACATGCTAAAAGCGCGCTATCTAAGAACTAGGAAAGACCTTGTTAATAATAACTAACTAGTAAGAAAACTACTAGGTTAAAGCAGCTATTAGATTATAAGCCTGCTAAAGCTAAAGGCACAAAATGCCCTGCTTGCTCCTAACGTCACAGACTTAAGGAGTGTTACTACCTAAATCCTAATTAAGCCCCTAATTAGTAGAAGCCAAATAAAGCTATAACAGAGCTTATTAAATACAAACGTAAGCATAACACTGCGTTTCTAGGCATACTATAAGGGCAAAGCAAACTGCAGTCTAAAACGCCTACTGTAACAAAGTAGTTACACACACTAACGCTAGAGATAATCAAGAGAGAATAACTTAAAGGCTAGTAAATTATAATTATTGCTGCTACCTTTGTTGCTGCATTATTCTGCGCGTCCTTTAGTAACTATCTGCTTAAGTTCTTATTTATCTTTAACTCTAGCACAACATGCTATATTATAAACAATTCTAATTGTATACGCAACTTCCAACTGCCTTTATACAGAGACTTTATATAGGCTAGCAACATAAGGATATAGATCAAAGGATATAGCAGTATTAATTAAATTATAAGATGTTAGATAGGAGAAACTAAACTAGTACTGCACAACGTAGCTATCTGCCCTAATATACACTGCAACCTAGTCTCCTTCTAACTTCTTAGACAGATAGGAATCTAGTAGGAAACAAAAGAAGACCTAACTACACTAAGGTACTAAGATAGCACAATTATTAGAAACCTTAGTAAAATATATAGCTAATAGGTAATTAAACACAACGTGTCTCTAAAAGCTATATACTACACGTATACAAACAACTTGTAAATAAAGCAACCTATACAAAAGGTAACTGCACTGCTCTAGCACAAGCAACTTAGCTATCTAGAACTAGCAGCTATTAAGCACCTAGTCTAGTAAGCTAAAGAGGTGCGTGTAAAGAGAGTTACTATAGTCTAATGTAACTTATGCGGCAGAGCTAAATTAAGACAACAAATTAGCTAAGCTCTATAAACTAACTACAAAGGACTAGGAGAAAGACTAGCTATTAATTTCTACGCTTATAAGATAAGTATAACAAAGGAGAAGAGCCAAATGCTAGTTGCAGACAAATTCTTAGGAATGCAATAAGACTTCTACTTTACTAACAACAGGATAGTAAGCTCTATTATTAAGTAGCTATTAATCTTCTTTCTCTTCCTTAAGAATTATTTTAACATTACAGTTAAAGTTGTTAAGGGTAACAATAAGATTATAACTATTAAATTACAAGTTAAGAGGTAGTTAGCATTAATAGAAGTTATTGTTAAGCCTTTAGTACTAGATACCTAAGCTTAAAATAGTAGCGCCAAACGCTTAGAGAGAATAAACAAAGAGAAGTTACGCGTAATGCAACTTAATGCAAACCTACCCTAGAAACTATAGTCTAAAATCACAAGAGCAGAAGTGTATCTGTACAACTAAACACTAAACTACGCTAATAACTAGAAGACTCTATACAAGATCTTCTTTACACACGTTGCTTTTAATAACAGAATAGTAACATTACTTTAAAAACTAAACCTTGCCTATCTTAAGGCATATAGGTGCAAAGCTTTTGCAATAAGCAGTAATACCTATAGAAGCATATTAAGACTTTAACGCCTTAACTCTAAAGTATAGATTAGATACCTTGTAGGATACTAATTATTAAATATCTATTGCATCTAGATCCTATCGCTTAGCAAAGTTATTAGCACCTGTAATATAGTATTTAATAAACAAACTATCTTTAATAGCAAAGTTAAGGATCTTATAGACAACCTTATGCATAATACTCTTAAAGAAATAGCTACTTATGTAAGGACTATTAAACTACCTACTCTAAGCATTAATCTAGAGACTAACTTGTTCTATAAGAACAAGCCTACTAAGGACTAAACAAATCCTTAGGACAAAGTAGACCTACTAGGCTACTAGTAAGGCAGGAAGATTAGAGATTAATACCTAACTCTGCTATCTACACCGCTACTAGCAGCACTGCTTGCAGGACTAATAGCTAGACACCTAGAATTAATACTACACAGATTATTTATAGACATAACACTACATAGGTTATCTAAAACTATCCTATAGGCAGCAGCCTTTATAGCTAGAGCTTAAGCTAAGAGAGTTAGCAAGTACAGAGGAGAAATAATAGACAAGGCTAAGATGCAAAGGATGCTTGCTAAAGGCTTAAAGCCCTATTGCAGCTAACTTCTACTCTTGCTAACCTGCTAAACTAAGCTTAAGACTTATCTAATAGGGGAACTGTTTAAAGAAGCAGAGCAGGCCTACCTACAGAGTTACAAACAGATAAACTTTTAGAGAGAAGTACTTCTTAAATTAATTAAACTAATAGGCTAACAGATTTTAGACTGTATATAGGTGTACACGTACAAACTTAACAAATATTACTAGTTTATTAAGTGCAAGGCATAATTAGTTGTCTAAAGTAATTAATAGCAAAATATTACATTACAGGACACATACGCTACTACGTTAGTAAGCTACTTATTTAGAATACTAATAGCTATTACAGCTAAGTATAACCTTAAATTTAAATAATATAACATAACTAACGCGTTTGTTTATGCAACAATAGATTAAGAAATATATATATAGATGCCTTAAGGCTACAAGAAGAAGGGAACAATTCTTTAAGTCTAGAAGGCACTATACAGTCTACGCATTTTACCTCTGCTATAGCAGAGGGAGTTTACATTAACTCTTAAGGCTCTAGGCTTTATAACAATCCTGTACAAGCTATACTGTATAATTAAAGATAGTATTATTATCTTCTTTTACGTAGATAATATTATTATTGCGTACAATAAACAATGTACTAAAGAAGCAGACTATGCAGTTAAGCTTCTATAGGAAAAATATACTATAACTAGAAGACACAATCTCTAATAGTTCTTAGGCGTAGAGGTTATCTAACAACAAGACTAGCGTCTTATACAACTATTCTAGTTAGCGTATATTAATAAGATACGCTGCCTTACTAATTAAACTAATAGAAGGCACAACACTTTAATAGCACCTATTAAGTTAAAGCTACAACACAACCTAGCTGCTCTATTTAAGATCAACTAATACTAACAAAAGATTAGATCTCTACTCTTTGCCGCAGTAACAACGCGACTTAATATTGCTTTTGCTACATTATAGCTTGCTTAGTTCCTATTAAACCTAAGCACTAAATATTAAAACGCTGCTAATTAGGTCCTGCTGTATCTTGCAGACACTAGATCTAGGGCGCTACAACTTAAAGGAGACAACTACCTCTAAGTAGCTAGTAACACCTCCTTCGCTAACAACACGCTTAACAGAAAGAGCTTACAAGGCTACGCTATTAAGCTTTTTAGTAGACTTATTGCATAGAGAGCAAGTAAGCAAGACACTGTTACTACATTAACAATAGAGGCAGAACTTCTTACCCTATCCTAAGTTACTAAAGAGGCAATATTTACCTTACAATTACTTTACAAGCTAAACATTAAGCTCTTACAATCTACAATTACTATTTAATGTAACAACACCTAAACTATCTAGCTGGTTACTAAAGAGATATTAAAACTTTAAACTAAGCTTTGCTATGTTAACATTTACAACTACTAGCTTAGACAAGAGATTTCTACTAGCAAAATTGCGGTAGAGTACGTTTAATTAGCAGAAATAATTGCTAACAGTTTTACAAAGGCCCTTCTAGTAAACAAATAGGACAGCTTTCTTTATTAGATTAGACTAGTAGAGGTAATCTAGGAGGAGGTAGCAAATAAAGCGCTACTTAATAAGATTTAAGAGCAACTTAAGAACCTTGTACTTAACAACTAAGTATTCTAGCTTGCATATTGTCTAAGCTAAAGAGGTATATTAGATACGTTGCGTATTAGAGGATTAGTTGCATAAGCCAACTAGGAGTTGCTAGGTAGCTTAAGCAAGACCTAGCAACTGCTAATTTGCTACCTAAATATAGCGCTATGCCAGCTATCTAAACATAGAGGGCGCAGGCACTAGTAGGACAGAACAATAAAATCAAGTTATTACACTTTAACTTAGATTTATCTACTAAACCTATTTAATCTAACAAAACTTAATAGTGTTAAATAACTTCTATCTATAGTACACTATTCTTAAACAGACAGTAGCACAGAATAAGCTAACTAGAAAGTATAATTAGTCTTAAGAGTTATAATAAACCTCTTTTAGACAAATTAGCTCTAATACCTTATAGCTTGCTAGCTAGCGCTTAATAACATAAACTCTTCTATAACTAGTGTAAGCTCTAATTTACTACTAAACAGATATAATATACTACTAATTTAGCCTAGAGATATCTAACAGATATCTCTTATAATAGTAAAAGAGAAGGTAGTTTAGTTTGTGCGCTACCTATAAGAAGAGATAGTAATAGCCTAAGCTATAATGTTATATATATAGTAGAAATAATAAAAGGCTATAGATAAAGTATATTAACTAGTATAATAATATTAGGTTAGAGATAAGGTATAGTTTTCTATAAGAAACGTTAAAATAGTGTAGTAAAGTAGAAAGTGTGTTAGGAAAATTTAACATTGTTAGAGTTAGCAACATCTGCGACACTGTTAACACAACTGTACTGCTAGCTACTAGATAGTTCTTAACTATACTCTGCTGTGCTAAGCAACTACATTAATGCCTAGTATACTATTATTAGCAGCCTAGTTTATAGAACTCTTCTGCAAAATAGTTTGTAGTTTTTGTGTTTAATATAAGTTTGCACTATCTGCACTACTATGCTGCTAGTTAGCAGCCTGTCCTTAACTGAGCCTAACTGTAATTTAAGTCTAAGGCAATCTCTTTAATAGCGCTGTTACTTAGTTTAGGTTTTGCTACAAATCTACACTATCTTTGCACTTTAAATTAATTTTGCGTTATGTCTACATATATACTTCTTTTGCAATACTTTTTATATTCTTGTACTCTTAGAACTAGGCTACGTATCTACTTAAGTATTTTTTATCTTATAGCTTTACATAGTAGTATACTATACTTTGTAGTTCTACTACTTAATTTACTTAATTTACACTAGCTCTTTAAGCTTTATAGAGATTTTTTTGTTACAATTTTACTTAATCTCTTCTTCTTTTGTTGTTACACCTTATAGACTACTACGCAACAATGTCTTTACACTCTGCTTCTTTAGAACTTTTGTTTCTAGATTGCTTTCTAAGCTGTATAGAATAATGCCCTTATATAGGTCTACTAGCTAGCCTAGTTAATATACTCTAAACATAAATTAGTCTTAGGTACCTTATTTGTCTTAAGGCTCTACAATTATAACCTTATTTGCCTTAATTAGCGTAATAGCTTCTGCAAACGCTATTAACGCTACTAAAATAAATGTTAAGTTTAGGTCCTTCTATTTTGCTAACACAGCGTCTATCTTAGACTTTAGTATTCCTCTCCTTAGTAGAAGAACTGTATCTTTACTAAATGTTTTTAAAGCCTTATCTAGAGTACTAGTTGCACATATAGTTTGTATAAGCTAATAAAAATTTTAGCCTAAACGTTACGTAGTACTGTTTAGTTATCTGCTAGACTCCTCTAATTAGGATTAGGTCTAGTTTTAACATAGGTCCTCTTAGCCTCTAGCTTAATTACCTTGTACTTTACACTATATATAAGTAGTAAGTTAAGGTTATTAGTAAACATTCTTTTGTCTAGCTGCTAGAAGTACTATTAGATATGTATTAATGTAAACTGCTTAGTTTTCTTACTTCCTTTACTTTTAAACAGTGCAGCCTTAAGCTAGGCTAGTATTAGAAATGTTATAATACTCTGCAACTTAGCGCAGTTAAATATACATATACTCTTAGTTTCTGCGCTACTTAGCCTTTCTTGCAGTAGGACTCTCTTGTATCTTATATTACGTTAGCTATAGTTAATTAGAAGTTGTCTGTTTAGCATAGCTAGTAGAACGTTACAAAGTTACCCTTAATACTTAAAATCTTCTAGCTCTATAGGTTTTGCGTAACTAGAGTTTAACGCAGCATAAACCTTACTACAATCTTCTGTTCTAACGCTATAAGCGCTATGTACTTTAGAGAATTAAGTACGTTTTTAACTTCTTTTTGTGCCTTAAATAAGTAGGTGTTCTAGCCCTTTACTATAACTAGGCCTACTATTTTCTTTGTTCCTCTTATATCTATAACTTTCTTAATACTTGCGTACACAGGGTTAGTAGTAGTAAACAGTTTAAAACTATCTATATTATCTTTTTTGCCTGTAAGATAGTACTAGTTTAAGAAGTTCTTATTATCTTACAGTCTGCTAAGCGCTAGAGAGATAAAAATAAGTATGTTATAGAGACCTTTCTCTATTAGCGTACTAGAAAGAGCCTAGGCCTTCTACTACAGTAGTAAATAGGTAGGGGTTGGGTAGAGTTAGGGTAGCTTTACGTAAGACCCTAAACCTACCTAACCCTCTACCCAATCTTTTTACGCTAATAGGGGGTAGAGGTTAGGGTAGAGGTAATTAATTGTAGGTTGAGGTTAGGTTGCATAAGTTTAGCGCAATTAATTAAAATTTAATATATAGTATAGCCTCTAAACAGATTATTAGCGCAACAAGGGTTGCACAAGTATAATCTAAGTATACCTCCTACTATATATATATATATATAGATTTCTAAATATATATTAAATCTTAAAGGAGCAGAAACATGTTAAGAATATTAAGGAACTAATGTTTATTACGTTTATTTATTATATAGGCAGACGTAGCATAACTTTATTTCTTAAATATAGTAAGCCTACAGCTTCTGCAATTTCTATATATACTAAGCCAAAAAATTAAACTTCCTATAGTACCTAAGAGCTAGCCGCACATCCTTATACTATATAGTAACTCTCTTTGCATAAATTGCGTTAATGTTAGTATCTATAATAAATTAGTGTTTTGCAACAAAATAGGAAAAATTACTATACTTTTAAAAAAGCTAACTAGGAAAGCCTTAGCAGCTTCTTAAAGTGCCTTAATAGCTAATTGCTAGAAGCAGACGTAGGGCATTCTTTCGCATTGCTTACTAGCAATTTCGCAGACAACTTACTAAAACAGCAGCTTGCAGATAAGGAGCTTAGTAGTCTTTTAGTAGTAGCAGATTTCACGCAAAGCTACAGCTACACTTAGTTAGTATAGAAGCGTAATAAAGAAACGTAATAACTTACTGCTAGGCTTAAAGTAGATTTTTTTTTTAGCTTCTGCCTTTCTAGTAGTAGGGGCAGGGCTTTTCCTAGCAGACTTCCTAGTAAAGTCTTTAGCAACCTCTACGCTACTAGTAACTGCGTTGTTAACCTTTACTTTACGTTTGCAAGGGGCTATTATAGTAGTGTTGTAGGTTGTAGAGTTGCTGCTGTAATATTTTTAGTGTTTTAGCCCCCTTGTAAATAAGCAGTAAGGCAGGCTTAGCGTAGGAAATTACCTCTTAGCGTAAAAATTCTGATCTCAAACTAGTAGCACAGCTAATTAGTTAGAAACGTAATAAAAAAACGTGTTAACTTACAGTCCTACCTAGAATTAGCTGCTGGTTCTGCCTAGCTACAAATTAAAAATAAAGGGTAAGGTTTTGTAAAGTTAATTTTGTACAGGTAAGGTAGCAAAAGGCAGTAAGCGCAGGCTGTAAGGCAGAAAACTACGCTAGCAGCTAACGCAACGCACAGACTAACTCTACCCATTTCCTAGGTAGTAGGCTACCAAAAAAAAACACTAGAACTACACACCTATATTAGCTACGCGCTTTATTGCATTGTTTTATTACGCTTAATACTATAGAATCAATTAAATCTAAGGAAATTAACGTTGTTAATCGGCTAGAGGGCTTTCTGCTACCTCTCCTAGTTAAAATCCTACTACACTTTAAAGAAGAGGAGTAGGCTAAACTTACTAAGGTAAAGGCACTAAATTTTTTTTGTTAATTATATTAATATATCTAGAGTTTTGCTTCTAGAGATAATGAAATTAGCTATATTCTTAATTCTTGTAGTAGTGATACTCTAAAGCAAGGCTACCTAACAAATTTCTAAGTCTACTCTAGCATGCATCTTAGCAGCAGCGCTATGCAATTAAGGGAGCTAGCTGCTATTACAAAGGCTAAGTCCTTAGATTAATTAGCTAAGTACTAGCTTAAGAAGAAGATTAAGAAGAGCGTTAGGTACAAGGCGTTGTCTCTAAGGCAGCAGAATAAGAAGCTTAAGAATAAGCTTAAGGCTCTAGCAGCAAAGCGCTTTGCTAGTAAGCAGTTAAGTAAATTATTACACTTTTTTATTACATATATTTTACTTACATTGCATAGCTAAGTAGTTAACAACCCCTATTTCCTAAGTTAAAAAAAAATAGGAGGTTATTTAAATTAAGATTAATATGCGCGCGTACAATTTCGCTATAGAGGGGTCTGCTTTAGCGCTAGCAGACTCTTAAAAAAAGCTAATAACATGTTAAGCTTACACCCAAATATATAGAGCTAGTAGGGCTCTAGAGAAGATTATTTAGAAGGAGTACACTTATAGGCTGCACCTTCTTAAGACCAATAGCTTCAAGACACTTTAGCTTAAGGCTGTATGGCTTAAGTTTTGTATTAAGCTAACGCTAGAGAAGTAGGCCCTAGTAACAGATTAGAATTAGCAGTAAGTTTATTACACTTCTTTATTACATACTTACACTAACCTAAGTTATAGGAGGCGTAAACCAACACCTCTTCTAGAGTTTACTTCTAACCTAGTGCTTTATAGCGATAGGCTATATGTTAAGAGACGTAATAAGACTAAGTGTAAGAAAGAAGTAGAAGATTCTAGCAAGAAGCTAGAGGCCTATTTTAGGACTCTGCCTAATGTTTATAAAGACAATAAGGATAGTAATCTTTATAATAAGAATAGTTAGCGTAAAGATAAGGAGGCTAGGGATCTAAGCGACAGTACTTAGGAGGGGTTTTTAGATCTAGAGTAACATATAATTAGCTTCGCTGTATATTACTGCCTAATACAGCCTGTTTATTAATGCCTATTATAGTTAAGTGCTAAAAAATTTGCCCTTATACTAACTTTATCTAATTTTATATATTTAGCCCTAATATTTACCCCTAAATAACCTAGGAAATAGCGTCCTGGGCAGAACTGCCCCTCTACTCTATTATCTAATTTTAAAATACTTAAAACTCTATACTTGTTAGATTTGTCTAACCACCTGCTGTTACTCTATTTCTTGAAACTTACCAATTAGTTATTACGTTTTTTTATTACAGCTATAGAGGCAAGTAACCTGCTGCTAACACCTAACAATTTATATTCTAGTGTGCCTGAAATACTATACAAATTTATACAAGACGCTCCTTAAATCCTAAAATCTAGCCTTTAGAGGACAATCTATATCCTAAAACGCCTAATTTACTACACTAATTATTGCCAAAACAACACTAAGGCTATTAGAGCATAGGATGCCTAGTAGCAGAACACTTTATAGGCCTAGGATCAAACCTATACACAACCTTAATAGAACGCAGCCTAACAGTTAGCGCATGTATAGACCTAGTTTAGAGAGTGCGCCTATATATACACTAGCTAGCTATATATATATTGCCTAAACTGTAGGCAAGTACTTTAACACTTAACTAATTACTACATTAGTACAAAACACCTCTTTAACTACCTTAAGTTACATAAGTGCAAGGGTGTTACTAAGTCTGTTTATCTAAGGCTACCTTTTCTACTATCTACGCTATAAAATAGATCCCTACGCTAACTATTTACTACCTAAGGATTTAAGAAGGAAATAGTACGCGTCCTTCTTAATAGTAACTAGTTGTTTTAAACCTTAGAGCAACCTTTATTCTATTGCTTTGTTTAATTTCTTTAACTAGGCACAATTATCTCTTCCTAGTACAAGTTCTCTCTAATACTTTAAAACTAATATAAGCAGGTAGCTTAAAACCTCCTCTACGACCTAGGCAGAACAACAAAAATGTCTATTGTCCTAGACGCCTAGTCTGCTGCAAACTACCTTAGCTTCCTGGCTATTAAAGCCTACTATATTAATGTTAGCTAGCAAATAAGAGAGGTCTTATTAGATTTTATCCTATTACAAGGGCGCTACACTAGAGTTTTGATAGCAGCTAATCTAATGCATGTGCTTAGAAAAACTAATACTACAAAGAGACTTTTAGCTGTTACTTGCAACAATGCCTTAAATAATAGGACCCTTACTAGGAGCCTTAAAAGCTATCTTGCTAATAAGGGCATTAAATAGAGCGCAAAGGAAAACACTATTCTATACGTTGCTTATATTATTAACCTTGTAGTTTAGGATATTATATTGCACCTAAGGCTAACAGCCTTACCTAAAATAGAAGAAGCTAAGTAGCTTTAACGTTGCTATGTTTATTAAATTAATAATATAATATTAGTGCTAAACTTACTTTACAAGATATGTAAAGTCCTTTATTACAGTTCTTTATTACGCGCTTACTGTCTCTAGATCTAGGCAATCTGCATTGCGATTAATTTGTTACCCTAACAATTTAAACAATTCTTGAAAGTACAGTCTAATATACCTACAAATTAACGCCTTTGTGTAATACAAGATGTAAAAACTAAATAGAACTTAATATATAATATGTGTAAGCAAGCCTGCTAACTAGCCTCCTACATTAATAATTGGTTTAAGAAGGAAATTGCACTTAGCTAATTAATCCTAGGTAGTAATAGCAACAGCTAGGACAACAATTTAGTAGCCAATTTTAAGGACCTAAAAAGACTTTAACTAGCTCTAGCTAAATAGTTGCATCTAAGGGCTATAACCCGCATGCTAGTAAACTTTAAAACAGCTACTAACAAAATTAGTAAAAATAACACACTACAGGCGCCTTATATATAGATAATGTATAATAGGCTTTTTAACTTCCTAGATTAGATAACTACTAAGCTATTAAACAAGGAAGACAAGAGCAGTTATTAAGAAGAGTAGCCTGCTGTTGTTAGGGCTGCAGCAGAGAAGGGCAAGAAGAAATTATTAAAGTACTATTTACGCACAGACAAAGAGCAAGAATACCTGTACAATACAGCTACTATTCTTAATCTAAGTCAAAAGCTTTCTGCGTATAAAGTAAGTTTTTTTTATTATATATGTTTATTACATTGTTAACTGTTACACAGAGAAGGATAAGTAGAAATCTAATTTTAAACGCATATATTAGCGCTAGTTCTTAGAGTACATAAGCTAATATAATAATTAACCTACACAACTCTATAGAGACTACACTCTAGTCTGCCCTGCTTAGCCTTGCTAATCCCTTAAAAATTAGTAGTTTAGGAGGCTCCTTAAACTTACAGCATAGTTAAGTAGGGCAGGTTCTAAGTTGCATAAAGAACTAAACCTAGGTATTGGGCTAGTCTGTGCAGAGGCCCTCTGCTACCTAAGTACTTCTCTAACAACTAAGGACAAGGAGGGGAATCTAACAGGTATACTAGCATAGTAGCAGGCTAACGCAAAAACCTACTTACTTTTAGCCTAGGTAGCAATAGATGTGCTAGCTATTTAGCTTGCAGAGGTTAGGGTAGAGCGTTCTTTTAACACTACAAGACATGTAATAGGAGATTAAAGGCATAGACTTAAAGCTAAGACAATTTAGACAATTATAGTTGTTAAATACGCAATTACGTATAAGGACAACTTTCTTAGCCTACTTAAACTACAATTACTAACTCTAACACGTTAACTAAGCGCTAAAATAGTCTAGGACCTATACAAGATTTAGGGACTAGATCCTTATTCTAGCTCTGTTAACACTAGAATAAGGCGCTTTGCAGATCTAACAAGTAACAAAGAGGATAGTAGTAAGAGTAAAGGCAGTAATAGGATGGATTTTGCAACCTCTTCTTTAGGTGCCTATTTAGAGACTCCTGTGCGTAACGTGCCTAAGCAGCAGCTATAAAGAAAGAGATTAAAGCTCTTGCGCTACCTTAACTAGTTAGCGTAATAAAGAATTGTAATAAAAGCTTGCTAGGCAATTCAACACTACTAATTTTAAAAATTGTGTTTCTATACTAAGATTTAGTTTTTATGCACTAATTTAAATAGATGTTACTTTAGTAACGTTTCTAATTTTACAATTATTTCTTTAGTAAGCTAATTTCTCTTACCCTACTATATACTTAAGTAATATACTGTTTTAGGGGTTATAGTAAAGGGCGTTGCATAAGTATAACCTAACAGTAGGTAGCTTAACCTAACTACGAACCTAACCTATACCTAGTACCTGTGCGACCTAACCCTAACCTATACCCTAGCTCTACTATAACCTAACCTCTACCCTACCTCCTACGCTGTTAACCTCTACCTACCTCCTACCCAAAGAGGAGTACTCTCTACCTATTTACTAGCGTACCTTCTACTAATAACTATAGTTCTTAACTCAAATAGTCTTGTATAAGTTACCTATAATAGTATTCTTAGATTTGTAGTTATAGAACTTGTTAAAGATAATACGTCTCTATATTACTACGTAGCTAAGAATATTAAAGGCGTTTTTTGCGCCTACTTTGCTACTTCTTAATAATATTTTGCGTATAGTTATAAGTCTTATAGTTTAGTATTTGTTAAGCACGCATTTTACTAATGTTGTGTAGCTGTATATAATTATAAATTAGCTAGCAGATAGTACTATATAGTATGCAGTTGCATTTAGGTAGACTTTTAGTATATAGTGTTCTTAGATGTACTACAGAACTATCTCTATGTACTTCTTACTATATTTTGTAAATTTATGTAGTAGGATGTTTTAGTTAAACGCTGTAAGGTGCTATTTAACTTATAGATTAATCTTTATCTCTATTTCTTTGTCTGCTATTAGTGCGCCTATACTCTATAGAAGTGTATTGTTTATAAAGTAGATATAGAGTATAAGAGAGTCTTTTAGGTTGCACTATTTTAATTTGCAGAGGCCTATAGTAATAATGTTAGCCTTCTATACAGCTAGTGCGCAGCTTTATCTACTTACAATAGATGCTGCTAACTATAGCTCTTCTAGTATTAAAGAGTTTTTTTTGCATATATATAAGAATGTCTATTAGTCTGTTGTAAAGCACTGTTCTTAACTGTTACCTTTAGCCCTATGTTAACTAGTTTTATTCTTTAATTAGTCTTCTTATACTTTTGTCTAGTTCTTAAAGTGCGTATACCCTATAATTATTATAAGTACAGCTAATCTTGTTTTCTTTATACCTATTATATTTTTAAATATACTGCTATTATCTAAGGATAGTTCTTTTTTATAAAGTATATAGGCCTCTGTTAGTTAGTATACTATAAATAGGACTATTAGTCCTTATAATAAATATAGTATTATAGGCGCGTTATCTTTAAAGTCTTTTAGTAGAAATCTAAAGAAGTTAGCTACTTCCTGCTATTTGTCCTCTTAGTAGTGTTCTATTACTACTCTAATTTAAGCTTGTAGTTTATCTACTATTCTGTCTTGCGTATTAGTTGCGTAGATTGTAGTTATAGGCTTTTTATAGTGCACTTACCTTGCGTTTAGTAGGGCTTAAAGCTGCAGCCTTTCTTCTAACGCAAATTGTTTTACTAACTAGAGCTCTTTATCCTTGTTTCTATTACCTTTATTAAATAGTTTTTGTTTTTCTTTACTACTAGAGTAAGTATCTTTCTTTAGCAACCTCTATTATTTCTCTATAGCACTCTTGCGTTTCTAACTAAATGTAGTAATTAGCGTAGATGTTGCGTTATTTTGTGTTTACGCAGTATGTTTGTTTCTACTTCCCTTTACTTTCTTTGTAGTGCTATTGTTCTGCCTTTTTAGGCACTTAATTTTAGTAGTTAAGGTCTTAATACGTATGTCTAGGCTATTATCTTTTTTCTTCTTACTTCTACTCTATCTATTAAAGCGTTTGCTACTATTTGCTTTAAGTCCTATTAATAATTTGTAGGCTAGGTCTACTAGCGCTCTTATTATCTTTTGTTATTTATAGTTATTATCTTTAGTGTTGTTATTAAGCTCTAAGCAGAAGCGCCTTTACCTTTTGTCTTTAGTAGCACTTACTAAGTTTATAATGTTACTATTACTGCCTAAAGTAAAGTGCACTATATTATGTAGTTAGCTATTGTTATTTGTATACTATTTTAGGTTGTATTACTACTAGGCCTAACTTTGTCTTGTACTAGAGTCTAGTATTTAATTATAACGCTCTTAAGGCTTCTTATCTTAATGTGTAAGTTAATAGTTGTAGTAAGATTATTATTGTTAGTAATTAGGCACAGTGCTAACGCGTTAAATATCTTTAAAGTCCTAACTATATACTAGTCTATAAATTTTAGTTAGAACAGGTGTTTAATAAGAGCACTATATTTAAGATATTGTAGCTTTATCTTAAAGTTGCTGTCTTTAAGCTACTATTAACGTGTAGCTATTATTAGCCTTAAAAGTAGAAAGGTTTAGGTAGTTTAATAATATACGCTGTCTATAATATAGATATTAACGTTATTAAGTAACAGTTACGCTGTTATTATAGTAAGGCCTATTAGCTAAGTTACTAAAGTAGTAGAAGAGCTTAAAACAACTAATGCTAACTGCGTGTGTTCTAGTTCTAAGTTTGCAGGCGTTAGTAATCTTTCTGTATGTTTAGCTTTAACTTTGTTACTATAGTCTTAAATTTCTAAGATTATCTTCTTCTATACAGCGCTAGCTGTTACCTTATAGAATTTCTACGCTAGTAAATAGGTTTGGAGTACCTGCTTATAGGCAGAGGTTAGGTTAGAGTTAAGCACAAGGGGGGTAGGGTAAGGTTTAGGTTACGCAGGAGCTAGTGTAGGGTTTAGGTTAGAGTATACAGCTTAGGGTCTTAAAGTTAGGTTGTTAGTTTAGTTAAGGTACCTGCTATAGAGTTATACTTATGCAGCGCCTCTAATCTAACGCCTATAACAAGTTTGTTACTTAGGAGTAAAGTAGAGTAAAAGAAATAAGTTTATTTTAGCATGTATCCTAAAATAAGGTTATTGCAAGAATAGTCTAATCTTGCAGCTATTTAATTAGCTTTATAACCTGCTTATTATAGATATTTATCACTGTTTTTTACTTAGGTTATTTTAGATAGTTAAGAGCTACTGTTTATTACATTTTTTTATTACGCTTGCTAGTCTAAGAAACAAGAAGGCCTTAATCTCTTCCTCTATAGGCGCTGCTTATACTAAGGAGTTTAGAGTAGTGCACTATACAAAGGCGTTGCAAATTCCCTAATATTATTTTTTTTGTTACCCTCCTGCTCCTTATTACTTGTCTAATTCTTAAAATGTTAGATTCTAAAGCTAGTTAGACTAGCAAAATTAATAAGACCTAGAAGCTTAAGTAGATTCTAGACACTCTTAGCGCTGTGTTAAGATCCTGCAGTTAGCAATTATAGTGTAGAACAGTTTAGTTATACATCCTTCTTAGTAATTGCGTATTTTATAACTATAATCTTCTAGATTATTTTTGCTCTAAGCCTGTACTATTAATCTTTTAGAACGTTTCTTGCAGTATTAAACAAGCGCTTAACCCTAACTTCTACAAGCTGTATAGCTAGTACGTCTTTAGCTACCTAGGCTAGGCGTAAGTATATGTCTGTATTAGCCTGCTACTAGACAAGTATATTTAATAACTTCTCTTTATCTTTTTTACTAGTTAGAGGAGTGCTAAGGTAGCAAAGAGCTTTTGCACAGAGTAGTCTAATGCTTGCGTTAGTTTTATAAGAGATATTAGCGCTTAACCTACTAGACTATATTGTTTAGAAGAAAGGCTTTCTAAACTACTAGTGTTTAGGTAGACGCTGTAGTTGCAAAGAATAAACTAGAGTGCAGTCTCTGTTTGTTGCTACAGAGTTGTTTTTGTATTAATTAATATAGTTTAAGAACTAATACTAGTATATAGGTTAAAAGTCTAGTCTCTATATATTACCTTAGGTTTTATTAGCAGTACGCTGTAATAAACCTATGTAATAAACATAGTCTCTACCTTATATACAGTAAGCTTTTAAGATAGATTAAGGATAGTTGCAACGTTGTAAAGATATCCTTGTTCTTTATCTGTGCGTAAATAATACTTTAATAACTTCTTCTTACCTTTCTCTGCTGCTACCTTTACTACAGCTAGCTACTCTTTGCAATAGCTAGTCTTATTCTTCTTATTAGATAGCTTAGTTGTTATTTAATCTAGAAAGTTAAAAAGTCTGTTATATATTAACTAGATATACAGGGCCTAAGATGTGTTGCTTTTACTAATTCTGTTAGTAGCTGTTTTAAAGTTTACTAGTATACGTGTTATTACCCTAAGGTATAACTACTTAGCAGGTACTAGCTAAAGCCTTTTGAGGTCTTTAAAGTCTGTAACTATGTTATTATCTTGTAAATTACTGCTACTACTTTGCAGGGCTTAATTAAGTGTAATCTTTTGCTCTAGCTACTTGTAAATATAAGTAGCTAGAGAGCAGGCGCGCTTACATATATTATAGGTTAAATGCTACCTAGTCTTAATATCTTAAATTACACAGAGTTAATTTTTTGGCAGTATATTAGATTATACCTTTAGAAATTGTTTAAAACGTTAGAGGGACAAATTAATAGCAATACAAATTACCTAGATCTAGAAGAGCTTAGTGCGTGATAAATAATTGTAATAAAGGGTGTAACATACCTTTTGCAAGAAGTTAGGCACTGATATGCTATTATTAATCTAGTAAACGTAATAGCGTTGCAGCTACTAAGCTCTTTTAATCTTAGGCAAGGCTGTTAGCCTTAGGTAGGCTATTGTGTCCTGCACTACTAGGTTAATAATATAGGTAAGGCATAGTATAGTGTTTTCCTTTGCGTTCTAAAAAACCCCCTTATTAGTAAGATTGCTTTCTAGGCTTCTGCTAAGAGTACTGTTGTTTGAAGCGTTATTGCAGGTAACTGCTAGTAATTGTTTTAATATTTTTATGTTTTTAAGTACCTGCATAAGATTAGATGCTATAGAAACCTTAGTGTGCCGCTTACGTAAGGGCACAAAATCTAATAGAACCTTCTTTATCTGCTAACTAGTGTTAATATAATAGGCTTTAATAGCTAAAAAGCTTAGGTAGTTAGTAGCAAACCAGGCGTTAAGAGCAATTAAGATTTTTGTTTACTTGCTAAGATTAGAAAGGAGGTTTTTAGTTACCTGCTTGTATTATTTCTAGAGTATAAGAGTAAACTTGTATCAGCTAGGTATAGTAGTGCTAGACTAGAGAAACTCTACAAAGCAGCAAAATAAGAGTTACTCTAATATTTAAAAAGACTAGTTCCTATTAAGAAGTACCTATACAATTTCTAGTTTAAATTACTAGGCAGTAAATAGTTACAGAGGTTGTAGACGTAATAATGTAATAAATAAAAGTAGCTACCTTATGTAGATAGATTCTATAACCTCTCTGCAACTATTAGACTAAAGGTAGTTACTAAGGTGTTTTATTCTTATATACTTATTAGTTAAGTATTAAAGTATGTACCTACAGTTTAGGCAATATACGTATAATTTGCTGCTTTTAATATAGGTCTCTTCTCTAAATTAAGTCTATATAATAGTAGAACGTTTAGCTCTACTCTATTAAGGATTAGAATTATTAGAGTCTTAGGCCTATAACGTGTTTAGCTACTAGGCATCCTATACAGTATATACAGTAGCATTGTCTTAAATTAGCTGCTTAAGAACAGTAACTATTCTCTTAATTCTAGACTTAAAGATTTAGGAGGCGTTAAGTATAAATTTGTAGAGTATTTTAGGCAGATTAGAGTATAGGTTGTCTAAAAGTAAAGAGGGGTTGCTTAGGTCTATGTGTGTAATAAAAAAGTGTAATAACAAAGTAGCAATGTCTTGTAAGAAGAAAGTAGTAATTGCAGCAACAATAGAATAGCAAAACTATAGTTTAGCGTTACTTTAAGTAAGAGAGGTAGGCGTTCTGCTAGAGGCGTTATTCCCCTAGTTAGGGGGCAGATAGTAGGGCTAAACTTTTGGAAATTAAGAAATTAGGTTTTATAGTAGTAGTAAAATTTTTAGGTCTTAACTATATTAGGCAATAGTATACAGTAGATTTAATTATACATGTTACTTAGCGTCTAAACAGCTCTTCTAAGTACTATTAGAGAACTTCTTTTAGGTACTATTGCTCTAATCCTTATCCTCCTTATCTTTATATTTATTAGGCAACGTCTTGTAGTATGCCTCTAGCTCTTTACTAGAATCTTTAACCTCTTTCTTATATTTAGTCTTATTGCGTTCCTTAACGTATAGCATATTACTATAGAGCTCTAGAGGCTAATTAAACATAGGAAGGAGGTGTTAGCTTACGCCTTCTAGTAGACTAGTTAGAATAAGTATATAATAAAATAACGTAATAAACTTCCTGCTAATTCTAATTAGTTACTAGAGCTCACTTGTTAGGCGTTAGCTTATTGCAAAATTTAAGCCATTTAGCCTTAGCCTATAGTGTCTTAAAGCTATTCCTCTTAAGGAGGTGTAGCCTACAAGTATACTCCCTTTAGAGTATTTCTTCTATAGCTCTACTAGGCCTATAAACACAAGTATAAGCTTAAGCTAACAATTTTTTTTGCTTTAAGTCTAAAGTTGCTGTAGAGGACCTCTTTATAACAATGTTGTAGGCGCGTATATTAATTCTAATTTAGATAGCCTTCTATTTTTAATTGATTTAAGTAATAGAAGCTGTTAACTACTTAGCTTTGCATATTAGTATAAATAACGTAATAAAAAGGTTTAATAACTTACTAGATTACTTGCTATTAAAACGCTTTACTGCCTAGGCCTTAAGCTTATACTTAAGTTTCTTAGCTTATTACCTTAAAGACAACGCTTTGTACCTATTACCTCTCTTAACCTTCTTCTTAAGCTAGTATTTAGCTAATTGGTCTAAGGACTTAGCCTTTGCAATAGCAGCTAGCTCCCTAAATTGCATAGCGCTGCTGCTAAGCTGCCTACTAAAGTTAACTTAGAAATTTGTTAGTTAGCCTTACTTTAGCGTATTACTACTACAAGAGTTAAGGATATAGCTAATCTTATTATCTCTAGAAGCAAAACCCTAGACAAATAAGTATAATTTATAGTAAAGTTCTAAGAATGTTACTATTGTAAGCTAGGCCTACTTCTCTTCCTTAAAATTTAGCAGAACTCTAACAAGAATAGGCAGTAGAAAGCCTTTAGGCTTGTTAACAACCTTAATTTTCTTAAACTTAATAGATTCTATAGCGCTAAGTGTAATAAAGTAATGTAATAAAGCGTGTTACTTTTATAGGCGTATAGCTTTAGTATTTTATTTTAGCAGCCTATAACTAATAACGCAGTAAGTTAGTCTATGCGTAAGCAGGCTACTAGCGTGCTTTCTGCCTACTACCTACGCTTACTACCTTTTAGCCTATTTTACATAAACAACTAATAAGTCTATAAAAATCTACTCTTTAATTTTAATATATAGCTAGAACAAAAGCTAGCGCAATTCTAGGTAGGCCTGTAAGTTAATACAGTTTTTTATTACGTTCTAGTCTTCTAGTAGCGCTAGCAGTTTTAAACTAGCTCCTACAGGAATTTTACGCTAAGACCTAATTTCCTACGCTAAGCCTGCTTACTGCTTATTTACTAGGCACTAAAACAACCTAAATTATTACAATATTAAATCTACAACTCTATAACACTACTACTATAGCTCTATAAAAACGCAAATCTAAAGTTAAGAACGCTGTTACTAAGAACACTATAGTTGCTAAAGACCTAGCTAGTAAGGCTGCTAGGAAATCTGCTAGAAAAAGCCTAGCTATAAAAACTTAAAAAGCAGCTCCTAAAAAAAAAGGCACTTTAAGCTAGGTAGTAGGTTATTATAATTCTTTATTACGCTTATTTACTTACTGCTTAAAGCTGTGTTACTAAGAGAGATCTGCTAATACTAGAGGTCTACTAAGCTCCTTATCTGCAAGCTGCTCTTCTAGTAACTTCTACGCAAAATAGCTTAAGAGTGCGTCTAAACTACTAGTAGTAGTCTTTACTTCTAAAAATTAGCTGTTAAGGTAGCTTAAGAGGCTGCTAAGGCCTATATAGTTAGTTTTTTTAAGAGTTTATTTCTTAACCCTATTTTTTTAACAAAATTCTAACTAAATATAGATACAGATATAAATGCAATCTACGTAAAAAGAGTTACTATATAGGCAAAGGATGTTAGACTTGCGCTTAAGTACTATTAGAAGTTTAGCTCTTATTAAGCATTTGCGTAAAAGATCTAGAATCCTTTACTTTTATGTATATTAGAAATAAAGACCTAATTTCCTCTTTATTGTAATAGAAATTTGTAATTACTGTACTATTTTTGATATCCCTAGCATAGTTTTGCTCCTGTAAAATTTAGCATATTTTTAGAAACCTAATTTTATAAAATTAGTAGTTACATACTTTAAATTTTATTTCATTGCACAAAACTTATACAACCTAACCTTAACCTGCAATTAATTACTTCTAACCTAACCTCTACCTACTTTTAGCGTTAATTAAATAGGTAAGAGTTAGGTTAGGTATAGGGTCTTACGTAAAGGTACCCTACCTTAACCTAACCCCTACCTATTTACTGCTGTAAGAATTCCTTTAGTATACTACTATAAGTTAGTCTAAGGCATGCAGTATACTTAAGCTATTTATCTATTATTAGGCTGCGTATTATCTTTAGGTAGTTAGCCTGTAGGTTTGCCTGTTTAATCTTGTTATATGCGTCCTCTTATTAGATAGAATCTGTTATCTCTTTAACCTATATGCGCTAGTCTACTACTTTAATATTATAGCCTATTCTTACAATTACTTGCAATATATTGTTAGTAGTTATTGTCTTTGCATTACTTATGTACTATTTATTTAATTAAGGTAGCTACTACTTATACTTATTGTTACGTTCTTATAACGCGCGTATTATATAATATATTACGCATAATAGTTAAGAATAGTGTAGGCAGGTGCAAGAATAGTAGAATAGCTATAGCTTAGTTAGCGTGTGTAGGTGTGCTTGTGTTATATACTTACTTGTAATAGTATTATAATATATAGCGTAGTGTAGTAAATGTAACGTAGAAAATTATATATATTTGTGTTATAGTACTATTATTCTTATTGTGTAGTTATAGTGCGTTTGTTATAGTAACGTAGTATTATATAGTTATAGTAGTAGGTTAAATTATATGTATAAGTAAAAGTAAGTAGAGTTTTATTCTAGTATTATATAGCCTTTTACCTAGCGCGAACGCGTTATGTTATGTCTTTAAGGTAAGTAAAGGTGTATTCTAGAAGAGGCGCCTCTTACTGCGTATTACTTTTAGTATAGTACTATATAGTACTATATAATACTATATAGTACTAAGTAAAATTCTTACCTTTTAGGTTTTTGTATTATAATATAGGTAACTTACCTCTTGTATATTATGTTAGTAGTACTCTCTTTAGTCTAGCAGGCAAACTTAGCTAAACCTACTAGTGCTATTGTAGTAGATAGGTTATACTAAAACCTTAGTCCTCTTACAGTAGTACTATACTATACTGTCTAGTGCACTACCTTATTCTAATGTCTATAGCTCTATATAGTGTAATAATATTTATTAAATAATTATTACTTTATTCTAGGTAGCTAGCAATATATATATATACCTTCTATAGTCCTAGATTTATAGTATTGTGTTTAATAGTTTATATCTGTTTCTTTAGTGTAGCAGGTATAACTACAGGACTCTAGCCTTAGTAAAAACACGTAACAAGGCTGCGTTAGAAGGTTTAAGTTATGTGCTAGCGTCTAGTAGTTTATATAGAATTATAGAGAAATCTTTTATACGTTTGCAGTTATGTTAGCAAAAGAAGCTGTCTGTTACCTTCTGTTCCTTTATATTATATAGTTCTATTATAATTCTATATTATCTATTAGTGTATCTAATACCCTAGACTGTGTGCTATTAGCGTAGACAGTAGTTAACAGATCTTTATAGTGTACGCAGCTTGCAGCTAGTAAGGAAGTATACAGTAGCTTGCTTCTGTTATACATTTTAATATTAGTTTAAGACATTTATGTTTTTAACTAGATGATTCTGCCTTACGTTTTATAGATTTGTTTGTAAGAAGATTAGTTTCTCTTTTTAACACTAAGTTTGCTGTTAATATAGTAGTATTTCTTTGTTTAGGTATTTTTTCTTAGTATTAGTAACTAATGTTACAAAGTGTGTACTACGCAGTATCTTATAAAGAATACTATTATTATCTATAGTCTTGTGTTCTTGTATAATAGCCTTGTCTTTTGTTAACAAATCTTGTAGTATAGTGTCTCTACTTAATACTAGTAAACTAGAGTACTTAACTTTCTACGCTACTGTCTTGCCTAGATGTTACGATATATATATAATTTCTTAACAACTCTACTCTTTTAGTTATATAGATTATGTGCTACTACTTTAGATTATTAATCTAGTCTTTAGCTTAATATAGTTAGTGCTAGGTAATTATTCTTTAATTTTAGTGTTTACTAGGCTAATATTGTCTAGTTATTTTAGTTAATGCGCTAGCTAAAATACTAGAGATTGCAGGCCCTATAAGATAATTTGTGCAATAGCTATTCTTGTTCTAGTTAAGAATAGTATTGTTACGCTTTTCTAACTATAACTACACTATAACATTACTCTTAGTTTTTACACTTATAGATAGCCTAGTGTTGTCTTATTTTAGGTATATAGCATTCTTGTATTTGTATTAGCGTAGTCTTACTACCTAGTTGCGTATATCTTACTTTATTATATTAGTTAGTATTATAACCTCTATTGCTATAATAAGCCTACAGTACATTAATACTATATATACTAAACGTTCTGTAGCAATTAGTAGCTTATCTAAAGCTCTACTACTACGTGTTAATAAAGCAAGAACCTATTAATTAGTAATAATACTTGTCTGTTTATATAGTTATTAAACTACTTTAGCTATTCTAGTATAATGTTAGTGTCTATTTAGGTAGAGTTATTATTCTAATAGACAGAACTAAGACTACAAATGTTTAGGTTCTTCTTACTATTTATACAAGTTGTATAGTTTAAGAATCCTATAAACTATAGAGGCACTTAGTCTAAGCTATCTACGTTTATGCACAGTACACTAGTTATATACTTTTTGTCTAGTCTAGGTCTAGCTCTTAGATTGTCTGCTAACGTATATTAGGGCAAGTGTTTCTAGTATATACTAGCCTTGTCTATGTTGTATAAATTCTTAGGCGCATATCTACTTACTATGTTGCAAATCTCTTTTATTATAAGCTTAGTGTCCTTAACTATTATACTGCTGTAGTTGCCTACTGTTTTTGCAAACTGTTTATATAACTGTACGCTATATTGTTGTTTATATATAGTAAGCTATCTGTTATTAAACTCTAGTATTTTGCAGCTATTATATTTAGGCAGCTGTTACTAAAGTTAACGTGTAGTTTTGCAAATTATGTTATTAGTAACATTAACGCAGGCTGCCTGCAACTCTATATACTAGTTATTTAGAGCTGCCTTAAGAGTTTTCTATTACAGACGCCTATTATACGCGTAGTTATAGCTAGTATATTTAGTTTTGTTACTGTCTAGGTATTTTTGCGTTGTTAGAAGGATATTAGTTATATTATTTAGTTGCACATAGTAGCAAAAGGCTCTAGTAGCTTATATAGTAAGTTATTATAGTATTTAATATAGAAATAATGCTTTATATTTGCAAACCTTAACACGTTCTATAATAGTCTAGGCACAACTATATTACTAGTTAGGTATTAGACCTTAACCTATCTATAAACTAGATAATATAGGCTTACTATTATAGTAGTAGAATAATAGTAGAAACTCAATGTATTTACAAAGAGTAATCTACTATCTAATATAGTAAAGATAATACACTTGCGCATGCTAATACTCTAGTAGCTACTTATAGCATTTAATATAAAACAAAACTTAAGCTTAGCCTTAAACCTATACTAGTATAATTGTAGCACTAATTAGTTACTCTAGGTTCTTATTGCAATAGATAGCTCGCAATTAACGCTAATAGTACTCTCTAGTAGATAATAGTTGCAGATAGTGCAACGCAACTATAGCTACTAGTTATTAGAAGAGCCTACTATAGTAGTAGGTTGCGTGCAGTACTAGTAGTATTCTTTAGTAGATAACAGTTGCTAATAGTGCAACACAACTGTAGCTGCTAGTTATTAAAAGAGCCTGCTACAGTAGTAGATTACGTATAGCACTAGTAGTATTCTATAGTAAACAACAGTTACTAATAGTGCAACGTAACTGTAGCTGCTAGTTATTAAAAGAGCCTGCTGTAGTAGTAGGTTGCGTGCAGCACTAGCAGTATTCTCTAGTAGACAATAGTTACTAATAGTGCAACGCAACTATAGCTACTAGTTGTTAAAAGAGTTAAATTATAGAGATTAATACGTTTAAGGTGTTTACTACCTTATATACTATACATAAGATTTATAAAGTATTATACATTACTTCTTATATATATTTCTTTCTACTAAGCGTTTCTAAGACAAATAAATATAGGCTTGTTATTTTAATTTATATAGGTGTTCTTTAAGGTCTTAGCTATGCCTACTAGCGTAGTAAGTATCCTTTTTATTAATAGCTAGCAGCATCTTAGAATAGATAAGTTTAATGCGCGTAACTTCTTTACGTTAGTAGAAGTTTTTAAAGCTATAATAAAGCTTAGTAATAATAGAAGACTTAATGTTATATAAGTTATAGTTAGAATATTTTAATATCTAGACGTTAGATTGCTACTTATAGAGTCTAATAGAAATGCATTATATATAGTATAAGAGAGATTACAGCTACTTAGGTAGGCTTTGCTTTTAAAGAGCTTAATAAGAGTACTAGAATAGAAATATCTTAACAAACAACTGTAACTTAACGTTGTCCTTAATTTTTGCTTATAACAATATATAGACAAAAGCATGTAAATTGTAGTTGTATCTCTAATATCTTCTAGTTACCTAATAGTATAAGAATTTCGTTCTTAAGTTAGGCTAAGTTACTAATATATATTACAGGTTATAACAAAGTTATTGCAATAATAGCGCTCTTAGGTTAGGCTAAGTTGTTAATATACGCACTAGAATACTATTATAGCTGTTGTTGTAGAGATTCTTACTATTAAACATGTTATAAGGTATCTTAGTTAAGTAATAGTATTACAGGATATAACAAAGTTATTACAATAACAGCGCTCTTAAGTTAGGCAAAGTTGTTAATATGCGCACTAGAATGCTATTGTAGCTGTTATTGTAGAGATTCTTACTATTAAATACGTTATAAGGTATCTTAGTTAAGT
Source organism: Ampelomyces quisqualis (assembly GCA_018398575.1). NCBI lineage: Eukaryota > Fungi > Ascomycota > Dothideomycetes > Pleosporales > Phaeosphaeriaceae > Ampelomyces > Ampelomyces quisqualis. The sequence goes on from JAGTXZ010000005.1 coordinate 2,674,043, forward strand.
AATAGTATTGCAAGACATAACAAAGTTGTTGTAACAATAGTACTCTTAAGTTAGGCTAAGTTGTTAATGTGTGCACTAGAATACTATTATAGCTATTGTTATAGAGATTCTTACTGTTAAACACGTTATAAGGTATTTTAGTTAAGTAATAGTTGTAATAGAGGATGTAAATTAGTAGATTACAAGGTTGTTACGTGTAATAACCAAGCATGTTACTAATAAGATAGAATCTATTTAGGACTAGACTAACTTATTAAGCTGTTTCTTAGCTTAGTGTATTTAATCTAATTAATTCTTACATAGTATAGAACAAGTAATACAATCCTTTTTACTTACAACAATTTAATCTATAGTATTGCTTAGCTCTTACAGTTATAAGCCCTGCGTTATAAAACTGTAGTGTTAATTCCCTCTGCGCACCTAGTACTACTAAGGTACTCCCTAGATTAACAATTACTCTAAAACTCCTTTAAACTCTCTTTTGAATACTCTTCTTAAACCAACTGGTTAATAATTATAGACTCCTATCCTAACAACAAGATTAGCCTAAACGTTCTTTTAAACAGTTAGTTAGACTAGCTATACTAGTTTGCACAGCTCTAGCTTTATGCTTGTAACAAAAGAGTCTAGAATTAGATTAACTTAGACAGCGACACAGTGCTCCTAATTGACGATTAAGAACCTAAATATCTAGAGCTTCTAGCTGCTCTAAGCTAACTAGTCTCTGCTCTACTACCTGGAGCTACTAATCTGAAAACTCAAATCTGCGATAAAGCTTTTAATTAATATAATCTAAAGCTAGTTGCCTATAAACTTGCCTCTAGTAGTTACAAAGAAGATGTTTGCTAATACAAAGTTAATACGTTAAAATAGACTAGGTAAGCAGCTAAGCTTAGGAACGTCTAGAAATAGATTAGTTAAATAGTAGCTAAGGATCTAATTGCACTAGCAGCAATTAAAATGCTTAACTCTTTAGAAACAACTCTCTAAGCCTTAATTAAGATTCTTAAGCATAACCTTGCTGTAACAGACAATAATACTATGTACCTAGTTAGGCAGCAATATTAAGCCTATCTAGAAAAGGCTAGGCATAGTAGAATTACTCTAGATAAATAGTTTAACAAATAGCAGGTAATCTATAGGAAGGCTTAAGCGCTCTAAGTTACAGAGATAGAAGGACAACTTGCCCTTACTAATTTTCTAGACGCCCTATCTGCTAGGATTGCTCCTAACTAGGCTTAATTAATGCGTTAGGATATTATTAAAGATACAGGCTTTAGTTGACTAGCTATAACTATATACAATCTAGCTAAGATCTTTTCCCTTATGCTTTAGAAACAAGCAATTCTTGCTACTAAAGAAAAGACCTATTTAGCCTTTGCAACCCTTAGAAACATTAAGAACTTAAAAAATAAGGATTCTGATCTAAAGAACAAAGGCAAAGACAATTTGAAGCTAAAATCTTACCTGTGCAAGAACAATAAGAAGTACAAATAGGACCTAATAGATTGTCTCTAACTAAAGATTGTAATTACTAGATTAGCTTTACTAGGAAAAGTACTAATTAAGATCTCTGATTTTAACTAAAAGAAGGTCCTTAAGCAGCTTAACACTACTAAGTAGGCTGCACTTAATAATAAGATTAAGAAAGCTAGTTAGACGCTACCTATTGCAGCTAACTAGTTAACTTCTAGGACTAAGGCAGTAACATACCTAGAAGATGTTGTAGCAGTATTAATTAACCTAACTACTTTTAATTAGGAACCTAATGTTACTAATCTAGACTTTAGAGTGTACACAACTACGTTTATAACCTATCTACTTTTAAGAAGCACTATTTACAAGAGAACAGGTACAGTGCACCTGGTTAATAATTAGTTACTTCTTGTTCTAGAGACGTTTAGTCCTACTTACTCTAAAGAAAGAGTTAAGGCTAGAACACAGTTACTTCCTATAACTAGCTATAGCAATTAAGTAATTAAGAACGTCCTGCACAGTGTAGATAGTCCTTACGCTAGAGACCTAAAGCTTAAGAAGGTTAAAGTTGTAGATAGATTTTATGTAAATATTGTATCTGCAGCACTACTTAAGTAAGCAGGTATATAGCATAGTAGATTAAACAGCACTCTTTAGTTTAAATTATATAAGTAGAACGTTATTATATACAAGCTTTATAAGGCCTATAACCTCTTGTTTATTAAATACAACTAGGTTACACACTATGTTCTGTAACTACTAATCCTGCACACGTTACATTAATCTGACATTAATTACTTAAGAAATAATAACAAGGATCTATAGCACAAACATTAGGCTACCTAGGCTAGCAAGTACTCTAGGCTCTTGCCTAGTTAGCCTCAAACGTTAAGATAAATAGGACTAAAAGGATTAATTGTTAGGACTGCTTAGTTACCTATGCAGCTTAAGTAGTCTTACAGCAGCTAAGAGAAAGATTACTACAACTATTCTATTAAGTTTTCTAGGAACTGTTTAAAATGCTAACAGGCAGGCTTTATAAAGAATAGTCCTTGATTATTAAAGAAGACTACTTAGGCAAGCTTTTTAACTACAACCTTTACAACAAGACGTTAATTAAGATTATAAGAGTAATTTACTAATTTACAGCCTAGGTTAGAAACAAATTTAATCTAAAGATTATAGAAATCTATTAGAATAATAATACTGCGACTCAGCCTTAAAGAGAGCGTTTGTAGTATAAGGAGTAGGCAAATCAAAAAGAAATTAAAATACTACGCCTGCTACTATACACGCATTAGCCAAATAGATTAGCTAAGTAGGTAGACTAGAAGCTAATTACAAAATCAATTAAGATGCGCACAGGTACAAATCTTCTAACTAAGCTCTAGCTATATATTATAGATGCAGCTGCCTACTTACACAGCATAAGCCTATTAAAAATCCATAGTTTTTAATCCCTAAATAAGGTCCTGCACGCCTGGTTTAGGCAATATTTTTAATAGTACAAGCTAGTAATTACTAGGCACAGTACTGCTAATCTACACCTAAATTAGAGTAGTATTTATGCCTATAGCTGCAGAGCGTATCCTCTTAATTGCGACTAAGCAGTAGGTAGGAATAGGCGCAAGTTTAAAGTTAACTCTTATAGCTACATTAGATATCTAGTAGGCTATTAAGCCTCTAATATCTATTATATATAGGTCCTATTAATTAATTAAGTAATTGCATTAAGAGATGTTACCTTTAATAAATCTATATTCTACTCTAGTAACTAAGAAGATAAGATGCCTAAGGAGTAGGCGCTTAAGATTATAGATATTTTACATGTTAGTAAACTTAATAATCCTAGGCAGGATATTAACCTGCCTGTTCTACAGGATTAACTAAGCTAGGAAATTACTAAAGTTACTAAGCAACAGCTTAGGAGTAAGCATCTAATCCTAAGGATTATAGAGACTAGCTAATCTTATAATTACAAAGGAAAAGAAGTAAAAACTAAGAGGAGTGCTAGCAAGGCTAGCAAGCATTTAAGAATTCTCTTAGACTAAAGTAAATATACTAGGCTTGTAACGCTAGAGGCAACTCTAGAACTAGATAAGTTATCTAGTATTAAGCTTATTAAGCGTGTAGGATCTGACAGCCAAAGACTATTACTAGGTTCTAAAAGAGCTAGCCTATTAGTATCTAAGGATTAGATAGGTTCCTAACAGGATAGGCAGTTAGCCTTTTCCTCTCCTGCTACTTAACCTAAGAGCAGTAACTCTAGAGCTCTAGATAAAGCAGGATTAGTAAATCCTTCTATATAATTAAGTTGTTAACTGTAAAGAGCAGCTCCTAAGATTAATAAACTACTTAGTTAATACATGCTGCTTTGCTACAAGAAGAATTATAATAATTAGCTAGAGAGTAAGAGTATTAATACATTAATTGCAGATCTATTTGTAGATTGCTAGAAGAACAATTTTAAGAACACTTTTCTACTAGGCCTTATAGAAGCCTAGACTAAGCGCTCTAGTTATAAAACACTAGACGCTATAATTATAATAGCTATGCTAAGTAATTAAAATTACTAAGTAGTTAAGAAGCGTGCTTATAGAAATAACATGCCTAAGCTGCCTAATATATAGAAGCAGATGCTTTAACATCTAAAAAATAACCTGTTATTAGATGCCTCTTTTAAGGAAATTGATTAGCTACATAAGAAAGGTACCTAGAAAGAGATTCTAAAGCACAAGTCTAAGGATTAACTAATCCTATTGAAATAGGTCTAGGTATATAAGTTTAATTAAGATAGTTACTTTCTAAAGTGTAAGGCTAGGCTTGTTGTAAGAGAAGATCTGTAGAAGAAGGACTTTCTACTTACTACGTACGCTACTACACTTGCAGCCAAGTCTTTTAGGATTGCTATAGCTATTGCAGCCTAGTTTAATCTAGAAATTATACAATATAACGTAGTTAGAGCGTTTCTTAACGCCTTAATTACAGCTAACAATCTAGTGTTCTGTAATCTACTAGATAGATTTAAGAAAGCTAGGCTTTGTGTAAGGCTTAACTAAGCGCTCTACAGGCTTAAAGAATCTCTATTACTTTAGTATAAGAAATTCTTAAGATTACTGCGCGAGATAGGACTACTTGCATCTAAAGAAGAACCTTGCCTTTTCTTTACTTAGGATTAAACAATCTTTATTCTGTTCTACGTTAATAATATCCTGCTTATTTACTAGAAGAATTATAAGCTTAAAGCTAAGGATCTATAGTCTAAGATTATTAGCAAATATAAAATCTAGGATTAAGGACTAGTTGAATAGTTCCTTAGGATCAGAGTTATCTAAAATAGATTAGACTAATCAATTACTCTAGTCTATAACGCCTATATTAATAAGATTAGTAAGAAATTTAGACTATACAATAGATTATTCCCTCTAACACTATTGCTATTTAAGGAGCTCTACAAGAACACTAGAGAAGCTAGTAAGTAAGAAATTAAGGCCTATTAAGAAAGAGTTAGATTAGTCTTTTACACTGCAATCATAATCTGCCTAGATATAGCCTATGCAGTCTTAAAGCTTTCCTATTTCTTAACTAATCCTTTAGACAAGTATATTAAAGCTGTAGAATAGGTAATTATGTATCTCTATTAAACAAGGTTTAATTTAATTAAGTATAAGGATTTTAAAAGTCTAGAACTAACTATTTGCAAGGACGCCTCCTTTGCTAATAATAATTTAACCAGGCGTTCCTTACATAGTTATATAGCTATTCTGTTTAGAGGAGCAATCTCTTAGAAAGCTGCGAGACAAGAATTAGTTACTACCTTAACTATAGAAGCTAAGCTACTTGCTCTAGAATACGCTGCAGAAGAATCTATAGGGCTTAGCTAGTTCTTTAAGAAGCTTACGCTTAATCTAGAAGATCTATAAAATATCTAGTGTAATAATTAGCAGACTATCTAGCTAGTTATAAGGAAAAATAAGCAGATATCTACAAAGCTTAAGTATGTTAACATTTAGAATATATAGCTTAGGCAAGAGCACTTAAAAGGATTATTCTAAGTATTCTATCTAGAATCTGGATTAATGCTAGCTAATAGTCTTACTAAGAACCTTACCTATTAACAATTTCTTAAGTTTAAGCAGCTTCTTAACCTTAAGGATATAAGGAAGTTACTTACAAAGTAAGAATTTAGAAAATACAAAGATTAATTTAACTTTTCTATCTACTAATTGATTTGCTTACTCTTAAAGCTTAAGATTACTACAGGATCTAAGCAGAGTAAATACGCAAAAACTAAGACTACTAACGCTAAATTATAAGTAAAACTATCTAGAAACTTACCTCTATAAAGTTAAAGACCTTATTTATTATCTTGTAAGCCTAAGCACAACGCTTAGCGATTAAGAGACCTAAAGCCCTTAATCTATAGCTTAGAGTTAGCAAATCTCTAACTGTTCCTATAGCCTTAGGCAAAGAAGACAACAGCTAATTCTACGCTAGCTCTTAACGCTTAGGTATTAGAGTCTAAGTAGCCTGGAGCTGCTCCTTAAGCAGCAGAGCGTTAGGCAGAAAAGAGCTGTAGCGTTAGTAACTAAACAACAACTACTACCTGCTTAGCGTAAACAGAGCCTAAGCTATAAACTTACTTAACGCTCTACTAAACCTATATCTCCTAAAGCCCTAAGCAGAACGCGCAGGCTTAGCACTTAGCAAGCCAAAAGTTAGATTAACATAGCTTAAGCTTGCCCTAAAACTACTAGAAGCTAGAACGCTCTAAGCCTGCTATATAGCCTTTACAGCCTTAAGCTACTAGTTAAGCTACGCGTAAGCCTTCTCTAGCTCCTATAAACAAATTAGCTATTTCTAAGATTAAACAATCTTTAAAACTTACCTTAATAGTTTCTTTAAACACGCTAATAATAATTTGCATAGCCTTCTTACGCAGATTGCCTAGACTACTTGTATTAATAAGTATATTATAAATAGCAACTAGAGTAACCTATATCTTAACGCAAGAATAGTTTAGGTAAGCTATGCAACGCTTACTTATTATTAATCTAGCTCTATAATAGTAGCAGCTATTGCCTTACTTATTAGCAAACTAAGAGGTATAGCGTAAGCATAAACTAGAGCAAAGCTCTTTCTTCTTAACCCTAACAGTCTTTTTGCTAGAAAATACTCTACTCTTAGGTAAGGAATTACGCTGCTTAGTCTTACGCTAGGATTAGCGTAGCAGATTTAGATTGTTAGCCTTACTCTTAATAGCAGGCGTAGTAGTAGCAGCAGTGTTCTTCTTATAGGCGCGCGTGTAAGCTATCTTATTAACTATAATAGTAGGATTCTTCTTAGGCGGCTGCCTAAGTTAGCAATAGACTAGATTAAAAGTAGAAAAACTTACTATAATAGAGGAGAATTAAGCAAGTAGTTAATAAAGTAGATAATAAGAAGAATAAGTAGATAGATAGCTAGTTAATAAGTTAATTAATAAGTTAATTAATACTCTAAAGTGTAAGAATATAGAAGTAGGCAGGCTTCTTATACCTAAGCAACGCAACTGCTAGGTAACAAACTTGCTAACTACTTTCTTACCTAATTGCGTAATCTTACTTTATAATAACATACGTAAACAGACTGCCTCTTACCTGGCTAACAAGCTAGGCAATAGTAAATGCTCTAAATTAAAGATTAGCCTACAGACGAACTTATGCTGACAGTCTGTTTACTCTTATAATATAAGACTACCTGCTTACAAGACCTCTACACAAGACCTAGTTAAGATAACGTAGGCTACATTTTTTGGACAAACAACACTAATATTAAATTGGGTTACATATACAGTAAATAATTAGAAATTTATGCGCTAATAACTTACGTTTAAGCTAATAAATAGAGTAACGCAACGCCTGTAATATAGAGCAGCATTACTGTTTACCTTAACTACTACTTCTACTCTACTAAACAGATTAGGCAAGCTAACAAGTTTGCCTAATCTAGGGGGTGTGTAATAGAGGATATAAATTAGTAGATTACAAGGTTGTTACATGTAATAACTTAGCATGTTACTAATAAGATAGAATCTATTTAGAACTAGACTAACTTTTCAAGCTGTTTCTTAGCTTAGTGTATTTAATCTAATTAATTCTTACGTAGTATAGAACAAGTAATACAATTCTTTTTACTTACAACAATTTAATCTATAGTATTGCTTAGCTCCTACAATAGTGTTACAGGATATAGTAAAGTTATTGTAACAATAGTGCTCTTAAGTTAGGCTAAGTTGTTAATGTGCGCACTAGAATGCTATTATAGCTGTTGTTATAGAGATCCTTGCTATTAAACACGTTATAAGGTATCTTAGTTAAGCTATAACATATAAACAGCTACTAAAGAGTCTATCTAGGACATTAATTTGCTTTTATGCTAGTAGGCTAAGAAGTAGTGTAAGTGTAGTGCTAACAATATAGTAAAGCTTAGTTCTAGATTTGTAAACTACACAAACATATAGACGTAATAGGTATAGTTTTAGTTTTATAAGAATAAAAATATAATAAAGAATTAAGTCTCTTAGACTTATAAGAAATATATGTATAAAGATAGTAATATTAAATTAGAAGTATAAGTTACGTGTTAAGAAGTAGCTTTATATATAGGTACATAGGTAAATTTATCTCTAGTTTTAAAGTAAGGAAAATGTAAGAAAGCGCAAGTGTATAATAGATAAAAATAGATAAGGTTCTAAATATATTTTAATAAAAGACTATTACCTTAACCCTAAGACTAGAGATATATAGGTAAATTTATCTCTAGGTTTAAGGTTAAGAAAATATAAAGAGGCGTAAGTGTATAATAGATAAAAATAATATAAAGTTCTATATATGTTTTAACAAAAGATAGTTACTTTAACTCTAAGACTAGAGATATATAAGTAAATTTATCTCTAGTTTTAAGGTTAAGAAAATATAAATATAGTAAGAGGTAAAAGGTAGCTAGCTAGTAAGGCTATTATATGCTCTATTAGCGCTAATAGTTTAAGAGTAAGCAGCACGTAGATGCGTTTAATGTACAGTAGTTTATTAATAGTATTTGTTACTATTTAGCCTCTATTATATTTGCACATTAAGGTAAGTTAAAACAGTAGTTTCTAGTAGACAACTATCCTATACTGTGCTAGAGAAAGAATATAAATTAGATCTGCAAGTATTTTAAAACTAAATAAGATTAAATATCTTAGCTACTTAGAACATTAGTTAACACTATATATAAATTATACTTATTATTTCTTACTATTAAGTAATTGCCTACGCCTATTACTAGTCTTACCTAAAGTATATATAGTACACTATTCTACTTGCTTCTATCTGTACTAAGCCTAGCTACCTTAGTATAGGTTGTATACTAGGCTGCTAGAGCTACTAGTCTATTTTTTTATACTTTTAAACCTTATACGTATCTACTTACAGGTATACTTACCTTTTTATGCGTTTAGGTTCTACTATATATAATTTAAACGCGCAGTAACTTATTTATTCTAAAGTATTAATATTTTTTAGCATAAGAATTATTATTAATATTAATCTCTATTAAGCTGTGTTAGCTAACCTAACTAATCTAGTTGTTAACAAGTAAGCTCTAGTGTAATAACGTAACAGTTGTTAGAGTAATAAGAAATATTAAAGAAAAAAAAATATTAGTTATTGCGCCTATAACTGTTAGCATAGTTCTGTACACAGGTAAGGTAACTGTTAGCTATAGTAGACTTTAGTTAACTACTATAGATAATAGACTATGCAGTATAAGATAGATGCTGCTAGTAACTACTCTAACACTACGTAACTAATATTAATACTATTTTTGCACACTTAGTCTTTTTATATCTAAACTATAGAGTTATATATAAACAAATTAGTAATAGATTGTATATATATACTGTGTAGCTTTTACACTAAGATATACGCAGAACTTGTTAAACATAGTGCTTAATGCTAGACGCGTTGCTACCTACTCCCTAATAATACGCTAGTTATAACCCCTAACACTACAATATAATAGCACAACTCTAATAGCTGTAACACAATAGATACTACTCTAGACAACGCAGCACCTGCTTTATACAGCAACACCTTATGTAAACAAAACTATACTCTAGCTAAACATAAAGTAAGAGAGTAGATAGGCCTAATATTAGCGTCTATACAAGGATAAGACAAGCTGTTTAAGACAGTAAGTAGACAGCACGCTAGTAAACCCTTTAGTTTAGAAATAGTAAACGCAAAGTAGTAGGCTACATATAGCTAAATAGCGCACGCGTGCTAACACTAATAGAAATAATATAGTAGAGCCCTTTAGTTTTCTTTTTGCACTAGCGTTTGTATTGTAGCTGCAAAGGATAAAATGCACATTAGGTAATGTTAACAGCTTCTTTACTAATATATAGCTATATAAGCTACATTTATAGCTGTAGTTCTAATTAGAGCGCTAATTGCAGTAGGCTATATTAAACATTTAATCTAGGCTATAAGACAACGTATAGATACAAGAGAACGTAACAATTACATCTAGGTTATTAAACTTCTAACTTAACTAATATATATTTATATACTAGGATATTATATTATAAATTACCTTTATACTTAGTTATTACCTATTTACTAACAAGATAGTTTACGCACCTAGCTATTCTTTTACAAGTACGCCTAATAATTCTATAAGAGTGTATTACAAACTACACTTAGAAAATTAGTAGTAGTTAATATAATAGCGCTTGCTAGATAGCGCAACTCTTGTGCTAGTTATACTAGCAGTAGACGAAACATAGTTATCTATAATATCTAGTAACATAGCAGTATAGCTAATATATATTACTATTAGGAATCTTAACTATAAGGCATAATAACGCAGAACAATACCTAAGACACTACTAGCTAAATTTATCCTAACAGCTAAGCTTTTAGACTCTATTCTAGAGAGTAAAGTATATTATTACTGCATAGGCAAACTATTGTTACTTAAGTACTAACTACAGCGTTAACAACAGAGAGTTACTATAGAAGATAGACGCTAACTAGTAACTGCAGCACATAAAGAGGCTACCAAATACAGTATACAGCTAGAGTGTACTAACTAACAGACGCAATAGTATTACTTAACTATTTGTGCAATTCTAGCTAACTATAAAGAGTAAGTGCTACTAACAGGTATAAAGAAAAACAGACACTATACTTAATATACAGTACTACTAAACAAACAAGAGAACTTGTGTAATAAATATCTGTAGCAAATAAAAGAGTATATACGCTTGTAACAAAGTTATTGTTTTAATAAAAAATATAAGGATTACGTTTATCTAGTAGAGTGCTTTAGCTAGAATTACTACAACTTTAAAATATATAAGTTGTTAGCTATAGATATATTACATCTACTACTTAAGAGGTTAGTTATAAAGATATTAGAATTTACAAAAGACATACTAATAGATATACACTCTAGATAAAAGAAGAGCTAGAATAGTGCTACAGTTCTAGTAGTAGAAGACAATAGCTATACCTAGTTAAATAAAAGCTTTTGCTAAGTTAAGCATAACACTAGACTAAAACAGTTTAATAATAAGAGAGCTTTTACAAAAGCGTTGTAGTAAACTAGCGCAGAATAAAAAGCAGTAATTTGCTAATTTATAGTAGTAGTGTCTCTTCTACTAGTAACTAAGGCACTATATGCGTTGCATTTTATTTAGGCTGCGTGCAATCTGCTAGTACTATTACAATACAAGAGTTATAACAAAAACATATTAGGGTATATATTATTAGCTATTAAATAAATAGATATTCCAAAAGAAGAGTTTTAACCTTTTAGACAGACGTAAGAAAAAGAAAAGGATTTTAACTACTCTAAATAGCACGCGCTAACCTATATTATTAACAATATCTATATATATAGAGCCTTTAATAGTATATACACTAGAATAAATAGTAAGGCCTACTATATTATAATAGTAAAACAATTCTACCTAATAACAAACAAGAGAGATTTTCTTACGCAGATCTGCTTCTATAACTCTAGACAGCTTGCGCTTATAGCATTTAAATACAAGATAGTTATAGACTAAAGTTAATAGTGCACTACTACTAACTATTGCAAGCACATCTTTACTATAAGCGTGTTAACAGTAATACTCTTTAAATAACCTAGATAGTCTATACTAGGTATGTTACTAAATTCTATTTTACTATTCTTTAGTAAGGTTACTGTATATATTACGTTACTAGACTTTATAAATGCTACTGTAGTATTTGTCTTATACTACTATTAGAAGGTAACTAGCTACCTTATTACTCTATATAACAAAGACAGACAAGACCTTAACTCTTACTAGGTAAACAGAATAAATATACAAATACACTTCTCTATAAGATACTTAAGGCTATTAAGCAAACGCTATAACAACTTTAAATATTGCAAAGAAAACATTATATAATACGCGCTTAACTAGCATAAGACTAGAAAATAGCGCAAAGATTACGTGTAGGTGTAAGAGTTTAAATATAAAGACTACACATAACTGTCTTAGACTGTTGCAAATAGTAGAGCTATAGCTTAGGTACACCTAATACTTATATTTATTAACAATAAACACTAAAATAAGGACAGAAAGAAATATAAGTATACAGGTACCTTCTATAAAGTTATAGCGTTTAATAATAATAGTTAAATTAATTATACAACAGAGATACTAAGCGTGCGCTACCGCACACACAGTATAAAGACTAAGTAACGCATATTACAAGTATTTAAGGTATATAATATAACAACTATTGTTTACTCTATGCACTTAGTACTAAAGAATCTACCTACACTTAATAATAAGGTCTTTGTTTCTTACTATATAAAAAATTATATTAATTAGGATAAATATAATAGACTGTATTCTTTTACGTTTAATTAAGACTAGACACATATAGTGCAGAATTATAAATAGAAGTAAGTGTAGTAAGACAACTAGTATATAGCATTAGATATAGTAAATAGAATTGTATATCTAATAATAGCTTTACTATTGCTTTAGCCTACCTAATAAAACGTAAACTTGCTAATATAATAAGCGCTATAATATAGGACTATAGCGTAAGGCTACTAACGCAACCTTTTTACTATACACTATATACTACTACAAACGCGTAATAATAGTAACTCTTATCTACATACACAAGTATTACAGAGATATTGTAACAGTTACCTAGAATTGCTAGTTAGTGTAGATAGAAGAATAGCACTACTATAGTAACACTAGACATAATTGTTAAAAGACAGCATATACAATATAATGTAACTAATAGCAGAAGAATATAACTTAATATACTTAAATATAGAATAAGAGATAAGAAGGTAAAAGATACTAGGCTGTTCTCTATAGACAACTATAGTAAAAGAACACTTATAGTAAATTACAAGGGTAATTGTATTATAATAGAATAGACTACTATAGAACGCAGCTAACAGTTGCCTTATCTAGACAATTTTATACTTTGCTGTCTAATGTAACTATAACGCAGCCTAACAGATGCGCTTATAATAGAATAAAACTAAACTAAATAACAATTAAAAGCAAGCTTTACTAGATAGAAACCTGCGTAGAAAGATAATATAAATAGTTAATAAATAGTTAAGTATAACATAAATTACCTCTAATATAACAACTATATTAGTATTAAACGCAACTAGAAACAAGCACACTCTTATTAGGATAAACTAGCTATTATATGTATACTACAACCTGCTAGCAATAGACAAGTATATTAATAACCTTAATTACAATTTGTTTGTGCAGATATTAGAGCACAAATTAGGCTTTAAAAGTAAATGCAATAGTATATATTACTATACAAAGAAGAGAGATAGATAGGCGTAAATATAGATATTTATAAAGGTGTACTAGCACAGCGCATTATAAGAGATAGTTGCATTAAAGATATATTAGGTGTTATTTACAATTAAACTACAAACATAACTAGCATAGTAGTATACTAGATCTATACTAACAACTTACTAGGTAAATAGTTTTCTGCGTGCAAGGCTACTAGATTACCTATATTGCGCGCATAACTATTTATACTAATAGTAGATAACTATTGTGTACGCTAATATTTAGTTAAGAATAGAAGAGTACTAGATTACCTGTATTGCGCGCACAACTATTTATGCTAATAGTAGACAACTATTATATACGCTAGCACGCAGTTAAGAATAGAAGAGTACCTAATTACCTATATTGCGCGTATAACTATTTGTGCTAATAGTAGATAACTATTGTGTACACTAGCACGCAGTTAAGAACAAGGGGCTATCTAATTAAACAGCCTAACTACTACGCTTTGGCAGAATTTAAGACAATATTAGACTGTATATATTACAAAAACTCTACTTATACCTACAAAGTAAAAACTCTGTTACGCTATACATATTGCTTACTTCTGCTACTCTTACTAATAGTTCTCTAATGTTTAAAGAGAAAGCGCTTACTCTGTATACTCTATACTAAGCAGCAAATTTAAGTAATACTAGTAGCATACTATATCTCTATCTAAATAAGCGCTAAAATAAGCGCTAATAGACAATAGTGTAAAGGTTAGGCTCTTAGGAGATATAACTCTAGAACTAACATACTAAAAACTAAGACGCTGCAGAGACTAAAAACTATCTAGACTCTAACGCTACTATTCTTAAGCCTTAACTCTAGAGTTGAAACAGAAGTATAACTAACTGCTACACTAGTCTAACTAAAAAGTTACCTAACAAGACAGCCTAGAGATTAAATACTATACACTTTTAGATCTGCAGCCTTACTTACTTGTTAACGAGAGAAATCTAGACGCAGTAGTACAGAGGAGCATTTCAAAAGTCTGTTCCCTCCCCTAGTTAACGCACAGAGCAGATACAGGGGTCTATTAGCCTAATAGCTGTTAATCTCAATCTTGATTATAATACTCTGTACTCTGTATTAATCGTAGTGTTAATTGTAATACAGAGTACTAATTGTAGTGTTAATTGTAATACTAATTGTAGTGTTAATTATAATACTAATCGTAGTATCAATTGTAATATTAATCGTAATAGATATTAATCTTAATTGTAATCTTAATCGTAATATTAATTGTAATCTTAATTGTAATATTAATTGTAATCTTAATCGTAATATTAATCGTAATCTCAATTAGTTTTATATACATTTTTGCCCTCTTTGTACTTATTGCCTCTGTCTAACTTAATAATCTTTTGAATATAAATTGGGATCTGTTTAATCTAGCCCTGTATCTTCTCTTAAGGCAGCTTATTCTAACACTATTCCTATACCTAGATAGCCTAAGGTCTACTCTTTAGTGCTCCTTTCTTTGTTATAGATCTCTTTATCTAAAACTAGTAAGGCTTAATAGCGTTTAAGTTAGGTAAATTGCTACACTAAAGAAGCTGTGCTACCTTCTCCTAACTATATACAATCTGTTAAACGTAGTAGCTTTAAGCAGGTGCTTTATCCTCTTAAATAAGAGTACCTAGCTAGTCTTTTATATACTCCTTAGCAAATAGAATTAACTTTAGCTTTAAAATAATTAACTGGTAACGCTACTAGTTAATACTAGAGCCTTTGCCTTGTGTTAACTTGCTATTCTTTTGATTCTATTTCTATTCAGGTTTCTTGCCTAGCTTTGTACGTAAACTAAGCCTCTCTATTCCTGTTTTAAGCTCCTACTTCTTATTTATTAAAGGTTCTAACTCTTTATTTAATTGATTAATCTTTTGTATTGCTTGTTCCTTCTCTTGCTTTGTTTTAGGCGTCTAATAGTAACAAGGTCCTTTCTTTTTATATGTAAAACAACCCTAGAACATAAACTTAGAATAGCCCTTCTATCTCTTACGTATACAGCTCTTAACAATAGCCTTAGTACTCTTTCTCTAGATCCTATACCCTCTACGTTAGTAAAGGAGTACAACAGCAGTCTTATTACTCTAAATTACATTCTTCTACTTCTTAAGAGTCTACTCCTAATACTTAAGGCACTAAGCAAGCCTCTCCTTCTTTATCTTCTTTGTTAATCTAGGTTTCCTTGTTAGCTTTGTCTTCTTGAATCCTGCTTTTCTAAGTACTCTCTAGACTGTAGAAGCTAAGATATCTAGCCTATCTTAACTAAGATTACCCGCAATATTAGTACAGGTTTTCTCTTAGCTATATCTATCTCTTCTTATAAGGGTTACAACCTTTTTAAAGGCCTCCTGTTATTTAGATAGCCTTCTAGATCTTAGTGCGTCTTTAACGTGTTTATTCTCTAACTTTAAAGGCCTTGTGCTAGAATTAAAGCCTCTCTCAATTGCCTTAGCGTATATTAAATTGATTGTACGCTTCTAAGCACCTGTAATACTAGTAATCTTAATGTTTAACTTCCTATTAGCCTTGTAGGCTATAATTAAGGCCCAGGTAGCAAGGTTAAAAACAGGCATTAAAGTATTAAACAAAGAGGAGTAAATAGAGGAGAGAGAGGACGTTAGTTATACAAGAAAATATTTGATTTATTATTTAGGCCTTTATTTAGGCCTATACCTATGTATCTACCTCTGTATCTGCTTTGTACGTTAACTAGAGGAGGGAACAGACTTTTGAAATGCTCCTCTATAGTATAAGCATAATAATCTAACATAAACTAAAAACCTATAGGACTAATATATAGAAAATATTAGTAGTTAAAAGAGAACTACTATTAGACTTAAGGCTGTTATATTATAGAAAGATGCCTTATTATACATAATTAAGTAGTTCTAACTATTATAGAGTTGCAACTCTTTTTATCTAGTGTAGACCTATTTAAGTTACTACTATAGAGAAAAGAAAAATGCTAGGTAAAGGAAAGTGTGTTACTAGAAAACAAGACTACACTAGAGAAGGTAAGAGTTATTCTAGTAATACAACTACTTACTAACAATAGAAAGACGCTATATAGTATAGTAATAACACTATAGCTTAATATACGTAGGTATGTATATGCCTAAATACTACTAGACGCTTAGATAGAAGTATAGAATACTCTACTATTATTAGTTTAATTGCATATTAGCTTAATACTATATAAAGAAGCTGCCTGCTATATAGGTACTGTTGTAGCCTGCTAAGAACAGTAGCTAACAGTAGACGCTTAGATGCTAGATATATGCAGCAACTTATAGACCTACGTAATAAGGCAAGAATAACTAGAAATTACTAGTACTTATATATTAAACTACTTAGACAGAGAGGCTCTTAAGCTTAGTAAACTGCTTAAAGACTTTGCTTACTTACTACAAGACTTAAAGAATATAAGTGTACCTCTAAAACAGCTATAATAGCTAACTAAAGACAGCCTAAATCTACTAGATTTTTAAACCCTAGCATTGCAGTAGTAATAGCACAGTTATTCTATAATAATAGGAAATAGAGCATTGCTGCAATAACTAGAAACTAAGAGAAGTTTATTAAAATAAGTGCAAATATAGTAGCACTAATAGGCTTAGTTATATTTAACGCAATAAGAGAATTTAACAATAACAGTACTAGAAAAACTATACTCTTCTATAGACACACTATAGAAAGTATATTGCAATTACTACAGATAGCATTAGCTAACAGAAAGCAGACTACTTTAATGCTATTTGTAAGAAATAAAAGAGCCTAGAAGGCATTTAATAGATTCTTATTTAAGACAATATACAACAGGATATTACTATACACATAAACTAACAAGAGAACAACAGGACTAACGTTTTAGTACTAAAAGATACTTATAACAACAATGTAGATAATATTCTAGCTAACTGTACAGAAGAGGAGTAAGATTGCTATAATGCGCTTATAGACAATTCTAACAAGAAAGTAAAAGAGAAGGTAAACTGCTTAATAGAAAAGAATAGAAAGAAGGATATTAGACAGAAGAAAGAAGTCTTATACAGAGACACTAATAATATAAGTAGGTCTAAACGTAATATGATATATAATAACTTGTATAGAGTACTGTCTATATACGCGTGCGTAAAGCATTAGGTAAGATAAAAGATGTTTTGCTAGAAGAGTATAGATATGCAGATAAACTTACACTAGAATACCTTTATAAGGCAGATAAATAGCTATAGTTTAAGAATTATAGAGGTAGCTAAAGCATTGTAGTAGAAGACGTATAGGAAGAATTTTAAACGCAGGCCTATAATATTACAATTAAAGGCAACATACTTAACGTAATTACCTTAACTAAAGAGAAATAGTAACTAGAACTAGACAAGTGTAATAGGTTAGTACAATAGTATAAAGAAGAAATAAAGTGTTATTAAGTAGTTATAAATAGTAAGTAAGGTAAATATTATAAGAACTAGATATGCTTTTGCTAGTACAACGCGTAAATACTATTAGGTTAGCCTTAATATAACGCAATAGTGTAGACTACTATAGTAGACAGTATAGCACTAGCAGACACAGCACCTAATCTTAACACAACTAACTAGTAAGATAATTACTACTCTGTAAGTAGTAGTAGCTGTTATAGCCTTTTATATATAGAGCGCGTTATATACTTACTAATGCGTACTCTATAGAACGTTTAGCCTAGTAGCTGCGTCTAGGCTAGCCTACTTTTAAAGGAGCGCAATTTGTCTATACTATATTTAATTAAAAAGCCTATATAACTAGACAAGAGAGACTAGCTTAGTTAGCCTACGCTATAAGAGTGTAAAGACATAGGCAGCTAGCTATAGTATATAGTTCTGCTAGTGCTACAGTACTTAATAGTCCTTAACTAGCAATACTAGTAACACAAGTAATATAGGTAATATAGGCAATTTGCTGTTAGGTTACTGTTAGGTTGCTAGCGACCAGAAGTAAGTAGGGCAACTTTGGTAAATTGTCTAGTAGATAGTATTGCTGTCAGGCAGCTACAGGTTGCTGCAACTAGGCTAACTAGATAAATATTAATTTTTCCTAATATTAGACTAGCTATAAGTTAAGTACACTATAGTAGTAGTTCTATCTCTACTTACAGTTACTCTAGATTTACTAGAAAGCCTTTATAAAATAGTGCATACTAACCTTATTAAACTAGCCTCTAAAGACCTACTTTCTAGCTAAGTTCTTAAAGACTCTAGACTAGAACTAGCGCTAGAACTAGAAGATAAGGATAAAGATTTGCGCAAATAAAAAGTAGAAGAAATACTCTAAGAGAAGAACGTATAAGGCTATAACAAGAGACAAGTGCTAGTTAAATAGAAGAGATAGCTTACACTATTATAGTACCTAAAAGAAGATTTCCTAGATATAGAAGCACTTTATACATTTAGATATAATAAGACAAAGCGTTTGTAAGGCAATATTACTCAAGAGATAATAGGTATATAAATTTATAGCTATATAGGCTATAGAAGATTTATTTTAGGCTCTAAAGAAGTAGCTATTTAGAGAATAGCTAGGCTCTTATAAAAGACTCTAAGGATTTAGCCTAAGGGCCTAACAAAGATACAATAGCTTAGAACTAGTTTTTAACAAAAGGTAACTTATTATTATTAAAAGATACAGAGTAGTAATAGTAGTAATAGAGTAGGCCTAGAAGGTTATTACTAAAGCCTGTAGGCAACGCTGCGCGTAGCTTAAAGCAAGAAGAGATAGAGGTAGTAGTAAGAGCAGCGTAGAAGAAGGCCTTACGCAATCTTTAGTTAGTAAAATTGTAAATAGTAGATAGGCTAGCTACTACTTATATTCTAGTTAGCTATAATCTTACGCTATAACGCTATTATCTTTTGTATGCCTTACTCTAATATATTAAGAGTAGAAACTAAGTTATTTACTTAGTTCCTGCAACTAGGCGTTGCAATAATAAGAGATAACAATAGAGTATTAGAGATAGAGCTAAAGGCTAAGGCTGTTACGCTACTATTCTATAAAAGCTAGTAAGCTGCCTTAAAGTTAAGCTTAGCGTTATAGAACTACTTTAGGTTAGTAGAGTAGCTATAGAATAGGCACTACTAGAAAAGTGCTAATAGCCTTTAAGTACGTAGAGGCGCATAAGCTAGCCTTCTTAACGTAGGTAACTGCGTTCTTACTGTTAGTAACAAGCTTATAGGCCTTAAGCACTACGCAAAGAGCTAGATACGTAGATAGTAAGCTTATAAATAACTTATAATAGTACTTTACTATATAAAAGAAGCTATACTTCTTACTACTATTCTATAAGTAGTTAATACAGCTGTAAACTATATACTTTTTAATATATAACAAGTAGTTAAACTATATATACTTTAGCGTTATAGACTTATTATTAGAGTTACTAGTTACTTTGTAACTACCTATATAGCGATAGCGCCTTAAGAGCGTAATAGAGTTAGAAAGAAGGCGCTTAGAGCGCACAGAGAAGAACATTAGGATATAATTAACAGGTTAATTTATTAGAGAAGCAGGTGTAGTCTAGGCGTAGTCTAGAAGCGTAGAGAAAGACTAAAGGAAAATAGTATTAGTAGTACAAGAACTAGAATAGAGCTAGCTAAGCGCTAACACAAAACATAGTAGAGGTATAGACGCACGTACATAGTATACGCCTAGGTAACAAGCAACGCTAGCGTAACTTTAGCTTAGTATTTTAGTATAACTACTTTACTATAACAACGCAAGCACTAGTATTATAGATAGGTAAGTAAAGAAGTATATAATAGGCTAGGCTTTACCTAGCTCTTTGCATCTTTAAGCAGAGCTTAGCCTAGCCTTACTACCTTCTTATAGACTAGTACGTATAGAGGGTATATAAGTCTCTTCTATAGTAGATAGAAGAGCTTAAGGAATACAACTCTTTCTAGTACCTTATTATTCTATCTTTGCAGGCTAGCCTATAACAGAGAATATAGTCTTTTTATTAACTTAAAAAAGTATACTTTTGCTTCTAACTAAGTTAAGTTCCTAGGGTTTATTATGTGCCTTAATAGTATTATAATAGATCTAGAATAGGTTTACGCAGTTACTAATTAGCCTATACTAACATTCTTTAAGGATATTTAAGTCTTCTTAGACTTTGCAAACTTCTATTAACGCTTTATATAGAGTTTTTCTATTATTATTAGCTCTATTACTAATCTTCTAAAGAGATTAGTTTAAGAGAAGAAGTCTAGTTCTTTTAACTAGCCTAACGCTGCAGAGAAAGTAAAGCGCTAGCTATGCAACAGGTTTACAACTACGCCTATTCTGTAGCACTATAACTATACACTTCTATCTAAACTAGAAACTAATACCTCTATCTAAAGAGTAGTAATATAAGGAGGCAGACTCTAAGAGTAGATGCTAGGAAATAAAGACGTGAATTTGTAACCTATTCTAATTGCTACCTAGAAGGTTTTTATAGTCCTAAGGCAGTCTAGACTAGAGGGTTTAGGCGCTTTAGTCTAGAATTGTTTTTAGTGTTCTAGCCTACGTTAGGAAAAATTAAGATTTGTCTGGTTAGCCTAGTTGCGGCAACCTGCGGCTACCTAATAGCAATACTATCTACTAAATAATTTGCTAAAGTTGCTCTACTTACTTCTAGTCGCTAGCAACCTAACAGTAACCTAATAGCAAGTTGCCTGTGTTGCCTGTGTTACCTGTGTTGCTAGTGTCGCTAGTGTCGCTAGTGTTGCTAGTATTGCTAGATTTAACAGTTAAAGACTGTTAAGTACTGTAGCACTAGTAGAACTATATACTACAGCTAGCTACCTGTGTCTTTACACTCTTGTAGCGTAGGCTAACTAAGCTAGTCCTTCTTGTCTAGTTATATAGGCTTTTTAATTAAATATAGCATAGACAAATTACGCTCCTTTAAAAGTAGGCTAGCCTAGACATAGCTACTAGGCTTAACGTCCTATAGGGCACGCATTAGCAGGTATATAACGCGCTCTATATATAAAAGGCTATAACAGCTACTACTACTTGCAAAGTAGTAATTATCTTGCTAGTTAGTTGTGTTAAGATTAGGTACTGTGTCTGCTAGTACTGCACTATCTGCTACAGTAGTCTGTACTATTACGTTATATTAAGGCTAACCTAACAGTATTTACGCGTTATACTAGTAAAAGCATATCTAGTTCTTATAACATTTGCGTTGCTTGCTATTTACAACTACTTAATAATACTCTATTTCTTCTTTATACTGTTACACTAACCTATTACACTTGTCTAGTTCTAGTTACTATTTCTCTTTAGTTAAGGCAATTACGTTAAGTATGTTGCTTTTAATTGCAATATTATAGGCCTGCGTTACAAATTCTTCTTATACGTCTTCTGCTACAATACTCTAGCTACCTCTACAGTTCTTAAACTATAGCTGTTTGTTTGCCTTATAAAGGTATTCTAGTATAAGTTTATCTGTATGTTTGTACTCTTCTAGTAAAACATTTTTTACCTTACCTAATACTTTACGTACGCGTATATAGACAGTATCTTATGCAAGTTATTATATATTGCATTACATTTAGACTTACTTATATTATTAGTGTCTTTGTGTAGGACTTTCTCCTTCTTTCTAACGTTCTTCTTTCTATTCTTTTCTATTAAGTAGTTTACCTTCTCCTTCTCTTTGTTGTTATAATTGTTTATAAGCGTATTATAGCAATCTTGCTTCTCTTTTATGCAGTTAGCTAGGATATTATCTACGTTGTTGTTATAGGTATCCTTTAGCACTAAAACATTAGCTCTGTTATTCTTTTATTAGTTTGTGTATATAGCAATATCTTGTTGTATATTATTCTATATAAGAATCTATTAAATACCTTTTAGGTTCTTCTATTTTTTGCAAATAGTATTAAAGTAGTCTGCTTTCTATTAGCTAATGCTATGTGTAGAACTTGCAACATACCTTCTATAGTGTGTCTATAGAAGAGTATAGTTTTCCTAGTGCTATTGTTATTAAATTCTCTTATTACGTTAAATATAACTAAGCCTATTAGTGCTACTATATTTGCACTTAGTTTATTAAACTTCTTTTAATTTCTAGTTATTGTAGCAATGCTCTATTTCCTGTTATTATAGAATAACTATGCTATTACTACTGCAAGACTAGGGTTTAGAAATCTAGTAGATTTGGGCTGTCTTTAGTTAGCTAGCATAGCTGTTTTAGAGGTGTACTTGCGTTCTTTAGGTCTTATAGTAGGTAAATAAAGTCTTTAAGCAGTTTGCTAGGCTTAAGAACCTGTCTGTCTAGGTAGTTTAATATATAGGCACTAGTAATTTCTAGTTATCTTTACCTTATTACGTAGGTCTGCAAGTTGCTGCATATATCTAGTATCTAGGCGCCTACTATTAGCTACTGTCCTTAGTAGGCTGCAATAGTACTTATATAGCAGGCAGCTTCTTTGTACAATGTTAAGCTAATATACAATTAAACTAACAATAGCAGAGTATTCTATACTTCTATCTAAGCGTCTAGCAGTATTTAGGCGTATATATACCTACGTGCATTAAGCTATAGCGTTATTACTGTACTATATAGCGTCTTTCTATTGTTAGTAAGTAGTTGCGTTACTAGGATAACTCTTACCTTCTCTAGTGTAGTCTTATTTTCTAGTAACACACTTTTCTTTGCCTAGCGTTTTTCTTTTCTTTATAGTAGTAACCTAAATAGGTCTACACTAGATAAGAAGAGTTGCAACTCTATAATAGTTAGAACTACTTAATTATATATAATAAGGCATCTTCCTATAATACAACAGCCTTAAGTCTAATAGTAGTTCTCTTTTAACTACTAATGTTTTCTATGTATTAGTCCTATAGGTTTTTAGTTTGTGTTAGCTTGTTATACTTATACTACTGCTACGTCTAGATTTCTCTTGTTAATAAGTAAGTAAGGCTGCAGATCTAGGAGTGTATAGTATTTAATCTCTAGGCTGTCTTGTTAGGTAACTTTTTAGTTAGGCTAGTATAGCAGTTAGTTGTACTTTTGTTTTAATTCTAGAGTTAAGGCTTAAGAATAGTAGCGTTAGAGTCTAGATAGTTTTTAGTCTCTGCAGCGTCTTAGTTTTTAGTATGTTAGTTCTAGAGTTATATCTCCTAAGAGCCTAACCTTTACACTATTGTCTATTAGCGCTTATTTTAGCGCTTATTTAGATAGAGATATAGTATGCTACTAGTATTACTTAAATTTGCTGCTTAGTATAGAGTATACAGAGTAAGCGCTTTCTCTTTAAACATTAGAGAACTATTAGTAAGAGTAGCAGAAGTAAGCAATATGTATAGCGTAACAGAGTTTTTACTTTGTAGGTATAAGTAGAGTTTTTGTAATATATACAGTCTAATATTGTCTTAAATTCTGCCAAAGCGTAGTAGTTAGGCTGTTTAATTAGATAGCCCCTTGTTCTTAACTGCGTGCTAGTGTACACAATAGTTATCTACTATTAGCACAAATAGTTATACGCGCAATATAGGTAATTAGGTACTCTTCTATTCTTAACTGCGTGCTAGCGTATATAATAGTTGTCTACTATTAGCATAAATAGTTGTGCGCGCAATACAGGTAATCTAGTACTCTTCTATTCTTTACTAAATATTAGCGTACACAATAGTTGTCTACTGTTAGCATAAATAGTTATGCGCGCAATATAGGCAATCTAGTAGCCTTGTACGCAGAAAACTATTTACCTAGTAAGTTGTTAGTATAGATCTAGTATACTACTATACTAGTTATGTTTGTAGTTTAATTGTAAATAACGCCTAGTGTATCTTTAATGCAACTATCTCTTGTAATGCGCTGTACTAGTGTGCTTTTATAGATATCTATATTTGCGCCTATCTATCTTTTTTCTTTGTGTAGTAATATATGCTGTTGCATTTACTTTTTAAGCCTAATTTGTGCTCTAATATCTGTACAAACAAATTGTAATTAAGGTTGTTAATATACTTGTTTATTACTAGCAGGTTGTAGTGTGCATATAACAGCTAGTTTGTCTTAATAAAAGTGTACTTGTTTCTAGTTGCGTTTAACACTAATATAGTTGTTATGTTAGAAGTAATTTGTGTTATACTTAACTCTTTGTTAACTATTTCTATTATCTTTCTACGCAGGTTTCTATTTAGCAAAGCTTGCTCCTAATTGTTATTTAGTTTAGTTTTGTTCTATTGCAAGCGCATCTGTTAGGCTGCGTTGTAGTCATATTAGACAGCAAAGTGTATAATTGTCTAGATAAGGTAACTATTAGCTGCGTTCTATAGTAGTCTATTCTATTATAATGCAATTGCTCTTATAATTTACTATAAGTGTTCTTTTACTATAGTTGTTTGTAAAGAACAGCCTAGCATCTTCTGCCTCTTTATCTTTTGTTCTATGTTAGAGTATATTAAGTTATATTCTTTTGCTATTAGTTGCATTATATTGCATATACTGTCTTTTAATAATTGTGTCTAGTGTTGCTATAGTAGTGCTATCCTTCTATCTACACTAACTAGCAATTCTAGGTAACTATTACAATATCTCTGTAATACTTGCGTATATAGATAAGAGTTGCTATTATTACGCATTTGTAGTAGTATATAGTATGTAGTAAGAAGGTTGCGTTAGCAGCCTTGCGCTACAGTCCTATATTATAGCGCTTGTTATGTTAGTAGGTTTGCGTTCTATTAGGTAGGCTAAAGCAATAGTAGAGCTATTATTAGATATACAATTCTATTTACTATGTCTAACGCTACATACTAGTTGTCTTACTACACTTGCTTCTGTTTATAATTCTGCACTATACGTATCTAGTCTTAATTAAACGTAAAAGAATATAGTCTATTATATTTGTCCTAATTAATATAATTATTTATATAATAAGAAACAGGGACCTTATTATTAAGTGTAGGTAGATCCTTTAGTACTAAGTGCATAGGGTAAACAATAGTTATTATGTTGTATACCTTAAATGCTTGTAATATACGTTACTTAGTCTTTGTACTATGTGTATAGTAGCGTATGCTTAGCATCCTTGTTATATTATTAATTTAACTATTGTTGTTAAACGCTATAACCTTGCAGAAGGCACCTGTATACTTATATTTCTTTCTATTCTTATTTTAGTGTTTGTTGTTAATAAATATAAGTATTAAGTGCACCTAAGCTACAGCTCTACTATTTGCAATAGTCTAAGACAGTTGCGTGTAGTTCTTATATTTAAACTCTTGTACCTACACGTAATCTTTGCGCTATTTTCTAGTTTTATACTAGTTAGGTGCGTATTACATAATGTCTTCTTTGCAATGTTTAGAGTTGTTATAGCGTTTACCTAATAGCCTTAAGCATCTTATAGAAGAGTGTATTTTTACATTTATCCTATTTACCTAGTAAGAGTTAGAGTTCTATCTATCTTTATTATATAGAGTAATAAAGTAGCTAGTTACCTTCTAATAGTAGTGTTAGACAAATACTGCAGTAGTATATGTAAAGTCTAGCAACGTAATATATACAGTAACCTTGCTAAGGAGTAGTATAATAGAATTTAGTAATATACCTAGTATAGACTATCTAAGTTATTTAAATAGTATTACTGTTAACACACTTATAGTAAAGGTGTACTTGCGCTAGTTAGTAGTAGTGCACTGTTAACTTTAGTCTATAACTATCTTATGTTTAAACGCTATAAGCGTAAGCTGTCTAGAGTTATAAAGGCAGATCTGCGCAAGAAAATCTCTCTTGTTTGTTATTAGGTAGAATTGTTTTACTATTGTAATATAGTAGGCCTTACTATTTATTCTAGTGCATATGCTATTAAAGGCCCTATATATATAGATATTGTTAATAATATAGGTTAGCGCGTGCTATTTAGGGTAGTTAAAATCCTTTTCTTTTCCTTACGTCTGTCTAAAAGGTTAAAACTCTTCTTTTAGAACATCTATTTGTTTGATAGCTAACAACATATACCCTAATAGGTTTTTGTTATAACTCTTGTATTGTAAGAGTACTAGTAGATTGTACGCAGCTTAGATAAAATACAACACGTACAGTGCCTTAGTTGCTAGCAGAGGAAACACTACTGCTATAAATTAGCAAATTACTGCTTTTTGTTCTGCGCTAGTCTACTGCAATACTTTTGTAAAAGCCCTCTTGTTATTAAACTGTTTTAGTCTAGTGTTATACTTAATCTAGCAAAACCTTTTATTTAACTAGGCACAGCTATTATCTTCTGCTACTAGAACTGCAGCACTATTCTAGCTCTTCTTTTGTCTAGGGTGTATATCTATTAGTATATCTTCTGTAAATTCTAATATCTTTATAACTAACTCCTTAAGCAGTAGATGCAATGTATCTATAGCTAATAACTTATGTATATTAAAGTTGTAGTAATTCTAGCCAAAGCACTCTACTAGATAAACGTAATCCTTATATCCTTTATTAAGACAACAACTCTATTACAGGCGTATATACTCTTCTATTTGCTACAGATATTTATTACATAAGTTCTCTTATTTGTCTAGTAGTACTATGCATTAAGTATAGTATCTGTTTTTCTTTACACCTATTAGTAGCACTTACTCTTTATAGTTAGCTAGAATTGTACAAATAGTTAGGTAACACTGTTACGTCTGTTAGTTAGCACACTCTAGCTATATACTGTATTTGGCAGCTCTTTTAAGTGCTGCAGTTACTAGTTAGCGTCTGTTCTTTACAGTAACCCTTTGTTGTTAACACTGTGGTTAGTACTTACGCAACAACAGTTTACCTATACAGTAATAATACACTTTACTCTTTAGAATAGGATCTAGAAGCTTAGCTGTTAGGATAAATCTAGCTAGTAGTGTCCTAGGTGTTGTTCTGCGTTGTTGTGCCTTATAGTTAAGATTTCTAATAGTAATATATATTAGCTATAGTGCTACGTTGCTAGATATTATAGATAACTGTGTTTTGTCTACTACTAGTATAACTGGCATAAGAGTTGCACTATCTAGTAAGCGCTGTTGTATTAACTACTACTAATTTCCTAAGTGTAGTTTGTAATACACTCTTATAGGTTTGTTAGGCGTGCCTGTAAAAGAATAGCTAGGTGCGTAAACTATCTTGTTAGTAAATAGGCAATAACTAAGTATAAAGGCAATCTGTAATATAATATCCTAGTATATAAATATATATTAGTTAGGTTAGAGGTTTAGTAACCTAGATGTAATTGCTACGTCCTCTTATATCTATACGTTATCTTGTAGCCTAGATTAAATGTTTAACATAGCCTGCTGCTACTAGCGCCCTAATTAGAACTACAGCTATAAATATAGCTTATGTAGCTATATGTTAGTAAAGAGGCTATTAACGTTACCTAATGTGCATTTTATCCTTTGTAGCTACAATGCAAACGCTAGTGCAAAAAGAAAACTAAAGGGCCCTACTATGTTATTCCTATTAGTGTTAGCACGCGTGCGCTATTTAGCTACGTATAGCCTACTACTTTGCGTCTACTATTCTTAAACTAAAGGGTTTGCTAGCGTGCTGTCTACTTACTATCTTAAACAGCTTGTTCTATCCTTATATAGACGCTAACATTAGGCCTATCTACTCTATTGCCTTATATTTAGCTAGAGTATAGTTGCGTTTATATAAGGTGTTACTATATAAAGCAGGTACTATGTTGTCTAGAGTAGCATCTATTGCGTTACAGCTATTAGGGCTGTGCTATTATATTATAGTGTTAGGGGTTATAACTAGCGTATTGTTAGGTAGCAGGTGGCAACGCGTCTGGCATTAAGCACTATGTTTAACAAGTTCTGCGTACGTCTTAGTGTAAAAGCTATATAGTATGCATATACAATCTATTACCAATTTGTTTATGTACAACTCTATAGTTTAGATGTAAAGAAACTAAGTGTGTAAAAACAGTATTAATATTAGTTATATAGTGTTAAGGTAGTTACTAGCAGTATCTATTCTATACTGCACAGTCTGTTGTCTACAGTAGTCTACTAAAGTCTACTATAGCTAATAGTTACCTAACCTATGTACAGAACTATGCTAACAGTTGTAGGCGCAACAACTAATATTTTTCTTTTCTTTAATATTCTTTATTACTCTAACAACTGTTACGTTATTATACTAGAGCTTACTTGTTAACAACTAGATTAGTTAGGCTAGCTAACACAGCTTAATAAAGATTAATATTAATAATAATTATTACGCTAAAAAATATTAACACCCTAGAATAAACAAGTTACTGCGCGTTTAAAATATATACAGTAGAACCTAAACACCTAAAAAGGTAAGTATACTTGCAAGTAGACACGTACAAGGTTTAAAAGTATAAAAAAAATAGACTAGTAGCTCTAGCAGCCTAATATACAACCTATACTAAGGTAGCTAGGCTTAGTACAGATAGAAGCAGGTAGAATAGTGTACTATATATACTATAGGTAAGACTAGTAACAGGCGTAGGCAATTACTTAACAGTAAGAAATAATAAGTATAATTTATATATAGTATTAACTAATGTTCTAAGCAGCTAGTATATTTAATCTTTTCTAGTTTTAAAATGCCTGCAGATCTAATTCATATTCTTTCTCTAGCACAGTATAGAACAGTTGTCTACTAGAGACTACTGTTCTAACTTACTCTAATGTGCAAATATAACAAGGGCTAAATAGTAACAAAGACTATTAACAAACTGCTGTATATTAAACGCATTTACGTGCTGCTTACTCTTTAACTATTAGCGCTAATAGAGCATATAATAGCCTTACTAGCTAGCTACTCTCTGCCTCTTGCTATATATATATTTTCTTAACCTTAAAACTAGAGATAAATTTACCTATATGTCTCTAGTCTTAGAGTTAAGGTAACAGTCTTTTGTTAAAACATACACAAAACCTAGTGTTATTTTTATCTATTATATACTTGCGCCTCCTTACACTTCTCTAACTTTAAAACTAGAGATAAATTTACTTATATGTCTCTAGTCTTAGAGTTAAGGTAACAGTCTTTTATTAAAACATATATAGAACCTAGTGTTATTTTTATCTATTATATACTTGCGCCTCTTTACACTTTTCTAACCTTAAAACTAGAGATAAATTTACTTATGTGCCTATGTATATAGCTGCTTCTTAACACCTAACTTATACTCTTAATTTAATATTACTGTCTTTGTATATATATTCTTTATAAGTCTAAAAGACTTAATTCTTTATTATATTTTTATTCTTATAAAACTAAAACTATACCTATTACGTCTATATGTTTGTGTAGTTTAAAAATCTAGAACTAAGCTTTACTATGTTATTAGCACTACACCTACGCTACTTCTTAGCCTACTAGTATAGAAGCAAATTTATGTCCTAGATAGACTCTTTAGTAGCTGTTTAGATATTGTAGCTTAACTAAGATACCTTATAACGTGTTTAACAACAAAGATCTCTACAATAACAGCTATAATAGCATCCTAGAGCGTACATTAATAACTTAGCCTAACTTAAGAGCGCTATTGTTACAACAACTTTGTTATATCCTGCAACACTATTACTTAACTAAGATACTTTATAGCGTGTTTAAAAGCAAGGATCTCTACAACAACAGCTACAATAGCATCCTAATACGCACATTAACAACTTAGCCTAACTTAAGAGCGCTGTTGTTACAACAACTTTATTATATTCTGTAATACTATTACTTAACTAAGATACCTTATAGTGTATTTGAAAGCAAGAATCTCTACAACAACAGCTATAATAGCATCCTAATATGCACATTAATAACTTAGCCTAACTTAAGAGCGCTATTGTTACAATAACTTTGTTATGTCCTGCAACACTATTACTTAACTAAGATACCTTATAGCGTGTTTAAAAGCAAGAATCTCTATAATAATAACTATAATAGCATCCTAGTGCACACATTAATAACTTAGCCTAACTTAAGAGCGCTGTTGTTGCAATAACTTTGTTATGTCCTATAATACACATTAACAACTTAGCCTAACTTAAGAACGCAATTCTTATACTATTAGGTAACTAGAAGATATTAGAGATATAACTACAATTTACATGCTTTTGTCTATATATTGTTACAGGCAAAAATTAAAGACAACGTAGAGTTACAGTTGTTTGTTAGGACATTTCTATCCTAGCACTCTTATTAGGCTCTTTAACAGCAAAGCCTACCTAAGCAGCTGCGACCTCTCTTATACTATATACAATATATTTCTGTTAGACTCTATAAGCAGTAATCTAACGTCTAGATATTAAGATATTCTAACTACAACTTACATAACATTAAGTCTCCTATTGTTACTAAGCTTTATTACAGCTTTAAGAACTTCTATTAATATAAAGAAGTTACGCGCATTAAACTTATCTACACTAAGATGCTACTAGCTAGTAATAAAAAGGATACCTACTACACTAGTAGGCATAACTAAGACTTTAAAGGACACCTATATAAATTAAAACAACAGGCCTGTATTTATTTATCTTAGAGACGCTTAGCAGAGAAGAATATGTATAAGAGGTAACGTATAATACTTTATAAATCTTGTGCATAGTATATAAGGTAGTAAATACCTTAAACGTATTAATCTCTATAATTTAACTCTTTTAACAACTAGTAGCTATAGTTGCGTTGCACTATTAGTAACTATTGTCTACTAGAGAATACTGCTAGTGCTGCACGCAACCTACTACTACAGCAGGCTCTTTTAATAACTAGCAGCTACAGTTACGTTGCACTATTAGTGACTGTTGTTTACTATAGAATACTACTAGTGCTATACGTAATCTACTACTGTAGCAGGCTCTTTTAACAACTAGTAGCTACAGTTGCGTTACACTATTAGCAACTGTTATCTACTAGAAAATACTACTAGTGCTGCACACTACCTACTACTATAGCAGGCTCTTTTAATAACTAGTAGCTACAGTTACGTTGCACTGTTAGCAACTATTATCTACTAGAGAATACTACTAGTGCTGCACGCAACCTACTACTACAGTAGGCTCTTCTAACTACTAGTAGCTACAGTTGCGTTGCACTGTTAGCAACTGTTATTTACTAGAAAATACTACTAGTGCTGCACGCAACCTACTACTATAGTAGGCTCTTCTAACTACTAGCAGCTATAGTTGCGTTGCACTGTTAGCAACTATTATCTACTAGAAAATACTACTAGTACTGCACGCAACCTACTACTGCAGTAGGCTCTTCTAATAACTAGTAGCTACAGTTGCGTTGTACTATCTACAACTATTGTCTACTAAAAAGTACTATTAGCGTTAATTGCAAGCTATCTACTACAATAGGTACTTAGAGTAACTAATTAGTGCTACAATAATACTAGTATAGGTTTAAGGCTAAGTTTGGATTTTGTTTTATATTAAATGCTATAAGTAGCTACTAGAGTATTAGTATGCGCAAGTGTATTGTCTTTACTATATTAGACACTAGATTACTTATTGTAAATACATCTAGTTTCTACAGTTATTCTGCTACTACAACATTAAGCCTACATTATCTAGTTTATAGATAGGTTAAGGTCTAACGCCTAACTAGTAATATAGTTATACCTAGACTATTGCAGAACGTGTTAAGGTTTGCAAACATAAGGCATTATTTCTATATTTAATACTACAATAACTTACTATATAGGCTACTAAAGCCTTTTACTACTATGTGTAACTAAATAATATAACTAATATTCTTCTAATAACGCAAGAACACCTAGACAGCAACAAAACTAAATATACTAGCTATAACTACGCGCACAATAGGCGTCTGCAATAGAAAACCCTTAAGGCAGCTCTAAATAACTAGTATATAGAGTTGCAGGCAGCTTGCGTTAATATTACTAACAATATAATTTGCAAAACTGTACGTTAACTTTAGCAATAGCTGCCTAAATACAACAGCTATAAAATACTAGAGTTTAATAACAGATAGCTTACTATATATAAACAACAATATAGCGTACAGTTATATAAACAGTTTGCAAAAACAGTAGGCAACTACAGTAGTATAATAGTTAAGGACACTAAGCTTATAATAAAAGAGATTTGCAACGTAGTAAGTAGATACGCGCCTAAGAATTTATACAATATAGACAAGGCTAGTATGTACTAGAAATACTTGCCCTAATGCATGTTAGCAGACAATCTAAAAGCTAGACCTAGACTAGACAGAAAGTATATAACTAGTGTGCTGTGTATAAACGCAGATAGCTTAGACTAAGTGCCTCTATAGTTTATAGGATCCTTAAACTACACAACTTGTATAGATAGTAAGAAGAACCTAAACATCTGCAGTCTTAGTTATATCTATTAGAATAATAATTCTACCTAGATAAACACTAATATTATACTAGAATAGCTAAAATAGTTTAATAACTATATAAACAGACAAGTATTATTGCTAATTAACAGGTTCCTGCCTTATAAACATGCAGTAGCTAAGCTTTAGATAAGCTGCTAATTACTATAGAATATTTAGTATATATAGTGTTAATGTACTATAGGCTTATTGTAGCAATAGAGGTTACAATGCTTACTAATATAATAGAGTTATATTCCTGCCTGCAGGTAGTATAACATTATACTAACTAATAGACTAAGGCATTACCTGCGCATAGAAGGCTAAAGTCTGCGCCTATTTCCTACACTTTGTAGTAGAGAAAAGTATAATAGGTAAACATCCTACTAAGATAATAGATGTTATTTACGCTATTTGCTAGAAATGTTATACGTAGTATAATAAGATAAGAGCTAAGACTATATGTAGTAGCTAATAGATCTTAACATATCTAAATATATACTACAGCCTATAGCTATGTATAGCTAACTTCTAAAAGACCTACTATAAGCTTAACAATTTAGTTAACTAGCTTAAAGACATGCGCATTGTTAATAGTATAGACGTTAAGAGCTTTATTAAGTTACCTAAAGAGCACAATCCTAACTACAAAGATCTAGCCTACCTCTTAGACTATATTGTTACAATATACAGCCTAAATAAGACAGAAGAGAACTATAAGGTACTATTACTTCTTAGACTATTACACTGCAAAGCAATAGACATAATAGATTAACTGTAGGTGTACATAGGTTAGCAAGAGTTTACTACAAACAATAGGTAATATATTAACAAGCTAGAAGCACTATAATAGGTAACTATAAAATAGATAGCTGCAAAGCTGCAAGACAGACGCTAAAAAGATATACACAACTAGGTAGTAAGACTACGCTAATGCAAATATAAGAATGCTATATACCTAAAATAAGATAACGCTAGGCTGTTTGCAAGCGTAAAAACTAAGAGTAATATTATAGTATAGTTATAGTTAGAAAAGCGTAACAATACTATACTTAACTAGAACAAGAATAGCTATTGCACAAATTATCTTATAGGGCCTGCAATCTCTAGTATTTTAGCTAGCGCATTAACTAAAATAACTAGATAATATTAGCCTAGCAAATACTAAAATTAAAGAATAATTACCTAGCACTAACTATATTTAGCTAAAGACTAGATTAATAATCTAAAGTAGTAGTATACAATCTATGCAACTAAAAGAGCAGGGTTATTAAGAAATTATATACGCACAGTAACATCTAGGCAGGACAGTAGCGTAGGAAGTTAAGTACCCTAGCATACTAGCACTAAGCAGAGACACTACACTATAAGACATGTTAACAAGAGACAAGGCTATTATACAAGAACACAAGACAATAGATAATAATAGTATTTTTTGTAAAATACTATATACTGCACAATTTATAACATTAGTTGCTAATGCTAAGAGAGAATACCTAAACAAAGGAATACTACTATATTAACAGCAAACTTAGCGTTAAAAAGAGGAAACTAATCTCTTTATAAACAAATCTATAGAATATAGAGCAGAATTATCTAGTTAAAAACACAAACGTCTTAAACTAACATTAAAATGTATAACAGAAGTAGGCTGCTGTATACTTCTTTACTAGCTGCAAGCTGCGTGCACTGTAGAGATCTGTTAACTACTATCTACGCTAATAGCACACAGTCTAGGGCGTTAGATGCACTAACAGATAATATAGAATTATAATAGAACAATATAGTGCAAAGAAATAGAAGGCAACAGATAGCTTCCTTTGCTAACAGAACTATAGACGCATAAAAAACTTCTCTATAATTCTACGTAAACTACTAGACGCTAGCATATAACTTAAATATTCTAACGCAGCCTTATTGCGTAACCTATCTATTGCAATAGTACTAGTAGGTTTAGCTAAGTTTGCCTGCTAAACTAAAGAGAGTACTACTAACATAATATACAAGAAGTAAGTTACTTATATTATAATGTAAAAACATAGAAGGTAAGAATTTTGCTTAGTGCTACACAGTGTCCTATAGTACTATACAGTAGACCTGTCTACTACAATAGCACTAGTAGGTTTAGCTAAGTTTACTTGCTAGACTAAAGAAAGTGCTACTACGATAATATATAAGAGGTAAGTTACCTACACTATAATATAAAAAACTAAGAAGTAAGAATTTTACTTAGTGCTACACAGTGCTATATAGTACTGTACAGTGCTGTACTAAGAATAACACGCAGTAAGAGGCGCTCCCTTAGAATACACTTTTACTTACCTTAAAGATATAATACAACGCGTTAGCGCTAGGTAAGAGGCTATATAATGCTAAGACAAAACTCTGCTTACTTTTACCTACACCTATAATTTAACCTACTACTACAACTATATAATACTGCGTTGCTACTATAAATGTACTATAACTATATAACAATAACAATAGTACTGTAACGCAAATATACATAATTTTCTATATTACGTTTACTATACTACGCTGTATATTACAACACTATTATAAGTAAGTATATAACACAAGTATACCTACATACGCTAACTAAGCTATAGCTATTCTACTATTCTTACACCTGCCTGTACTGTTCTTAACTATTACGTGTAACATATTATATAATACGCGCGTTATAGAATTACAATAACAAGTACAAGTAGCAGCTACCTTAATTAAATAAATAGTACATAAGCAATGCAAAGATAATAACTACTAATAACGTATTACAGGTAATTGTAAGAATAGGCTATAATATTAATATAGCAGACTACTGTATATAGGTTAAAGAGATAATAGATTTTATCTAGCACAAGAACATATATAACAAGATTAAACAGGCACACTTATAGGCTAACTACCTAAAGATAATGCGCAGCCTAATAATAAATAAATAGCTTAAGTATACTGTATACCCCTAACTAACTAATAGTAGTATACTAAGAGAATTCTACAAGGTAACAGCTAGCGCTATATAGAAGAAGATAATCTTAGAAATTTAAGACTACAGTAACAAAGTTAAAGCTAAACACATAGAAAGATAGCTAACGCCTGCAAACTTAGAACTAGAACGCACGCAGTTAGCATTAGTAGTCTTAAGTTCTTCTGCTGCTTTAGTAACCTAGCTAATAGGCCTTACTACAATAACAACTAAACTGTTACTTAATAACGTTAATATCTATATTATAGACAGCGTACATTATTAAACTACCTAGACCTTCCTGCTTTTAAGGCTAATAACAGCTGCATGTTAATAGTAGCTTAAAGACAGCAACTTTAAGATAAAGCTATAACATCTTAAATACAGTGCACTTGTTAAACACCTGTTACAACTAAAATTTATAGACTAGTATATAGTTAAGACTTTAAAGATATTTAACGCGTTAGCGCTGCGCCTAATTACTAATAATAATAATCTAGCTGCAACTGTTAACTTACACGTTAAGATAAGAAGCCTTAAGAGTGTTGCAATTAAATACTAGACTCTAGTATAAGACAAAGTTAAGCCTAGTAGTAATATAACCTAGAACAGTATACAAATAACAACAGCTAACTACATAATATAGTGCACTTTACTTTAGGCAGTAACAGCAATATTATAAACCTAGTAAGTACTACTAGAGACAAGAGGTAAAGGCGCCTCTGCTTAGAGCTTAACAACAACACTAAAGACAACAACTGCAAATAACAAAAGATAACAAGAGCGCTAGCAGACCTAGCCTATATACTATTAACAGAACTTAAAGCAAATAGTAGCAAACGCTTTAATAGATAGAGTAGGGGCAAGAAGAAGAAAGATAACAGCCTAGACATACGTATTAAGACCTTAACTACTAAAATTAAGCGCCTAAAGGAGCAGAACAACAGTACTACAAAAAAAGTAGAAGAAAGTAGAGACAAAGATGCTGCGCAAACATAAAACAACGCAATATCTACGCTAATTACTATACTTAGACAGAAACGTAAGGGTGCTATAGGGAAACAATAAAGGTTGCTAGAAGAAGATGCTTACTCTAGTAGCAAAGAAGAATAAGAAGAGTGTAATAAAGGTAACAGAAATAAGGATAAAAAGCTCTAGTTAGTAAAACAACTTGCGTTAGAAGAAAGGCTGCAGCTCTAAGCCCTACTAAACGCAAGGTAAGTGCACTATAGAGAGCCTATAACTATAATCTACGCAAGTAATATATAAGACAGAACAGTAGATAAACTATAAGCTTAAATTAGAGTAGTAATAGAATACTGCTAAGAGGACAAATAGCAGGAAGCAGCTAACTTCTTTAGATCTCTACTAGAATACTTTAAAGATAACGCGCCTATAATACTACATTTATTATAAGGACTAACAGTCCTATTTATAGTATACTAACTAACAGAAGCCTACATACTTTACAAAAAAGAGCTATCTTTAGACAATAGCAGTATATTTAGGAATATAATAGGTATAGAAAAAACAAGATTAGCTATACTTATAATAATTATAAGGCATACGCACTTTAAGAACTAGACTAAAGTGCAAGAGAACTAATTAAAGAATAAAACTAGTTAATATAGAGCTAAAGATAACAGTTAAGAGCAGTACTCTATAACAGACTAACAGACATTTCTATATATATGCGAAAAAAACCCTTTAATACTAGAAGAGCTATAGTTAGCAGTATCTATAGTAAGCAAATAGAGCTGCACACTAGCTGCATAGAAGGCTAAAATTATTACTATAGGCCTCTGCAAATCTAAATAGTGCAACCTAAAAGACCCCCTTACGCTCTATATCTGCTTTATAGACAATACCCCCCTATAGAGCATAGGCGCACTAACAGTAGACAAAGAAATAGAGATAAGAATTAATCTGTAAGTTAAACAGCACCTCGCAGCGTTTAACTAAAACGTCCTACTACGCAAATTTACAAAGGATAGTAAGAAGTATATAAAGACAGTTCTGTAGTATATCTAAGAACGCTATATACCAAAAGTCTACCTAAGTGTAACTGCGCACTATCTAGCACTATCTGCTAGCTAATTTATAATTGTATACAGCTACACAATATTAGTAAAACGCGTACTTAATAAATACTAAACTATAAGACTTACAACTACACGCAAAATATTATTAAGAGGTAGTAAAGTAAGCGTAACAGACGCCTTTAATATTCTTAGCTACATAGTAATATAGGGACGTATTATCTTTAATAAGTTCTATAACTGCAAATCTAAGAATACTATTATAGGCAACTTATACAAGACTATTTAAGTTAAGAACTATAGTTATTAGTAGAAGGCCTAGGCCCTTTTAGGTACACTAATAGAGAAGAGTCTCTACAAGATACTTATTTTTATCTCCCTAGCGCTTAGTAGACTGCAAGACAATAAGAACTTCTTAAACTAGCACTGTTTTACAGGCAAGAAGGATAACATAGATAGTTTTAAACTGTTTACTACTACTAACCCTATATACGCAAGCATTAAGAAAATTGTAGATACAAGAGAGATAAGAAAGATATTAGGTCTAGTTATAGCAAAGAGCTAGAACACCTACTTATCTAAGGCACAAGAAGAAGTTAAAAACATACTTAATTCTCTTAAGTATATAGCGCTTATAGCGTTAGGAGAGAAGATTACAGTAAGGTTTATACTGCGTTAAACTCTAGTTACGCAAGACCTATAAGGCTAGAAGATTTTAGGCATTAAGAGTAACTTCCTAATATTCTACTAGCTATGCTAAACAGATAACTTCTAATTGCTTATAGCTAACGCAACAACAAGATACAAGATAGTGCTACAACAAGAAGAGCTAAACAGCGCAAAAGCTAAGAGTATATACATATTTAACTGCGCTAAGATGCAAAGCATTATAATATTTCTAATACTAGCCTAGCTTAAGGCTGCGCTGTTTAAAAGTAAAGAAAGTGAGAAAACTAAGTAGTTTACATTAACGTATATCTAACAGCACTTCTAGTAGCTAGACAAAGAAATATTTACTAACAACCTTAACTTACTACTTATATATAGTGCAAAGTACAAGGCAATTAAGCTAGAGGCTAAGAGGACCTATGTCAAAACTAGACCTAATTCTAATTAGAAAGGCCTAGCAGATAATTAAATAGTACTACGCAATGTTTAGGCTAAAATCCTTATTAGCTTATACAAACTATGTGTGCAACTAGTGCTCTAGATAGAGCTTTAAAAAAAATTTAGCAAAGATGTAGTTCTTTTACTAAGAGGAGGAATGCTAAAGTCTAAAATAAACGCTGTGTTAGCAAAATAGAGGGACCTAGACTTAACATTTATTTT
Organism: Ampelomyces quisqualis; assembly: GCA_018398575.1. Classification (NCBI taxonomy): domain Eukaryota; kingdom Fungi; phylum Ascomycota; class Dothideomycetes; order Pleosporales; family Phaeosphaeriaceae; genus Ampelomyces; species Ampelomyces quisqualis. The sequence goes on from JAGTXZ010000005.1 coordinate 2,713,102, forward strand.
AGTAGCGTTAATAGCGTTTGCAGAAGCTATTACGCTAATTAAGGCAAATAAGGTTATAATTACAGAGCCTTAAGACAAACAGGGCACTTAAGACTAATTTATATTTAGGGTATATTAACTAGGCTAGCTAGCAGACGTGTACAAGGGCATTATTCTATACAACCTAAAAAGCAATCTAAAAATAAAAGTTCTAAAGAAGCAGAATGTAAAGACATTGTTGCGCAGTAGTCTGCAAGGTGTAACAACAAAAGAAGAAGAGATTAAGTAAGATTGTAATAAGAAAATTCCTATAAAGCTTAAGAGGCTAGTGTAAATTAGGTAAATTAAGCAGTAGAACTACAGAGTATAGTACACTACTGTGCAAAGCTGTAAAATAAAAAACGCTTAAGTAGATACGTAGCCTAGTCCTAGAAGCATAAGAATACAAAAAGTATTGCAAAAGAAGTATATATATAGACGTAACGCAAAATTAATTTAAAGCGTAAGGATAGTGTAGATTTGCAGCAAAACCTAAACTAAGTAACAGCGCTATTAAAGGGATTACTTTAGACTTAAACTATAGTTAGGCACAGTTAAGAACAGGCTGCTAACTAGCAACACAGTTGTGCAGATAGTGCAAAGCTATATTAAACATAAGAACTATAAACTATTTTACAAAAGAGTTCTATAAACTAGGCTGCTAATAATAGTATACTAGGCATTACTATTATTGCTTAGCATAGCAGAGCACAGTTAAGAACTGTCTGGTAGCTAGCAGTACAGTTATGTTAACAGTGTTGCTAATGTCGCAGATGTTACTAACGTTGTGTTTTCCTAACGTAGAGGATTTTTAGCGTTCTGGTTTAGAACCTTTTTTTAGTATTCTAGTTTAGCAAGCTAAGGTTTTTCTGTAACTAAAGACTAACTAGGTAGTAGCCTATTATATAATTCTCTTACTCTAGCGCTAGGTGCGCTTAGACCTGCGCGACTATTAAAACAAAAATTACCTTACCTAGATCTATTGTTCTGCACCCTTACTTTTCTTTTTAGGTAGCACTATATACTGTACTTACCTTACCTTCTACACATATTACTTATACATTACTCTTCTTATTAGCCTACGCATCTTTCTTACCTACACTATTATCTGTAAAGATACTAAGCCTATATACTTTTTGTAGCTCTCCTACTAAGCGTTGCGCTGTTAACTCTTCTACTATAAGTGTTATATCTAAGGCGCCTAGCTAGGTCTAGGTATGTTGCTAACTAGTAATAGGACAGACCTAAGATTATTGTTAAGGCTAAGCTTAACCTGCTGTGTTGTCTAGGCTGCGCTATTACTTAGCTTAAGAGTAATAAGTCTAAGTGTAAGATTACTTGCAGTAAGAGCACCTACTCTTAGTATAAGAACGCTTATATTACGTGTAGGCTTGTAAGTTAACTACTATATTCTTTTACTTTCTAGGTTAATTCTAATAGCTTCTTAGATTAACAATTACCTTAAGATTGTAGTTATCTTGCTTTGTAACGCGCTTGCTTACAATCCTAAGATTAAGTAGCTGTTAACGCAGTATACAATTACTAGTCTCTAATCTAACTTTATTAATAAGCTTAGGGCTGCTTAGGCAAAGTCTTACAGTAGCAATAAGTCTAGCTACTAGAGTCTAACGCGCAAGGTTACTAAGGTTAATGTCCTAGTAGACATCTACTAGCTTCTCTAGTAGCTTCTTGTTAAGCAAGACACTATTATTTATAAGCTTAATAATATTAGCGCTAGCGTACAGCAGCTCTACACTAATATAAGTTGTTCTTAATTTATTTCTCTTTTGCTAGAGTTTGTTCTCTTATAGCGTTTTTGTGTATTTTACTAACATTTAATTAGGCTAAAGAGCATAATATATAGATCTCTAGCGTAGGCTTCTAGGTCTTTTACGTTAGTAACGCCCTCTGCACTACTAATAGGCTGCTCTGTTACCTTAATATAATAGAGTCTAACATCTACAAGAAGCCTACGTATAACACAAAGGTGTAGGCTAAGACTAACTATTTAGCAATAGCAACTATTACGCCCTCTAATAGTAGAGAGGTAAGTTCTAGTGTGTAGTAGCCTTGCTGTAGTTTCTGTATAGCGCCTGTAGGCAATTTCTATAGTAATAGACTTTCTATTATAGTCTCTACCTTTATCCTATTACTAAGCCTAGACCTTGTAAAACTAGTCTTGTATTTCTTAATACTGCTTATATATTAGAATAGATGTTGCGCTCTATGTCTTAGGCTTATAGGTTCTTATAGCTCTACTTCTATTGTAGACGTTAATATTCTTACTAGTTCTTATAGTCTAGCGCAGTCTAAGTATTAGAATCCTATACCTCTTCCTTAGGTTTTCTTAAACCCTCTAAAGATTTATGTTACGCTGTGTCTTAACTAACTATTGCCTAGCTTAAGTAGCTAGATCTCTAGAGTTAATCTAGGTTCTTTCTCTTACATTCTTTAGCTATTAATCTGTTAACGCTAAGCTTCTAAACTCTTCTTTCTTTATTCTTAGGTTCTTCTAGGTAGTTAGTAGGATTGTTGTATTAGTTCTTAGGTATTAGTATTTAGGTCTCTTATATCTAGTTCTTAAGAACAGTTAACTACTAGTTATGTTCCTACTGTTAACTAGTTAGAGTAGTTGCAGGTTAGCTAATAGAATAGATGTAGGCATCTTCTTCTTTTTCTGCTCTCTGCTAAAGCTTCTAGTCTTAGGCTCTGTCTATTGCAGCATCCTTGCATTCTTTCTATTAGACACTCTCTAGCGTTAGGTATTGTTCCTAAACGCAACTAAGTATACTACTGTATTATTTTCTATACTTTAGGTTCTCCTTGTACTTGTTCTAAGTTTATCCTCTTTTTCCCTAATCTCTTCTGTGTATAACGCTGTTATTAGTTCCTATACTTGTTGTGCGTACCTGTAATTCTCCTCTCTCTTTCTTTCTTCTCTAATGTGCTTTTATTTAGTAGTTAGGAAGAGTAGGCACTTTACTAACAACCTATCTAAGTCTTATTCTATTCTAGTTTTGTCTAGCTATTTAGCAAGGGCTATAGTGTTAGTAACATTTGCTTATAGTTTCTATGTTAGTTCTGTATATCCTACCTATTTTATAAGGTACTGCAGCTATATACCTTACTCTTTCTTCTTCTACTATTCTGTAAGGATGTAGTTAATAAGAAACTTATTGTTAGTTACATCTTTATTCTTTATTATTGCTTTTAGTTACTAGTTATTAGACTTCTAGTGTAAGAGCAGATTACCTGCATTAAGCTAGAGGCAGTTAATGTAGAACCTTAGGTGCACCCTAGGGAGTATACTTAGCTCTATAATGTGTAAGGAGATAACCTTTATAACTGTGTATTTTTTATTTTTTCAATCTAGTTTCTTTAAAGGTCTTTTGTTAGATATAGAGTAACTGTACTAGAGCTATACTCTATCTTCTACATAGAGTTTTAGAGCTTCCTATTTGTAACAATTAGCCTAGTGTTCTTATTCTTATTATGCTTTTGCTATCTTTGCTTATACGTAGTCTATTATTTCTTTTATCTTAGTTACTATTGCTTTAGCAGTAGCCTTTTTATTGTTACTAGACTAGTACTAGTTCTCTACAGTCTATTCTAGGTCTAACTAAATAGGGTCTGTGTTGTACCTGTGCTAGAGGAAAAATAGGCTAACGCCTGTAGACGCTGCATTTTATCTAGCTATTGCAATTTGTGCTAGTAGGCATAAGGCAGCCTAGTTTAACTAGTCTTAGTTTACAAAAGCTCTTAAGTAGGCTTCTACTATACTATTTATTTACTTTGTAGCGCTATCTGTCTAGAAGTAGTATACTATTAAGACTCTTCTTTATATTCTAAGCTTATTTTAGAATAAAGACTAGAATTTGCTTACAAATTGTAACCCTCTGTTAAACACTATAGCGTCTAGAAGCTAGTAGTACGCAACTACCTATTTAATAAATGCCTTAACTATAGTAGAAACTTCTAGGTCTAGAATAGGCACAAGCACTATATTTTTACTTAGCTAGTTAGTAACTACTATAAGGTGTAACATTTTGTAGCTTAGTAGAAGGCCTATAATAAAGTCTACTAACAATTCCTTCTATATTTAGACTAAGAGCAAGAGTAGGCGCAGTAGTTCTTGTTTAAGTTTCCTTTAGAGCTTTATCCTGCTATACACTACGCAGTTCTAGACAAACTGCTAGATGCTTAAGAATATTTTAGGCTAAAAGTAATCCCTTACTAATATTGCGTATATGTTTTCCTTGCCTAGGTGCCTAGTAATAGAAGAATTATGTCTTTCTAAGATAATATAAGTTTATAGGTTTACGCATTCTAGCACCTATTTACGCTTCTTATAGAGTAGGCGTCCTAAGTTATCTAAGCTACACTCTGCTAGGGAAACTTTTAGGCTTAGATAAGGAGAGAATTTTTGCTATCCTATCCTAACAGTGTTAACTACTAATTAGTAGGCTTTATTTGTATAGACAGCCTATTTCTACAATTTCTTAATAGCAGGCTCTGTTAGTCTCTTAGAGCGTTTGTTTGTGTAAGGACTTTACCTAGGCGTAGTCTTGTATAGTACTATAGTTCCTTTAGTAGCATCTAGAGCGTCTTCTACTATAGAGGGCTTTCTAGTACCTTAGTTATAGGTAATGTTTCCCTCTCTTAACGCAGCGTCTTTATCTATAAGCACGTTTTAGAGCGCTCCCTTTCTAACTATAGAGTAATCCTTAGTATTCTAGCTTTAAGTAATGTTTCTTTTCCTTAACGCAGCGTCTTTATCTATAAGCCTGTTTTAGAGCTGCTCTGTTTCTTCCTCCCCCTATAGTAGTGCATCCCTCTGCTAAGTTGCAAGAGAAGTAGTTAATATAGTATCTTTGTCTACAAGTACGTTTTAGAGCTACTCTGTTTTTTCTTCCCCTTGTTATAGTGCATCTCTCTGCTAAGCTATAAGAGAAGTAGTTAATGCAGCATCTTTGTCTGTAAGCGCGTTTTAGAGCTACTCTGTTTCTTTCTCCTCTTGTTATAGTGTATTCCTCTACTAAGCTACAAAAGAAGTAGTTAACGTAGTATCTTTATCTGCAAGCGCGTTTTAGAGCTATTCTGTTTCTTTCTCTCTCTGTTATAGTATATCCCCTTACTAAGCTGCAAAAGAAGTAGTAAGTACTAAGTCTTTTTTATCTTTAGTTTCTAAAGTAGAAGTAAATAATTAGAAGGTCTAGGACTGTACTTACGCGTCTGCTCTTCCTTAAGAAAGATCTTATTCTTTTCTAAAAAGAGTATCTACTCTGCTGTTAATGTTTCCTAGGTAGTATTAGAATCTAACATTAAACGCGCTAAAGAACTCTACCTAGCAGACGTGTCTTTCTATTAGTAGTTATATAGTAGTAAAGTATTCTAGGTTTTTATAGTTTGTAAGCACAGTAAAATGCTTTACTCTATAAAGTTTATTTTTCTACTACTCTAGGCACTTAACTATAGCTAACAGCTCTTTGTTATAGATAGTGTAGTTAGCTTCTATAGCTGTGTTCTTTGCTAAGTAGTAAGCTACAGCCTAGAGGCGTCTATCTTTACTATGTTAAGACAGTACTTCTCTAGTTAACTATTCTAAAGCGTTGTATTCTACTACTATCTCTAGCTCTATATTAAAGTTTGCTAAGGATAGTTTTGCTATAAAAGCTTTCTTTAGCTTATTAAAGAACATCTGTTGTTTAGGGCCCTAGTAGAAGGCTACGCCTTTTCTAGTTAGCCTAGTTAGTAGAGCAGCTAGCTCTAAGAAGTCTTTTATAAACTGTTAGTAGAAGTTAGCAAAGCTAACAAAACTCTAGACTTCTTTAACTGTCTTAGAAGGCTCTTAGAAACGTATAGCAGCTACTTTCTTAGGATCTATACTTATTTCTTTCTTAGCCTTAATAATAAATCTAAAGTATTTAGTCTTTTTTACGCTAAACTTACTTTTTCCTACATTAAAGTGTAACTCTACTACCCTAAGTTTCTAGATTACTAGCTTTACCTTTTTCTTATAGTCTACTTTAGACCTACTTGTATATATTAACACGTTGTCTATATAGGCTAAACAGAAATTATCTAAGTGTTTCCTTAGTGTCTAATTAATATATTTTTAAAACGTACTTAGAGCGTTTGCAAGTCTAAAGGGCGTTACAAGCTACTTATAAAGGCTAAAGCGCGTTTAGAAGGCTATCTTCTATTTGTCTTCTTTAGCAATCCTAATCTTGTAGAAAGCTTAGATAATATCTACTTTAGTAAACTATTTAGCTTTAGCAATCTAGGCTAAAGTCTCTTAGATAAGTAGGAGTAGGTATTAGTCCTTCCTTGTAATTGCGTTAAAGGCCTAGTAGTCTACATAGAACTATAGGCCCTCTTCTAGCTTCTTTACAAATAAGACTAGTGCAGAGGCGCTTAACTAGCTTACCTGTATAAAGCTATAGTCTAGGTAAAAAGTAAGCTTTTTTTAGAGCACAAGGAGTTCTTCTCTTAATATACTATATAGTAGGCCCTATAGCACCTCTATAGTCTTTCTATCTTTTTCTACTAGCTTAATAAAATAATTAATAGTAGGTCCTCTTACTAGAGGGAGTTAGTCTGCTTTCTTGCGTAGGAAGGTTTTGTATTTCTCTTTTAAGTAATCTAAGAGTACTAACCTAGGGTCTACTTAGGGCTTAGTTTTTAGGGCCTTCTAGATGTCTGCTATTAACGCAGCGTAAAGGCAGATAGATTTGTCCTTTTAGCCCTGTTGTAGCTAGGCTAAGTACGCAGCTACTATAATACTCTGTAGTAAGAGAGGTTTTTTTCTCTCCTAGCTTCTAATTTGCGTCTAAGTAAAGTAGATATATATTAATTTCTTTGCTAGTGCAATAGTAACATTATACTAGTTTATCTATAGTTAACCTAGAACTAGGTTATATTCTTTATCTCTGTCTAGTTTATAGGCCTATAGTGTTTCCTTATGCCTATTAATGTTAATCCCTATCTAGATAGCTGTCTTTATCTAAGACTAGGCTCTAGCAATTCTAATAATTTCTCTTAAAGCTATTAACTTACGCTCTAACTTATTCTTGTAGATAAACTTAGTTAAGGTTATAGTGTAGGTAAGACACCTAGTGTTAATTATTATAGAAGCAACTGTTATTTTATTAACAATAGTGTGTATAGTAATAAGTTCTCTGTTTAGCTATTTCCTCTAGAATTATTAAAATCTCTTATCCTCTTTTAGTGTTATGTTACTATACTTTTGTTTGCGCCTTTAGACAAGAGTTACTTGTTTTCTAAGCTTAGAGTATTTTCTAACGCGTTCTCTTCTTCCTTACTCTATACCTTAGCTACTATAGCTTTAGCAAGTTTTAAAGGTAAAGACAGTTTACATTTACTAGCGTAGTGTCTTAACTTGCTGTAGTAGAAGTATAAGTTGTTTTATCTCTAGTAGAACTGCTCTTCTATAGTAGCCTACTTAGCTTTTTTCTCTTTAGGGAATTTTCTCTTAGTCTTCCTACAATGTCCTCTTATAAGTTCCTAATCTATAAGTTCTCTAACGTTCTATCTTTTAGCGTGCTTACTACTAAGTTTTACCTTGTATAAGTTTTCCTTAATAATTACTACTTTGTCTATAAGGTTGTAGATTCCCTATTTAGGTTTAGTCTCTACAGAAATTATCCTGTCTTGTAGGTCTAGCTAGATAGCACTTAAGTACTTTGTTTTTAGGTTTACTTTGTTGTCTTCCTTGCCTGCGTTATAGGCTAGCCTTATAAACTTTGCATTAAAGCTCTAGAGAGAAGACTTGTTTTATTAGATTGTTTAGAGTTTTCTTTATAATCTTTTGTTATGTAGCTTGTCGCTAAATTAGTTGTCTAGAAAGTCCTAAAGTTCTTCTGCAGAGCTCTAAGAGTTCTAGGTTACCTAAGACAAGGCTATACTAGCTACTAACCCCTTAAGGCAGTTAAAGATATAGCCTACTTAAGAGCCTAGTCTTACGCTATTGTGTTCTAGTTTATACTTTATTTAGGCCTTAAAGATGCAGTAATCCTTTTAATCTCCTTTATACGCTTCTAGGTTAGAGACTTTATAAGTCTTCTAGGGCAGAAGGAAGCTTTCTAAGGGAGTCTGTATAAAGCTAGAGGTTTCTAGAGTTACTTAGGCTGTAAGCCTTGCAACTTATTCCTGCAGATTTCTTACTAGCAATACTAAGTCTAGATCTGCGCTTATAGGGGACTTTCCTTTTCTATTATTAGAGAGTCTAGCTGCTAGAGAGTTATATACTTCTTGCTAGGCAGGCGTTCTCTTAAGGCTGTTTAACAGCAATTGTTTCTTAATCTGTTATTTCTCTAGGTCTAGGAAGTTGTTAATAATTATCTAATTAAACTTATCCTTAATAACTAACTTAGGGACGCTGTTGCGTCTTATCTAGATAGCTTGTACTATTATGTCCTGTACTGTTATAGAGACAGTTACTTATTCTGTGCTAGAGGTTACTAATAGCTCTTTAGCCTAGTTAGGTTTAACAAATTTAATTGTAAGGGGGCAGACTCTAAGGGTAGATGCTAGGAAATAAAGACGTGAATTTGTAACCTATCCTAATTGCTATCTAAAAGGTTTTTATAGTCCTAAGGTAGTCTAGACTAGAGGGTTTAGGCGCTTTGGTCTGGAATTGTTTTTGGTATTCTAGCCTAGAGGATTTTTGGCGTTCTGGTTCAGAACCTTTTTTTGGTGTTCTGGTTTAGCAAGCCAAGGTTTTTCTGTAACTAAGGACTAACCAGGCGGCATCCTGTTATATGTAAGCATCTTCTTTTAGCTCTATCTAGATAGAAGCTAGCACTCTGTAGCCTTCTAGTTAGAAAAACTCTTACCTATAAAAAAGAACTACTATATATACAACCTAAAGCTTCTTACTATTATTATAGTAGTGCAGCACTAGGGTTACTATGTTAAGAGGCTAGTAGTTTAGTTAGAAATATAAACAGACTATAACAACCTACGCAGCTTTATAGGTACATTAACTCTGTTTAGAAGATAGGCTAGCTAGATAATAAAGCTAGCTGCTTATAACTTTAAGATTAAGTATTAGTCTAGAAAGACAAATCCTTTAGATAGGCCTTTAAGGCAACTAAAAGACAATAGCAACACGCTAGATATTTTACTATTAGATATATTACTAGCACTACAGAAGAAGTTATAGCTAGCAGAAACCTAAGCTAAGCTACCTAGTAAGAAGCCTACGTTAGTAAGAAGCTAGACAATAGCTTAATAGTAAGCGGGCACTCTATATCTTAATAAAGACGTTTCTATAAGCCTAGCGCACAGCATTAAGGCAATAGCTATAAACTATAGCTCTAATTAAAAGAACCCTAAGAGTAGACTAGTAATAACCTATAGAGTTACGCAGTTACAAAGCCTAACGCACAGCGTTAAGATAATAGCTAGAAGCTACAGCTCTAATTAGGAAATTCCTAAGAGCAGACTAGTAATAGCCTAAAGGGTTACATAGTTATAAGTAAGAGCTACAGCCTTAGAGAAGTTAGCTTATAAGAAACTTTCTAAGTTTATCTTTAAAGTCTATGTATAAGTATAATAGAATAACCTAGAAGTAGTTACGTTGCGCAGAGATGTTAAACTCCTAGCGCCTGCCTATTAAGGCGCTAGTAAACGCCTAAAGCCTTAGAAGCTTAACGCTGTAAGCAGCTTCTAGTTTAAGAACTAATTGTATATTCTACTAGAGCTAGCTCTTAGAGCTAAGCTTTTTAAGCTATATTACAATAATCTGCTTGCTAGCTATTTTAGGTAAGCTAAAACGCTTAAGCTTATAGCCTAATACTACTATTAGCCTAGGCTTAAGAAAGAGCTTAAAGAGAATATTAACTCTTGCTTAGTGTACTAAGGCACAAAGTTACTTAAGTAGTGCTCTACTAGCGTGTTAAATGCGCTTCCCTAACCTAAAAGACTATTGTAGTAGAGCGTTGTTTACCTCTAAGGCCTACTAGATTTAATATAGAATTAAATGTATTATTAGGTAAGTGTGTAGGTTATTAGTTCTAGTTTCTCTAATAGCCCTTTAGCTATTGTATCTTACCTACGTTCTTAGCTATGCCCTAAGCGTTCTTTAGACTTACTTCCTATATTACTTTACTATATCTCTCTCTTAATCTATAGAAAGAGGCCTCTTCTCTTTTATACTAAACACAAACTAAAAATACTTAAACAAAAGAACTAATTTCTAAGGAAAAACAACTCTAAACTTTTAGTAATGCTAAAAATAGTAACTAATAGGCTTTTAGTAAATAAGCAGTGCCTGCCTATAACCTTCTTTTAGCTTGTTATATTACTAACTAATTCTCTCTTACCTAAGCGCTAAAGTACTATTAGCCTATATTATTCTAACTTTACCTAGTATTATAGCAGCGTTACTTAAGCAGGCTTACGTTGCAACTGCAAACGCTTTAGACTACTTCTATTACAATAACTCTTGCGTTAGCTAACTTTACCTTGCCTTTTAGCCTTACTTTCTTTTAACTACTCTACTTATTATTTAGTCTCTTGCTGCTCTTCTTACTAGCCTCTTACTCTACGCCTCTCTCTTTCTTAACCTGTCTAACACGTAACTTTACTACCTCTATTTACTTGTTAGAGCGCCTTATCTGCACACAGCTACACTACTTTGCTCTAGTATATACTCTACTCTCTTACCTACTTAGCTGCCTCTTTTAGGCAATTTAGCTTATTCTTACTTTAGAGCTCTGCGTTTCTAGCTTAGCTGTTACTAATAGTTACTTAGTTAACACTTTGCCTTTAGTTAATTAGAAATTTCCTAACACGCGTGCTTAATACTTTCTTAGTCCTTTAGTTGCACCTTACTCTTATATTTAAGCTATAATAAAGAACAAGCTTGTTTCTAGGCCTAATAGAAATACTTGTTTTCTAGTTTACAAGTATCTAGTTAACTATTGTAGCTATAGTAATGTAATTAACTAGAGTAAGTACTAGTTTTTTAATAAGTTAGGTTAAACACTTACTAACATTTGTTCTAGTTAATTTAAACAAGGACAGAAAGCTAAGCTGCTCTTTTATTACAAAGCTCTAGTTAGTCTTTGTTACTCTTAAGTCTGCAGAGAAAACCTTTAGGCTTTATCTACTACTACTTGCTGTTAGCCCTTATTTAGAAGATAAATAGGCAAGCTTAGTTGTTAAAACTAATAGGCCTCTACACATTAACAAGTTGCTTTCTACTCTAGGCAATTACTTTAGCCTTAAGAACAACTCTAAAGCTAAGAAGTATAAGATCTATAACGCCTGCATTAAGAGCTTAATCTTAAGCTATACTAACTACGCTATTAACATAGCTTTTATTAAGAATAAGTCTAAGCACTTGTGTAGTTACTACGTAAGAGCTAGTTAAACGTTTAAGTCTACTAGCTTATGTATACAGTTCTAGTTCTAGAGCAAGCTACTTAATAATAGTACTTGTAGCAACTGCTTGTTCTTTTCTGCTAAAGAGTAGTGTTTAATAAATTGTAAGTAGCTAATACTCTTTTAGTTATTCTTTTTTATTATTTTCTAGAACTATTTGCAAATTATTTATAGGCGCTCTAGTTATTTTACGCAGCGTTAAGGGCACTAGGGCTGTTAAGCTCTTCTAAATTACTCCTAGCCCTCTTGTTCTTAATAACTTGCCTTCTAAGAATTTGCGCAATTATAGTTTACTAACTTTAGTAAAGAAGCTTAGTAGCTTTAGAGCTTTAAGTAAGTCTAGTCTGCTAGATTTTGCAAAGTTGTTGGCTAAGAAAGCTTGTTAAAGCCTAGACTTTAATGCTAGCAAGGTCTCTAAAAACTCTTCTAAAGCTAGCTATAACTCTAAGAGGCCCTTAAGCACTTCTTCTCCTAGTAAGCGTCGTATTTCTAGTCTATCTATAAGAGGCTGTAGAGTTAAGAAGTTACTTTACAAGAAGGCTTAGTTAGATTCTAAGTTAGCTGTAGTTAATAAGGATGTTAAGAAAGATGCTAATAATACTATTGTTAATAAGGCTTTAGCTTAGCTTAATATTAATAGGCCTTTAACTAGTATAAAGCGTAGCGTTAATAATGCTAGCTTAGAAGCTAGCAATAGTAATCTATTAGTTAGAGATATTAATATAGATACCTTAAGTAATAGCTTAAGTAGCCTAAACAACTCCTTTAACAATTAGAGTTCTCTATTATAGATCTTGTTTTTGTAGTAGCTTGCTGTAAAATTAACTCTTCTCTTTTAACGCATCTTTAGAGTTTATAGCTATACTAGAAAGTATTACTTTTCTCCTTTCTTACAAAAAGAAGTCTCTTTTCTTTTCTAATTTTTCTTTTTAACTACTACTTTGTTACTACTGTTTGTTGTTTTTCTCTTACTTAACTAGCGCATTATTAGGCGCGTTGTTTTAACTGCGCGTTACTTAGGCTTTTATTAATTTCTCTACCTTACTTTTACTTTTTTACTTCTACACTTTCTTTTTTAAGCTTGTTAATTACCTTACTTAGTATAGACTTTTACGCTACTACTTAACATTGCCTGCTTATTTGCTTTCTGCTGCGTCTAACGCTGCCTCTACCTGCTTCTTAGCCTCCCTATAGGCTATAGCCTAGTCCTAAGAGTAGTCTATAGTACTCTTCTACTCCTTCTCTGTCTAGTAAGGCTGCTAAGCCTTTAGATGTAGTGTATAGGCTGTTACCTAAGCTACTACTGTTTAGAGAGTTGTCTACTAAGCCTAAGGTTGCTAAGAGAATTTTGCTAGCTTATTAAACTCTTCTAACAACTCCTCTGCTACTTCTGCCTAACGCTGCTGCTCTAGCTATAGTTAATAAGCTTTTCTAGCAGCTTAAACACGTGTTGCTCTAAAATCCTTGCCTACGCAGCCTAATTCTGCGTCTGTTATACTTACTTATTACTATTGCTTTAGAGTCTAGCAATAAGTTCTATAATACAGTATAGTTAATCTCTAGAGATATACCTAGTTTTACTAATAAATGCTTAGGCTTTCTTAATAGTAACCTAGGCTTTTTTAATAATAATTTAGGCTTTCTTAAGTTGTCTATTAAAGTCTTAACAACTCTTTGTGCTTATAGTAAGCTAGTTAAGACTTATAGCATAAGTAATAACAAGCTTTAAGCTTAGATTGCTTAGTATTATTTGCTAACTCTAATAGCCTTTCTACCTAACTCTTAGTCTATTGTCTAGACTTCTTTTACAAAGCTAATATTTCCTAGCTATTATAGCGATAAGACTTTAGAGCTGTACATCTATAAGAAGGTTACTTCCTCTTATAATGCTATCTTTAACTAGCGTAAGTAATTTTAGAATAATCTCTTAGCTATCCTAGAATAATTTATTTGTAGTTATAGTAATATTATCTAGTTAAATTACTATTAAGGTTATTGCTAAGCTCTAGCCCAACTTTTTAAGGTTAAGACTAACAGAGAAAACTTTTCTCTACTACTAGTTAACTGCGCTTTGTCTTCTAAGCTTATAGAAGAAAGTAAGTGTATGCTAGCTATTTAGTTTAACTTCTTTAACATAAAGACTAATAGAATCTTAGTTAAGGACTACTTTTGCTTAAGCATAGGTTGTAACTTTCTTAAGGATAATCTAGCTACTCTTATTCTATATTACAGTTAGTCTGCTTGCACATACCTAGACTCTAGCTAGCATAACGTTTAGCCTTGCAGCTGCTGCGTAAAGAGTAATTACAAATACGCTTTTAGTAAGTATTATAGTATTGTCTATAATAGCAAATAGCTGCTCTATAGTGCTTGCACTAACTACTTTTACAATATAGGCTTTTAGGCTTATTCCTATATAGGTAAGTTGCTAACTCTTGTTTAGAAATACTTTTTCTAGAATTTTATTTAGAATTGCGCTAATAATATAGTAAGTTAGGTAATTTAAAGTAATCTATTAATTAAAACAGCCTTAACGCTTGCAACATCTTACTAACACTGCCTATTTCTACTGTATAAGGTTTTAAGGAATATATATCTTACTTATAGTTTTTTGTTTTAACTTGTTGCGCTACTATACAGTTTAATTAGAGTTTGTTTGTTTAGAGTAGGCTGCTGCGCAATACAGCTAATAACAAGAGCTATTGTAGTAGAGAGTCTTGCGTAACTAAAGAGCTACTAGAGGTCTCTAAAAACAGTAACTCTAATTTTAATCCTTGTTAGGCTATTAAATAAGATATTAAATCTAGGTCTAAAGATAAGGCTAGAAAGTTTATAAATACTGTTGCTAAGAATCTTGTTAATAATAGTGTTAAGATAGAGGTTAACGTTAATGTAACTATTAATACTGTTAATAATAGCGTAGCTTTCTCCCTAGCTTCTACATATTTAGAAGTCTAAGTATAATGTTCTGTAGTGTTGCGCTAATATAGCTTCTAAATAGCAAATATATAGGCTAGTTTAGCTAGTGTTAACCTTAATAGCTTATAGAATTACTGTAAATTACGCCTGTTATGTACCTTCCTTTGCTATCTATTTGCGTTCCTATAGATGCTTTAAGGCTATTCTTACAATTTTGTATTTAGATCTGTTAAAGTTTAGGTTCTTTTTAATACGTACTCTAACAGCTCTTTAGCGTAACTCTACTAGTTGTTCTAAATTAAAGCGTTTATTCTTATTTGCTTTAGTAGCATTCTTAAGCTATTTAGAGCACTAGCGCGCCTCTAATTCTCCTACCAGTTGTAAGATATCCTACCTATAGCTAGAGAGTGCCTAGTCTTTAGTCTTGTTAGTAGATATATTCTAATTAATAAGCTTTAGCTCTATTTTAGTGCACTAATAGAACTTCTTCAACCTATTGCCTAGCGTGTAGCTTTGAAATAGTGCTCTGTTAAGCTCCTTAAGGTTATACTAGCCCTTCTCTCTAACCTTATGTATTCTAAATAGCCCTTGCTATTTTAGAAAGAACTTACTAAGCACTAATTATTTGTTGTTGTAGTAGGAATCTCTTAGTAGCACTAGGTTACTAACCTTTAACTTGTCTGTCCTTAGAACTCTATTCTTATTAAAGTAGTCCTTATTATTGTTTCTTAATTAGATAGTTTTGGCAATAGACTCTTATAGTCTAATATTATGCTTTTTAAATTAATAAGCCCTTATAGCTAAAAGCAAAGCAGTATTAGTAACTTTCTTCTAGAGTAGTGTTTGCTAGGTAAGTATACATAATTCTATAGGCAAGACATGTTTGCAACTATAAGTAAGAAAAGCTAGAGTCTTTCTTGTAGCCTGCTTAACACTAGTTTAATTAGCTTATAGGACTTAGTCTAAGTAGTTAACCTATATTCTGCTAAGCTTCTTTAAGGCGTTTACTATAGGCGCGTGTCCTTATTTAATTAAGCTCTAACCCTATAGATAATAGGCGCTAGCTACTACCTAGTGTATCCTAAATTACTGCTGTAGGTTAATTAGTAGGTGCTTGTTTTTAGGTCCTCTGTTAACTAAAATTTTAAGTAGCAGTCTCTATTAACAAAAGACTTTTTGTTCTAGAAACTTAACAATAGATGCTAAGTCTGCGTTTAATAGGGCTTTAGCCTTAACCTACTGCGTTATAGTACATTAAGCTACTACAAAGAACTTTTTGCCTCTAGCTACAAGTATATAGACTACATCTATTAATATCTAGCTAAAGAGCATTATTAGAAAGGTTGTTAGCTAGAGTTTCTCTTAAAATGTTGCTAAGGCGTGTACTTAACACTCTAGGCATAATTTAACGTAGGACTTAATATTCTTATATTATCCTTCCTAATAATAACGCGCCTATGCTTTCCGCTATATGCCCTTCTTTTTTTAGTGTTCTAATTTATTGTGCATAGCATTAATAATAGCTAAGCGTTTATTAGGCTTGTCTCTAACTTAACGTAGTAGGCGCTTTCTAGTTAGTATTAAGAAAAGGTGCCTTTCTCTAACTATAAATTTAAGTGCTCTTCTTATAAACTTTTTTATTTTAGCTCTTAAAAGACTATTAGGCTAGTAACAGAATAAAATCTATTAAGCCTAAGCTTAAGACTCTTTGTTATACACTTTATCTAGCAGGCTTTCTTTAAAATTAGAGTTAGCCTTATATACTCTATAACGTAGATTAGATACACGCAGCTATAGAGTAATAGTAAGCTGTACTAAATCTAAATAAGCGTTAATAAAGTCCTTAATATCCTCCTCTAGTTTATTAGGTAGCTTCTACCCTAGCTTCTTAGGGCTTCTTAAAAGAGCGTTAGCTACTACGTTTTTCTTCTCTTTAATATAAACTATATTAAATTTCTATATATTAAGAAGTGCTAGCTACTACGTAACAAGAGCTCTTAGTAAGTTAGTTGCGCTTTGCTAAAGCTAGGCAACTAGAGTCTTTGCGTCTGTTTCTATAATAAACTCTACTCTATATAAGTAGGTCTAAAACTTCTTTAGCGCTAGGAGCAAGGCTTTGCACTTGTGTTTTCCTAAGTTTTAATTTTATTCTAATTTAAACTAAACCCTACTTTTGTACTAGATAGAGTGCTAACAACTCTTTAGATCTAGCTGCATAAGGACTGCGCCCTAACTCTTTTAGCTACTATTAACAGATATAACAATTAGAAGTAACAGCTCTATATAAGAGATAGAGACTAGTGCTAGCGTAGAGTATAGCGCGCGCTTTAATATATCTATTGCGCTCTATTATTCTAAAAACTATTTAAAGAGCGCATTCTTGCGTAGCAGGCAGAATAGTAGCTCTAAAATAATAGCAAAATACTTAATCTATACTTTGTAATACACGCATATACTAATAAACATTTAAATGTCTTTCTAGTTCCTGCAGAGCAGCTAGAAGAGTATTTTCTTAATTTTCTTATAGTTAAGATAGCGGCTAGTAGCGTTAATACAATAACCTACTACTACTATTAACGCGTAACAGAAGTCTAATTTGTAGCCTAATATTGTAGCTTTTGCGCGCTTAATGTCTGCTAATACAGCGTCTATATTGCAGAGGTGTTCTGCAACGTATTTTCTAATACCTAGTTTAATTTCTATTCTATTGTAGGAGAACTTTAGTCTCTTAATGCAAACGTTATCTAGGTAAGGCCTATATTATTCTAGAATGTAATCTTAGCATATCTTAGTTATAACGCGTATAAATTTAGCAAATAAATTTATTGTGCCTATAAGTAGCGTGCATTAGTGTACTAGTCTAATAGGTGTATAGAACGCTATTACGTCTTAGAAGTCCTTGTATAACTCTACTTAGTTGTATCCTAAAAAGAAGTTAAGCAAGCTTATAATTACGCAACTAGTAAAGTTTTTTACAAATTTATTAGAATTAGGCAGAGAGTTTGCGATGCAAATTGTAACTTTGTTAATCTTCTGCGCGTTGTTAATAAGCTAATATCCTTTGTCTTTCTTAGCTACTAGAAACTATAGGTTTTAGTATTAGCTTCTGTACAGTTTAAGAGCTTCTTAGTCAATACGTTTCTGTACTATGTTAACTACTACTTCTCTAAGTTTTTAGGAAATAGGGAACTAATTAGCTTACTATGCCTTGTAAAGAATAGTGTTAATTTTAATTAGAGGTACTACCTTATAGCTAACTTGTTCTAATTTGCTAAAGTCCTAGGCTAGGGCAGCTTCTTATTAGTATAGTAGCTCTTCTAGCATAGCTTGTTCTTGTAGAAGCAAGTCTAAAGAGATCTTTATCTTTAACAAGTGTTTAGGCGTAAGCCTTATGCCTCTAAGGAACTTTGCGTATTGTAGCTTAAAGTAGCTTAAGAATAGAGTGTTTTCCTTATTTAGTACCTGTTAAATGCGCGCACGCTCTTTCTAATCTTTATACCTACTAATATCTCTGAAGGCCTATCCTAAGTTGTCTACTAGCTAGACCTTTTAAGCTTTTTGCTTATGCAAAGTGCTAACGTTAAAGAAAACGTTATTTAATTGTAGATTAGTTGTGCGCTTTAGCTAAATTGTTATTACTTTAACAAGTAACTTCTTCTTGCTAGTTATTTTACTAAGCTCTTACTCCTAGAAGCTCTTAGCACTAATATTAATCCTAAGACTCTAAGGGAGCTGCCTTACAACACTCGCTATAATATTTTAAGAGTAGTAGCCTACGCTATTGCTAACAAGCATATACATTTATTACTATTACTAATAATAATAGATCTATTAGGCCCTGCGCCTATAGTGCCTACACCTAGCTACTAGAAGAACTGTGTTTCTAAGGGAATAATTAGTAATAAAGACTTCTGTAAGAGCTACTCTGTTGCTAAATTTATTGCTAGCCAATTATTACTTAGAGTATCTAGGTCTATTTGAAGCCGTATTAAGTTTAATTAATAGTTCTAGTCTAGCTATGTAATAAGTTTAGAGAGAAGTAAAACGCTAGCAATTATACTTTTCTAACGTTTCCTACAAGAGGCCTAGAGTAGAGCTCTAGCGCGTTAATCTAATTACTTCTTATGTACACAAATCTTGTACTGTGCTTACTATCTTTGCTAAAGATTTAACAGTAGGTTAGCCTATTAGTAGCATACTTAATTCTAGCTTAAGCGTCTGTTAGAAAGAGATTGCCTAAGATAATTAGATTTGTGCACTCTTTAAGGATAAAGAAGCTAGTGCAGATTTTAATCCTTCTAATAGTAATAGGCACTCTTTATATAATGCCTAAGAACTCTTTAGTTAACCTGTTTACTGCTACTATCTTTACAGTCCTTATACTCTTTAGTAGAAAAGTAATTAGGAGTATAGCTTGTTCTACTATTTCTCTTTTTATAGTGTTAAGCTCTGCGCTAGAGTTAGTAAGGCTAAGAAACTAGGTTCTTTTAATATTAATAGGTACTTTTAGGCATTTCCTCCTAAGGTGTTCTACGCCTAAAGCTTAATTATACTCTCTCTAACGGTAAGTAGGCTTGTAGAAGTCCTTGTTAGCAGTAAGCTTAAGGCCTAGTTCTTTATTACGTTAGATATATCTTTTAATCTAGCTAATCTCTAGGTCTAACTAGTGTTTAGTTTTAATACTAAAGTACTTGCTTACTTTTCTGTTTACTATCTTAACTAGCACGTAGTCTAGAAGTAAGCTCTAAGTTAGCAAGTTAATACTAGTTCTTATAGTAGGTTAGTTTCTATCTAAGTCTTTATTAGCGCTCTTAACTGTTGTGTAGCGCGTTAGGGCAACTAAAAGGTCCTTAAACTTAGCTAGTGTGTAGCTAGCTTAGAATAGCTTCTTCTTAACCTCTAGTATGTTGCTAATAATAGCCTTAAGATATAATAGAACTAGAGTATTAAGAATACGCTAGATAACTGTAGAAGCTAAGCGATACTATAGATTAGATTGTTGTAAGTAAAAAAGATTGTGTTACTTGTTCTATACTACCTAAGAACAGATTAGATTAAATACACTAAGCTAAGAAACAGCTTAATAAGTTAGTCTAGTCCTAAATAGATTCTTGTCTTATTAGTAACATGCTTAGTTATTACACGTAACAGTTCTGTAATCTACTAATTTACATACTCTGTTACATACTCCCTAGATTAGGTAAACTTATTAGCTTACCTAATCTGTTTAGCAAAGTAAAGTAGTAACAGAGGTAAATAGCAAGACTGCTTTGTATTGCAAGCGTTGCGTTGCTCTATTAATTAGCTTAAACAAGCAGTACTAGCGTATAACTTCTAGTTATTTACTAAATATATAACTAAATCTAATATTAGTCCTAATTGCTAGAAAATTTATAGCCTACGTTATGTTAATTAGGCCTTGTGTGTAGGTTTTGTAAGCAGGCAGTCTATAGGATAGGTGTAAAAAGACTGTTAGTGTAAGTTTACCTGTTAGCTAAGCTTTACTTTAGAGTGTTTGTTATAGCGCAGTCTATTGCTTAAGTAAAAGGTAGTCTATTAACGCGTGTTGTTATAGAGTAAGATTGCGTAACAAGGTAAGAGGAAGCGTAAGCAAGATTGTTGCCTAGTAGTTACGTTGCTTAGGTATAAAAAGGTTGCTTACTCTTATATTCTTACACTCTAGAGCATTAATTAACTAATTAATTAACTTGTTAACTAGCTACTTATCTATTAATTCTCTTTATTATCTACTTTATTAACTACTCTATCTATCTACTCTATTATAGTAAGTTTTTTCTACTCTTAATCTAGTTTGTTGCTAACTCTAGTAGCCTCTTAAAAAGAATTTATCTGTTGTAATTAACAAGATAGCTTACGCGCGCGCCTACAAGAAGAACGCTGCTACTTCTGCGCTTACTATTAAGAGTAAGAACAACTAGGTTCTAGCAAATCCTTTACGTTAATTCTAGCGCAAGACTAAGCAACGCAATTCCTTGCCTAAGAGTAGAGTAGTCTTTAGCAAAAAGACTATTAAGGTTAAGAAAGGAAAGCTTTACTCTAGTTTATGCTTACGCTATACCTCTTAGTTTACTAACAAGTAAGGCAACAGTTGCTACTACAGTAAAGCTAAATTAATAATAAGTAAGTGTTATACAGCTTACCTAAACTATTCTTGCGTTAAAGTATAGGTTGTTCTAATTGCTATTAGTAATATACTTACTAATATAAGTAGCCTAGGTAATCTGCGTAAGCAGACTATGCAGATTATTATTAGCGTGTTTAAGAGAACTATTGCAGTAAGCTTTAAAGCTTCTTTAATCTTAGAAATAGCTAACTTGTTTATAGGAGCTAGAGAAGGCTTGCGCGTAGCTTAACTAGTAGCTTAAGGCTGCAAAGACCTTGCAGCAGGCTTAGAGCGCTCTAGCTCTTACTAGTTTTAAGGTAAGCTTAAGCTATGTTAAGCTAACTTTTAGCTTACTAGAAAAAGAGTCTGCGCGTCTTGCTTAAGGCTTTAGAGGATACAAGTTTTGTAGACTATTAAGCAGCTTTGTAGCTTAGGCTCTATTTACGCTAGTTAGGTAGCAGCTGTTGTTTAGTTAGCGTTGCAGCTTTTTTCTGCCTAACGCTTTACTGCTCAAGAAGTAGCTTTAGGCTACTTAGACTCTAATGCCTAAGCGTTAAGAGCTAGCGTAAGATTAGTTATTGTCTCTATTGCCTAAGGCTATAAGAGAGGTTAGAGATCTACTGTCTTTAAGCTGTAGATTAAGAGCTTTAAGTCTCTTAATCGCTAAGCGTTGTGCTTAGGCTTACAAGATAATAAATAAGGTCTTTAACTTTATAGAGGTAAGTTTCTTAATAGTTGTGCTTGTAATTTAGCGTTAGTAGTCTTAGTTTTTTGCGTGTTTGCTCTACTTAGATTCTATAGTAATCTTAAGCTTTAAGAGCTAGCAAATTAATTAGTAGATAAAAAAGTTAAATTAATCTTTGTGTTTCTAAATTATTGCTTTGTAAGTAACTTGCTTAAATTCTTAAGGTTAAGAAGCTGCTTAAACTTAAAACATTGTTAATAGGTAAGGTTCTTAGTAACACTATTAGCAGGCATTAATCTAGATTCTAGATAGAATACCTAGAATAATCCTTTTAAGTGCTCTTGCCTAAGCTACATATTCTAAATGTTAACATACCTAAGCTTTGTAAATATCTGCTTATTTTTCTCTATAACTAGCTAGATAGTCTGCTAATTATTATACTAGATATGCTATAGATCTTCTAGATTAAGCGTAAGCTCCTTAAAGAACTAGCTAAGCGCTATAAATTCTTTTGCAGCGTATTCTAGAGTAAGTAGCTTAGCTTCTGTAGTTAAGGTAGTAACTAATCCTTGTCTAGCAGCTTTCTAAGAGATTGCTTATCTAAACAGGATAGCTATATAACTATGTAAGGAATGCCTAGTTAATTTATTGTTAGCAAAGAAGGCGTCTTTGCAATTAGTTAGTTCTAGACTATTAAAATCCCTATACTTAATTTAATTAAACCTTGGTTAGTAGAGATATATAATTACCTGTTCTACAGCTTTAATATACTTGTCTAAAGAATTAGTTAAGAAATAGGAAAGCTTTAAGACTGCGTAGGCTATATTAGAGCAGATTATAATTGCAGTGTAGAGGACTAATCTAACTCTTTCTTAATAGGCCTTAATTTCTTTTTTACTATCTTCTCTAGTGTTCTTGTAGCGCTTCTTAGATAGTAAGAGTGTTAGAAAGAATAATCTATTATGTAGTCTAAATTTCTTAGTAATCTTGTTAATATAGGCGTTATAGACTAGAGTAATTGATTAGTCTAATCTGTTTTAGATAACTCTAATTCTAAGGAACTATTCAATTAGTCCTTAATCCTAGATTTTATATTTACTAATAATCTTAGACTATAGATTCTTAGCTTTAAGCTTGTAATTTTTGTAGTAAATAAGTAGGATATTATTAACGTAGAACAGAACAAAGATTGTTTAATCCTAAGTAAAGAAAAGGCAGGGTTCTTTTTTAGACGCAAGTAGTCCTATTTTGCGCAGTAATCTTAAGAATTCTTTATACTAAAGTAATAGAGATTCTCTAAGCCTGTAGAGCGCTTAGTTAAGCCTAATACAAAGCCTAGCTTTCTTAAATTTATCTAGTAGATTATAAATTACTAAATTGTTAGCTATAATTAAGGCGTTAAGGAACGCTCTAACTACGTTATATTGCATAATTTCTAGATTAAACTAGGCTGCAATAGCTATAGCAATCCTAAAAGACTTGGCTGCAAGTGTAGTAGCGTACGTAGTAAGTAGAAAGTTCTTCTCCTACAGATCTTCTCTTACTACAAGCCTAGCCTTACACTTTAGAAAGTAACTATCTTAATTAAACTTATATACCTAGACCTATTTTAATAGAATTAGTTAATCCTTAGACTTATGCTTTAGAATCTCTTTCTAGGTACCTTACTTGTATACCTTATTAATATCCTTAAGAGAGGCATCTAATAACAGGCTTTTTATTAGATGTTAAAGCATCTACTTCTATATATTAGGCAGCTTAGGCATATTATTTCTATAAGCACGCTTCTTAACAACTTAGTAATTTTAATTACTTAGCATAGCTGTTATAATTATAGCGTTTAGTGTTTTGTAACTAGAGCGCTTAGTCTAGGCTTCTATAAGGCCTAGTAGAAAAGTGTTCTTAAAATTGTCCTTCTAGTAATCTATAAATAGATCTGCAATTAATATATTTATACTCTTACCTCTTATCTAATTGTTATAATTCTTCTTATAGCAAAGTAGTATATATTAACTTAGTAGTTTATTAATCTTAAAGGCTGCTTTTTGCAGTTAACAACTTAATTGTGTAGAAGGATTTGCTAATCCTACTTTGTCTAGAGCTCTAGAGTTACTACTCCTAGGTTAAGTAGTAGAGGAGGAAAAGGCTAACTACCTATCCTGTTAGGAACCTATCTAATCTCTAGATACTAACGGGCTAGCTCTTTTAGAACCTAGCAATAGTCTTTAGCTGTTAGATCCTACACGCTTAATAAGCTTAATACTAGATAACTTATCTAGTTCTAGAGTTGCCTCTAGCGTTACAAGCCTAGTATATTTACTTTAGTCTAAGAGAATTCCTAAATGCTTGCTAGCCTTGCTAGCACTCTTCTTAGTTTTTACTTCTTTTCCTTTGTAATTATAAGATTAGCTAGTCTCTATAATCCTTAGGATTAGATGCTTACTCCTAAGCTGTTGCTTAGTAACTTTAGTAATTTCCTAGCTTAGGTAATCCTATAGAACAGGCAGGTTAATATCCTGCCTAGGATTATTAAGTTTACTAATATGTAAAATATCCATAATCTTAAGCGCCTACTCCTTAGGCATCTTATCTTCTTAGTTACTAGAGTAGAATATAGATTTATTAAAGGTAACGTCCCTTAATACAATTACTTAATAAATTAATAGAACTTATATGTAATAGATATTAGAGGCTCTATAGCCTACTAGATATCTAATATAACTATAAGGGTTAACTTTAAACTCTTACTTGTTTCTGCCTGCTGCTTAGTTGCAATTAAGAGGATACGCTCTACAGCTATAGGCATAAATACTACTCTAATTTAGGCGTAGGTTAGCAGTCCTGTGCCTAGTAATTGCTAGCTTATACTATTAAAAATATTACCTAACTAGGCGTACAGGACCTTATTTAGGGATTAAAAACTATAGATTTTTAGTAGGCTTGTGCTGTGTAAGTAGGCAGCTGCATCTATAATATATAGCTAGAGCTTAGTTAGAAGATTTATACTTGTGCGCATCTTAATTAATTTTGTAATTAGCTTCTAGCCTGCTTGCTTAGCTAATCTATTTAGCTGATGCGTGTATAGTAGCAGGCGTAGTATTTTAATTCTCTCTTGATCTACCTACTCCTTATACTGCAAACGCCCTCTCTAAGGCAGAGTTACAGTATTATTATCCTAATAGATTTCTACAATCTTTAGATTAAATTTGTTTCTAACCTAGGCTATAAATTTGTAAATTACTCTTATAATCTTAATTAACGTCTTATTATAAAGGTTGTAGTTAAAAAGCTTGCCTAAGTAGTCTTCTTTAATAATCAAAGACTATTCTTTATAAAGCTTACTTATTAGTATATAAAACAAGTCTTAAGAAACTTAATAGAATAGTTATAGTAATCTTTCTCTTAGTTGTTGTAAGATAACTTAAGTTGCATAAGTAACTGCGCAGTCCTTACAATTAATCCTTTTAGTTCTATTTATTTTAACGTTCTAGGCTAAATAAGCAAGCGCTTAGAGTACTCGCTAGCCTAAGTAGCCTAACTATCTGTACTAAAGATCTTTGTTATCTTCTCTTAAATAATTAATATTAGATTAATGTAAGGTATATATAATTAGTAGTTATAGAACGTAGCGTATAACCTAGTTGTATTTAATAAATAAAAGGTTGTAAGCCTTATAGAGCTTATGTACAATAACGTTCTACTTGTATAATCTAAACTAAAGAGTGCTGTCTAATCTACTATGCTATATACTTACCTGCTTAAGCAGTGCTGCAGATACAATGTTTACATAAAAGCTATTAATAACTTTAACCTTTTTAAGCTTTAAGTCTCTTGTGTATAGGCCTTCTAGACTATGTAAAACATTCCTAATTACTTAATTGCTATACCTAGTTACAGAGAGTAACTGTGTTCTAGCTTTAACTCTTTCTTTAGAGTAGGTAGAACTAAACGTTCTTAGAATAAGAAGTAACTAATTATTAACAAAGTATACTACACTAGCTCTATTATAAATAGTGCTTCTTAAAAGTAGATAGGTTATAAACGTAGTTGTGTACACTCTAAAGTCTAGATTAGTAACATTAGGTTCTTAATTAAGGGTAGTTAGGTTAATTAGTGCTGCTACAACATCTCCTAGATATATTACTACCTTAGTCCTAGAGGTTAACTAGTTAGCTATAATAAGTAGCGTCTAACTAGCTTTTTAAATCTTGTTATTAAGTGCAGCCTACTTAGAAGTGTTAAGCTACTTAAGGACCTTCTTTTAGTTAAAATTAGAGATCTTAATTAGTACTTTTTTTAGTAAGAATAATCTAGTAATTGTAGTCTTTAGTTACAGACAATCTATTAGGTCCCATTTGTGCTTTTTATTGTTCCTGCAGAGGCAAAGTTTTAGCTTTGAATTGTCTTTGCCTTTGTTCTTTAGATTAGAGTTCTCTAAGTTTTTAATGTTCCTAAGGGTTGCAAAGGCTAAATAGGATTTTCCTTTAGTAACTAAGACTGCTTGCTTCTAAAGTATAAGAGAAAAGATTTTAGCTAGATTATATATAGTTATAACAGGCCAACTAAGGGCTACGTCTTTAATAATATCCTAATGCATTAATTAAGCATAATCTAGGGCGATCTTAACAGATAGAG
This sequence comes from Ampelomyces quisqualis, assembly GCA_018398575.1. Classification (NCBI taxonomy): domain Eukaryota; kingdom Fungi; phylum Ascomycota; class Dothideomycetes; order Pleosporales; family Phaeosphaeriaceae; genus Ampelomyces; species Ampelomyces quisqualis. The sequence goes on from JAGTXZ010000005.1 coordinate 2,738,892, forward strand.
CGTTAAGAAAGTTAGTAAGAGCAAGTTATCTCTCTACCTCTATAACTTAGAACGCTTAAGCCTTGCTGTAGATTACTTGCTATTTGTTAAACTATTTATCTAGAGTAATTCTGCTGTGCCTAGCCTTTTCCAGATAAGCTTAATACTACTGCCTAACTAGGTGCATAGTATTGTTGTTTGTTAGGGCTAAGTTATGCTTAAGGATCCTAATCAAGGCTTAGGGCATTATTTCTAAAGAGTTAAGCATTTTAATTGCTGCAGGTGCTATTAGATCCTTGGCTATAGTTAAACTAATCTATTCCTAGACGTTACTTAGTTTAGCTGCTTGTCTAGTCTATTTTAACGTATTAACTTTGTATTAGCAAACGTCTTCTTTGTAGCTGCTAAAGGCAAGTTTATAAGTAACTAGCTTTAGATTATATTAATTAAAAGCTTTATTGCAGATTTACGTGTTTAGATTAGTAGCTCTAGGTAGTAAAGCTAAGACTAGTTAACTTAAAGCAGCTAGAAGCTCTAGATATTTAGGTTTCTAGTTGTTAATTAGAAGCACTGTGTTGCTGTCTAGGTTAATCTAATCCTAGACTCCTTTGTTGTAAGTATAAAGCTAGAGTTAAGCAAACTAGTACAGCTAGTCTAACTAGCTAGTTAAAAAAACGTCTAGGCTAATCTTATTATTAGAATAGGAGTCTATAGTTATTAACTAGCTAATTAAGTAGAGAGTATTTGTAAAGAGTTTTAAGGAGTATTAGAGTAATTGTTAATCTAGGTAGTATCTTAGCAAATACAAGGTGCGCAAAAGGAATTAACACTATAGTCTTATTATGTAGGGCTTATAACTGTAAGAGCTAAGCAATACTATAGATTAGATTATTGTAAGTAAAAAAGATTGTATTACTTGTTCTATACTATGTAAGGATAGATTAGATTAAATACACTAAGCTAAGAAACAGCTTAATAAATTAGTCTAGTCCTAAATAGATCTCTATCTTATTAGTTACATGCTTAGTTATTACACGTAACAACATCGTAATCTGCTGATTTATATCCTCTATTACAAAACGTAACCTAGGTACTTAGTATAGGTTACATAGAATTTACTCTTCTGTATGTCTACTTAGAGTCTAGTAGTGCGTAGGCGCTCTAGGACCTTTTAGACGTGTTTCTAATAAGAGTTTATATCCTTAGAGTAGATTAGAATATTATTAAGATACGTAATATAGAAATTGTTAAGATAATCAATTAGTATATTATTTATATAGCGCTAATACGTAGCTAGCTTATTATATAAGCTAAAAGAAAGAACCTTACACTTATAGGTACTATAATAGGTCTAGAAAGTAGTATACTCTTTAGAGTTAGAATCTATACAAATTTTGTGAAAGGCAGCCCTAATGTTAAACTTAGTAAAGATCTTAGCTTTAGAGAGGCAGAATAGTAGCTTATTAATACAAGAGATTAGATAGACGTTCTTGCGCGTAAGAGCGTTAATCTTCTAGTAGTCTACACAGATGCGTATATCTCTATTTAGTTTGCGTATATAAAGAATAAGTAAAGTAAAAGAACTTTAGCTAGCCTTAATAAAACTCTTCTAAAGGTGTTTTTAGACGTAGGCCTTAGTAGCTTTAAGCTCTTTCTAATTCTACTTGTACAGAGAACTAAGCTTATTTAGTAATAGTTTTTTAAGAATAATCTTGTAATTGTATAGATAATAGAAAGGCAATTAATTAGCTGCTAACTTACTAAAGATATCTTAATACTAGAAGTAGCAAGCAAGTAATTACTTATTTAATTAGTATTAATTGTTTGCGTTATTCTTAGAGACAAGGATCCTGTTAATCTTGTAGAGGCTTATTGTAAAGAACTTGTTTTAGAGCTCCTTTATAATAAAATAGAATGTATTAGTAGAAATAAGAGCTATACAGGTAGTTAAAGAGGGTTTAGACTCTAAGCAAGAATGCTTAGTTAAGGTATAAGGAATCTCTAAGAATCTTTAGGCTAATAGAAGCTTTAAGTATGCCTTAATACAATAAATAAAAGAAGAAGAACAATAGTAAGAACTATTTTAGATATAATAGTCTTCTTTCTCTTATAAGGCGTTGCGTTGTTGTACATTAAGATAGATAGTAGCTAGCACTATAGCTTAATGCAGAATAGTAGGAATAGGAGGTAAAAGAATAAGATACTTTAGACACTAGTGTTAACAAGAGTATTTAAGGCGTAAGCTAATACCTTAGTTATAAAGAAGCGTAGGTATAAGGAAATAGAAACTACAAAACAAATAAGAAAGGTTAAGGTAGAATAGATTGTAACAGCTTAGGCCTAGAGAGAAGTATTTTTTTAAGCGCTTCTGTTTCTTATATCATACACCTTCTAGTTAGGTAACTCTTAAGCATCTTTAAACTTATCTACTTCTATAGCTTTAATCTAACGTATATAAGGCTTTGTATAATTACTAAAGTAGTATTTTAGCTTACTATAATTGTAATAACTACTAAAGGTCTTTTGTTAATTAGGTTTAGAGGTCTTAGTAGAAAGATATACTGTTGTTAATTAATAGGCTAGCGCAGAATATGTTAGAGCGCTAGAGGTAGTTATCTAATTTAGCTTTAAACTATTTTATAGAGCTAGTCTAGTTAGTAATTTAGCAGTAGCTAGCAATATACTTAGAGTAAGATTATTCTTCTATTCTATATTATAGGTAGTAAGGTGTTCTACTATTAAATTAAATAAGTTCTTCTATTAGTACCTAAACCTTAGGTTAGGGGCTTATAGTCTTAGCGTAAGTTTTGTCTATAAGTAGTAAAACTACTCTAAAAAGAGTACTTATCTCTTAACTATAGAACTTAGAAACTATAAGAGGTAGACTCTAAGGGTAGATGCTAGGAAATAAAGACGTAAATTTGTGTCCTATCCTAATTGCTACCTAAAGGGTTTTTATAGTCTAGAGGATTTTAGTGTTCTAGTTTAGAACGTTTTTAGTGTTCTAGTCTAGAGCGTTTTTAGTGTTCTAGTTTAGAGAGCTAAGGTTTTTCTGTAACTAAGGACTAACTAGGCAGCAGCCTATTATATAATCCCTCTGCTCTAGCGCTAGGTGCGCTTAGACCTGCGCAACTATTAAAATAAAAATTACCTTGCCTAGATCTATTATTCTGCACTTTTACTTCTCTTTTTAGGTAGCACTATATACTACACTAGCCTTGCCTTTTACACACTTACTTACGCGTTACCTTTCTTATTAACCTACGCATCTCTTGCGCCTGTGCTGCTATTTGCAAAGATGCTAAGTCTACGCACTCTTTGCAGTTCTCTAGCTAAGCGTTATACTACTAACTTTTCTATTGTAAGTTTTACATCTAAGGCGCTAAGCTAGGTCTAGGTATGTTGCTAACTAGTAATAGAACAGACTAGACATTATTGTTAAGGCTAAGCTTAACCTACTGTGTTGTTTAGGCTACACTATTACTTAGCTTAAAGGTAATAAGTTTAAGTGCAAGATTACTTGTAGTAAAAGCACTTACTCTTAGTGCAAGAACGCTTACATTACATACAGGCTTATAAGTTAACTACTATATTCTCTTACTTTCCTAGTTAATTCTAATTGCTTTCTAGATTAACAATTACCTTAAGATTGTAGTTATTTTGCTTTGTAACGCGCTTACTTATAATTCTAAGGTTAAGTAGCTGTTAACGCAGTATATAATTACTAGTCTCTAGTCTAACTTTGTTAATAAGCTTAGGGCTGCTTAGGCAAAGTCTTGCAGTAGCAACAAGTCTAGCTACTAGGATCTAACGCGCAAGGTTAACAAGGTTAATATCCTAGTAGATATCTACTAGCTCTTCTAGCAGCTTCTTATTAAGCAGGACACTATTATTTGCAAGCTTAATAATGTTAGCGCTAGCGTGCAGTAGCTCTACACTAATATAAGTTCTTTCTAATTTGTTTCTCTTCTATTAGAGTTTATTTTCTTAAGGCGTTATGTGCATTCTACTAACATTTAATTAGGCTAAAGAGTATAACATACAGATCTCTAGCGTAGGCTTCTAGGTTTCTTACGTTAGTAACGCTTTCTATACTACTAACAGGCTGCTCTGTTACTTTAATGTAATAGAGTCTAATATCTGCAAAAAGCCTATATATAACGCAGAGGTATAGGCTAAGACTAATTGTTTAGCAATAGCAACTATTACGCCTTCTAACAGTAGGAAGGTAAGCTCTAGTATATAGTGTCCTTACTGTAGTTTCTGTGTAGCGCTTATAGGCAATTTCTGTAGTAATAGACTTTTTATTATAGTCTCTACCTTTGTTCTATTACTAAGCCTAGACCTTATAAAACTAGTCTTATATTCTTTAATACTGCTTATATATTAGAATAGATATTACGTTCTATGTCTTAGGCTTATAAGTTCTTGTAGCTCTACTTCTATTATAGACGTTATTATTCTTGCTAGTCCTTGTAGTCTAGCGCAGTCTAAGTATTAGAATCCTATACTCTTTTCTTAGGTTTTCTTAGACCTTCTAAAGATTTATGTTACGCTGTGTCTTAACTAACTATTGCCTAGCTTAAGTAGCTAGATCTCTAGAGTTAATCTAAGCTCTTCCTCTTGCATTCTTTAGCTATTAATCTATTAACGCTAAGCTTCTAGACTCTTTCTTCTCTGTTCCTAGGTTATTTTAGGTAGTTAGTAGGACTGTTGCGTTAGTTCTTAAGTATTAGTATTTAGGTTTCTTATGTCTAGTTCTTAGAGATAGTTAACTGCTAGTTATGTCTCTACTATTAACTAGTTAGGGCAGTTGTAGGTTAGCTAATAGAATAGATGTAAGTATTTTCTTCCTTCTCTACCCTTTGCTAAAACTCTTAGTTTTAGGCTTTATCTATTATAGTATTCTTGCATTCTCTCTATTAGTTACTTTCTAGCGTTAGGTATTATTCCTAAACGTAACTAAGTGCGCTACTATGTTATTTCTTATACCTTAGGTTCTTGTTATACTTGTTTTAAGTTTATTCTTTTTCTACTAATCTCTTCTATATATAACGCTGTTATCTCTTCTAGCACTACTATGCGCACTCTTAGCTCTTTTCTCTACTCTCTTTCTCTACTAATATGTTTTATTTAGTAGTTAGAGTAAGCAGTTACTCTACTAACAGTCTATTTAAGTCTAGTTATGTCTCTATATTATTTATCTACTTAGTAAGGGCTATAGTGTTAGTAATATTTACTTACAGTTCCTACGTTAGTTCTATGTATTTTACCTATTTTACTAGGTATTGCAGCTGTATACCTTACTCTTTCTTCTTCTATTATTCTATAAGGATATAGTTAACAAGGTACTTGTTGTTAGCTTTATTCTTGCTTACTACTATTACTTCTAGTTACTAGTTATTAGACTCCTAGTGCAGGAGCAAATTCTCTGTATTAAGCTAGAGGCAGTTAACGTAGAATCTTAGGTGTACTCTAAGAGGTACGCTTAGTTTTATAATGTAAGAAGAGATAACCTTTGTTACTATGTACTTTCTATTCTTCTAATCTAGTTTTTTGAAAGGTCTTTTGTTAGATATAGAGTAACTGTACTAGAGCTATACTTTGTCTTTTACATAGAGCTCTAGAGCTTCCTATCTATAGCGATTAGCCTAGTGTTCTTATTTTTACTACACTTCTACTATCTTTGCTTACACATAGTCTATTATTTCTTTTATCTTAGTTACTATTACTTTAGCAGTAGCTCTTTTATTGTTACTAGACTAGTGCTAGTTCTCTATAGTCTATTCTAGGTCTAACTAAATAGGGTCTGTGTTATACCTATACTAGAGGAAGAATAGGCTAACACCTATAGACGCTGTATTTTGTCTAGCTATTGCAATTTGTGCTAGTAAGTATAGAGCAGCCTAGTTTAACTAGTCCTAGTTTACAAAAGCCCTTAAGTAGGCTTTTACTATACTATTTATTTGCTCTATAGCGCTATCTATCTAGAGGTAGTATACTGTTAAGACTCTTCTTTGTATTCTAAGCTTATTATAGAGTAAAGACTAGAATTTACTTACAAATTGTAACATTCTGTTAGACACTATAGCGTTTAGAAGCTAGTAGTACGCAACTACTTGTTTAATAAATACCTTAACTATAGTAAAAACTTTTAGGTCTAGAATAGGCACAAGCACTACGTTTTTACTTAGCTAGTTAGTAACTACTATAAGGTGTAATATTCTGTAGCTTAGCAAAAGGCCTATAATAAAGTCTACTAACAATTTCTTCTATATTTAGACTAGAAGCAGGAGTAGGTGTAGTAGTTCTTATTTAAGTTCTTTCTAAGGCTTTGTCTTACTACACACTGCGCAGTTCTAGACAAACTGCTAAATACTTAAGAATATTCTAAGCTAAAAGTAATCTCTTGCTAATATTGCGTATGTGTTTTCTTTGCCTAGGTGCCTAGTAATTAGAGAATTATGTGCTTCTAAGATAATATAGATTTATAGGTTTACGCATTCTAGTACTTATTTGCGCTTTCTATAGAGTAGGCGTTCTAAGTTATCTAAGCTATACTCTGCTAGAGAAACTTTTAGGCTTAGATAGAGAAGGAATTTTTGCTGTCCTGTCTTAACAGCGTTAACTGCTAATTAGTAGGTTTTATCTGTACAAACAGCCTATTTCTACAATTCCTTAATAGTAGGCTTTATTAGTCTCTTAGAGCGTTTACTTGTATAAGAACTTTGCTTAGGCATAGTCTTGTATAGTACTACAGTTTCTTTAGTAGTATCTAGAGCGTCTCTTACTGCAAAAGGCTTTTTAGCACCTTAGTTGTAGGTAATATTTCTCTTTCTTAATGCAGCATCTTTGTCTGCAAGCATGTTTTAGAGTACTTCCTTTCTAACTATAGAGTAATTCTTAGTATTCTAGCTTGAGGCAACGTCTCTTTTCCTTAACGCAGCGTCTTTGTCTACAAGTATGTTTTAGAGCTACTCTATTTCTTTTTTTCTCTGTTATAGTGTATTTCTCTACTAAGCTACAAAAGAAGTAGTTAACGTAGTATCTTTGTCTGCAAGCATATTTTAGAGCTACTTTATTTCTTTCTCTCTCTATTATAGTATATTCTCTTACTAAGCTGCAAAGAGAGTAGTAAGTACTAGGTTTTTTTTGTCTTTAGTTTCTAAAGTAGAAGTAAACAATTAAAAAGTCTAGAACTGTACCTGTACGTCTGCTCTTCCTTAGAGAAGATCTTATTCTTTTTTAAAAAGGGCATCTGCTCTACTGTTAACGTTTCTTAGGTAGTATTAGAATCTAATATTAAACATACTAAAGAACCCTACCTAGTAGACGTGTCTTTCTGTTAGTAGTTATGTAGTAGTAAATTATTCTAGGTTCTTATAGTCTGTAAGCACAGTAAAATGCTTTACTCTCTAAAGTTTAGTTCTCTACTACTCTAGGCACTTAACTATAGCTAACAGCTTCTTATTGTAGATAGTGTAGTTAGCTTCTACTACTATGTTTTTTGCTAAGTAGTAAGCTATAGCCTAGAGGCGTTTGTCCCTGCTATATTAAGACAGTACTTCTCTAGTTAACTATCTTAAGGCGTTGTATTCTACTACTATCTTTAGCTCTATATTAAAGCTTACTAGAGATAGTTTTACTACAAAAGCTTCCTTTAGCTTATTAAAGGACATCTATTGTTTAGAGCCCTAGTAGAAGGCTACGCCTTTCCTAGTTAGCCTAGTTAGTAGAGCAGCTAGCTCTAAGAAGTCTTTTATAAACTATTAGTAGAAGTTAGCAAAGCTAACAAAACTCTAGACTCCTTTAACTGTCTTAGGGGGCTTCTAAGAACGTATAGCAGCTACTTTCTTAGGGTCTATACTTATTTCTTTCTTAGCTTTAATAATAAATCTAAAGTATTTAGTCTTCTTTACGCTAAACTTACTTTTCTTTACATTAAGGTGTAACTCTACTGCCTTAAGTTTTTAGATTACTAGCTTTACCTTTTTCTTATAGTCTGCCTTAAACCTACTTGTGTATATTAATACGTTGTCTATATAGGCTAAATAGAAATTATCTAGGTATTCCCTTAGTGTCTAATTAATATATCTTTAGAACGTACTTAGAGCGTTTATAAGTCTAAAGAGTGTTATAAGCTACTTATAGAGGCTAAAGCGCGTCTAGAAGGCTGTCTTCTATTTGTCTTCTTTAGCAATTCTAATCTTATAGAAAGCTTAGATAACATCTACTTTAGTAAACTATTTAGCTTTAGTAATCTAGGCTAAGGTCTCTTAAATAAGTAGGAGTAGGTATTAGTCCTTCCTTGTAATTGTGTTAAGGGCCTAGTAGTCTATATAGAACTGTAGGCCTTTCTCTAGCTTCTTTACAAATAGGACTAGTGTAGAGGCGCTTAACTAGCTTACCTGTATAAAGCTATAGTCTAGGTAAAAAGTAAGCTCTTTTTAAAGCACAAGAAGTTCTTCTCTTAATATGCTATATAGTAGGCTCTACAGCACCTTTATAGTCTTTCTATCTTTTTTTACTAGCTTAATAGAATAATTAATAGTAGGTCTTCTTACTAGAGGGAGTTAGTCTACTTTCTTGCGTAGGAAGGTTTTATATTCTCCTTTTAGGTAATCTAAGAGCACTAACCTAGAGTCTACTTAGAGCTTAGTTTTTAGGGCCTTTTAGATATCTGCTATTAACGCAGCGTAAAGGCAGATAGATTTGTCCTTTTAGCCCTGTTATAGCTAGGCAGAGTACGCAGCTACTATAATACTCTGTATTAAAAGAAGTTTCTTTCTCTCTTAACTTCTAACTTGCGTCTAGGTAAAGTAGATATATATTAATTTCTTTGCTAGTGCAATAGTAATATTATGCTAGTTTATCTATAGTTAACCTAGAACTAGGTTGTATTTCTTATCTCTGTCTAGTTTATAGGCTTACAGCGTCTTCTTGTGCCTATTAATGTTAACTTTTATCTAGATAGCTGTCTTTATTTAAGACTAGGCTCTAGCAATCTTAATAATTTCTCTTAGGGCTATTAACTTTTGCTCTAACTTATTTTTGTAGATAAACTTGGTTAAGATTATAGTGTAAGTAAGACACTTAGTGTTAATTATTATAGAAGTAACTGTTATTTTATTAATAATAGTGTGTATAGTAATAGGTTCTTTATCTAGCTATTTCTTTTAGAATTGTTAGAATCTCTTGTCTTCTTTTAGTGTTATATTACTATACTTCTGTCTGCGCCTTTAGGTAGAAGTTACTTATTTTCTAAGCTTAGAGTGTCTTCTAACGCGTTCTCTTCTTCTTTGCCCTATACTTTAGCTGCTGCAGCTTTAGTAAGTTTTAAAGGTAAAGATAGTTTGTATTTACTAGTGTAGTGTCTTAACTTACTGCAGTAGAAGCATAAGTTATTTTATCTCTAGTAAGACTGCTCTTCTACAGTAGCTTACTTAGCTTTCTTTCTTTTAGGAGATTTTTTCTTAGTCTTTTTAGAATGTCCTCTTGTAGGTTCCTAATCTATAGGTTTCCTAACGTTCTGTCTTTTAGTGTGCTTACTACTAAGTTTTGCTTTATATAAGTTTTCTTTAATAATTGCTACTCTGTCTATAAGGTTGTAGATTTTCTATTTAAGTTTAGTTTCTACAAAGATTATCCTGTCTTATAGGTCTAGCTAGATAGCGCTTAAGTACCTTATTTTTAAGTTTACTTTGTTACCTTTCTTGCCTACGTTATAGGCTAGCCTTATAAACTTTGTATTAAAGTTCTAGAGAGAAGATTTGTTTTATTAGATTATTTAGAGTTTCTTTTATAATCTTTTGTTATATAGCTTATTGCTAAATTAGTTGTCTAGGAAGTCCTAAAGTTCTTTTGCAGAGCCCTAGAGGTTTTAGGTTACTTAAGATAAGGCTATACTAGCTGCTAACCTCTTAAGGCAGTTAAAAATATAGCCTGCTTAAGAGCCTAGTCTTACGCTGTTATATTCTAGTTTATACTTTATTTAGGCCTTAAAGATATAGTAATCTTTTTAATCTCCTCTGTACGCTTTTAGGTTAAAAACTTTATAAGTCTTCTAGGGCAAGAGGAAGCTTTCTAAGGAGGTCTATATAAAGCTAGAGGTTTCTAGAGTTACTTAGGCTGTAAGCCTTACAACTTGTTCCTGCAGATTTCTTACTAGTAATACTAAGTCTAGATCTGCGCTTATAAGAGACTTTCCTTTCCTATTGTTAGAAGGTCTAGCTACTAGGAAGTTACATACTTTCTGCTAGGCAGGCGTTTCCTTAAGGCTGTTTAACAGCAATTGTTTCTTAATCTATTATTTCTTTAGGTCTAGGAAGTTATTAATAATTATCTAATTAAACTTGTTCTTAATAACTAACTTAGGGACGCTGTTACGTTTTATCTAGATAGCTTATACTATTATATTCTATACTATTATTAGGACAGTTACTTGTTCTATGCTAGAGGTTACTAATAGCCCTTTAGCCTAGTTAGGTTTAACAAATTTAATTGTAAGAGGTAGACTCTAAGAGTAGATGCTAGGAAATAAAGACGTAAATTTGTGTCCTATCCTAATTGCTACCTAAAGGGTTTTTATAGTCTAGAGGATTTTAGTGTTCTAGTTTAGAACGTTTTTAGTGTTCTAGTTCAGAGCGTTTTTAGTGTTCCAGTTTAGAGAGCCAAGGTTTTTCTGTAACTAAGGACTAACTAGGCAGCAGCCCGTTATAGAAACCTAGCTTTAAACAAGGGAAACGTTTTCTCCTTAGTTATTTATATTTAATTAAACGCTGCACAGCTCTTAGCTACCTTATTACTTGTAATAAAATAAGACTTAAGTAGCGTAATTATTTACTTAGCGTTCTAGAATTGCTCTTAATTAGTATCTAATAAATATTAAGGCTTAAGATAGCTCTTAGCTAATCTTGTAGTGTAGCCTTATACTAGGGCTATACGTTACCTTTTAGTCTAATAGTAATCTAAGTTAATTTTAAGTTAATCTTAGATAGAAGCCTACTATTAGCAGAAGGTAGAATTTTTTCTATTACTAAGATTGTTAATATTAGGCGTCTTCTCTAATTGTTAAATTTAGTAAGAACTTTTATAGTAATATAAGTGTTCTAATATAAAGCTGTTAGATAAATAGTAGGGTACAGAATTATTCTAAAGGGTTTTAGTAGTAGGTAAGGGCTTGTCTAGTCCTACTAAAGAAGTTAGTTTTTTTTTAAGAGAATTAATTACTGCTAACGCTTGTTTTAGTTCTTGTTGTAATTAATTAACTTCTATTTAAGTAGAGGTTAGATTTAGTGTAGCTCTAGGCTAAGGTTCTTTCTTAGAATCTTTAGCATCTAACTTCTTTGCTTTAGCACTCTGTTACTAGGTTGTAACAGTTAATATAGAGTCTCTTTAGAGTCCTCTAGGTGTTAGTGCTAGTGCAGCTTCTAGGAGAGTTATTAGCGTTGCCTCTAATACTCCTAGGTTGTTAATAGTCTCTAAGTCTCTATTCTAGCGCTAAAACGCAACTTTTACTAAGGTAATCCTAACTGTTATATTAATAGAAAGATCTAAACCTAAAGGCTTTAGCTACTAGAAGATCTAAAGAATCCTAACTGTGTTTAATAGATTTAAGGTTGCAAACAGATCTAATTTAGATAGAGTTCTAGACGTTTTAACGCAATATTTTTAAAAGTAAATTGCAATATTATTTAAATACTATTACTAGTAGAATAAAGTTTCTCTTGTAATGTAATAACGCAGGTAGGTATAGCTATTAGAATTAAATTAGATATGTATTAGAGGCATATAGAAGTGCGTGTTATGTTAGAGATTCTAAATTAGCTATATAACTATAGGTCTTGTATAGAAGAACAAGAGAAACTTGTCTTCTATCTAATACTATAGGCTTACATTTATAGTAGGCGTAGCAGCTAAGTTAAAGCGCTATTAGAGCGCTTTTAGTTCTTATCTACTAGCTCTCTATATAATCTGTTACTAAGCCTTTATAAGGTATTAGATGTAATATATGTTTACATGTGCTTGTTACAAACTCTACCTATAAGTAGGTACCTTAAACCAATTTACTAGCGTACTTGTATATACTCTTAGCTATACTCTAAGCTTTCTTTAGACTTACTTTCTATATTACTTTACTATAGAGGGATAATAGAGAAAGTAATTTTAGAGAATCTGTAACTTTATTATATATTGTACTACTCTAGACTCCTTAGTATAAGTAGTGCCTATAAAGAAAGAGATTAGAGCTTTCTTATTTCTTAGACTAGTAAGCGTAGTAAAAAAATATAATAAAGAGTAGCTCTTAACTAGCTAAAGTAAGTTAAGTAAAAAACTATAATAAATAACTATAATAAATAGTTAATAAAGCTAATTAAATAGCTATAAGTTTAAACTAGAAGTGCCTAAATCTAGTTTCTGTAATAACCTTATTTTAGAATATACACTAAAATAAACTTATTTCTTTTACTCTCTTCTACTTCTTAGTAATATACTTGTTATAGGTGTTAGATTAGAGGTGCTATATAAGTATAACCTTATAGTAAGTACTTTAACTAAACTAATAACCTAACCTTAACCTTCTAAGCTATATACTCTAACCTAAACTCTACACTAGCCTCTATATAACCTAAACTCTACTCTACCTCTTCTAGGTTATACCTTAACCTAACTACTACCTATAGAAAAGTACTTTAAACCTATTTACTAGTATACCTATAAGATATCTAGATATACTAAGGCCTTTTTAGAAACTTTAATAACTTATATATATCTTACCTTCTTATACCAAGAAGTAGTATTAGTACTATAGATTAATCTAAGATAGGTCTAGTAGGTCTATAGTAAGTATAGTTATTCTTTATATAGTATATAGCTATAGCTTGCATCTTAAACGTTAACTATACTAGTTAGCTAAAATGTAACTTAAATAGTTCTAAAAAGTATATATTTTATAGATAAGTAGTTAGTAACTCTAATTTAAAGCTAATATTTCTATTAGTAATATAGTAGTAGATAAAATACAAATACTAGAACTATTTAGTATTATTCTACTATTATTAGATCTCTTTAAGATAATACTAGTTTAAACTTAACTACTAATAATAAGTAAATAGTTAAATTCTATAAGCTATAAGCTATACTTAATATAAATACTATAGCTATTCTATAATAATATATTAGCAGAGAATTATCTAAGTAAAATCTTAAATATTATACTATACTCTTTATTATAAGTAGCACTAGCTCTAAACTAGTATCTATAGCTGTTATAAAAGGTATTATAAGTATTTAGGCTAGATAAGTCTAAAAGAGTTTGCAAGTAAGATAATATACGCATAGTAATTTAATATAGTAAAAGTTATATTAGAGTTAGGTTATAGTTATAGAGGCTTATAAGCTAATTATACTAAGGCACTAGCCTATAGTACTAGTATAAATTAGCAAGGACAGATAAAGTAGGTAGAGCTCTAGAGTTATCTTAGTCGCATTTAAGCAAAGATAACACAGCTAAGTACGTTTTCTATATATTATACCTAGAGATAGGTATAACAGCTACTATAACAGATATAGTATTATTATAATATAGTAATTACAACTTTGTAAGGCTTAGTTATAGAGTAAGAGTACGCACAGACTAATTTTTACTATGTTTTCTTTCTTTCTATAACTGTAACAAGCACATGCAAACACATATTACATCTAATACCTTATAAAGGCTTAGTAACAGATTATATAGAGAGCTAGTAGATTAGAACTAAAAGCGCTCTAACAGCGCTCTAACTCAGCTGCTACGCCTACTATAAATATAAGCCTATAGCATAGATAGAGGACAAGTTTCTCTTGTCCTTTTGTATAAGACCTATAGGTGTATAGCTAATCTAGAATCTCTAATACAACACGCACTCCTATATGCCTCTAATACGTATCTAATTTAATTCTAATAGCTGTACCTACCTGCGTTGTAACATTACAAGAGAAACTTTGTTCTGCTAGTAATAGCATTTAGATAATATCGCTATTTACTTTTAAAAAGATTGCGTTAAAACGTCTAGAACCCTATCTAAATTAGATCTGTTTGCAACCTTAAATCTATTAAACACAGTTAGGATTCCTTAGATCTCCTAGCGACCAAAGCCTTTAGGTTTAGATCTTCCTATTAACACAACAGTTAGGATTACTTTAGAAAAGTCGCGTTTGGCGCTACAATAGAAACTTAGAGACTATTAATAACCTAGGAGTATTAGAGGCAACGCTAATAACTCCCCCTAAAGAACTAACCTTAGGAGCCTTTCTCTAAGACAACTCTATATTAACTATAACAACCTAGCAACAGAGTGTTAAAGCAAAAAAGACAGACACTAAGAAACCTCCTTAGCCTAGAGCTGCACCAAATCTAACCCCTGCCTAAATAGAGGTTAATTAATTACAACAAGATTTAAAACAGGCTTTAGCAGAAATTAATTCCCTTAAGAAAGGATTAACTGTGTTAGTAGGACTAGACAAGCCCTTACCTACTACTAAATTACCCTAGAATAATTCTACACCCTGCTGTTTATCTAACAGCTCTACATCTAAGTACTTATATTACTATAAAGGCTCTTGCCAACTTTAATAATCTAAGAAAACGCCTAATATAAACAATCTTAGTAATAGAAAAGATCCTACCTTCTGCTAATAGTAGGCCTCTATCTAGGATTAACTTAAAATTAACTTAAATTACTATTAGACCAAAAGACAACGCATAGCCTTAGTATAGAGCTATACTACAGGATTAGCTAAAGGCTATCTTAAGCTACAATATGTATTAGATACTAATTAAGAGCAATTCTAGAACGCTAAGCAAATAATTAAGCTACTTAAGTTCTATTTTATTATAGGCAACAAGGTAGCCAAAAGCTATGCAGCGTTTAATTAATTGCAGATAATAAAGGAGGAAACGTTCCTCTTATTTAAAGCTAGGTTTTTAAGTTCTGCAGTTAAGGGACAAGTACCCCCTTTAGAGTAGTTTTACTACTTGTAGACTAAGATTACGCTAGGGTTGCGAGCCCCTAACCTAGGATTTAGGCACTAATAGAAGAACTTATTTAATTAGATAGTAGAACACCTTACTGTATCCAATATAGAGCAGAAGAACAACCCTATACTAAGTATAACACTAGCTGCTACTAAGTTACTAATTAGGTTAGCTCTACAACAGAAATTAAAGCTAAATTAAACTACTACTACTAGCGCTTTAACAAATTCTGCGCTAGCCTATTAATCTACAATAGTACGTCTTCCTATAAAGACTCCTAAGCTAGAATAACAGAAGACCTCTAGTAGTTGTTACAATTGCAGTAAGCTAGAATACTACTCTAGTAACTGCACAAAGCCTTGTGTGCGTTAGATTAAAGCTGTAGAAGTAGATAAGTTTAAAGATGCTTAAGAGCAACCTAACTAAGAGGTATATTGTACAAGAAATAGAAGCGCCTAGAAAGACACCCCTTCTTAGGCCTAAGCTGTTACAATCTATTCTACCTTAACCTTTCTTATTTGTTTTACAGTCCCTATTTTCTTATACCTACGCTTCTTTACAACTAAGGCCTTAGCTTACGCCTTAATACTCTTGTTAACACTAGTGCTTAAGGTTTCTTATTTTTAAATTTACAAATTGTTTTATCTGTTTCTAAAGCCTTGCAGCAACCTATCTAAAAGCTTCTCTTCTAGGTTTAGGTACGTAGCTTTAAGGATTAGATTACTTCTTTAGTTACTTAATATATTTAACTACACTTAAATATTAATAGCTAAAAGATTTTAAACTGTCTATTCCTTATCTTTAATCTTAGGCCTTAGGATTGTATACTTAGCCTCTAATAGTTAAGACAATTTAAGATTCAATTAGATACAGATAGGTTACAGTTTGTTTAGCTATCTAAGTACCCCTGTTTATATAATCCTTTACCCTCTATTCCTACTGTTCTACATTAAGCTATAGTGCTAGCTACTATCTATCTTAATGTGCAACAACGTAACGCTCTATAGGAGAAAGAAGACTATTATATCTAAAACAGTCTTTACTATTTTTTTTCTTCTATTTATTGTATTAAGGGATGCTTAAAGCTCCTATTAGCCTAAAAAATCTCAGAGATTCCTTATACCCTAACTAAGCAAAACCGCTTAGAGTCTAAACCCTCTCTAAGCACCTACATAGCTTTTATTTCTGCTAATACATTTTACTTTATTATAAAGAAGCCCTAGAACAAGTTCTTTACAACAAGCCTTTATAAGATTAATAGGATCCTTGCCTCTAAGGACAACGCAGACAATTAAAGCTAATTAGATAAGAGATTACCTACCTATTACTTCTAGTATTAGAATGTATTTAGCAAGTTAGCAGCTAATTAATTGCCTTCTTATTATCTGTATAATTACAAGATTATCCTTAAAGAACTATTACTAAATGCGTTTAGTCCCTTGTACAAGCAAAACTAGGAGGAGCTTAAAGCTACTAAGGCCTACGTCTAAGAACACCTTTAGAAGGGTTTTATTAAGGCTAGCTAAAGTTCTTTTACTTTACTTATCCTTTGTGTACGTAAACTAAATAGAGATATACGCATCTGTGTAGACTACTAGAAGATTAACGCCCTTACGCGCAAGAACGTCTATCTAATCTCTTGTATTAATAAGCTGCTGTTACGCCTTTCTAAAGCTAAGATCTTTACTAAGTTTAATATTAGAGCTGCCTTTAACAAAATTTGTATAGATCCTAACTCTAAAGAGTATACTACCTTTTAGACCTGTTATAGTATATATAAGTGTAAGGTACTCTCTTTTAGCTTATATAATAGGCTAGCTATGTATTAAAGCTATATAAACAATATACTAATTAATTATCTTAATAATTTCTGCATTACGTATCTTAACAACATCCTAATCTACTCTAAGGATATAAACTTATATTAGGAACACGTCTAAAAGGTTCTAGAGCGCCTGCGTACTATAGGACTCTAAGTAGATATTTAGAAGAGTAAATTCTATGTAACTTGCACAAAGTATCTAGGTTACGTTTTAACAAACTAGAGCACTAAAGTTAACCTTAACAAGGTAGAAGCACTCTAAAACTAGGCTAAACCTACTACAGTTACTAGCGTTAAGTTATTTCTTAGTTTTGCTAGTTTCTATTAACAATTTATTAAGAATTTCTTCTGTGTAGCTAAACTAATTATAAAGCTTTAAAGTCCCTCTATACTGTTTAAATAGACTACAGACTGCTAACAGGCTTTTAATTAGATTAAAGCCTTACTTCTAGCTATTTCTACGCTATCTTATTTCTATCCTAAGTATAACACAAAGTTAGAAACTAACGCGTTAGATAGAGTAATAGCAGAAGTACTCTCTTAGAAGTACCCTAACAACAAGTAGTATCCTGTAGCCTTTTATAGTTACGCTCTATTTAGGGCTAAGCTTAATTAAGAAATATATAATAAAGAACTTTTTGCTATCCTAAAAGCGTTTAAGAAGTAGAGAGCTAAACTTACCTTTATACAAAGTTAAATCTAGGTGTATTTAGATTACTACTTCTTAGAATACTTTATAACTACTAAGGTTCTTAATACACGTTAAGTATAATAGGCAGAGATTATTGCCTCTTTTAATTTCTGCATTAAGTACACGCCTGGCAAGCTTAACAAGTAAGCTAATATCCTAAGCTAAAGGGAATAAGATATTAGTAAGGTTAAGGCTGCCTAACAAGATAACAGATCTTGTATACTTCTAGGACCTAAACGCCTAAACCCCTTAGTTAACTCTAAACTAGCTTAGAACTATATCTGTAACTAGCTAGAGGTTAATATTTTAGCTATTTTAGTCTAATCTATTAGTGCCCCCTTAAATCTTAACTTGTTAGAACTAATTAAAGCCCTACTAGTAGAGAATTGCTACTCCTTTAAGGAAGAGCGTTTTAAGCTACTACAGCTATATTGTATCTAAGAAAAACTACTGCTTTATTACTTACGCCTTTGTGTACCTAGAAATTCTCTCTTGTACACCTAACTAATTAGAGAAGCTTACAATTAGGTATCTACTGCTTACCTAAGCGCTATAAAGACGTATTAGCTCTTAGCTTAGTAATACTACTAGAAAGGCATAAAAGCTATATGCAAATGCTATGTACAAAACTGCGTTTCCTATTAAAGATCTTATCTAAGACAGCTCTAATCCTAAGGTTTTTTCTATCTATTACTAATCTCTAATAGGCCTATATAGTATTTGTGTATAGATTTTAAGACCTTCTTAACTAATTGGCATAGCTATAATTAAATTATAGTTATTATTAATTGCCTATTAAAGTAAGCTGTTTTTATTTCTTGCTATAAAACAATTAACGCTTAAGAAATAGCTTACTTGTTTATCTAATAGGTATACTAATTTGGCTACACACCTAAAAGTATAGTGTCTAACTACAGCCTCTAGTTTATATTCTAATTCTAGTCTAAGTTCTGCAAGATTCTAGGCGTGTAAATTAAGCTTTCTATAGCCTACTATAAACAAACTAATAGACAAACTAAGATTATAAACAAGTATATTAATTAATAATTAAGGCTCTTTATATCCTATTACTAGGACAACTAGAGTAACCTCTTACTAATAATTAATTAAGCCTAAGCTACGCTACTGCACTCCGCAATTAGTATAGCACTGT
Source organism: Ampelomyces quisqualis (assembly GCA_018398575.1). Lineage (NCBI taxonomy): Eukaryota > Fungi > Ascomycota > Dothideomycetes > Pleosporales > Phaeosphaeriaceae > Ampelomyces > Ampelomyces quisqualis. The sequence continues at coordinate 2,757,553 of JAGTXZ010000005.1, forward strand.
ACTAGCTCCTGTTTAGATCTAAACTACAATAGAGCTAGGATTAGGCACTATCCCCTTTAAAACACAAAGATATAAACATTAAGGATGCTTTAAGCTTAGCTACCTACATGCATACAGCCTAGCGCATAGCTAAAGATAATATAGAAAAGGCGCAGCAACAAATAGCTGCTAAGGTAAACAAATATTGTTAACTTGTTAATTAGGTAGTAAGTAACAAGGTTTACCTCTTAACCTAAAACTTATCTGTTACTTACCTAAGTTGCAAACTTACTAAATTGTAGAAAGGCTTTTTTAAAGTTCTAGAATAAGTTAGCTATTTATTTTAACTAAAGCTACCTAAAGAATCTAAGATCTATAACGTGTTTACTCTAGACGTTCTCTACAAGAACTCTAATAATCCCTTACCTAGTTAGCTAAGCCTAAACCTATCTAGTATTCTAATTTAAGGCGTTAAAGAATAAGAAGTTAAAGAGATCCTAGCTAGTAAGCTATACTGCTCTATTCTAAAGTATTGTGTAAAATAGGTAGGCTATAATCCTAACCTTACCTAGTATAATGCCTTAAACTTTATAGGCGCTCTATATATGTTACAAGCGTTCTATAAACGCTATCTAAAACAGCTAAGACTTCTACAAGCGTTAGCTAAGTAGATTACAGTATAAGAAAAAGAAGTTAAAGATCTTATAGCATTGCAAGACAATTATATTACAGAAATTAAACTTAATATTGCAACTACTACACTAGTAGGTAACAGCTATTAACAATAAGAGTCTTACTCTTCTATTAGATCTAATAGTAGACTATTGCTACTACTAGTAGGACGTTCTTAACTGTTTAAATCTCTAGGTATAGACACTAACGTACTACCTAGTTATCCTCTATTCTAGCCCTACTTGCTGCAAGTACTAGCCTCTTACGCTGCTACCTTCTGCTCTACTAACTAATTAGCTCTTAATGCTATTATAATATCTACTAGCTAAGCAACTATACTAGTTAACCTAGCTATACTTCTCTTAAGCAACCTAACCTCTTTAGCTATTACTCTAACCTCTCTAGCTAGCTTCTCCCTCTAGTAATAAGCGCTAACTAATAAGTTAGTATTGTTTATATTAGCTACTTGTATAGTGCCTACTTACACAATAGTAGCTAACTAAAATACTGCCTTCTTAACAGCAGCCTCTTACTCTAACACTACCTTGTTAGACTTGTCTCTACTTAGAGTAGTAAACCTGTAGTTAAGGGCCTTAAAAAGGCTATTATACTCCTAGCCTGCATATAGAGAAACTAGGTAACACTTCTTATTTAAGAGTATACAATAAGCACACTTCTTAGACACATCTAAATAGAATCTAAACTTAATATTAAAATAGCTGCAGGCAAAAGCCCTTGCAGCCTATAGGTAAACAACCTAATAGGCTAGAAGATAAGCCCTAGAAGGGACAGAAATAGGCATTATGTATATCTGCAGAAACAATTAGCTAACAATTAAATTAGGAGAGCAGTTAGATAGCTATAGGTATACAAATATATAGAAGGAGAGTATAGAAAAGTAGTATACTAGAGGGCTAGCCTTGTATATATGCTTAAAAAGCTTAAGGTAAAGTTAGAAACGTTAAACGCGCTAGCGCGCTAATTAAAATAATAATAAACAGCTATATTACGTTATTCTAAAATAAACTTAAGGTAAATAAGAGTTTATAACAATTTAGAAAGGTATCTAAAACAACACTAATATAGACCTAATTAATAGAAACTATTAATTTTAAGAAGGGAGGTAATGTAACAAGCACATATAAATACATGTTATATCTAATACCTTATAAAGGCTTAGTAATAGATTATATAGAAAGCTAGTAGATTAGGACTAAAAGCGCTCTAACAGCGCTCTAACTTAGCTGCTACGCCTACTATAAATATAAGCCTATAGCATAGATAGAGGATAAGTTTCTCTTGTTCTTCTATACAAGACCTATAGGTGTATAGCTAATTTAGAATCTCTAATATAACACGCACTCCTATATGCCTCTAATACGTATCTAATTTAATTCTAATAGCTGTACCTACCTGCGTTGTAACAATAACTATAATACTAGCAGTTTCCTGCAAAATTGTTTATGCCTGTAAATATCTATATATTAATTGTTTTTAGTATTAAGTATAGCAAAATAACGTTAGCAGAGCACGTTTAACTAACTACTAGAGTAGTAGAACGTAACTAGAGTATATATAGATATCTTTATCTAAAAGCTTGTAATTAGTTAACTAATAAGCGTGTTTAGAAGCTTATATATCTGTTCTAGAACCTCTAGGTACAGAATAATATTTTGACTAAAACACTAGCTTATTTTAATAGCAAGAAGGTAGAGATAGCATTAGACAATAAGCTAGATAAGAATCCTAATTCGAATAGGACGCTTATTTGTTTGGGTAAATAGATCTTGATTAATCACCCCCTATATACTCAATGCAGCTAGCACTATGTAACAGCCACGTTACACTCTATTTTGTGTGGTGGCTGTTACAATACGGTAATTACAACATTTTTGGCTCGGTTACCGTATCCCCACATCTCTAGTTGCACCATCAATCAACCAAGGCACCTGCGTTGTATGTTTCGTAATAATTAACAGGGAGTTCCTTGGTTCAGGAGCAAGGTCCCTGCTACATTCAGCACGTGCTTTTCAGCACAATAAAATTGGGCTTCGTTGTCAATTTAACTACGTGAGATTGCGCTTCAGGGCATGTCATCAAGTTGATTTGCTGGACGTGGTCGAGCTTGAACAGCTCGAGGTCGGTCGCCCGGCGATCCTTGCCTTGTCTTTTTCATCTGTCACAAGGCGCTGGCACCACGAACACCAGCCTCTTAGCTTCCCTGTGACCTCACGCTCCAAGTACTGCACAGCCTTCTCACGCTCATCCTCGTAGAGCTTTACGCATTCGCCGATGAGCACCTGCTTTTTATGCTTAACTTTGAGCACGCCGCCTATGCCCTCAATCTCTTGCGCCAGGTAACTTGTACCTCGCCAGCGTTCGGGTGATTCGCGAGATGCGTCAGCAGCAGCCAGTGCATCCAATATATCTTGCTCGCACGTCTCATGCTCGACGATGCGTGCGCCGAGACAAGCTGACCCCCTTCCACACTCGACACCTTCGTTACCTTCGCCGGCGCCTGTCCCCACGCCACCAAGGTAGTGACTGTATTGCGTTCTCCAACTCCAGGCACGAACGTACGTGATATCTGCATTGCGCAAGTCTTTGCCACATGGAGCACATAGCCAGACGACGTTGTCACAGTTGCATGGTGTCCTCTCGTAGGCAGGTGCAGTGAAGGCACGCGGCTCAATAACCTCGCCGACCAGTTCGACTGTATTCGTGTCTGGCGGCCTTCCTGGCGAAGGCGGGCCCGATGAAGGAGAGTGTTGCATATGCAACGAGACCAACAGAGCAAGGGGCGCCTTGTTGCACGTTCGGCATATTCTACGATGGCGGGCTCGGAGGACCGGTGTGGCTGGAGGCTTCATGGTACAGTTCTACCAATCTTCAGCATAATCGGCCGATAGTTCTAGTAGACATCATAGACATACCCTGCACACAACAGTGCCGCATCGCTGACACTCGCCAACCATGTCGCGCGCACATTTTCCAACACGACCGCTGGTCAACTGTCGCGATAATGACACAGAAAATGGTGCCTCCCGAGACTGTAAAGGCAGCTTCGAGACGGCATCGCTCGACTCGTTGAAGCAACAGAGTGTATGCTTGACGAGCTGATGGCGATACTCGAGCAGGTTGGCACGAAATTGCCTGCACGTGCGGGAAAGATCATGAAGTGTGTTCAGATCTAGCTGGCCGGCAAGCTGTCTGACTATACTGATGATTAGATGCGATGGTTAGCTTTCATCAAAGCGCGGAGTCAAGTCCTTGCTACAGGTTAAGGCTCACGGATAACAGCTCAGGGCGGCGCTGAATCCATTGATATTGGGATTTGGCCTCTCCTCCGACCCCGACACGGCATCATCGTTCTCTGCTGCTGTCGGCGCAAGAGAATGACGGGCCGGTTTCATGTCACGAATGAAGCCGGGCGCGCGCGGGGTATGCGGAGAAGGCGGTTCGTCGTCTAGGTCAACTAAGACCACCATCGCGGAAAGTTGTAACAATATCTCACAGCATCGAAGCCAGCAAAAGTCTGATGTGGAGAGGGTGTGTGTGAAGAGCGATGCCGGAGCCATGACGTGATATCGCGCCAAAAGTGGGGCTGTTGGCAGTCCACGGGTTTGTATCCGTAAGTAGTTTCGCAGCGCGAGTCCCCCTCCTTCACTCTTTCATTCACTCCACCGTGACGTTCGAAGTGCCACCCCTTCGACAGCAATCATGGTGTATAACAAGGAGATGACCAAATGTGATAGTTTTTGTATCATATTCTACACATTCCCCTCCGAAACGAGTTGCAAAGTCAATGATACACAAAGGTAACTAGGTAGACTAGTAACCGTAACAGACATCCAAACTTAGCACTTCGTCATGTGCTATAGTCCCCAGCCTTTCTAAAACCGCCATTCTATCCTGCTGCCTGCATTGTGGTTAGCTAATATCCATAAACTGCGCACGCTCTCCAAAACATACGACTATAAATTGTGGCAATACAGGGCCTGCATATCCCACAGTGGCCGAGCTATCTACATGCCGGATCTTTCCTGTCGCACCTCCCAACACGTCGATTACCACTTGTTCCGCGGAAGTCACCAGTGCTACTTCTTCCCATCTGGGCTTCTCTATGAGGTACTTCTCGACTCATGATTAAGGCTATTTCAGCGGTAGACTTTCTGGACAAGGAGAGTTGTCAGGGATGTTGGGCCTGTAGCTAAGAACAACAGCTATCACGGTAACAACGCGTATATCCCATGGCGCTAGCGAAAGAGACTTGAAAGTTGATTTCGAAGCGTTGTATTGTGCGGTAGTAATGTTCGCTAGTGCTATGGCACAACGCGCAGAAGCCTTCACGTACACTGTAACGGAAGCATGATATGTGCTGGTGTGGACGTAAGGGCCCCATTCACCCTTTGGCTGCGAGGAGCATGCTCGATGACGGTTGTATTATACGGAGCGGTGCCTAATAGTTGACTTCGACCTGATATTGCTGAATGTCTTCATAGCATTATTGAAAAGCGCTAGTCTTTATTAGACGCTTCCTGAACGGCAGCAGCAATATTAGAGGCGGGGCTGTACCGCCTTGCCAGATCTGTTGCACCACATTCACTGACCTTAACCCTAACCGGGCCTCTTCAACCAAGTAACCAAGTCATGCGCTGAGACGAACTCCGCTGATCCCCCGCCCTACTGCACATGCCCAGGAAAGTTTTATGAGTCTCCCAGCTTTCAAAAATAACAAGAGAAGCGCAAAGTCTTCAGCGTTGTTCAGTTCTCGAACTCAAAATTCTCGGTGTCTCCGCACCTGCACAGTCGCACGCCATTGATTTGCGTGTTCACGGCGTCGGCTCTCCGCCGGCTTCCATCACACGCAAAGAATACGTAGAGACTGTTGCGGAGAGGATGCCTTTTGCTGCAAACCACGCTGATGATGGTATTGATACACTTGACCATCAAATTACGATTATTGTTCTCTCGGCCGAGTAATCCTCCAGAAGGAACTACCCGCCCCACGAGCCCGGGTAATGGCTGCATTGATGTACGACAGCCGCTTATGGATGTACCCAGAATCTCTCGGTCTCTAGAGCGGGGCCCGGGGTCTTCGTGCGACCGAACATCTACACGTACATAAGCTTGCCAGTCTGGTTCCGCCCTCATAAGTCTGTCTTTGAATCAGCGCAGGTGGTGTATTGTTCCTACAACCTCAGCAATTGTCACTCAAGAAGCTTTGTTAACTAAAGTCCGAAGACTGAGGCCTCGCCAAGTATTAGAAGATATCTTCACCATTCAAGCGACTCGATCACACAACCTATCATGAGCACCTTCCTGATACGCGACGTCCGTGTGTTCACCGGCGAAGCTTTCATCGACAATGGATTTGTTTACGTCGAAAATGGCAAAATCAAAGCCGTCGGTCCCGTCTCGGACGCACCACGATTCAAGGGTACTACCTATTCCAAGTCTGGTCACACATTACTACCAGGCTTGATCGACTGCCATATCCACGCCGACATGGCCGATCCGCAAGCCTTGCCACAAGCTCTGCGTTTCGGTGTAACCACGGTTTGCGAGATGTCAAACGAGATCGACAATGTCTTGAAGCTCCAGAAGCAAACCCTCGAACCCGACACGGCTTCCTACAAGACTGCTGGACAAGCAGCCACGATTGAAAATGGGTGGCCCATTCCCGTAATCATGGCTTACGACCCCAGTCCGGAGGTTGTTGCACTGATTGCACAATGGCCAAAGTTGACAAATCGAGAGAATGTCATCGAGTATCTAGAGTGGTCGACGAGCAAGATGCAGCCCGACTACATCAAACTGATGCATGAAAGCGGCCGGCTCATGGGCACACAACTCAGTCAACCCAGTGTAGGGCTACAACGTATCATCGTCGAAGAAGCCAAAGCGCGGGGGTATCTGACGGTGGCGCACGCGACTTGTCTACAGGATACTTTGGAAGTTTTGGAAGCAGGCGTCGACGGCCTCACACACACATTCTGCGACCAGCCTCCAACAAAAGAGGTCGTCGACGCATACAAGAAGAACAATGCGTGGCTCAACCCAACGCTCGCAGCGATGGGCAGCTTGACTACCGAAGGCAAGGACCTACAGCATCAATATGCCCACGATGCAAGAATAGCTGGCCTTATCGATGACAAGAAGATTGGTAATATGTGTGATTGTATGGCGATGGCAGCTGAGCATGGCAAGGTCGAATATGCATACGAGAGTGTGAGAGTGCTCAAAAATGCGGGTATCGACATTCTCTGGTGAGTGGTTCGTTCGACAAAGGTAGCCCGGCACAGTGTACTGATAACTGTATTAGTGGAAGTGATGCGGCAGGGCCAGCCAAAGGTACTGCGTTTGGTCTCTCGGTACATCAAGAGTTGTATCTCTTTGTGCACAAAGTCGGCATGACACCCGAGGAGGCACTTCGCTCAGCTACAAGCCTGACTGCGAAACGCTTCGGATTTGAGGATCGCGGGAGACTGGCGGAGGGATTGAATGCTGATCTGCTGTTGGTGCAAGGTAATCCGCTTGAAGATATTGACGCGACACTTACTATTCGTGGGGTCTGGCGCGACGGCAACATGTGTAGTGCTCATGCTGTACAGGCGAACAAGGAACACAGCCCAGAGAGGACAGCAGGCTTCGGTGTCGAAACGTGTGGATTATGATTTTTTCACGGTTTCAGAGTGCATGTATACACCTCAACCTGTCTCCATTGGACTTGGATGCGCGACTGTGTGGCCCGCACCCATCATCGCGCAACGCATAGGTCGCTGCGAATGACCCATTTCTCGCCTCCGAGTACTTGGCGGCCCTCATGCAGCATACAGTCGGCGCCGTGGCGATGCAACAGCGCAAGGCCCACGTCAAGACTCACGACTACGGGATTTGGCGAGGGATCTCTGCTCTTCTTTTTTGGCGGGTCGGGGTAGAAGACGGTCCCACCACCGGTGCAGCCAGTGGCAGGAGAGGTTGGGTAGAGTAAAAGCGTCCAAGTGGTCCGCGCTGGCGTAGGCGGTGTGCCCGGTAGACTCAGGTTATTGGAGTCGTCGTCTGGTACGTGTAAGCGCGGTCGAAGCCGCCCCAGAGTCTATCGTCCTGGGCTTCGATGATGCTCTGCAGAGCCGTCTGACTCCACAGTCTCTGCGCGAAAGCGGGGTCGTCTATCTGATAGCGGTCGTTCACGCGCACCGCATCACCTTTCCTGGGCTTGCCGGGCGTAGTCGTGAGGGGAAGGGAAGGGATGAGAGGAAGGACACATAGTTGTTGCACAGTGTCGGTGTCCAGAAATTGGGGATGGTGACGATGTGTTGGGGTGGCACCTCATTCTGCGGAGGCGCACGGCCAGAGCGCACGAGCCTCTCACTCTTGGCAGCCTTGGCAGCCTTGGCAGCCCTCGCAGCCTTCGCAGCCTTCACAGCCTTCGCCGCCTTCGCAGTCGACCCCCCGCCCTCGGCTGCACTTGCAGGAGCACACCGCGCAACTCTCCTCCCGCACCCTGCCGCCCTTTCAGTCCCCAGGTAGGACCCGCCGGCCGCTCCTTTGCGCCTGCCGGCCGTGCGACTAACCATGCGCAGACGGCAGCCACGCCCGCGACTGCTCCCACTTCGCATCCACTCGCACCACGGCAGGCCATCATGGCGCCGGCAGCATGCTCGTAGTCCACCCCGGCGAGCCCCAGCACCATGTCCGCGCCAGCACCCGCGCCCACAATGACCCCTCCCACGGCCCCCACCCGCTGCCAGCAACACCTGCCCACCCGCCGCCGCTCGACATGGAAGTCGCGACCGACAATGCGACTGCCGCCCTCCTGCCCGACGCCCCTGCCGACCAGCCGTTGAGCCCCGCCCCGCCCATGTCCTTCTCCCAGCCCGCCGACTTGAGCGGCTTCGCCATGGCCGCGCCCGCCTTTGCCTCGCCTCACCTGGCACCGACCGACTTCGAGACCCTCACCGCTTTTGCCAAGCTGCGCTTCGACGACGGCTCCTACTACATGCACACGTACCAGATCATCCTCGGCCGCAACATCGACCTCGCGCGTCGAGACATGCGACGCATCGCCAAGGTCGACCAGCTGCACGCCGACGGCCAACCGCAAGCCGCCGAGGCGCTGCTCAGCGGCAATGCGAGCAAGAAGCGAAAGCGTCGCCCCGCGCGCAGTGTCATCAGCGAAAAAGGCGGCATCGTCAGCGCCCCCATCAACCAGATGCCCCTTGAGTACCAGCGCCGCCAGAGCAATGCTTCGCAGTCCATCAGCTCAGCATCGCATGCCGCCGCGGACCCGGCCGAAGACAAGCCCGTGCAGAGAGCGCCCCAAGCTGTGCTCATGCAGGCCTTTCCCGAGGTCCCTCCGCAGTTCGACGGCCATGTGACGGAGAATCCACAGGACTGTCCACTGGTCCCTATACACCCCCATCACGTCACCGCCCGTACTGGCTCGCATGGCCCCAAGGGCATCTCGAGACAGCACGCCAAGATCTTCTTCGACTTTGACCACGGCCACTTTGCGATCCAGGTCCTGGGGTCAAATGGCTTGCACCACGAGAATGCGTTCAAGGAGCAAGGAGCGATTGTTCCCCTAGACCATGGTGATCATTTGGTCATCGGCGCAGTGAACATCGAGTTCTATCTGCCCGACGTTGCACTCACCGAAGACCAGCGCCTCCGCCAGGACTCCGGATCTCGTCCGATGAGCTTTTCTTTCGAGAATGGCAATGGCGAGCTCGAAAGCGACGAGCACATGGATTCTGGCAGCGAAGGACAATACAGCATAAACCCCAAGCACATGTTCCATCATCCCATGGCCAACGATTCCGATTCCGACGACCCTCTTGAGGAAGATGATGACGACATGGACGATTACCTTGAACCGGTCCCAAGATCCCAGCAAAGGCCAGCTCCCAAGCTCAAGATCAAGATTCGGTCAGTATTCCTGCCAAGCCAAAAACATGCCAAAAACATGCCCTGCCTTACGATCGAGCTAACACTATCTACAGCGACCCGGCTGCGCAGTCAAAACAAACTAAGAAAGCAAACAAGCGCAAGCACAGTGACATCTCTCCAGAGGATATCCCTTTGAGAAAGCACAAGAAACACAGGGAGCATAGAGAGCTCAAGGAGTCGAACAGGGAGCTTGTGAAGGAGGCGAAGGCAGCCCAGGAGCCCAAAGTCTCAAAGGAGCTCAAGGAGAAAGAGCCAAAGGAATCAAAGGAGCCCAAAGAGCCTAAAGAGAAGGGCAAAGCTCCAACTAAAGCAGCATCCAAAGCGCCTATCAAAGTAGAGGAGCACGTGGTGCCAGTGTCTCGTGAAACTCCCATACAAGAGAAACCCGAGCCGACCAAGCCCATCCCAAATGACAGTCCGCCGCTATTACGGAAGCCTCTCGAAGGCGAACTGGAGGCCGGCGGCGAAATCGAAGGGCTCATCACCGAAGAGATGGCCCGTCATCACAACCTACCTGCCTCATTGATTGGCCAGGTTGTTGAGAAGCGAAAAGGACCTGGGCGTCCACCAAAGGACGGCATTATGTCGAAACGTCAGAGATCCCAACTCGTCAAACAGGCGAGGGAGATTGAGAGGGCCAAAGCCGCCGGCCTCGACCCGGCTGACATATCTATGCCCTCCATGAAACCAAAGATCACGAAGCGCAAAGATTCCAACGCCGGCGAGGGCGAAGAAGGCGAAGCCAGGGATTCCACCGAAAATGGCGATGGCACACTGTCTGGTGACAGGAAGCAACTTAAACCTAGCAAGCCTGCTCGCACACCCTCTCCAGAGCCACGCGTGGAGGACTACACCGAGGAACAACTACAGCGGCCGACTGCTAATTACGTTGTGCTCATCCACGAAGCAATCTCATCCTCCAGCACGGGTCAAATGAATCTCCAGCAGATTTACAACTACATTGAGAGAAAGTACCCTTGGTACAAATTCAAGACCACAACTAGCGGCTGGCAATCCAGTGTGCGACACAACCTTGGACAACACGATGCTTTCGTCAAGGGCGACAAAGAAGGCAAAGGGTTCAATTGGAAAGTCAACCAGGAGGTGTCGATTGAAAAAGAGCGCCGAAAACGGCAAGTCAGCCCTCCGGCCAACCACGCTCAGCGACAGCCATATTACCCTCCTACTCACAATGGATACCCGACCTATCCGCAACCGAGCTATCCATATCACCCAGGTATTCCACCTCACACCAGTATGCCACCTGCGGCGCCCCGGCTGCCCCCAAGCCTCGCAAACTCTCAACCACGTCTACCTCCTAGCATGGCACGTGAGGCCAGTACCACTACGCCTGCAATAGTTCAAAATGCGCCTCGGCCTTCGCCATACGCATCTCCGTGGGCCGGGGGAAACACTGCTGGGAGTCCTGCGCCAAATCCGCCTACTCCTTACGTACAACCCAATTCTCAGACGCCGCCAGTCAGTTCGGCAAGTGCGGCAAGCGCTCAATATGGTGTGCTGTATCCTACCAGTGCATCTCAGCCATACAGTGGTCCACCAGCGACAGCAAGCCCGTATGGCGGTCCTTACGCCACTGCCGGTCCTAGCCCTTACGGACCGGGTCCAAGTCGACCTTATGCACCATATCCGCAACAGGGACAGCTAACAGCAGCGGCGCCCTCATACCAACCGCCATCGCACGCACAGCCACAGACCGCACACAAGTCTGAGACTGATACCGCTGGTCGCTACCTCGCAAGCACGCATCCTGATCTCATTCGCCAGCTTGAAGCATTCCGCGAAGTGTATCTCAAGGCAAGGACGGAGCCGGGCGAAGATCGTAAAGTGGACAACGCCATCAGAGCCTATGTGGACTCTCAATATCCTCGAGATCAACTCACGTCCCCTGAGAAGGCTTTGTTCCAAGCGATCTCGAACATAGAGCATTTGGGGAAATACATGGGTAGCGAGCCTGTGGTGCAACAAGCACCTGCCCCTATTGACGTACCGCCAGGAAAAAGCACAACATCTGCAGGCACAGCGGCGGCCATCGCGGCAGATGCTGCAGCCAACACAACTGCGCCGACTGCAGTCGCACAACAATCTCAAACTCCGACCGAAGGTGCTTCTCAACCGACAAATGAGCCGCAAAAGTTCACCCCAAACATGATGAGCGCGTCGCCTGCCCCGCATCCGACTGATGCACCGGCGCCCCCTATCCCGTCGCTTCCCCCATCGCATCGCCCAAGCGTTGAGCCGCTCACGCCTGTACCTGGCTCACCGGCCTTGCAGAACGGAACTCCACTTCGGAGGTCTGTCGTGGAGATTTTTGCAAGTACTGCAGACGCGAGCGGCGGCGCGGACCAAGCAGCAAAGTTGGAAAGCGACGATGCGGGATTAGAACTCGAACGGGCGCAAGCAGATCATGGCTCGGCAGGAGAGCGCACACATGAGCCTGCTCAAGGCAATGATGTCCAAGCGAAGACGGAGTAGCATTCCTCGTTGCTCCTTCGTTCCCTCCATCCCTTCCACACACCATAATAACCAGACTCTCCGTTACGACACGTTACGCATGCATACTCATCATAACCTAGGCGCTCTAGGCTTTTTTACATTGGCGAACAGCGCTAGATACCCGGTGGTCTCTTTTTGGTTTCAGGCATACAAAAGTGGTTTCTTTTCAAGCGAACTCTTGTCACAGCGTCCGGCACATGTAGCACTACTCCGAGCATTGCATACATAGTGGCTTGTGAATATACGTGCTCCTTGGTACAGAATAGGAATGCTCGGATTGTGCTGAGACAAAGTTGAGTTCAAAGTATGATCACTTTTCTACCAATTAATCATTTACAACCCGATCTTGCATTTGGCATGCTCTTCTTCGTGGATCCTGTACTTTTGGTATCTTGGAGCCGTAGAAAGACAAGTCAGCACGAAAATATATGCTGCAGTTTTCAAGTGTCATGTGTGAGAATTGTAAGGTATATCCTATCCCGGCGCACCCCGTAGGCCCACAGATGGCGGCCTACAAGTGTCAAATGCCGCAACCAAAAAGATCAAAGCACGTTCCCACAATCGCTACAACGATGCGCCATACGCCCATTTCCATACATACATCTTCCAATTTCCTCGTCTACATGGCCATCTCGGCCTGCAACTTCCGCAGCTCCTCCTCCTCATCGTCCTCCTCGACCTGCTGCGCCTTACTCGGGAGCTTCTGATTCGGCGCGGCGGGCAAGCGTCCAGCTGCCACGGTGTCGTTGACGGGAACATTTCCTGTCTTGAGCATTTCTTCGTCTAGTTTTTCTTGTTGGAGTTCTGCGAGTTCTTCATCGAGTTCGTCTTCGTCGATGCCTGTCGAGGTTACGCCCGAGGTGATGGCTTCGGAGATTTCTTCGCCGATGGCGTGTTGTTCGCGGAGATCTTCCCTGTGAGTTGAGCGTCAGTGCGTTACAGTGGTAGGAGAAGGAAAAGGGTTGGGGAAGGATGGGGGAGTTGGGCTGGAGAGCGATTGGGGGAGTGAATGTACATTACGTTATCGACCTTGTCGATGGTCAGGCCGGCGTGTATCTGCTTCATAGCTGTGCCGGCGTTCTTCATGGCGTCTAGAGTCTCCTTGTTGATGTTTGCGGTTTCGATACTGTAGATTTCGCGCTCCAGGGTCATGATTTGAGAACTCGTTTGCTCGAGGGAGTGTTCAAATTGCTTCTTCCGCCGTAACGCTGCCTTGGCCGCTATTCCATCACGTCAGTATGCCGCTGTCAGCCTGAGTTGCAGGTGTAGGTTCTGGTTACCGTTCTTGTTGGAGGAAACATATTTTCGCGCAATGGTGTCTTGCTCGTCCATTTGGTTTTGCAGGTGCTTTTCGCGCTTGTTGAGCATTTCTAGTTGGCCGCGCAGTTGGAGGATGGCTTTCTTGGGCGCTTCCTTCTTGGTCTGCCCGCCACCGAACCAACTCATACCCCAGCCGGCCATTACGATAGTAGTATCTGGAGACTTTCTTTAGCTGTGTGTGATGTCTGGGTAGTGTCGTAGATCCTCTGCATGCGCAAGCGGGCTATCAGATATCGGTTTGGCGGGGCAGTGGGGCTATGAGCGGGTCGCACATACGGTTTGAGAGGCGCGGGCACTCGTGTGATTGTATGCGAGCGAGTGATCTCTAGGGGTCTGAGGCAGCAAGGTGGTTGCAGAATAAGTATTGAAGGGTGCCTGGCAAAGGTCAAGATCGGGCCATGGGGTATGATGTCGACGCGCTAAAGCTGGCACGTGCGCTGTCGGTTTCGGGCTTAGGTTCCGCCGGCGTATCGTTCAAGTGCACTGCGTGATCTTCTGTTCACCCCAATGTCGTCTGGCCCTGTCCCTTCAACCCTCTATCGGCTGGGTGATCTTGGACAATGCAAGTCAGGCATGAAAGTTCGCTTTCTTGGCTGGTACTGTCTGGAAAAATCTGGTGCAGTCGACCGTGCTAACAGGCAACAGCGTCGATGATTACGATGTCAGAGGTGGAGCTTTGCGCCTTAAACACAAGTACCCGGCCTCAAGCCCATTGAGCACCGTGCATGTCAATATCGTACATGTGCTCGAACGATTGAAGCGTCATGAACTGGATGTCGGCACGTGGTTGAATGTCATCGGGTACGTTGGCCGTCACGAGAGGGCACTCTTCGTGCAAGCTGTGGCCGTCTGGGACGCAGGCGACGTGGATTTGGAGGCCTACGAAAAGGCAGTCGACGACAGAACGCCGTTGACATGAAACTCTTCCACTTAGGAAGCCTGGTTTTACATGCTCGATCACGTGGTTTTTGGGAAGAGAAATACTTTCTGGCTCGATAATGACACTTTCGCGGCCGACTCCTCTGTGGCTGCGGAAATTGAAAACAGGATACTCGCCACATTGTCGATTTGCGCATGACGCTACGGGAGCTAAGTGTCGCGGAGCTACTGCCAAATCCCCAAGGTACTGTGAAATGGCTCATGCTTTGACAAATGCGTTGGAACATGGTTTGAGCTTCTGAAATTCATATTGGCAAGCAAATCAGCATTCCTCGGAGACCTGTGATGAGGATTCCGCGGTCATTCATAGTATGCATGCATGCCAGGCGCCCAACTGACCATATTCATCACACTGACTGAACTCACATGCTTCTCAGTCGGGGTCACATCCACAACTTCTCCTTTGGACCCATCTCTTTCAGATGCTACGTTAGTTTGCATGTATTATTGCAGTCAAAGGCACCTGTTCCGCCGTGCGCCTTGTTAACGCCCCAAATTTACGTCCAATATCAAACCTATTAAATGGCTTGTATTGCCAGTATAATCCACGCCTCAGGCGACGATCGAGATTACGGTGTAACTTGCATTGAGTGCCTGAATGGGACATGGGTCGTTAAGCGCCTTCATTGGCATCCCACTACGATAGTGTATGAAGAATTGCCAAAGATGGCGTCCGCGATCACACCACGAATCCATTTAGATTGCGTAGTACACGATATGAAATATAGTGAATGACCGAGACTTCCAATGCCTAGGACGTATTTGTGAGCCAGCACTCGTGATTAAGAAGCCATCCAAGCAAACCGATAGGTACCCGAAACCACTTGGCCCAGCATCCCCAGCACACGACAACTCCCATTCTCGAGCTACACCCCGGGCCCCAGCCCTCATCATCCTCGCCGCAGCGCCGCAGTCACTCTGCCTAACCGCCCCCTCCATCTCCGCCAAGCAAATTACCCGCCGCCCATTTCCCCCGGGTAGCACAACAGCTGCAGTACGACTTTACCCGCCATTCGATTTCTATTTGCGTTGAAAAAGAAATCTCTCATGAAGCTGCTGCATATGAAAATCTTTGCCAAAGCTAGCTGGTGGTGCTCTGCTGTGCGCCCATTTCGAAGGGGTGAATAGTGACAAGGGTGTTTTTGGAAATCATCTGTGCCGCGTGTAGCGACCGGGAACGTTCCGACTGTTTGATTGCGAAGGGAATGTTCCTACGGCACGGTGTGGCGTGGTGTTGGTGGAAGCGCGGGTTCTTTCCACTGCGGCGCTGCGGCGATCTTGGGACGCGCTTCGGCTGGGCGATGGAATGGGAGGACGATAGCACGTAGTGAGGATAGTGCGGTAATGTGGTGGCACTGCTGAAGGGGCGGTGCCGCACAGGGTAAAATTATGGCATATGTGAGCATGACTGATGTCTTGCATGGATGGCAGGTGGCAGTGTTTGTCAGATGCAGATCTGGTGGATTGATTGGGTTTGGGGTCGGGCTGGGAGAGTTTACTACTTGGGGACTCGTGCGCATCATCGTGATATCTTGAGAAGTTGTGGTGTTTAAATTTCAAGAGGTAGGAATGTTTCGCCGAAGAGAGTTTCTCTTATGTTTAGTAAATCATTATGTATCTAGTTTCAATCTATAGAATGCTATTACTGGGCGTGTCTCTCAAACGCCAATGTTTCGAGGGTATCGTTGTGCAAAGAATGAATATAAGATATAGAACAAGAAGGGTAAATAACGGATAGCAAAAGTGCGCAAATCCATGCGATGCAATAGTGAAGGCCCAGAAACAGCAGACAGTCGGCGAACCACAGCCGTCAAGTATCGGTAGTTCTCAATGCTTATTTGCCCGGTCCGAAAACCCAATCTGTAGCAGGGTTAGCACCTATCTTAAGGAAGTTCAAAGAACAAGACTTACACTGCGCAGCATACTTGACCTCGAAAGTATCTGGTCGTCCCTCACACGTCTTCGGCGCCATACCTCCTGCAGTCTCAAGCCTATACACCGTATCCACCCCACCATTGCTCAAGCCCTTCGTGTCCTTAAGGTACAACCACTTGACCGTACCTTCTCTCTGCAGCCCCGGACACGCACTCTCTGGCGCAGCGGTCTCGTTGAGCTTTCCAACTTGCGCAATGGGGAATGGGGACGCGGATAATTGGTCGAATGCGAAAGTAGGAATGGTAGCGTTGGCGCTGATGGGCGCGAAGGTGTGCGTTCCGACGCGGTGATTGTACCCTTGGGATTCCAGATTCCATTCTAGGGCGGAAGGGAATGAGGAGAGGGCGAGTGCAAGAGGGGAGAGGGAGGGGATTTTCCATTTTGCCATGGGGTCATTGTTGAGCTTCGTGCCGATATCGTAAAGCGCAGCTTGAACGGTGGTTAGCGACGTAGCGAGCTAAAGACTGGGTGATGGGTCTTACCAACTGCACCTGTAGTGCCAGGAACAGCAGCAGGGTTGCCGCTGAGGCATGTGTAGTTCTGCGTGCCAATGCCGAGGACGACGTATTTGAGTTGTCCAACTGGGACGGGAAGTTCGCTCGTAGGCATTAATTTGGCGAGTTTGCTGAGATCGCTAGCGGGCGAGTAGGTCGTATGTTCTTCGCCCTTCCATGGCAGAGCATTTGAAGAAGCTGTGAAGAGCGCAACTGCCGAAAAGGCTGAGGTGAAAGAAGTGACGAGCATGGTGGAGATTTGATGATGCTTGGTTTGAGATGGTGGAAGTCGTCCTTCACAAAACAGGACTGTAATGGGAGGTCTCTCCAGTGAAGTATCGAGGATGTGGGGAAAACTCTATCGGGCTTCGACGAAGAAGATGAGAACCTGATGCGAAGAATGGACAAGAAGCTCAAAAGGAATCCAGAAGTTCCAAAGCCCATAAAAGCAAGACTACCGTTCCGCAAAACCAGCCTTCTCCCAGTCTTCTCTGCGAAAACGTAGGCCGCAGTTGGGTAGCACAACGTCCTCGCGCCGGCGGTCGACGATCTTATACCTCCTTCATTTAGTTCCCATCCCTGCAGCGGCCGTTGTGTCGAGCACACTAGCCCATGCGCCACATGCATGTACGTGGTCACGGACCATATCTGGATCAGACTCTTTTTTTCCACCTTTGAAGGTGAAAAGTACTCCGTATGCTCGTGGAAATGAGATGTCGCATGCAAGGGTCTTCGTCTGCTCCGCATGGCGCTTTACCAAGACAGGTAAGTAGGCTAATATGCTTGTCCTGGCTCTAAGCGCTGCGCCGCTGATAGTAAGTACATACACCTCCGCGATCCTGGATAAGGGTGTTCCGAGCCGCAGGGCGGCGGCGTTGCATTTGCGTGTTGAGCCTCCATTCGCGTGCCAGCTCTGCACATGTTAGTCGTTCTGACATGGCCTCCACACACTGCTCGACAACTGAGGTCGATTCTGCCTTACCAAGAGGTGGTCAGCCAAATAGTTTCGACGTTGGGCAACCCAACACGGGCCGAATGGCTTTTGGGAACCTGGTAGAGCTTGAGATTTGGGGAAATCTGTCAGGCTGTAGAAGGAAGGTCTGGATAAGGGCCAAAGCGTTCTTCTCGCTGTTTTCCCCCGTTCCCTGTGCACTGCAGCCGCCACACCTTGGAGCGGCTGGTAAAAGGCCTCGTGGTGGTTATCATGCTCCACTAAATGGCTGTGGGATATATTGATGACCCCGCTTTTGACTGCAAAGCCAGCAAATTAGCCCGTGTCATATTAGCGGAGATTGCAGCAAGCCAGTGCGAGGTTTGTACTCCGTACGCTCGTGTGCGGCGCGGATCGGGCCAGTACGAAGTACAGTGGAGGGTCATCGAGGACCTCTCCACATCCATGACGCGAGAGAGATGACCGAACCAAAGCGACTATAAAGGAATACGCTTCGACCAGATCTTGGAGAACCGGTCCCAAAGTTTCTGGCCAGCAGGACAATGGGTCAGATCCTCGCCTACGTGCCGAGATTGGGTTGATGATAAGATCCAACACGAAAGACAACCTGACCGCTAATTGAACGGCATTAGTGTCTCACCGCGCTGCTTTTAGCCCCAAAAGGAAGGATTGAGGCTTTTGTTGGCTTTTCTAGTGTGCTGCAAGCCTTCGAAAAGGGCGACATTAGCTCACTTTGCGTGCATTGTACGACTAGGTACGGAGTAGGTCGGAAGCAATTGCAGGATAAGTTCACGCGCGTTCAGTGGGCTGCGTATGGCGGGATAGAACGGCCTGCTTGTTCAGTTCAGCTACCGGCTGCTGTCAACGTTAGCTTACTGGTGGTATGCGCAGCTTACGTCCAGGACATAGGGGCAGGCATTCCCACGATCTCACGATCCCACGATTGGAACTTTGGATTTGAATTACATGGCATTGTGGCACGTGAACCAGCTCCGCAGGTAGCATGCTGACAGAAGATAAATTGGCCCTATCGGTCAGCGATGCAACGCTTCCAACAGCGATAGGGTGTTCGGCTGCAAGTTCGGCCTTCGAAACGGGGACACCACATTGCGCTGGTATTATCAGTGATGAGTTGACATTTCACGACCTCGATATTGATTGCTCGAACTACTCGGTAGGCGCGCCCAGGAAGCAGCTTCTGATAGTCGTGACCGATGGCGTCGTCTGCTCAGGACAGCTTGCGTAGGAATACTACAATCAGGAAAGTGGTGGTCCAGGTCAACCTCATAATAGCGCCGGGTCGCTGTGGAGGAATGCTTCCGTGGATTGTGCATGTTTTCATCGACGCTGGTTTGATGAAAGATTTCACCAGTGTGGAGTGTTATGGGTTAGTGTTCAGCCTGGATGGACGCACCACTCTTGATCACATCGCAGAACAGGCATGACCTCGTTTATTCTGGAGCCCATCGTCGGATAGAGAGGATCGTTTTTATTAACGGTTGTTGGACGAGTGGATTAAAGATGATTCTGACGATAGCGATCAAGGCCAGCTTTGTGTAGTAGTATTTGTGTCAGCTACGTAACCTCTGCATCTCCTTAGGTGTCATCTTTGAACAGCACTTGCTCGATTTCCCTTGACATCACAACAACTGCAGAGGCTTTTTCTGGACAAAAAAACATAATTCAATTCATCAATCATGAGGTTCTAAAAATCTGCTGTTGTGGGACAAGCTTACATTCACCTCCGTGCAAACAGAAATCACGAATATTAACCCTCAACCCCCAACTTCCACATGTACATAATTTTTTCAAGCCCATGTCTCAGCCGCGCAGTGGTATTTCAAAAAGTTGCAGCTCAGGGACTCGAGCTAGGTGCGATTTGCTGACTTGGCGTCGGTAGGCTGTGATTCCCTTGATTAACTTGACCATCTGAATGTTTTAGTTCCATGGCTACGGAGTTTGGATCAAAGCCTACGATGGTAGAACCAAGTTGCTTTTGAGTATTCGACATATAAGCTAGCGAAATCTGGGGACCCAAAAGGCCACCGCGCAGTCAGAAAGCTACCCTCAAAGGCAAAGTGCAGGATCCATCGGGATCTTCCTCATGCTTCTTTAGTATGATGAAGCATCTCCGTGATTTAATCGTCGTCGCATTGTCCTTCATCGACATCGGCAAAGTGCCCCAAAGCTCGTCCATCGTGATCGCACAAGTTGTGCACAGCATCTACCAGCCACCGCCACCAGCATCGCCGCCACCCCAAGAAGCCTCACCGCCAGCGTCAGTAGCAGCGGCAGTATCGTCAACGTTGCCCCAACCACCACCGGCACCTCCCGCGTCGCCGTCAGCGATCGGCTGCTTGCAGCGCTGCACACAAGTTAGCGATAGAACCGACTTTAAAACGCGATACATCATGCTCACCTTGATGGTATGACCGAACTCCGCGCAGTTGCTGCATTGCACCTTGGAGTAGTCACGCGGCTTGGGACAATCACGAGAGAAGTGACCCTTCTCGTCGCAGTTGCGGCAAGTCACGTTGTCGGGGTTCTTGGGCTGATCACACTCCTTGGAGATGTGGTCCTCAGACCCGCAGTTGTTACAGGTACGCTTGGCGACGTTGGGGCACTGTTGCACGTTAGGATTGACTTGCGAATGTAGGATTTTTGCCAGTACCTACGTCCTTGGAGAAATGACCCATCTCATTGCACTTGCGGCACTCGACGCTCTCGGCCGAGCGTGGCTCAGGGCATTCCTTGGAATTGTGGCCCTCTTGCTTGCAGTTCTTGCATGCGTATGGGTTAATACGCTCCTTGGGACAGTCGCGAGCGCGGTGACCAGCTTCCTTACAGTACACGCATTCAACGGTAGGCTGCATTGACTCTTGCTCGGGTGCCTCTTGTTTGCAATGCTGATTTTTGTGTTAGTGCGCAGCTGGAATGGGACCAAAGGATGCTTACCTTGCGGACATGGCCGAGCTCGCCGCAGTTGTTGCAGAGAGGGACGCCGCAATCTTGGACGAATCCAGCGGAAGCAAGACGCCCCAGATTCTGCTCCGGACTCTCTGGCCAGCCTTGAGAAAGTTTTGCACGACGAGGCTTTGCGGACAGCTGGACTGAGAGCACGAATTCGCGACGGGCATTGCCGATAAGATCGACGATGGTCAGGTTGGGCGCAATTTCCTGCTGCTTTGCGATCAGATAGATGCTATGTCCATCGTCGCGGAGAGCCTGTTCGACTGATGCCAGGCTGAAGTCGTTGGGGGCAGCACGAGCGTAGGCACGGAGGCAGATACGGAAGGCGTCCAGGTCTTTCTCGTTCGCGGCGTGGACCAACGCGCCCCATGCATCTTCGACAGACATCTCGGGAACGCCAGTCCAGTCTACGATACGACGCTGATCGCAATCAAGCGCCCTGTGACCTGCCGTGTCGCAGAGTCTGCACTTCTCGGGATTGGTCGGGCAGCTCCGAGCGGCGTGGCCCTCCTCACCGCAAGCATTGCAGGTGCCTGTGAAGGGGCGCTCAACACGCTCGTTGGTACAATCGACTTTGTTGTGACCGACTTGACCACAGTTGTAGCACTCGCCAGTCAGCCCGCCGCCCTCAGGCTTGTCGGGACAGTCGCGCGCGAAGTGGCCAGTCTGGCCGCAGCTGTAGGATGTTCAGTATGGGAGATAGAAGAATGGCATATACACCGAAGATACTCGGCGCCGGATCCATGCTCAACGAACCGCACGTGCGGGTGCAAAAGGTCGAACTTACACGCGGCAGGTATCACCACCATCACCTCCACCAGCGCCAGCGTCATCGCCGCCACCAGCGCCCCAAGAGTCGCCAGCACCAGCATCGTTGACCTCAGCACCGCCGTTCCAGCTGCCACCGCCACCGCCACCGCCTACATCATGTCAGTACTGCTCACAGCCTGCAAGCTGCGATAAGGAACTCACCATCGTTGTCCCAAGACATGATTGTAGTAAGTCGTCGAAGAGGTAGTGGTCAGATGGAGAAAAGTAAGGCGCGATCGAGGTACGCCTGCAGAAGGTGCAAAGTCAGCGTGGTGGTGTTGTGGAAAGGAAGGTGAGCGCAGCCGTAGACTGGCGGAGCTTGTTTGCCAAGACCTCAACATGCGGCAGGAGCGCGATAGATCCGGCCACTCACCTTGAATTGAATTGAGGTCGAATCGAGCGTGCAGTAAGAGAGCGAGCTGAGAGAGCGCGCAACCGAAAAGCTTATGCTCGAGCTTGTGAGATCGTGGTTTGTCGGGACGGGCAGAAGAGACAGGGCAATGAATTGGGCAGTTTGTGTAGAGAGAAGCTCAAGATGGTTGTTTTAGTGTTCATCTTACGCGGGCAGGCGCGCAGGAGGTCCGTGCGATATGACGACAGTGAGGTAAAGACGGATGGAACTTCAGGGATATGAGTAGAAGCAGTTGAATAGCTGCATCAACGGGAAGGAGAATTCAGGTATGATGCGAGCAACATAGTGGAGGTAAGGTATGATGGGAGGGAAGGTGATAGGCATGCCATGAGGTGTAGCGGTCTGGTGCCGGCCACTGCACAAGCTATCACGGACGGAAAAAGAGAGACAGCCAATGCCAATGGAAGAAATAGAACATATGGAAGTCAATCGTGTGAATACTCGGCCTATCATCGCTAAAACAGCGCGCTACTGCAAAGTTGGTATCAAATCATGAGCATTACATCCGGGGAGCTGAAGATCCCCAGCCTACAGTGCCCGGCCAAGTATCGTCGTCCAACGCGGCAAGTCGTTCATGATATCTAATTCGTGTGTCGTAATCATAAATTACACGCCTCGGAACTGTCGATAATGTTAATAGATGGGGGATGTGAAACGGCATGTTGCACTTACCATGCGAACAACAAGGAACCACATGGCTCCAATGAATCTGAAAGCAGCCAGACCAGCGACACTGTATAGTACAACCGCTAGGTAGATTGTAGACGCTTGATTTTGCTTCTCTTGGGCCTCGTCCGGATCGCTGACTGTCAATTCCAAGCCACCAGCTTGCAGCACAAGCGCGGTGAGAGCTAGATTGCAGAACATCCAGAACAATACCACACCAGATCGGAAGCCCCTATAATAGTCTTCCTGTTTCTCACCGGGCGACGGCACCTTCTTTTCCTCTTTCCACTTGGTGCTAAAGACGTGTAGCTCCGTCTCGTATTGTGTGTTCAGATCCGCGTCATCAGTTGGAGCATGGATGTCAGCTTTACCATCAGCTTTTGTGGTGACCGAAGGCAGTTTCTCGGGCTTGTCGTCTCCCTTGGTACCCCAGGTAATGTCATGCGTGTTACAAAAGGCGTATACGTTGAGGATGTTGATGTACGTTGGCGTCATGAGAAGGTATTGGATGAAAGATGTGAACATGTGCCATGGGTCCAGAAATATGATGGATACCACCAGCCACATCACATACGTCGAGAGCAGTGATATGATCAGCGTCGCAAAGATCTTATCCTTGAGCAGATCCGATGCATTGAACCCGCCATTGTTCCTGATCTGACTCTGTATCGACCGGACAGTGATGAATATGGACGCAAACATGAGGTAGGCCATGATGACTGCCCAAAAGTACACCATGGACATGTACCACTTGTTCGATCCCTGAGGTCGATTCCCGAGCGATAGGATGAAACAGGTGATCAAGACAGCGATGTACAACCATTCGAAGACAATGAAGAGGACCTTGCCCGCAGTTCCGAGTTCGTTCTGAAGGGATGCGGTGAGGATGCGGAAGACCAGGAAAAAGTTACCGAGCGCGAACCAGGCGAAAAGCATGCTGATCGTTTGGTAGACAAATTCGACGAGGAACATGGTTTTGCGTAGAAACGAGTGATCACTACGGAAGATGTCAAAGGAATGAGCCAGAGCGTAGACAGCAGCGAAAAAGGAACCGTTCAGCCAGCGACGACGTTGACTGATGAACTCGGCCATGGTAGTAGGTACATCGGTCTCACCAGTCGCAGACTTGACGTATTGCAGAATCCAGTGGCAGTTTCGTTTGGACACTAGCTCGAAACACAAGATTCGATCTTCGGCAAGATACATGTTGGCTGTGAAGATACCGGCATTTGCACCATGCATCTTCTCGCCAGCAAAGTACTTCTCCAAAGGTCCTTGACCGGCCTTGTCGTTTTGCAACGCCACATAGCGGTAGGCTGAGAAAGCTCCGGGAAGCACAGTGATGAACCCAAATGCCGACTCGAGAGGCTTGTCCAAAATATTACTCATCTTGTACTCAAAGTTTTGGGTTGCGACCAGAGGATTGAGCAGCTTTTTACCATGGACTAACATTGCTTTGATCTCACCGCAAGCGCCAGCGCACATTGGCTCGAGATCGAATGCCTTCCATAACTGGTAGACGGAGTCCTTGCCAGGCTTGGTACCTGCATCAATCAGCACGCAAATGTTCGGGTCCAGGACTTGGCCGAAGGCTTGGAAGAACCACCGATGTGAGTTGATCTTCTTCTGGTTCTTCTCCTTCAGGCAGAACAGCATTTGGACGGGCGTGTTGCCCTTCTTGACACCGACAACACCCTTCTTGATGTCAAGCGTCATCTGCGTGGTGTACTACAATTACGTTAGCCAAACCTCGCCACACGTCGTGTAGACTGCGCAACGTACCTCGTAAATATGCGCCGTTACATCCTTCCCGTTGACTTGTTGCTTGGCGATGCCATCCTGGTAGACACCGAGCGCCGCCAAGACAGCTCGGGTTCGCGGGTTGATTTTGGCACGCCCGTCGCTGACAACGCACACTACAATCTTCTTCCACGCGTCCTTGCCCCACGTCTTGCTGTTAGTGCGCGAATTCATGTATTCGATGTTCTTGATCACACCAGTCATGGTGCGCGCAAACAGCTCGTCCTCCTCGTTGTACATGGTGATGACAATGAACAACTCGGTGTGCCTCGGCTTCGCAAACAGCTTCTGGCGCAGGGTGAAGCGCTCGGCGTCGAAATCTGCCGGGTCGCATGTCGCCGCCGAGTAGCGCATGTGGGTGAACTCGTCACGCTCGGGAGGCTGTGCATGGGGAACCTGATTCAGCAGCCGCGGTGGAATGGGGCAATCGAGCACGAGGTTGCCCTTGAACAGCTGGACCTCCTTGACCGTCTTCCATCGCTTGATTGGTGCCGGCGTCGGGGTCGGCGCAGGCTCGTCGTGGAACGGGTCATCGGGGTGCGGGTCCCGATCGGGGTCGTGAGGATCCGGGCCATAGGCATTTGCGCCCTGTATCATGGGCCTTCCTACATCGTCGTCCTGCCAGTAGTGGTCTGGCTGTGTGCCGTACGCGCCACCGGGACTCGCGTCGTGCGGGGCTGGGTCGTAGGGCTGGCTGTAGTATGCATCGTGATGCGCGTTGGGGTCGAGGGAGTAGTCGCTGTCGTGGCGACGGCCGCCCGGGCGGGGATCGTAGTCGTCGTGGTAGTTGCCGCCTGCGTAGGGGATGTTCTCGACCGAGTACTGCTCGCTGTTAGCGACCGCGGCTGCCGTGTGCGCCAACACGTACACTCGGCTGCAGGGGCAATCTGTCGCCAGACGCCGCCGCTGGGTTGGGGCCCATGGGGATCTCGAGGGGCCCTGGCGACGAGCCATAGCGGTCTTCGAGCTGGTATCCGCGCAGTGGCTGCCCTGGCGAGGGCGTTCGGCCGGCAGGCCGTCGTGGGTCCATTCCGTATTCGTCGGCTCCTGCTTGGGAACCTGCGCAGGATGTGTGTTAGGCCGACGTGTTGTGTAGCAATGATGGCCGCAGGAGCCAGCGCCCCAGGGAATATACAGCACGCGTTGCTGGGGGGCCTCCTCACCTAATCTGTTGTAGTTGCTCATGGGTCACCGCTGTTGCTGCGCCTTGACTGATTTGGCGGCTCTTCTGTCTTCAAACACGCGGGCCAAACCGATGCGGGTGTCGGATAGACTAGATACAACAAATCCTGGTGTTGTGTTGATCGACTGGCGCTTACTCGGCAGTTTCAGAAGTGTATGGTGGGTACCACAGCAACGACAGGTGCGCAAGCGGGGAGATGCTGTGGAACTTGGAACAGGCCACACGTCGCGCCCAGGAGAAGGGTTGCCTCCACAGCTGGGAACGAAGCCTTTGATGTGCATTCTGACTGTTCAGCCTGGCGTTCGTCTTCTTTCCGCGTCTGCTCAAGTGCAGACTGTGCCAAGCACGAATGCGCAGCACGGAAACTCGAGCCGACTCCCTGCACCGTGGGTTGTCAAGAGTTTCTATTTCTGGTAGCCAATGAGACCATCTTCGACGGCTATACAGTTCCACGCCACACCTCACGCGGTCTATACTCCAACCACCACCATGAGCGACTCCACCCCCTCCCCCGCCCCCGTCTCCGTCCTCTTCGTCTGCCTCGGAAACATCTGTCCGCCCCACCCTCCCCGCCCCACCATAACCCTCACTAACCCGCCCCCCAAGGCCGCTCCACAATGTCCGAAGGCGTCTTCCGCTCCCTCACCCCCTCGCACCCGCTCATCGCCGCCATCGACTCCTGCGGCACAGGCGCATACCACATCGGTTCACCGCCCGACTCGCGCACCCTATCCACCTTGAAGTCGCACGGCATCACATCGTACACGCATTCGGCGCGGAAATTCAAGCCCGCGACGGACTTTGCCAAGTTCGAGTACATTTTCGCCATGGACGAGGATAACTTGTCCGATCTGCAGCGATTGAGGGAGCGCGAAGTCAAGAGGTTGGGAGGGGAGGAGGGTGTGGGGAAAGTCATGTTGTTTGGGGCGTTTGGGGGTAGGGGTGGAAAGAAGGGAGAGGAAGTGGACGATCCGTATTATGGTGGGGACGAAGGATTTGAAAAAGCTTTTGAACAGGCGGTGAGGTTTTCGAGGGCGTTTTTGGAGACACTCGAGGCTGGGCAAGTGAGGTAGGTTGAATGGGCTGGGAGGAGGGCGACAGGATCAAAAGAGGATTGATCGAGTTATGATACCCCATAGACGACTCGGGCATGCTCCCATTGAACCCCCTTGACATGTACAATTACATATACTACACCCACCATCTCATTCATTGAGCGCTCTGCATCTCCCCCTCAATCTCCCTCAGCCTCTCCACCACCTTCCCCCGCATAAATCCCGTCAACCCCAATATCCCCTCCCGCGTAACAATCCTATAGGTCCCACTATCCTGCCACCCGCCCGAACCATTCGCAAACCTCCCGTCGCCATCAACCTCCAGACTCCCAATGATGTCTTCCGGCCACGCAATCCGCCCGTAATCAGGCGGGTTGCGCGAGTCGCTGATGTGTATCCATCCCCCGTGTCCTGCGCCTGCGCCCTCGCCCGTGGGCGCTTGGTGCGAGAGATTGAACCCTCCTGGCGATCCGAAGACAGAGGCTTGGGATTGGACGGCTGGATCCGAGGGGGCATGGCGGGCGTAGACTTGGGAGAGGATGGAGAGGAAGGAGGGGTTAGGCGTGAAGTTTTGGGGCGTGGGCGGGAGGGAGGTACATGTTCCGATTGCGAGTTTTTGGTTGGGTGGAGTGGTGGGGAGGAGCGTGAGGAGGGAGGCCGAGGGGTCAAGGGGGTGGCGGTGCACGTACTGTTTACTTGTTAGTTTTGGGGATGCAAGGAAAGAAGAGGTGAGCGTGCGATGTGTGGGTTGTCGGGAAGGGTTGATATTGTTCTTGAGCCGCGCAGGAAGAGTGTGGGAGTCCTGAAGCCGGGGCGTATGCTGCGCGTCGAGCACACGAAGGTGCTTGATAGCATTGTCGTGTGTGATTATCTCGAGGGAAAGCTGTGCATGTAGTCACGTATTGTCGAGCGTCAATTGTGCTGGTCGCACCTCGATGACGATGACGAACATTTCACATCAAAGCTCTTAGCGGAGGATCTCCCGCCCAATCAGTCGCAGCATCCCTCTAGCCTCTTACGCGCATAACTTGGACCCTGGGCCTGCACACTCGCATGCATTCAGAAAAGCCCGCAACCACACCGCGGAGCTTATACGGAGTACCGGAGCCAGACTTGGCCATTCTTGCATCCACACCGAGGCGCCTCGGATAAACCAACTTGTAAGCTCGAACGATGGATTCTATCATTTCCATGTCACGCGGGTCATCCTTTCCTCAAGCACGACTAGCGCGACCCACCTCATGAAGTAAAAACCTTCAATTGACGAATAGCATGTTCGTTGAGGGACGACGGCCGCTGTGGGCCTAGGTTCTGGAACTAAGTGCATAGATGTGCTCAACCTTTTTGCGACTTTGAGCTCCTGCTTCTCTGCTTCTCATCCTGCAAGTACATACTACCGTTGCGATGGCTTCAGAGGGTATTGAGCGTGCTCCGGTGGAGAAGCGTGCGGTGGCGAATCAGCATGTCGACGAGCAACAGGATGTCCAAGTCGGACCAGAAGTGATTAACATCGATCGAATCGAAAAGGTATATGCGTGAGTGCCACCTTTGCCCTCTACCTGCCCCAACGCCATACTGATCCCCGCGAAGCAAACTCGACCGACGCATTCTCCCGGCTTTTTGGGTCTTGTACTTCATGTGCTCGGCCATCCGCTCCAACATCGGCCTCGCGCAAACGATGAACCTGGATAAAGGCCACGATCTCGGATCGGTGCTCAATATCACGCCCAAGCAGGTGTCGACGGGTCTTGCGCTGTTTTACGTGTGCTATGTTATTTTCGATCTGCCGTCGAATTTGATCATGTCAAGGGTTAGTCCACATGCGTGGATGAGTAGGATTGTCACATGTGTGGGTATCATTGGCATGTGTCTAACTGCTATGAATGCAGCTTGGAATCTCTAGTAGGTCTTGAATGCTCCAGAGCAAAGCATGATGCCGACAAATTTCTAGTTTATTGCGATTACTTCTGGGTATTGTCATTGCGGGCATGTGGCCCGGAATGTCATACTACCTTACTCTATTCTATCCACCTTCGCGTACCGGCAAGCGAATTGGTCGCTACTTCACCGCCTCGCAAATCTCCGCGGCTGTTGTGGGCTTGGTCTCTGCCGGGTTTCAGAAGATGGACGGCATTGGAGGTCTGGTGGGGTTCCAATGGATGTTCCTGCTCTATGGTGCCGTCGGATTCCTCGTCGGTGTATCACTGCTGTTCTGGCTTCCGGACAGACCACTTCCTCCTGGCGAAGTTCGTGACCGCAGTGGTTGGCGCAAGTTCCTGCCTCAGACCAAGCCAGCTTTGACGGGCGAGGATGCGAGGATTCACTATGAGGATCTCACGAGGGTGTACAACCGCAGCATGTGGAACATGAAGGATCTCTGGCACATTGTCATCGACTGGAGACTGTACCCGCTGGTCATTATGTACTTTGGTGTTGTCGGCGTGGGCAACGGCACGCAAGCATATGCGACGGTCATCATTCGAGGCATCAACCCCAGCCTGAACGGTGTTCAGCTGAGTTTGTTGTCTGCGCCAATTTGGCTGGTGAGTACGCCACTTTTTCTCAACAAGCACATGGGCTCACTTGACCAGATGGACGCGCTCGCTATTCTACTCATTACCCCGCTCTCAGACCGCTTCCACCGACATCGTGCATGGTTCTTCAGCGGCGCGGTCATGATTCAGATCACGGGCCTGTTGATGGCTACGTTCGCCAAAGGCTGGACTCGCTATGGAGGGGTGCTCCTCGTCGGGTTTGGGCTTGGGCCGACGGTACCCATCTGCATGGCGTGGTCCAACGAGATCTTCCAGCTGCGCCATGGCGAAGTCGGGGTAGCAGCCGCCAGCGCCCTCGTGTCTGGTCTGGGCAACTTGGGCAGTATCTTGACGACGTATGCGCTCTACTCGGGCTGGCCAGAGGATGCCAGGCCCGGGCCGCACAGATACCGCAGAAGCAACCTAGTCATGATTGCGATTCTGGTGGCGAGTATCGTGAGCGCGGCAGCGATGGTTGTGTTGTTGAACATGTTCGGGAGCGGCACGCGTCCAGCAGCAGACGGCGAGGGCGAGGGCAGATATGTGGATGGCGCAGCGAGACGGGAAGTGCAGCAGCGCGGGCTGGGGCGCATGTTCAGGCTGAGACGAGGTGAGACGCCCGTAGAGGCTTGAGAATACTCGGCACTCGGTGCTCCGTACTCGGTGCTCCGTACTCCGTATTGGTTGCTGTACTCGGTAGTGCCTTCACGTGCAAGCTCGGCCCTGCCCCAGCCTTGGCGGCCCTGCCACCGCAGCGCCCTCTCCACACCCCACCCCACCCCGCCATCGCATGCCAGCCCAGCCCAGCCCTGCCCTGCGCCCACGGCCGCCCACTGCGCCCACCATGTCGGCCGCCATCGACAATGAGGACCTCGAGGAGCTCTCCATCTCCATGCCGCACCCCCGGCGGGGCGCGCCCAGCACCACCAAGACGGTCGACTTCGCCCCGCCCCCCGCCCCGCCCCCCGCCGCCGCCGCCGCCATGCCGGAGGGCAGGAGCAGGGACTCCAAGGCCAGCCAGCGCCTGGGCCAGTACACGCTGGTCAAGACGCTGGGCGAGGGCTCGTTCGGCAAGGTCAAGCTGGCGACGCACCGCGTCAGCGGCCAGAAGGTGGCGCTGAAGATGATCAACCGCAAGCGCCTGGTGACGCGCGACATGGCCGGCCGCATCGAGCGCGAGATCCAGTACCTGCAGCTGCTGCGGCACCCGCACATCATCAAGCTCTACACCGTCATCACCACGCCCGTCGACATCGTCATGGTGCTCGAGTACGCCGGCGGCGAGCTGTTCGACTACATCGTCAACAACGGCCGCCTGCAGGAGGACAAGGCGCGCAAGTTCTTCCAGCAGATTGTCTGCGCCGTCGAGTACTGCCACCGCCACAAGATCG
Source organism: Ampelomyces quisqualis (assembly GCA_018398575.1). Lineage (NCBI taxonomy): Eukaryota > Fungi > Ascomycota > Dothideomycetes > Pleosporales > Phaeosphaeriaceae > Ampelomyces > Ampelomyces quisqualis. Next base: position 2,788,131 of record JAGTXZ010000005.1, read on the forward strand.
TCCACCGCGACCTGAAGCCCGAGAACCTGCTCCTCGACGACCAGTACAACGTCAAGATCGCCGACTTCGGCCTGAGCAACATCATGACCGACGGCAACTTCCTCAAGACGAGCTGTGGCAGCCCCAACTACGCCGCGCCCGAGGTCATCTCCGGCAAGCTGTACGCCGGCCCCGAGGTCGATGTCTGGAGCTGTGGTGTCATCCTCTACGTCCTGCTGGTCGGCCGACTGCCCTTCGACGACGAATACATCCCCGCCCTGTTCAAGAAGATCGCCGCCGGAAACTACAGCATCCCCAACTACCTCTCGCCCGGCGCCGTCTCGCTCATCAAGAAGATGTTGATGGTCAATCCTGTCCATCGCATCACCATTGGAGAGATTCGCATGGATCCGTGGTTCACAAAGGACATCGCACCTTACCTCGAGCCTCCCGTGCAGGACTTCTTCGACAGCGGCGCCAACCCCAACAAGGCCATTGACCCTAATGCAATTGCGCCCTCTGCGCCCGCACCAGTAGTGCAAAAACTGCACGATACAGTCGTGACAAAGCTTGGAAAGACCATGGGTTATGCGGAAGAGGACGTGCAAGACGCACTCGCCCGCGACGAGCCTAGCGCCATCAAGGATGCTTATCTCATCGTCCGCGAGAACCAGATGATGCGAACAAATCGCAAGTGCTAATCTAGAAACATGCCTCTTTACTGTGCTAACACCACGGCAGCATTGATGACCCAAGAAAGCCAACTCGCGCCGTTCCTGGCCCAATCGCCACCAACACATCATGAAAGCTATCTGAGCAGTTCCCTACCTCAGACGCTGAACACCTTGACGGGACCAAAAGTCATTCCGCCACCCAGCCACGATCATGAAAGAGCTCGGCAAGGATCGAATGCTAGCAGCCAGCTCGCGAGCGTTCGAAGCCCCGTCAGCACTGTGGCTATTCTACCCAGCAGTCTTACAGAATATCATAAGGCCTACATGAAGGGACATCCCAGGCCGGCGCCAAAATCAGAACATGACGGCCTTCCACCAACTTCCGAGCAGACTGAAGAGCAGCGCCAGATCTCCGCACGGAGGCTGAAGCCAAACTTCCGAGCACTGCCAGACCAGAACCGACCACGACCGGAGCCAATGACATCGCTACCCGCGAAGAAGTCACGTCCAACCAAGTGGCAGTTCGGTATTCGCTCAAGAAACCAGCCTGCCGAAGCCATGTTAGCGATATTCAAGGCGCTGAAAAGCATGGGCGCTGATTGGGAGATACCGAGAATCCGCAACGCTGGAGGCAAGAGCCGGTCACGCAGTCGAAGCGGCTCACAAGCATCGCAAGGCACGTCACAATCACCATCTCGCTCCCGCTCACGAGGCTCGTCTGTTTCTTCTCACGACTCCGCCGATGAAAACGGAACAGGTCATGATTCGCCGCAACGTGAGCCGCTCACTGTACGTAACGGCGAGTCGGGGGGAGAACGAGGCAGGGAAAAGAAGAGCTACAATCACAACAACGACTGGGGCTACAAGATTCCAGAAGATCCATGGGTAATCAATGCTCGCTTCCGCAAAGAGGGCATGTTCCCGCCTGGTGTTGTACATCCTTCATCAACACACTCCTCTCGCGTCGACCTCACAAACGATCCGAACGATGAGCGCAAACGCAGCTCGACCAATGCCAGCGCAACCAGTCTCAACCACCACACCGAAGGCATGACCCTTGCTGAGGAAGCCGGTTCCATGGCTGAAGAATACCCTCACGCTGACGAAGCAGTGTACATTTACGTCTCCATCCAACTGTACAGCATCGACCGCGACTTCTTCGTCGTCGACTTCAAATGCGCAGGCTACGAGCGCCTCGTGTCCAACCTCGTCCGCGAAGTCAAGGCCGCATCCACATTAAACACATCCATGTCCAACCTCGCCCTAAGCTCCTCGCAACCTCCACACCACAACGACGGCTGGGATGACGAGCAAGGTGTTTGGCGCAGACTCGACGAGGGCGAACCTGTGCCAGAAGATCTGGCCAAGCAAGTCAGAGACGGCGGGAAGGGCGTGCTGAGGGAACGGACGGAGGAGGTGGGCGTGGGCAGGAAGGAGGGGGAGAAGGTTGTTACGAGTCCATTTCCGTTTTTGGATGTGGCGAGTACGTTGATCTTGCAATTAAGTGGGGAATAAGTTTGCATGTATGAACGCTTGATTTACGATGATCCGCATGATAGATTCTTTTTTTGATACCTAGATAGACAGAGCGATTACGAGGAACACCGTGAGACAAGACTCATTACATTCCGCACTTTCTCAAAGAGTTGTGATGTATCAGAGCGGAAATAGCGTTTTGTTTCATTTCTTTCAGGCGACGTCCATGGGCCCCAGGGCGACTTGTCATCATCGACTACTCTGGCCTCTAGTCCGAATACCGACAATCCTCCCAAAACTCTCGACTGTACACGGCTGCAACGCACAATCTCTAGCCAGCCAAGAAATCTCTCAACGAATCTACCGCATCCCCCCGCCAAACCCACCTGCACCTGCCGCAGTACCCATGGCGCCTAGTCGGGACGCGAGCTTTGGGTATTTTTCTTGGACCTGGTTTACGTATTAGTATTAGTACACACGGCCAAACATGGTTTGGTTGATTGGGATAACATACTTCTAACTGCGTCCTCGTCGCCTCTGCATAACTCAATGCATTCACAATTTCGCCCTCAGTCCTGCTTAACTCGGCCGCGCGTTCAAAGTATTTCAACGCCTCTGTCACTTTACCTTGCTGGAGCAGTAACTGCGCCATCGTAGCCACTGCGATGTCGCACTCTGGGTCGATGATAAGTGCCTTTTCGCACAATTTCTCTGCATCTGAGAAGTCGTTTTTCCACTGGAACAATGCGAGGGCTTTGTTGATGAGCGGAAGCACATTCATTCCCAGGGGTTTCGACGATTTCTCCATGTCGACAGCCATGTCGAATTTCTCGATTGCTTCTTGGTATTTTTGCTGGTCAAGGAGGAGTTCGCCGTAGTAGTTGTACACATCAGGGACACTCTGAAAGTTCTTCATGCATCGCCGGAACGTGGCCATAGAGGACGCGATGCTGCCCATCTTGTACTGCGTCACGCCGAGCTGGATGTGCGAGAAAATAAAGTCTTTGTCGAGGTCGATGGATTTCTGGTAGTCTTTAGCGGCCTCACCAAATTCGGACTTGATGAAGTGCAGTTGTGCTCGATGGTAAAAGATGTCTGGATCCGACGAGTTTTGCTCGAGAGCTGCGGCGAAGTCGGCTTCGGCGGCTTCCGGGTTGGCGAGCTCCAGGTGCATCGAGGCGCGCTTGATGAAGGACTGGGTGAGGGTGGGTTGGAGTTCAATCGACTTGTCCATGTCTTTGAGCGCGTCTTCGTTGTCGCCTTTGAGGTAGCTAAAGGTTCCGCGCATGTTGTACGCAAATGCTTCGTGCTCGCCTAGATCGCCCAATTCGAGGGCGTGGTCGAACGCTGCAGCAGCTTCTGTGTAGCCGTCTCCAGTCTTGGTGGCCATGGCGTTGAGACCCTTGCGAAGTTGTCCCTTGCCGCTCTCCTCGTCCAACTCTGCGTCGTCTTCGAGGCCCGCGGGTGCAGGCTTCGGCCGGAAACTCTGGAGGTAGTTGGTGACGAAGGTAGGGCTAGGCAGCTTCTTCTCTTTGCCGGCGAGGATGGCCTTGCCCTTGGTCTCGGCCACCTTCTTCAGCAATCGCTCGACGCTCTGTGCGCTGCTCTCGTTGCGGAACCCGTCGATGATGCAGCTCGCCGTGTAGTCGAGGAGGGCCTCGCTGTTGCGCTCGACCTGCTCGTATGCATTCGCTCGCCGGTTCAGGGCCTTGACGTACTCGTTGTCGAGGTTGATTGCCGCGGTGGTGTCCTCGATGACCTTGTCCCACTCGGACATGGCATTGTAGCACGCAGCCCGGTTCGAGTAGAAGACGGGGTCTTGCTTGCAGAGGATGGCCTTGCCGTACAGGTCAATGGCGCGGTTGTAGTCTTTTGAGCCGTAGGCTTTGTTTCCGGCGGCCTTGAGCTTCGCAGCATAGTCTTTCCGCTCCTGTGCGTTGTCAGCCTCAAGTCCGGACATATTCCACCCCGACACATTTGTATGGCTCCGGCCGGCCGCCATCGGATCCTGCCACTTGTAAGAGCTCGCGTACCTCGTCTGACAGCGCCGTGACGCTGTTCTCGTCGACATCCGGGAGTGAGTCCTCCACAGAGTCCGCCACCGAAACCTTCTTCGGCTCAGATGTGGGAGCTGAAGGCTTGTCGGCGCTTGACGTTCCCTTCTCAGCCCTTTCCTTGGCGCGCTTTCGGTCGCGCTGCTTCTTCCTCTTGTTGCCCGCTGATCCGCTTCCATCGTGCCGCGAATCCGACGACAGGTAATATATCGCGCCCCCCGCACCAACAACCAATGTGACTCCGGCGATGGTGTAGACGACGCCCTTGTTCTCAGACGCCCAGTTCGATAACCTGTCCCATAGCGAGCTTGTGCCAGCCTCGACGGGAATTTGGACGGGGAAGGGGCCTGGGCTGTTGGGCAAAGGCGCCTCGTTGGTGGGCGCCATGATTGGGCAACGATGAAGGTGGAGGTGAAGGAATTACGAATGTGATTAAAGAGAGGAGGAAAGGAGATGGCGCCGGTCAATGTAATTGTTGGCAGGGCGTCCAAGGCAGCCGTGCGGACATTGAAGCTGCTCACTGAAATCTTGGGCTAGTGCTACCGGTACCTGGTCCAAGCTCGCGGGCACAACGTCATCAAACGAGCCAAAATATTTCTGGTATTTACATTTCCTCCTCGTGTTTCGTGTTTGATTGGAATGTCCACAATTGTTAGAAGCCGACACTGTACCCTCGACTCGGCACGGTTCATCTCGGTGCCATGCAATCCCAGCCCGCACGTGACGCATTGCTCAATGTGTGAACATGGACTGTGGCAGAGCCCTGCTAATTTGTGCCGGCGACCGATCGCAGTGTGTGCGGCACGAAATACTCGATGCACCTTCTCGCTAGATAATGAGTCCGTCGCCACGTAGTTGTGCGTCGTCCAACTTAACATCGGCCACAACGGGGTTAAGGAAGCACGTCGCCAAGCAGCCACACTCCGCAGTACACATTCATCGGACCCCCCAGCCAAGCACGTGTTGTCCATTTCCCTCTGAAATCCGATTGGAATAGCGATTGAGCATTCGAACTGCCAAAAAGGCTCGTGGCTGCGTACAGAAAGAGAAGGAAATCATCATAATGGCGACCGCATCCGACTTCCAACTTTTCACGTCCATCCGATATGATCCGCTTCTCCTTCAATCGCAAGAAAACTCTCGCTCAGACCTGAACTTCATCACACCTTCACCCTTCTACATGCTGGCATACCACCGCGGCCGAATGGTAGAAGCAGCACAACACTTCGATTTCCACGCCGTAGACGAGAGACTCAAAGATGGGACTGTCTTGCACGAAGAACTCCTCAAACGAGTAAAAGAATGGCAGAAATCCGAAAATAGACCAGACGGTCCGCTCAAAATCCGCATCCTGTTCGACAAATCCGCCACTATGACCGTCGACTTCCTTGCCATCCCCACCGCACCCCTATCAACCCTCTATCCAGCGTCCTTCGACCCACCCGACCAAACTCCTAAATCGAACAACACATTCACGCCCTCGCCCCTCACAGGCGGCGTCCTGACCCTCGGACCATCAGATTCCCTCCCCGCCGCACCACTCCCCTGGACACTCAAACTTGACACCCAACCCACGCCCTCCTCACCCTTCACTCTCCTCAAAACAACACAGCGCGACATGTACAATGCGTCACGTGACCGTGCCCTACCATCCAACCCCTCCGCCCCTGCTCACCGCGAAGTCATGCTCTACAACGAAGTCCACGAACTCACCGAAGGCTCATTCACATCGTTATACCTCTACCGTGGCGGACGCTGGGTAACGCCTCCCGTTGGCGTGCCCAGTGGGGAATTCAATGCGTCGACGCTTCGCGGCGAGGAAGATGAAGGCGAGTTACGGAAACCGTTTGCGGGGCGCTGGGGCCATTCCGTGAGGAGCAAGAAGGTTGGTGCGGGAGGGCAGAGGGGGACGAGTAGGAGGTGGGCGCTGGGCAAGGGGTTTTGCATGGAGGAGCCGGTTGGGATAGATACGGTTGCGGTCGGGGAGGGGGTTTGGGTTAGTAGTGGGGTCAGAGGGTTTGGTTTTGGGAGAGTGGTGGAGTGATTGGGTGCGAGTAATCTGATTTCATGGTAGAGCCTGTGGTATAAAATGACTTGTGCACATCATCATCGGCCTGTAAAAGTAGTGTGAGGCAGTAAAGGAGTGCTATGATGTGCTTCAGCAGTGGGCTTGGGACGTCATTATAACTTACATAGTAGTAGTGGTTTTTACACTAATGTAGTAGATTTTTACATTTTTTTTTATATAGGAAATTTTAGTGTTCACTGCTAAACTGTTTTCTTGCTTATCTTCCACTCCTCTCTATCTCTTCTAAAATTTTACCTTATTTCTCTCTTTCTGTTTATACTTATAAAACTGTTGATTTTGCTACGCGCGTCAATACAGTAGCACTTAATCACAGACTTGATTAATATCTGTTGGGTAGGTAGAGAGAGAAAGAGGCTCCTCCAAAAACAGAGAACGTTACTCTATACTCTTAAGTCTCTACAGGACTTTAGTATATCACAATAGATATTACGCTAATAAAATTATACAACTATACCCAGACTATGTAAATATAGACGTTTTTGCGGTGTTTCCGGGGGGAATTCTGTGGGGTTTTTTTACATGAGTTCAAGCGGGGTATTTTACACCGCATCTGTACCGCAGTGTTGGCACACTTCATCACTTCCCTCAAGGACTGAGTATGCCGCTACAAAGAAAGATTGGATCTAGTGAGTACTACATGGCAAACCGCTTCCTTGCGTTGGGCGCTTACGGCTAGCCAATTGCCTCACAGGCGTCGCGTGGGTGTATCGTGGGCACGATACAGTGATCCTGTGTGGCCGATTGAAAGTCACTGCAGCGCTAGGTAGGTAGTGTACGTAGCAACGCACGATGTTCTTTGCGGGTTGAAGACGCTTGTGCATCTGTGCACTGGTAGTACGCGGGGCTGTTTGTGATTCACCCCTGTGAACTCGCAGCACTCGCATTCATGAGGTAGTCCATTATTCTACATATATCAAAGCTGGATATAGTCAAACATCAAAAATGGCGGCCCCTAACAGTGCCCTAGATGCCGTCGTAATAGCCCCAGCAACTCAAGAGAAGCCTCCCGCTACTCCGACAGCCGTCAAATCCTCAAACAATGCAGCTAACAATGGACGTCCCCACCCACTCAATGCTGTGTTCCAAGCTATCCAAAACCTACGGCTCGAATGGAGCTGATCCCCAAAACAGCCATGTTCAGACGTTTTGGCGCCCTGAAAGTTCCAAACTTGCTCTACTTACAGAGCGACTTGGCTCGCATTGAGAAGGATTTGATTAAGCTGGAGTGGGAAGACAGCGAGAGTAACATAGGAAAGAATAAGTTATACTCGCGAGACAGCCGCTTCATCAACGGCGCTACAGAGCCACGAGACGGTGACGTCCATCAACGAGATCCGGTGATGAGGATGCAGGAAACACTTCGTTTGTATAGTAAGTTTCGTTTCGAAGACTTTTACTAAATATCTGTTAATTAAATAAATATATAAGCTCTAAAATACTAGATATATAAACAAATATAGTCTATATACTAAGATTTGCTTAATAAATTAAATGTAGGTAGCTAAATTTATTTAGTTTATTTGTCGCAGAGTCTACCTCTCTTATATTATCTATATTACAATTGAATTTCTGCTAAGCTTTATTATTATTAGCTAAAGGTCTCTACAAAGTAGTCTTTTATAAGATTTAGCTACAATTTAGTTATTTAGAAGCTAGAAAGTAGCTCTATTTAGACTGTATCTAGATAAATTTAAACCTACCAAATATAATTCTGCGTAGTGCTAGCTATTGAAATCTTTCTTTAGTCTATAAATAAAGGGTTACTTTCTTGTTATTCCCCCTTTAATGTAACAGAAAATTACTAAGACTAACTATACAGATAACAGCACAGAAAATAGCCTATAATAGTAGTAAAACAAAGTAAAAGCCCTACGTTGCCTTGCGCTGCAAAGCTACTAAAGAAGCCCTTTTACTAAGCCTTTGCGCTAAACTACCGCAAGCCTAAGCAACTGCGAGGCTAAGCTCCCCTGTAAGTCAGCCTATTTAACCACGGAGAGTATCGTAGGCCAATCTGCTCGTATCTTAAGGCGCAATGTACCTCTTCAGACGATGCTACGCCCATGTCAAGAAGATAGATTGTCACCTTCGCAGTGCCAGATGTAACAGAACTGTAGTACCAGTAGCCTAACTGTTCACTTCGTTCATGTTATTATTCCACCTGCCATATCAATGCTAGTATGGGCTACCCGGAAGTCAGAGAAGACCAAGCCATGGACGATGTCAGTTTTCAATGTGGCGATCCCGGCGTGTATGACGCTGTTGAAATTGCAACACGTACTTCAGTCTTCGCAAAAGAGATCATAACAGTCAGCTGGAGGTAGCATGCACGCGTCACGTGTGGTAAGCTAGCTTGACTCCACAATGTATATCGCGAGTATGAATCTGAAGATTAATTCCGGTTTGCACCGTCCAAGGTCCTATATCGAATCAGAATCAAACATGCAATGCAGCGAGACGTATATTACCTGGGGTACCAAGTCTCTAGGAAAGCCCAAACGTGATCAAAGTTGTCGCTGAGCAGCACTTGTGGAGTCCAGGTATCTTCATCGGAGCGTTCTCACGGATAGGATGCAGTACATTTATGTCATGGTTTCTGGTTACATTATAGCCAAAGCAACATGCAATTTCTTCCTAATAGACGTTCGTGTACCCCTATTTCATCAATGTGTCATCATTTGCTTCATGCTACGGGAATCATGCTCTGGCGAACTTTTATTCCATCGCTGTCTGTCGTATTTCTCGGCTAGCCCAAAATGTAATTCTTTTCCCACTGCTCAATCCTAGCCAACTCGACATGTGTACTTGCAAGCGGCACCAGGATAGTTGCCACAGTTTTGACAGTACTTTTGGGGGGGAATTTTCCATTCATAGTGTCGAAAACAACATTTGACGTCGTGGAACCACCCTGTCTTGCCGTCGCTGTGTCTGTTAGAAATGTAGTCGATGAGATACTCATCTTCCATTGATATGATGCGGACATCCCAACAGCCGCTGCACCTAGTAGTAGCATATGACGGATGCTTGCAACTACTCTCGGAACAAAGTTCGCCAGGGCCTCGCTGGCCTGCGTGACAAAGGTCACATTTGCAGCATACCCATCCGGGTTCGAGATCCGCAGCCTTCTCACGATTTGCTGCTTTTTCGCGTTCGAGCTTTTCGGCTTGATCAAGACTTGCTTGATCAGGGTTCTTTTTCTCAGGTTCTTTGCGAACATTCTCGCGATCGCGATCAGGAAGCGCCATGATGAACAGATGCGAGTGGATCGAATGATGCGATTCTCTCCATTGTCCATATTGAAGTTCTATATATACACCAAAGGAGAGTTGCTTGCTACTCCAGCACGCACTCGTACCTGCTGGTCGACCAACATTTGCTAGACGTGGTCATGTCATCATATTCTCCCTCATAACCAGACGTGACGGTGATTTGATAACACTAGCAAGGGAGCGTCGTGGACTGGTTCTTCACGAAATCAGAGTGATATCGTAGCAGTAGTGCTGGATAGGATGCACGGCGTATGGGAGCGAGCCATAGTTGCGCAAGAGACAAATGCCCTGAAGATGAATGAGATCAAACCGATGCGAAAAGGTTCATGCCTATCCACTATCATCTTTGTGGATGCTGGTCACTCACTCTCGCATAGCTTGGATCTCATCTCTTCTTCCCCCATCATGAGCGCCACTCCAAGTTGAAATACACTGTGCAAAATGCATGTGAATATTCGACGTGATAAGACTTGAGAAGAAATCTTACTGGCATCTCCTGCTGTGACATTTTGCGACCAATATTATCAATCACTGATGTATGTTATTACGTCCTAAAGTCGATTGGACCGGAACTCGCACCATGTTCCGCGCCACAAACCCCCCTGCAAGAAGAGCAAACAACCACAAATGCAGTGCTACCATGCACAAGTGTGCGATTACGGAACTCAAAGAGTAGATCGAGTGGGGTAAGCCGTCGTCCGGTGACCTTTTGGAAGGTACAGCCTGGTGAACTGTGCGCTCGAAGCTCGCACATACACAGCCGTCAAATTCTACGACCCTGTATTGACACAGTCATACCTCTACTTTCCAGTAAACCTCTCGTCATGTTAGAAAAAGCCATCAGCACTTTCAAAGTCGGGAAAGACGAGCCACATCTATCGCCATTTCTGAACGCATGGCGAAATAATCCTAGTGGTCATCCCCGATTAGCGGAGCGCATCGCTGTGAACCCCGAGACAGGAATCTATCGACGCTTCGATGCCCTCAATGCCCGGCGCATTCTGTACTTGCAAGCTGAGCTCTGCATCTTGGAGAGAAATTTGCAGCGTCAAGAACAAAAGGACAACAAGGCCACGACGGGAAAGGGACCGGAGTACTCGACCGACTACCAAACTATGCTCGAGGCACCAGGCAATGTGCCTAAGCGTCAGCTAGAGCTGATTCAAGAAATGCAGGATAAGTTGGAACAGTACAGTGAGTCGACCTGTCAAGTTCGGTGAGCGGCTGACTGCAACTTGCGAATAGACAACGCCGTCATTCAGATCTCTATGCTTCACAAGATCAAAGCACCAGATCGCTTTGACCTACACGACATGCAAATGTTCTTGCAAAGCGCTGAATTTGGTCCACCTTTCCTAACGGGCGCAGACGCCCGCACATGGGGCTCGTCCAAGTTTCCCAACGACCACCCACCCGACCTTATAGGCGTGCATCCGCGTCTCAAGGAAGACACCTTCTCGCGCGTAGTTGCAGAACGCGCTATCCACCTCTTCAAATGCGGCCTCGGCCGACTTACCAAAGGCAACAAGCACCACGGCCGGCGCGTATACTACGATTCTACGGTGTTAAAAGTTACGTTTGGAATGACGTCTGGCCTAGCAGCATTGCTTCCTATTACCTCAATCCTAGTCTTGGTCAATCTACATTCGTTGAAGGCACAACTGTGGACAGTGGCAGCTTTTAATGTGTTGATTAGCGTTTGCTTAACCATCTTCACAGACGCGAAAAGGACAGATGTATTCGCTGTAAATGCTGCGTGGGTGTTCTTGACCTCCTGTAGTGATGAGCGGGGCTAACGTGCGTTAGATTTGCGGCTGTGCAGGTCGTGTTTATATCGCAGGGTCACAACGCATGCACACCGACGTGCGCATCGACGTAAGATACTTCGGCGTGTGCTTGCTGGTCGCGTTGTTCTGCAGAATCGAAACAAAAAGGCTATTGTATCGGGCCTAGGTGGCAGAAACCTGTTCATATGGAGCTTCTGTGGTCATCGGAGCTAATTATCTGGAACAGAGGCCCGATCAGGCATGTGGCCAGGCAGGCAGCCTAGGAGATGATGTGACCCCCAAGGCACAGGATTATATAACTAGGCTTATTTTTTGTTCTATCTCGATACTCTATCTATCCAATCATCTATCGTAAGCTTCTGCTCAATTCTGATAACATTGTGATGTTTCAATACCGTACAGTGGGGTTTCCGGGCAGCGGAGACCGAAAAAAGCACATATTACGGTCAAGGTATTACATTAAATAGTAACCAAATTTCTAAGCTATCTTGGACTGGGCAAGGCATGACCTAGCGTTAATGACGTCGGCCAAATATCGTGTTCCATGTATGCTTTTGCTTTGTTTTCAACGGAGTCAATGAAATATCACATTCTTGAATTTTAGACTTGATTATACATAGTTCTGAGCACTACAAAAGCCATGATGCGGGTCTCACTAGGACCGTGAACTGTCGCACGGTGACGTTTGCTACCATGCACAACATAAGCCATGTATACGCCTGTGCAATGATACTCGACTGGCTTATCTCGCCTACCTACGCGCTCTCAATCCTTTTCCCAACCCTGTCAACAAGGCCTGCGATGACTGAAGCGTGGCGAACACACCCAATCGAGTATCCTCGGTTCTTAAAGCGCATGAGCGTCAAGCCCCAAACTCTCACATCCATATTTCGAAAATTCGTTGCGCTAAACGCGCATACCTTGCTGTACATTCAGGCGGAGCTGACCGATCTCGAAAAGATACAAGAGCGAGAACAACGCGTGCTAACGACAAGAAGGCAACCGCGTGAAATATGCGACGAACTTTGATTTCCTGAGAGCGAGCCATGAAAATGGCGACACTACCCAATTGGATCTGGTCAGAATGATTCAAGGCAAACTTGAGAAGTACAGTGCGTATTCAGCGATAACTGGGCGCCCAGCTCGCTCACGGTAGACTAGGTAGACGTTGCGCTCCTGCGGCAGCACAATATCAACCCGATACCCGGTCCAGACAAACTCGATCTCAATGACGTCCAAATTCTACTGTTCAGTCATGCGATGCACTCTGGAGCGATGTTGGTGAAGACTCTATGATATAGAGCCAACCAGACTCTCGAGCAGCGCTGCCAACCGGCCGTACTACTGCTACTATTGGCCAAGTTAGACTACGCTACGGCCCACTTTGGAGTGAACTACTTACTGAGGTGATGATTTGGGATAGCTGTACTGCCCGTAGCCGTAGTACTGCCAAGACTAGGATGTACAGCCTCCTATTGGCTCAAGCTAGTCGACAAAGGTGAATTGCTCACTACCAAAGCTTGCTTTTTGTCCACTTTCTCCACGTAACTTTGGAGATCTAGCAGTGAGCTCTTTACAACGCCACGCTGCAACCAGTTCTTGTTAAGCTGTATAGCCTCAATTGTTGCGCCACAGAGGCTGTTGCGGTCGTTAGTTATTGTACGCCGGGCTTTGCTGAAGGCGCGCTCGCAGTCGCAGCTTGTAGATGGGATAGAGAGGAAATCAAGAGCCATCTTGAACAAGATCGGGTAGCAGTTTCTGCCAACTTTGAGCCACTATTGCCAGGGCTGTTCAAGTAGCTCAAGCTCCTCCTCACTCGCGTTTGTATAGTCTGATAGCAGTGAGTCAAAGTACTCGTCAAGCTGGCTTACTCGCTTCTGCCTCTTATTCTTGCTGTTTGTAAGCAGGTGGAGGTCTACGGCCATAGACTAATCATATAGATCCTTGTTGTTGTTGCCACCTGGCAGCTTCCGCCGTGATGGTGCTGATTGCTCCTCTGCCTCTACCTCTACCTCGTTATCGTGGTATTGCCTAAAGACCTTGCAGACTGTTTTCTCTGCTTGTTTGTACCAGGCAGGGTAGTTCTTCTACTAGGATCTAAACCATGTAAGGCAGAGTTTGGGGTAGAGCGCAGTCGCAACAGCGTAAAAGCTAACGTTAGGTTTCATAAGTAAAGTGTCAAAGTAGGTGTTAAGCTTTTCAAGCCCGTAGGAGATAGCTAATTTGAAGTAGTTGCTGCGGTTTGTGAGCTTAGCTGCAGCTTGATAGTGAGCCCACAAAGCTTGCAAATTAGGCAAAGTTTGCCAAAGAGACCCAAAGCCAGAACAGCTGTTGTTGCCTTCAAGCCGCTTAGTTATCTCATACAGGGCCTGTAGAAAGTCTACAAGCTCCGCTACGTTATCCCAATCCTCCTCTGTTATAGTGTTAGTAAGCGGGCTGTAATCAAGGCCATCGTTGGCAATATCGTCGTTGTGTCAAAGTAATTGGGTAAAGCGTTAGATTGGCTCCTTAAGCTCAAGGCAGCGGAGGAGCATAAGGTATACTAAGTGCTAGCGTAGGCCTCTATCTTGGCAAAGCTAGAGGGTGTTAAAAGCGTACAAGGGATTATTGTTGCTAACCTGCTTTTGGATTGAGTTAAAAAGCTCACGCTACTTGTGTAAGGCACACACTGCGTTTACAAAGTTGTGTAGCTTGCTAACAACTCCAAGCTCTCAAAACAACCTGAATTGATCCCTTAGAGCAGCAGCAGCAAGCTCCTTCTCCTATGAAGTTAGACCCTCGCCGTATATAGTAGCTTTGACAATAAGATTAATTGTATAGCCAGCGCAGCGTATATGGTGATCTGAGTTGATGCTAATGTTTGGGTGCTTGTTAAGGCCGCGGATAAGCTCGTTGTCGTTGCTGCTTGCGTTATCACACACATAGCAGTAGAATTTCTGTGATATATTGTATTGATTGAGGGTTTTGGTTACAACAGAGGCCTGCGCAAGCCTAGTATAGTCGCTGTAGAGGTTGCAGAAAGCAATAAGGTTATCTTGTTGTTAGTAATCAGCATCTATCTCAATTAGCTGTTGTTCTGATTTTCCTTGATAGTGCGCTAGTGAATATAAAAACTCGCGTAAGACCAGAAACAGTATGTGTACGCAGCGCTAGAGGGGCGCGATCCAGCTACTGTTACATACTTCAGGCTCTAGCGGGGCGCTATTGTGGCACGTACCAACGTAATAAGCAACAACTCTAAGAAAGCTTAGGTAGTTAGACAACGTCCATATATCAAGACTTACACTAATCCTACTACTCGCCGCCCGCAGCTGCTCCCTAACCTCAGCAACCCTCTCCTCTGTTACTAACATCAGGTACTCTCTTAGCGTACTGTGAGAGGTTGGTAGAGCTGGCAGCAAACTGCTGCGGTTCCATGTAAGTAGCCCTTAAAACGCTAGCTCTGTTGCAGCACTAAAGCTAATATCCTTCATTACAACCCAGTTAACTAACGCGCTTTGCAACGCGTCTTCTTGCCAGGGAGAGTAGGCAACACATGTTCCTGATCTAGCAAGCTTTGCAGCTTCAAACAGCGTTGAAAACCTCAATCTTGTTGGCGTTTCTGGCATCAAACCAGTGTATAGATTAACACAATAGGCGACTCAGAGATAATTAATAATATAGCGTGTGCTACTTACAGCTTTGGCGTTGCTGAGGGTGCTACTTTGATGGCAACGTTTGCAGAGCCACAGCTTTGTTGTCGTTATCATATCCTCCTCCAGGTACTCTAGCTTAACACCATAAGCCCATATTGGAGATAGCGCACGGTTGCCTTTCAGGTAAGCTTTGTGCTTAACTTTGTAGCCCAAACAAGCTGCTGCTAACTTCTTGCCTGCGTAGTAAACGTGGTTGAAGTTGACTTCAAAAAGCGAGCCAACAACACCAAAGTCGCCCTTGGGCACCTCGTGAGATCAATACTTACGCACAGAACGATCAACCGCGGTTGCCAACGACGACGACGACGATAACGTGGCCCAAGCCTTAGCAACCCTCTTAGAGCCAGCAGAGTAGAAAATAGACGCGACAGGCGTTGGCGTTTGGGACTGAGAAAGACGGCTCATTTTGATATGGGGTGATGATATGGGTGCAGGAGCGCAACAGCTATATACTAGAGGTCTTCACTGCCCAACCCCCTCCCAGCTACCCTAGTGGGGCCGTGTCAAAACGTGTCAAAATCTAGGAGCAATGGCTAACGTTTTTGGACCAGAACAGACCTCATAGCGGCACTGCGGTTTATTGGCAATTTCGGGTAGTAGAGCCGTAATTACGGCTCCCAAACTGTCACCACTACGGCTACGGGACCCACCTATTCACCGCTAGCTACTTACTGCTTACTTAAGCAGTAGGTAGTAGCCGTAGTAAGCAGTAGTACGGCCGGTTGGCAGCGCTGCTCTCGAGACGGTCTTTGCCCTCGCGAAGATGTTGACACCTTCTCCCGCATAATCTCCCAAAATGCCTTACATCTCTTTCAATGCGACCTCGAGCGGATCAAGAAAGAAATCACCATCTCGGCAACACATACTACGACTCAACTGTGCTGAAGATCATCAAGTGGATCACATCCCTCATGGTTTCATTCCCATCAGTGGCGTCGATCTTGAATTTGACCTATCAAAAGTCCGAGACTGTATTTTGGACTGTAGCAGCGTTGAATGTAGCGATTACTTTTTGTTTGACGGTTATTTGCCGCGGTACAGGTCGTGTTTCTGGAAATAGATCGAAATGAATGCCAGCAATCCCTAAAACTAGACTAAAGTTTTTGCTGCAACAATGCACATATCCCGCTGACCGTCGACGAGGAATTGGGTGGGGAGATATGCTGTATGGTTGTAATGTAACCTTCCTGTAGGATCATTCTCAGCTGATCATGCGTTCTAAGTATGGCTGTAGACTGTCAGATCGGATTATACATGAATCTTAGCCTCAACTACTTCAGTGTCCAACGCAAGACAAGCTCAGTAGGGTTGAATATGCTAACAAGTCATCAGAAAGTCACTTCATCAATTCTACGGACGGTATGAGACTCACAAAAACGTTGTAAGTGATTCGAGTTCGGGAACATGAAACACAAGACCAATATGAAACTTGCCCAAAGGCTAAATGAGTATGTGCAGGGTCTATTCTACCCTATCCGATGATGCCAATGTATCTCCCTTTCCTCCTGAACTCCACCACTCTCTACCTACTCAGTCACCCTTTGTGTAGCAAGCCAGAGTAACACTCCCGGACAACGGTCGCACCGCTTGTTCAAGTGGTATGCATCTTTAAAGTGCCATCTACATCCTAAGCAGAGCCATCCGTGTTCTTGATCCTTTCCTTTGTGCAAAATCTTGGGGATAATGACATCCTTCTCAGACGGTGCCACGAGCCTGACCAACCAACAGTCTGCACATGTATTGTGATTGCAAGAATCATGTGGAGGATTGCATTTCTGTTCTGGCACTGGTCTTCCGTTCGTGCAATGTCTGTTTGAGCTGCAGCAGACCCAGCCGTAGGGAAGATTTCTGGCACGTTGATTGAGCTCCAGGTCTAACATCCTCTTCTTTTGAGCTTCATCAATCTTTTCCTGGTCGCTTTTCTCCGATTTTGGGGTACGGGCGCCGTACTTCTGGTCCTTGGCAAGAGATGACATGAATTGGTGAAGTAGATACCATCTTCATACACGCCTCAAGCAAGACATGTATACTTACCAGAAGGCAGTGCTTGCTGCCACAGTCACTCGCGACGCAACAAGTGACTCTGATGCCAGCAGACAGGTTCACGACTCATCATCACCGTGAGAGTCGGATTGTTCCACGAACATCATGCGTAAATGGACAGCACCAGACGACTGCGCAAGCAACGCAGCAATATTTTGAGGTTGATGGACGAATCCTTCGCGGGCAAACGCGTCGTTGAGGAATCATTATGAAATCCGGCATGGGATCTATGCTGTCTAACGGCTTCATGGAGGGCAAGGCAGGCCGACATATGCTCCAGCTGGGGAGAGGACGAGAATATTTCGCCTCTACTGTCATAATACATCGCCTTCCCTTGACTCAAATATTGTGGAACGAAAGAAAAGGGGTTTTGTAGGAGGTGAGACAAGGTAAAAACAAAGCCAAGCAAAGCACGCACGAAAGATGAACAAGAATGACATCTCTTCAAGTACCAGATCATTTTTCTGTATGCTTCAGCGCCATGAAATATATTCCTCAAGTCCTCAATCGCGATGGGTCTCTGTGGAACGATGCATGTCTTCTCAAATCCTCATGCAGGCGGGGCAAACATTGCGTCGTGGAACGTTGCGCGCGGGGTTTTTCGTCAAATTCCAACAACAATAACGTGCACTCACAGAGTCACAGCCCTGTTAAACGTCGTGCAGGGCTTGCAGCGCACGAGTTTTGTACCAGGGTCGGTACCTCTTAAGAGGACGCAGCGCGCCTTTGCGCCGCCAGGCAGCCGCTCGCACCGCGGCCGTAGCTCATCATGCTCGAAAAGGCGATGGCTGCCCTGAAATATATCAAAAACAAGAACCGGATCCAAATGGCCGAAAGCTGGAAGAATCATCCCATCGGCTATCCTCGCCTTGCCGAGCGTATCGCAGTGAAACCGGAAACCGGAGTGTACCGTCGCTTCGATGCACTGAACGCCCGGCATATATTGTATTTACAAGCGGAACTTTGTGTTCTTGAGGACGAGCTTCGCGACCGGGAGATTGAAGACCAGCAGGACAAAACGGGCAAGAGATCGCAATATGCGTTGGACTACCAGTGCTTTCTTCAAGAGCCAAGCAACATAGACAAGCCACAGTTCAAGCTGGTCCAAAAGATGCATGCGAAGCTGGCGGAATACAGTAGGTCCGAGTGTCGCTGGACAAATGTGCATGGGTTCTGACCAGCACAACAGATGATGCACTGATTCAGATGTCCCTGCTGCACAAGCTAGAAGCGCCTGACAAATTCGATCTCGACGACATCCAGCTCTTCTTGAGTAGCGATGACATGGGCCCGAATGAGATGAAGGGCCTAGACGCAGATTCATGGGGTGATTGCGATGCCGACACCCATCCACCGGATCTTGTTGGCGTACATCCGCGTAAGAAGGAGGATTTGTTCTCGCGGATCGTTGCTGAGAAGGGCATCTATCTCTTTAGGTTTGGTCTAGGTCGCTTCACTAAAGGCAACAAACATCTCGGAAAGCGAGTCTACTATGACTCTACTGTCCTGAAAATGACTTTCTGCCTCACCTCAGCGATAGCGGCTATGCTTCCAGTCGCGTCAATTCTAATTCTGTATCACCTGCACTCTGTGAAGGCGCAGCTCTGGACAATCGCAGGGTTCAACGTGTTGATTAGCATGTGTCTAAATTTCTTTACGGATGCAAAGAGGACGGACGTGTTTGCGGTGAACGCTGCGTAAGTCTTCGTGGCAAGTACTGCTAGCTTTGCTAACGTGTTAGATTTGCGGCTGTACAAGTCGTGTTCATATCGCAGGATCGATCATTGCGATAGAGTAAACGGACCGAAATTGCTGGCGGATTGTCAAGATGTTGCTTGGGGCTCTTCACGTGCTGGGCTATCCCGGATTAGGAAAGGTGTGATCTATTAGATGACGTCAGCCACACATCGTGTTCCATGTGTGCTTTAACTGTACTGAGTAAATAGCGAACCAATCACTCCGCATCGACGCCATGCATCAGCCTCACCGTCCGCATTTGGTGCTCTCTGCCGTTGCACTTCTTCACTTCCATACTCCATCACATGTGCTTTGCAATGTCTCGCGCTCCCACGTGTTTGTAGAAACCAGCAGCATTTGTTGTTTGCACCGCCCCAACTACGCACCTGCACTCCACATACTCTCCTGCCCAGTGCACGAAGCTTCCTCTCAAATCTCCAACAACCGCCTCTGAATCGCCAAGCAGCGCCAAGAGATCTTTGAGAACCTCACATGCAGACCGTCTCACGATGAGCGCCAAACACTACCTGCACACCGCCGCCGCGATACCTCTCCATATTCCTCCGTCCACCGTCATCGCCGCGCTCCACGATCACAATACCACCCTCACTCTGCAAGCCTTGACCCAAGGCCACGAGAAGCTAACAGAGACCAACCCCGAGACGCTGAAAGACACGTGGTGGTACCCCACCGATCTCAATCCTGTTACAACATATATGGTGACCGAAGTCATAAAGTTCCTGCCCGTCGGCGACTGGGGAAAGAAGTACATCAAGTTTCCGGCATGCTACCAAGACACTCCTACAGGTGTAAGGACAAGAGCCGACGCGGCTGCCGGCGTGATTGTGCGTGCAGAGTTCAGAGTCGTAAGAGGCGGCGCTGCAGCCGAGGTTGAAGGTGAAGGTGGTGGTATCGGAGACGCGGAATGGGTACTGGTGGAAGATGTTGAAGTCACCTGTGCATGGTGGCTGATGCCATTCGTGAGAGGGAAAATGGAACAGGCGCACCGGGACATATGCTCCAAGATCATGGAGAAAGTGGAGATGGAGCACCGACAAAGAGCTGTTGCTGGTGTTGAATTTGGTGGCCGATATAATGTGGAGAGCCCGCACAGCGGCAGAGGCAGGATAAGCCCGGACACAGCGTTGCCTAGGTTGCCTCCAAAGGACTCAACCCAACGAACAAGGGTTGCTCACGAGGTTGATGCGCAAGAGACGCAGGGGTTAGAGATAGGGGAGTTTCGGCCGGAAAAGATCACATACCAATAGCGACAGGCCTGGCGATGACAGAGTCTGCTAATCAGCCTACTTGATGTTTGATACCACAATTTCAACGCAGAAATGACGATACCAGATTGTTCTCTTCCGACCAATGGCTCAAATCTCCCTCTCCCTCCGCTGTCAACACCTCCCTGATCCACCCCACTTCACCCTCCGTCAATCGCGCCACATCGAGGAAGTATTCTTTCGCTCCTCCCCAGCTTCTCATCATCTCCGCTAGCAAGGCTTCAACACTCTCCATCTTCGTACCTATCATCCTCTCACACTTCTTCTTGGCCTCAACTTTCCCTAGCTCGGTGAACGCGCCTTTCGCCAAAAGCTGTGAGATATTGATGTTGCGCGTGGCAGCAAGATCAACTTCGGAGAGGGTATATGCAGCGACAATGTGCCGGACCGAGATATTCAACAGGAGAAGGAGCAGAGCGATGAATACTCCAGTACGATTGGTTATTCCCGGCGGTGCAATGAATGAGAAGAGCTGGAGGTAGTCCTGCTGACGATGCTGAAGTGGTGGCGATTCATGGGTGCTCCCGATATCAATATCTCGATGAATGCAGTATCAATATCCTATCACGACATCAAGTCCCCAGTTTCACTCTTCTTGCGATTCGTGCAGGATATAGCATACCTTTATATCCTCGCTAGCACACATTGCGTATCGTCTCTTCGCCTCCTTCTCTCCGTCTCCTCCTTCCCCGTCCCCTTCCCTCTGTTCAAAAAACAGGCACCCGAATCCTGTCTATACACTACTGCCGCATATTTCGTAATCCCAACTTCTTAACTTGCGACGCATTCCTGATGTCGAAATCAGTGCGTATACTCAGATCAACAAGCTTTTGATCCCAACGCACGTGCTTTTGTGTAGGTTCGGATGCGATGGATATTAGCCAGCCGCCGCAGGGAGGGGATGCGGTAGGTAATGATGCAAATAAGATAGGTAGTATGTTGCGCTTGTTCCCCGGTAAGATACGCTATGTGAAGTTTAGTTATGCAGATGTGCAGTGAATACGGAAAGATCCTTGCAGTAATATATACATGCTCAGACCTTGTTGCGCACTATACGAGCATCTTCATTTATAAATTTTGCAGCACGACCTAGTCGCAACTCTGTCTTAGCTACGTACAAGCCTGCTTTGACTTGTAGACTTATTGAGCGGATTTTTTGTATACTAAAGTACCTTGTATATACTCCGTGCAAAACAATTGTTCCTTGGACGACTTCAATGCGGCCTGTGAAGGTAAAAAGGTGGCTGTAACCATCCGGAAGCAAAGTATTGCTACGCCGAGTGGCGAGGTATCGACTGTATCGTTTTGCGTATAACGATCAGGCTCGATGGTGTCACACGGCTGGGTGACAACCTTTTGATTGGAACATGTGCTAGGGAGGGACATGTCTGCTCTCGACCAACGACTCATTGCTGTCATCGTTTCTTCATTCTCCCAAAACGTCAGGACTCGGAGGCTAGACTGATTGCAACAAAACGTCATCTTGTGCCGAGTCATTTTGTGGCCTCTGCGTCTTCCTTGTTGTTAAGAAATAGTCATCATGGTCGCACCTACATGCATCTAGTCACGCAGCTGTTGCAACCGCACGTACTACGGGCCGCCTACAGTACGTACCACGGCTAATGTGAGCAGTACGTACTTGCTAGTGAATTGAAACGTAGCGTACCAGAGCTCAGAATCTTTCGGCAAACTCAAGGCTGAGTCGACCAGATTCCGCGGGCCGTTACAGTAAGTGACTGTCAAGGTTGGGAAGTTGGGTCCTGATGGGCAAGACTTTAGTACCAACTACGCAAAAGTGACTATTCTGGACGCGCGATCGCTGCCGATCGCTAAATATAGCATGCCGGACAACGTAGACTGTGAAAAACGTCACGTAGAATGCCGCTGGGGCTTTATTCTGTCTTTTACTCTATGTGCAAGCACGAACAGGGCGCGTTGCTCCACAGGCAGTAGCTGTTTTACTTGGCAGAACATCAGCAGATCAAATCCAATTCAGTGGAGGTGTGCGGGGTAAGAAGTTGGGGGTTGGGGGCGCGGAACGACGGGGGGAGAAGAGGGCGTGTAAGGCAGTGTATCATATTCGGATGATTTTGTGAGGATTCTCGTCGTTTCGTATTTTTTTCCCTCTGTTGCTGGAAAAAAGTTGGCGATTTTTTCTCGGAAGTTTGCCAAGAGTTGTTCATGATAGGTTAACTCGAATAAAAGTCGTTCACCCGAACCGTGTAACATGTTGAAATTCGTTGATGTTGTTCGACATATCTCACGTTTGAGCATCGACGATGCTGCAAGCCGTTCTGTCTTGTGTAGCATTACAGGCTGCGACTTTCTGAAGAAGTATGCCTAGCGCTGACTTGCTGCGTGATGCTCAATCTTGACGATTGTCAGCTCTGCTCTACAATTAGGTAGCTGACTAATACACCTAAGCTTTCAGGAATCTCCGATGGCTGATCTTTGAATTGAGGATCTTGCATCATCAATTGTGATGTGTCAGAAGTACCTGAAGAGCAGAGAAAGAGACATGCGATTCTCATCATTTGTGCGTACAAAGGTTTATGCTGGTGCATTTGCATTTTACTCACTGCTTAGCTTTTGCCGCCTCTCCCTTTTCCTTTTTCTTCTTCTCAATCTCCGCCAACTTCTGCGCCTTCTTCATGGCGTTCTTCGTCATTGGCTTGCCATCAGCATCTAGCATTGGCGTCTCACCAGCCTCCTTCTTGCCCTCCTCCTTCTCGACTTTCTTTGTTGGGTTCGGATTACCCTTCCACTCAAGCTTCCTCGGCCGCAAGAACTCTTCCAATACCTCGTCTGTGACCTTTGCGCGCGATTCCTGGAACTTCTTCACGTATGCGGTCATCATGTTGATGCACTCCTTCTTCATGTCTCCAGTGAGAAGGGTGCCAGCTCGGTATTCATCGGCGAGGCGGAGTAGCTTCTCGTCGTCTTCTTCAAAGTATGCGAGGTATTGGTACGGTACATCGATATCTGGGTTTCCGCCCTTCTCTCTGTGGAGCTCCATTGTCTCCTGGCCGCCGGAAAAGGCGTGGCTGTTGATCTTCTTCTTGACTTGCTTTTCGCTGTCGCTCATGAAAATGGCCGAGTTGGGATTTGACGCGCTCATCTTGCCGCCTGCGCCCTGCAGCGCGGTGAGGAACTTGGAGTGGATGAGTGCGGGCTTTGGTGTAGGGTGGTCCATTCGGGTGCAGTTCTCGCGGACAAGGCGGAAGTAGGGATCTTGGTCGATTGCGCAAGGGATGAGACATGGTATCGCGGCGAGCTTTTTCGAGCGCTTGTAGGTCTTGGTGTCTTGGCCCCAAATAAAGGGATATGAAGATGCGAATGCTGCAACGCACTGCTTCGCGGCGAATGCGTTGCTCCCGATGTTGGTGGATCCGTGGAAGCCGAATGCGCCGCGCACTTGGTTGTTGGTAATGAGCTTCTCGAACTCGGTGGTGTTCAGGCTAAAGTGTCTGTTGAAGCCAGAGGTGAAGAATTCCGAGTCGATGTACATGAATGTCTTCTTGACGTCGAAGCCGACCGAGATGACGTCCTTTGCATTTGAGCGCGCGAATTCGTACACCTCTTCCTGCTTCAGCTTCTCTTTGAACAGGAACTTCTCGTCGTCGGTCAGCATGATGACCAGTGGAACGTCGAAAACATCTTGCAGCCACTTTGTGAACTCGAAGGGAATGGTGTGCCCAATGTGCATGGCATCACTGCTCGGTCCGCGCCCGGTGTACAGCAGAAAGTCGTCGCCACGTTCGTACGTGTCCAGGATCAGCTCGAGGTCGCGGTGCGAGAAGAAGAGCCGCCGCCGCAGCCAACGATGCGGCTTGTGGCCGGTGACGCGCTCGAAGCGCTCGAGGAGAGCATCGTCTATGAGTTTTGTGGCCCACTTGTGTGATATTGCGGCGTAGTCGAACTCGAGGACATTGCCGTCGGCGTCGGTGGCGGCTTGCACGTCCCAGGGATTGATTTCTTGCTCGGTGGCTTTAGCGATAGACTCGCCCGCGGACTCGTCCAGGTGGAGGGCGGCCACAGAGGGCGGTTGTGGCTCGGTCATGGTGTTTCTCCGCTGCGTGCGGGGAGAAGATGTTGCAAGAGCTAGAGGACATCAACCCCGCCGTGCACCGCCCCAGCTGCGCCACGCCTCCCATTGGTCAGGACTGCGCCACGTCTCTCATTGGTCAGGGCTGCGGCGGCTTCTCCGCAGTCCTTTGAGGCAAATCTCGTGCGCAATGGTCATGCCAACATGCCGTCACACCACGCCTCGCACCACTTCACCCTCCCACGCCGCCCCAAACCGCCTGTTCGTTGTCCGCCAGTGCAATCCAATCGCGCAAAACAATGCAAGCCCCCCACCGGACATAGTCGCCCGCGATACAGGTTGCTTTGAGCTCCCTCGTTGCTTACCTCAGCCGCCTTCTCCGCATCACCAGCATCACCAGCATCACCAGCATCACCAGCATCACCAAGCAGCCTTGCAGGCGAGAAACCCCCACATCGCAGACCGAATCCAATCGCCACAATGGTCAAGTTTTACTCGTCCTCGGAGACATACCCGTACCCGTTCCCCGCCGTCACGCTCGCATACTTCCTCCGCTACCCGAACCCCTACTCGACGCACGTCCTATCCACCGACACCATCGCGCGCAACTTCGACCCCGAGACCCAGCGCCTGACAACCATCCGCCTGCACCTCAAGCGCTCCAAGCTGCCCGCCGCCGTCCTCAAGCTCCTGCCTCGCTCGCTGCTCGGCGCTTCTGCCACCGGCGACACGCAGACGTTCATTCTCGAGAAGTCCGTCGTCGACGTCAAAGAAGGATGGATGGACACGGAGAGCCGCAACCTCGAGTGGACCGGCGTCCTCAGCGTCGTCGAGCGTCAGAAGTTTGTCCGCCCGAACCCGAGCACGGGCGGCGACGACGCCGGGATCTGGCAGGGCATGGAAGGCGCAGCTCGCAGACACGGCTTCATCAATTTCGGCGGCGCCCGAGTCGAAGATTCCGGCAGCGGGTCCACCGACGTCACTTCCTCTGTCACGCTGCACTCTCACATTGGCGAGGCGTGGAAGAAGAAGCGCGAGGCGGCTCGTGAAGGCGCTGCTGTTGAGGACGACCAGCCGCAGAAAATGGGCTTCTTGAGAAGCTGGGGCACCGCGGCGTTGCAGCGCAATATCGAGAAGATTGGCCTTACGCGCGCACAGCGCAGTCAGCCGAATGCGCGCGAAGGCATGAAAGTCGTGCTGGAGCGCATGCGCGAGGGCGGGCTGGTCGCTGTGCTGGAAGGCATGAGACGCGATCGAGAAAATATCTTAGCCGGACGACCGCTGGCAGTGAGCAACAGGACGGGCAGGGACGACAAATAAAGCATGATATGGACGGCATGTATGATGATATAACATTTAGCGATGGCGTATTGGTTTCTCCCCCTGCCCTTTCATTTCGACGGCCTCGAAGTTTCTGTCTGGGGTGGACTTTGTATCATTTATGCACCATGTGCAATTCCTTAGTTTGTCACAAATATCTGTATCCGCAACACCAACACCAACAAAACTCCTCGCAGCAAGTCAAACAACACCCAAATGAACCGAAAAAAAATAAATCCCAAAAAAACATGCAAACTCCATCACGTGCCAAAACAAGACGGTGGGTATCATCATATACGTGCTCCATGCCCATCCCTCGCCCCTCAACTATCCCAAATAGGCCCATACGCCCTCCCCCCTCTTCCCTGCACCCCGCTCACAACCCTCCCCGTAACCACCTTATTACTCAACACAAACACAGCATCGACCTTGCACGCCCTCCTCTCGCGCTCCACCATGCCCAGTAAATCCACCCTGCCCAGCGCATCGCTGTCCAAAACCACCGCATCCGCGTCCGCCTGTTTGACTAAGTCCAGTATCTCCTGGCCGTAGGTATCTCGCGGGGAGCGGGTGGACCAAATCAAGCGTGCGAATTGAGTGGGCGGACGTTCGAGGAGACTAGATAGCGCGGGGCCGATGCCCGAGCCCGTGGTGAGGATGAGGATGCGGGGGAAGAGGAGGGAGAGGGAGAGGACGCCTGCTTTTGGGTGTGGTTTGGTCCAGAAGGTGAGGGTTGTTGTTTGCGTGTCTGCGGTTGAGGGGCGTTGGGAGCGCAAGTGCTCGAGCTGGGCGTGGGCGATGATTTGGCGCGTCCAGTCGCCTGCGTTGGAGACGACTATGCTTGCTCCCTGCTTGTTTGCCGCTGGGGGGTTTGAGGGGAGGGAGGAAGGGAGGAGAGTTGTCGTGGCTGGAAAGGTGGCGAAGGGATGCCATTCTTTCAATGGCGACGAGGAAATCGATAAGCATGAGAAGCGGTGGACTCGGTTTGCGAAACTGAGGCGGATGGCGTGGGAGGAAAGGATGTGTGCGGTGAATGTCCAGCGGCGGATCCGGAGCCAGGGGTATATCAGCAGGCAGCTGATAGCGATGAGGTTCCAGAAGGTCGGGTCGTGGAGAAGAATCTTGGTGGCAGAGTTTCGTGGCGTAGAATTGTGAGCTGTGAGAAGGAAAAGTTGTGCCCAAAATAAGCCGATGCATGACCAGCCTAGGAAGCGATGCGTCATTTCAAAGGTGTTGTGGTGTTTTGCTCGTAGAGTGGGGTAAGATAGGACTAGAATCATCAGGAGGACCAAGAGAATGATGGCTGTGAGGATCGTGATGTACCAGGAACATGCTTGTCTCAAGAACATCCTGCATATTGTGACTGTGAAGACAAGCCACCAGAGTGTTCCGGCGACGGCTGCGCCGCTGTGGATTCCGCCGTAGCAGTATACCCTCGCGACCATTGTGCGGATCCACAAGGGAACGGACCAGGGTACTAGCCATGCAGTCCGGAAGAGCAGGTTCACGAGGTAGTCTTGTCTCATGAGAATTGCGAGAAGAAAATTTGAGGATGCGAATGCTGCAAGCGTCGTACTTGATTGTTCCTCGTCGACATCTTTTGACTGATATTTGCGAAGAAGTATCAAGCCTCCAATTACGTTGACACCGAAGACGAATGTGAAGAGTCGACGGTATACGTTGAAGATGGTGTATCGGAAAATTCGGAAGACCCGGACATGCCGCCGTATTGGTTGATGGAATGAGTAATGTTCGGTTTCGGCCCATTCTCGATCATGCTTGTGAGATTCAGGCGAGTACCAGGTTGATGTATCGCTGAAGTTTTTGCTTCGTGGTCGAGTGGGGTAAACAGCCTTTTCCAGATCGAGGACCTCGTCGTACGCTGGTGGTAATGTAAACTGACTCGGGTCGAAGTCGAGTGCCGGAAACGATGGCAGTGGAAGTATCAAAGCACCATCACTCGCGTGTCCATCACATCGGCCACCTCTTTGAGTCCGTCTTTCCCACCAGCCCTGATACTGGCAAGCCTTGACCGAAAAAGTGTGCATTCCGCGGTACCTGTATGACTCTGTCAAATGCAACAGACCGGTAGAAAACAAATCGCCCATATAGGTGTGTCGTGCGAATCTAATCTGGACAAGTCCGTTACTTATACTCGTTGGTCTTGCAGGCACAGCTCCACATTTTCGGATCAGAGACACGACAAGCCCCAGTTTGCGCAAACCCGGTCCGACGCTAAGACATGCTCCATGGTGGGCTGAGGCAGCAAGGAGAAGGAGTGACGAAATGAGAGGGACACAAGAACGAGTGGGTAAGATGAGTTTTGCCTCTGCGCCCACGGTGTTTCCATGCCAGATCGAGGGTATGCGGTTTGAGCTTCCCACGTGGAATGCATTCTGGGTGATCACGGCAGATAGCGTGCATATCGGAAAGTTTCGTCAATGCCTGTCGAGGCATGGCACGCCTGTCACAGTGTCGTAAGTGGTTGTGTGCGCCGCATAGAAATACAGGTATGGCAATTGCGACAGAAATCGGTTGTGGACAAATGCAGAATCATGGCATGTTTTGTTTCGATTGTTCTGGTTAGCAGTGTTTGTGGATACCATCGTGCGCTTCTCAAGCCTACTCTAGACAACACGGGCATTCCAGGGTGCTTGGCGTCACCTACCATATCGTTCCTAGTGGTTGCCCATCCTGGTACGATGCAAGACTGTTGCATACGGCCGGCTGCGGAAGTACTGACTGAGGCAAATATGGATGCTGGCGGCAAGCGCAAAGCGTATTAGTATGCGGGGCCAAAGGTATCGCAGATCAAGTAGCGTGCGCGCTTGTGTCCCTGGGAGGTTCTGCAAGGAGCGCCACTGTTGCTAGTAGCCGTTTGAGGGCGAGTGTGCGGTTGACGCTCTACTTAACAGAGGTTAGCTGGCTCAAAGGACCACTGGCGATGTAATTTGGCCATGCGTGCTGCGAGAAGTGAACCCGAACCTCATGCACAAACTCGTAACACACAAATTAGTCCATACCAATGACATACATGTTCTGAGATCTCGACGGCTAGTGCTGCACGTAAAGCTGTATTGAGAGGCGCGTCGACCATGCAGGACAAAAAGGTACTGACGCACCTTCGTGTTGAGGCGTGCGCCGGTGCATGTTTTCCTCCCTCAACCGGGTAGCTGGGACCTGATGAGCCAGGACTGTTGCACGCAAGGGGTGATACACTCGGCCCAATCCGGATGTTTGGCGTCGTCGCGCAGCGAGGAGGGAGGTGATCTGTGATACAAAAACAAACAGAGATTTCAAATTCATGCATCCCTTCCGGATGTAGCCATGACGTTTCGGTACGTTGCCGGTTTGGACTGGAGAAGCATGCATGTTGCGACGTCGTGCAACCTGTAAATAGTCGTTGTACGACTGCACGCAGTTTGATTAGCGTCCAAGGGACTAAACGTCCGAGAGTGTCGATCCGGGGTACTAGGCCCGAACACGACAGGTATCGAGTTGCTGAGTTGAGTAGGCCTTGGTCTGGATGAGAGTCTGCTGAAGCTTCCTATCTCCTTCGGCTCCTTATTTCATGTCAGCTGTGGTCATACCGAAATTCTAAAGGTCATGGTAGGCAGGGCACTTTGATCAATTGGTTGAAAGTCCGCACTGCCAGGCTTCTGCTGTAGACATCCAGTCATGTAAGCTAGCGGAGAAGAGACCAAAAATGACGTCTATCCAGTGAAATGTGGACAAGAAGTTGCAGACCAAGTGTCAATCGCAGATACCCGTTTTGAATGCGGCGTGAGACTGTTGCTCAAAGCCAACGCCGCATGCTTTCGGCGTCGTTTTGCAGTGAGTCGCTATGCGCCATGTTCATCGCCTGTGACCCTGTCCACCCTGCTGTGATTACGCTGCATTGACCTGCCCGTCGGACGCGAAGTGCATACTTCCTTCGTCCGTGTACACGCTCTCTGGCCTAACGTCGAGGTCCTGCACCTCCTCGATCTTGAGTTGGCGGCGTTCTAGCATAGCCTCAATCAGTAGAAGCGAGATCCGATGGTTGACCGTGAGTGCAAGCTCCCGCCACAAGCCCGGGTCAAGACACTCGGCAAGCGTGCTGATGACCAGGTCAAGGAGTCGTTGCGGGCACTTGGTGTCCTTGAGCACATGTGAGAACACAACTTGGACAACGTTGTCGGTGGCTGTGGCTTTAGCTGGCGTAGCGCTTTCCGGGTTGGCACGAGAATCGAGGCCGAGCAGCTGCTGCAAGGTACGACCCTCTGAGAAACCGGCTTCGATCATGCCTTCGGTCTCGGTCAACAGCTTAGCAAGGCACTTCTGCGCAAGGACTGCCATGCCTAAGCTGACCGCTAGGGCATGTATAGAGTATCTGAAGGGGAACGGGATTAGCGGCTTCCAGGTTTCGTGTCTTGGTGAGATGATATGGAGCTTGGGCTGTCGCGGAGATTTCATTCTAAGGAGCAGAACACTTACAGATGTTCAGCATCTTCGAAGTTCAGGACGCCACAACAATAGATCCACTGAACGAGCGACCTCACGACTCTCGCTTCGGAGGTCTGCAGAATGATGCGTCCCTGTGCTGCTGCTTTGATTGGCTTCGATCCGGCTACTTCTCTTTCGGACTGTTTGATCGACCGCAATTTTTCCGAGAGACATTTGGCTACGGCATATACACCCTTGGACTGCAAGCCTTGGAGCCGCGACTGCACACTCATGCCTGGAAGATCCTTCTTGGATAGCATCCCCTTGGCCTGCGGTGCGGTGACGTTCTTTTTGGTAACTTGGTCGATAATGGCGTCATCAACGAGCTGCTGTATGCCTTTACGATAGGTTCTGAGTGGGTAGTTTTCGTGGACCTCGACGATCAAGGGGATTGCCTGCGGGGATATTTAGCCAAGTGCAAATGCGGCGGATGGCCAGGAAGTCATTTGAGCAAGTCATATACCTGTCTTTCCTTGTGCAACTCCTCGAAATCCTGGCACGATAGTCGTGGATGAATGAAGTCCTTCAACTGCTTTCGCAGCTTATCTGCAATGATGTACGACTCTCGCAAGACTTCTGCACTCTTGAAGTATTTGATTAAGCCGTCGCTGTGGCAGCACAACATTTCCTTGTGAACGACCTTGCGCTCTCTGAGATTCTTACCATACTCGAGAGTGATTTCCGTCTCCATCAACATCCTAGAAATGAGGTCAGTAAAGGCTCAGAAGTCGAGTGACAAACACGGTTCCTACTGGAAGGGCTGAAAGTTGCCTTTGGCATCCGGATCGATGAGCTGAGCGTCACTTGGGCTCTGCGCGCGCTCGCTTTCTAGCCCTGAGCTCGATGGAGTCATCTTGCGTGGTGTAGTGTTCACCTGCTGTTGGCGAAGAGTGGAAGAAGCACGTTCAGACTTATCGAGAGCCTCAGTCGTTGCTCGTGATGCTACCGACGCTGCTGGGGCTGACGCTCGCTCTGACGCCACGCCGTGGTGTTCTTGCGGTCTGTCGTTGTCGTTGTTGTTGTTGTTGTTGTTGTTGCCCATTGTGAAAGGCTCAGAGAACAGAGAGATGAAGAGTGTGAGGAGGAGCGAGAGAAGGGCAGAGAGAGGGTCTATAAGAGCTGCTGAAATAGCAGACGATGCAGGCCAATCTCACCTGAAGCCATGCACCCATGATGGCGATGATGCCTACGCACCCACGATAATGATGCCAGGTGAGAGAAGCACACAGTCGACCACTTGGTGACTGGTCTTGTGATGGCATGAGCTGCCATGGTGAGCAGACGGGTGAAGGCCAGAGGTGGGGGCGGCATGCGAACATCCGGATCCGGACAAGCGCCGACCCCACTAGGGGCACTAGTCACGGCAACTGCCGGGCGGTAACAAATGCCCCAACACGAGCCGACGCAGAGCCAACAGCGCGTCGTCATGGCCAGCTTCAACCGCGAGCGCGTCGAACACGCGTTGAACGAGCTGATTGTGCGCATTGTGCGCGAGGATGCCGCCGACAGCGAGGAGGGGGCGAACCAGCGCCTCGACGCGGCCTTTGAGGCTGCCATGGACGCGCTGGTCGCGGCGGGGGACCCTCCCCTCGCGCCCGACACCGCCCACATCGCGGGCCTGATAGACGGCCGCAGTAAGCCAGGCCAGGCACGGCGCTGAGACGAGCACTAAGCGCAGACAGTCGCCGCCAACAACGACGCGCCCACGCGCGCCCGCTTCCACGGCCTCGTGCAGCGCCTCATCGCGCAGCCCGTCCTCGACCAGAAATGGCGCATGCTGCACTTCCTCGACGCGCTGTCCGGCCTGCCGCTGCCCGCGCCGCCCTCGAAGACGCCCCCGCCCGCGCCGCCCGCGAAGAAGCCCCCGCCCGCCGCCACCCCCGCCCCCGCTGCCCGCGCCCCCGCCGTCACCAGCCCCGCCTTCCGCGACGCCTTTGCCCGCCCCGGCCTTGCCCAGCTGCCTGTCAACACCGGCCCGCCCACGGCGGCCGCCCGCCAGGCGCCCGTGTCTGACGAGCCCGCGCGGCGCAGGCAGCGGCCGGCGCAGGAGAAAGACACCAGCACCCCCACGGCGCCGCTCGCCGACATGGGCCCCTCGGAGCCGGCGCTGCTCCGCGACCTGCCCTTCACGCTGCAGGGGCTCTCCTCGGCCACCCTGGCCTTCCCCTCGGCCACCGCCCTGCAGCTGCCCCCGAACCTGCCCGTGCCCGTCATCGGCCTGCTGCACACCCTCGCCGAGCCCGCCCTCCTCTACCGCGGGCTGGCAGAATTCGTCGACGCGCCGGACGGTGGCCTTGTCGCGCAGAGCTTCCGCTCCGCCCTGGCCACAGAGCTGCGCGCCTATCTGGGCCTGGTCGCGACGCTGGAAGGCCAGATCAGGAGGGCTCTCGCACAGCTGAGCGAAGGCCCGCCGCATCAGGGCCTCGGCAAGGCCGGCGTCACGCTGAAGCGGTGCATGATCTGGGTCAGAGAACCGACCATGGGCCTTCGGCTGATGCGCGTCATGGTGGAGGACTCGAACACGAAAAAGGGCGGCCAGCTCATTGCCCTGATACACTCCTTCTCTCTCAACCACGGCGACCCCTACGTCGTGGCCTTTGCCGAGCGCCTCCTGTCCGATGTCACCCGGCCCTTCTACGACATGCTCCGGCAATGGGTCTACGACGGTGAATTGTCCGACCCCTTTGGCGAGTTCTTCGTGTCCGAGCAAAGCGAAGACGACATCATGGAGGCGAATGGAACCGAAGGCAAAGGCGGCGCGACCAGCGTGTGGGAAGACAAGTACACGCTCAACAGCAGGATGGTGCCAACAATCGTCACTGAAGACTTTGCCAAGAAGGTGTTTCTGATTGGCAAGACGTTGAACTTCATTCGCTACGGCTGTGGCGATGCCGCATGGGTCGACACCTATTCGAAAGAAGCCTCAAAGGAGCTGCAGTACGGCGACACGGCCAACCTCGAGCGCTCCATTGGCGACGCATACAAGACGACTATGGCGCGCTTGATCCATCTCATGGCCAACAAGTTCAAGCTGTTCGACCACCTACAAGCACTGAAGCAGTACATGCTGCTTGGCGCGGGTGACTTCATCGCAGTCCTGATGGAGTCGCTGTCCTCGAACCTCGACCGCCCAGCGAACACACAATACCGACACACTCTCACAGCTCAGCTCGAACATGCTGTCCGCAACTCCAACGCTCAATTTGACACATCGGATGTGTTGCGCAGACTGGACTCCCGCATGTTAGAACTGTCGCATGGCGAAATCGGGTGGGACGTCTTCACGCTCGAGTACAAGATCGACGCGCCTGTCGATGTCATTGTCACACCTTTTGGCTCAAAGCAGTACCTCAAGGTCTTCAACTTCCTGTGGCGAGTCAAGCGAGTCGAGTTCGCGCTTGGTTCGACGTGGCGCCGATGCATGACTGGTGCGCGTGGCGTACTAGGCACTGTATCCGACAAGGTCGGTACAGACTGGAAGAAAGCACGCTGCGCCATGGCCGAAATGGTGCACTTTGTCAATCAACTCCAACACTACATCCTCTTTGAAGTCATCGAATCCTCCTGGATCGACCTCCAAAAAGCACTCAACAAACCCGAAAGCACACTCGATGACATGATCGAGGCCCACGCAAGATATCTCAACAACATCACCCGCAAAGGTCTCCTCGGCAGCTCAAGCATCGACTTCACCGGCCAGCTTCACGAACTGCTGAAAACCATGCTCGCATACAAGGATGCAGTTGACGGTCTCTACTCCTTCTCCGTCGCCGAGTTCACCCGCCGACAAGAACGTGTTGCGAAAATCGAAACCCGCACCGCAGCCGGTCGATGGGGCTTGACTGAACGCGACGCAGCCACCTCTTCCTCCGACCCTTTTTCCACACATTCTCGCAAACCTTCTCGGCAAGCGGATCCCGATTCGCCTTTTCCTCCACCACTCCTCAAAATCGGCACCGCGGGCTCAGGCGAGGACGATGTTCTCCCCGCGCTGCAGAAACGCTTGGGCCACTTGGTTGAAGAGTTCAGAGCACGGATCTGTAGCTTGCTAGGTGATCTCGTGCACTCTCCGGACGGAGAGTTGAAGATGCTCGCTGTGAATATCAATTTCAACGAGGTGTACAAGCCGGAACGAAGAAGGCGCAAGGGCGAGAAGAAGAAAGATAAAGACGGTGGTGGGTTAAAGGAGACGCCGAAAACGGTAGCCACGCCGGTGCCGGCGTAGGATTGGTGTAGGAACCGTAGCCGAAGCAGTGGTCCAGCGTTAGGCAATGTTGCGATACCTGATATTTGACGATATACCTTGCCAAACCAAGTCCTTTTACCAAAACATGGCGGGTGTCTTTCATTCGTGGCCCTGCCCGTGCTACACTGCAACTACTATCATAACTCGTCATGCATGTGGCTCACGCCGTGGCCGCCGTTTCACACCAATCCAGCGTATCATTTATTCCTTGCGGTTCGCGCCTCGCATGAATCTTTTTTTTTTTGAAACTAGCACGTCCACGTCTCCTCGTGACAACGACATCGATCAGTGAATGCCCATGGCTACATGATCATTGACGGTGTGGTGTGGAATTTCTTTTTCTTTCTCCGACTGCGCTGTATATGTACGTTGTACCTACATTTCAACACGGTATCTCGTTGGCTTTGGCTCGGTGAAGGGAAGCGGCATGGACTGGACTCGACTCACGGAGCTGCCTCTAGTTATCGTGCCACCTGCGAGTGTAATCGGCCTGCGAGATTTTAGCTTCGTGCTGGAAGAAAAAGTGTGTTGTGTAGGGACCGTAGGGTGGGAGCTTGTCATGTAGTATGGCAGGCACCACGTTCTATTTCTTTGTTATTTTCTTTGGCCTTTTT
Source organism: Ampelomyces quisqualis (assembly GCA_018398575.1). Lineage (NCBI taxonomy): Eukaryota > Fungi > Ascomycota > Dothideomycetes > Pleosporales > Phaeosphaeriaceae > Ampelomyces > Ampelomyces quisqualis. The sequence continues at coordinate 2,822,927 of JAGTXZ010000005.1, forward strand.
GCCAAGAGCGTCCGAGTTGCGGAATTGTCCAACGCGTAGCAGATGTGCGGGATGGGATGTGTTTCCCCAGTTAAGTGCCTTGATTCGAGAGTGCTGCTCGGTCAGAGATTATTTGGGGCCCTTTGGAGGCTTGCGTCTACTCTCCCGTGTTCGCTGCTATGTGTCAGATCTCGGCTTTCGTGCTTTCACATGTTCGTGCGTTGACATACTGTCAAAGTGTCATGTGTCCTTGGTTACACTGCAGATGTACCGCAGTGTAAGTAAATCTCACGGCAGCAATTATAGTCCATCACTCTGTTACCAACCGTTCTATGGCGTTGAGAGCAGACGCGTTGATTGGGCAGTAGAACTGCGCTCTTATTGCCTAGAAGAATGTTGTCGACACGTGATAGTAACATTAGCAGAACATTAAAACCTTTTGCTAACCACTGCGCATAGTCCGCCGCTAAGAAACAGTAGATAATTACTTAAGCTCTTATGAACTACAATTATAAATATTCCAAATACGTGAAATGTAGCCTTCGCCTCAGCCTTAGGTAGGTGGTAGCAGTAAAGCTTAAAATATTACATTACTATTAATACATATGCCTATCTAATAACTTTAGCTTCAGCTTTAAAATTCCTTAAACCCCTAGGTATATCTACTAAGTGTAGTACCTAGGTAACCTTACTAATTATCTTATAGTCTAATTAAGCAGATAGTAGACTAAAGTTGTCTATATACTTACCTAGTAAGTTTAATGTTAGTATATAGACTACTAAATAAGAGAAATAGAGCTAATTCTAAAGTTACTGTTAGATATAGAGTTATTATAAGAGACAGTAAGACATATAGTTACTATAAGATACACACTGTAGTATAAACGCAGTGTTAAATACCCTGCGTAGAATTGTGTAAAAAAACCTTATAGAATTCCCTCTAAAAACACTACAAAGTTGTCTATATTTATAGAGTTTAGGTAAATTTACATAGTAAATATACACTATTTTTAACTTTGTTATTTCTTTTTTATTTATTTCTTTTGCGTCTTTTTACTTACCTTGCCTCTTTATAATACGCTTGTATTAAGAGTAAGAAGTAACGCGCATAGGTTAAAATCTAAAGTTTAGTAAGTTTAAAACAAAGAGAGTATAAGAGGTTTATATAGCAGTAAAGTTATAGGATAATAATAGTAGTATAGGTAGAAGTAAGTTAATTCCTGTTCTACAACTTTAGTGCAGAACTACCCTTTTATAGATATAACTAGACGCGTGTTTTTATAACTAGAATATACTAGGTCTGCGCTAGTGTAGCGCTATTAAGACGCTAAGGCAGCTGTACGCGTTCTACGCGTAAAGACACTAGAGTAGCATTATTATAGCGCAGGCGTATTACTGCGCAACTAATAGCTCTATACTATAGCATCTTTATAATTATTCTCTTCCTTCTAGAATTACTATCCTAGTAATTTGTATAACGTTAGGTCTTATTAGCGCATACCTAACATTATTGTTATAAGAGCTGTTATTATACTAAGGCTAAAACTCTAAGTAAATCTAAGAGGCAGCTAGTAGCTATAGTAATAGCAGAATTATAGCAGAACTTTGTATACCTAATCTTTTCTACTTCTTTAGTAACAATTATATTACTATTACTACTACACTATCTTCTAGCTCTATACTATTATAACTCTGTTGCTCTTATATTAATTACTATAAGCACTACGCCTATACTGCCTGCTACTTCTACTATCTCTATAAGTAGTATAACACTAGTGTTGTAATATTACTAACCTAGCGTTTAGGCTACGCCTATTACTTACTATAGTAGCATCTTTAATATTAAGCTAGCTAAGCTAGTTTACCTACGTTGTGCTAAGAGTCTAAAGATTAATAGTACAGCGTATAACTACGTCTCTAGCAGCCTATAGTATAATAGGTACGCCTATAAAAAGAAGTTCTACACTCTAGTACTACTAAGTTTTATTAAGAGCTAGAATACTCTATACTAGTAGTAGCAGCGCTTTACTGCTAATAAGGCTAGAGCAGACCTAGATATTAACGCGTAGAAGACAGCGTTGCGCTAGTAAACTACCTTAGTAGAGCTTTTCCTCTATAAGAAGGTAAAGTTTAAAAGTTACTATTAGCCTAAGAGTAATAAGATCTAGATCCTACAGGTTAAGGCAACTAACTACCTTTCTACTATAGTAGAAGGTATTCTTAATCTTCTACAGGCTTAAGTAAGTTATTTTTTCTTGTTTTTTGCAGTTACTACACTATTATTCTAATGTTGTCTAGGCTAATCTACTACTACTTAGTAAGGCTAACGCGTAGTCTAACTCTAACCTTAATTTAGAGAAGGCTGCTAGTAACTAGGGCTCTAATTCTAGGGGGCGTAAGAAGTAGAAAGAAGAGAGAGATAAAACCTCTTCTTCTTAGAGCTCTACTTCTACGCTCTTTTCCTCTAAAGGAAAAGGTAAGGCTAAGAGTAAGGCTAAGGCTAAGGCTAAGGCTAAGGCCCCTAAGAAATACTTAGCTAAGTCTTAGCTAACTAGGTAGCCTCTTTTTAAGCGCTCTGCTACTAAGAGTAAGCTAAAGCGCTCTTAACGCGCTGCTACTACGCTGTTAACTTATAAGCTAGTAAGTAATCTAAGTAAAGCTGCTGCAGAGAAGTAGAAAGGTATAAGAGAGGTTAAGAGAGAGGATAAGAAGAGTAGTAGAGGTAAGTTCTCTATTCCTAAGAACCTAGATAACAAAGACTTTCTAGAGTAAGCTAGTGTTTGTGCTTAGTTACGCTGCTTAGGCGCTGGCGTTGCGCTGCTAAGGCGCCTGGTTTTTTTTTTTCTTTTTTCTTTTTTTCTTTTGTTTTTCCTTTTGTTTTTTCTATATATTAATTTGTAATAATAATTAATCTCTTCTCTAGTTATACTTTTCTATAAGTAATTTATCTATATCTTTTTAATTAACCTACTTGTTATATTCTAGTAGCTAGCCTTTCTATTTAACTAGGTAATTTACTAAATATCTGTTGCGCTGCTTTGCTAGGACAGCTTTAACCTTATAGCGTTGCCCTAGCTTGTTGCTATTATCTAAGTTAATAGGCCTAGGTAGAGTTAATTCTTCTTCCTCTCTTAGCACAAATAGCTAGAGTAAGGACGTATAGAATATAGGGTAGACCTTTATATGTAATAAGAGTAAGATTCTAAAAGCTTATAAGCTAATTTACTTATTTACTAGAAAGAAGTCTATCTAGCGCAGCAATAGCTTTTTACTAGCGCTGCGTAGGCGCAAATGCTTTGTTAATAAGAAGACTATATCCTTTAGTTTAAACTCTTAGAGCCTATATTTCTTATTGTAATATTATTTCTAGTATTGCAAACTTTTGTTCTAGTAATTAGCTAAAGCGTCCTAAGTTTGTATAAGCTTCTGCAACCTTTCTCTAATGCTAGGAACTTTAGTAGGCGCTGTTAGCTTGCAGTTAAGGCGCAGGTAGAACCTATAGCAGGCAAAGAATAGAGATACTTCTAATGTAGCCTGTCTAGTATTGTTATATATAAACTCTACTAGTAACAGAAGGTGTACCTAATTATTAGGTTAATTGCCTACAAAAGCTCTTAAGTATTACTCTAGCGTTTAATTCTAACACTCTGTTTAGCTATCTGTTTACAGATAGAAGGTAGTACTAAGCTAGCGCTTTACCTTTGCTACAAAGTAAAAGTCTACTTAGAACTATAAAGTAAAGACACTTCTCTAGTCTAATATAATACCTTTAGGTAAGCTAAAGAATTGCACAACATATTCTAAAAACAGATCTACTAATTATAAGGTAGTAACTGTTTTCTATATAGGAATATACTTAGCTATTTTTATATACCTGTTAACTATAACAAGTATTGCGTTATATATAACGCTATAGCGCTTAGTAGGCAGTAGGTCTATAATAAAATCTATTATAATTTCTTGCTATAGTCTCTAAGGTTAGAGAAGCGCGTTTAACACGCTAGCAGGGCGCTACTTAAGCAACTTTATGCCTTAGCACACTAAGCAAGAGTTAATATACTTCTTAAGCTCTTTCTTAAGCCTAGGCTAATAGTAGTATTAGGCTACAAGCTTAAGCGTTTTAGCCTACCTAAAATAGCTAGTAAGTAGATTGTTATAATATAGCTTAAAAAGCTTAGCTCTAAGGGCTAGCTCTAGTAGAATATACAATTAGTCCTTAAACTAAAGGCTGCCTAAAGCGTTAAGCTTCTAGTGCCTTAGGCGTTTACTAGTGCCTTAACAGGCAGATACTAGGAATTTAACGTCCTTGCGTATTGCAACTACTTCTAGGTTATTTTGTTATACTTGTATATAGATTTTAAAGAAGAACTTAGAAAGTTTCTTATAAGCTAACTTCTTTAAGGCTGCAGCTCTTACTTATAACTGCGTAACCCTTTAGGCTATTACTAGTCTACTCTTAAGAATCTTCTAATTAAGGCTGTAGCTCCTAGCTGTTACCTTAACGCTGTGCGCTAGGCTTTGTAACTGCGTAACCCTTTAGGTTATTACTAGTCTACTCTTAGAGATTTCCTAATTAAGGCTGTAGCTTATAGCTGTTGCCTTAACGCTGTGCGCTAGGCTTATAGAAACATCTTTATTAAGATGTAGAGTGCCTACTTACTATTAAGCTATTGTCTAGCTTTTTACTAACACTAGCTCTTTACTAGGTAGCTTAGCTTAGGTTTCTACTAGCTGCAACTTCTTTTGCAGTACTAGCAATATATCTAATAGTTAAATATCTAGCGTATTGCTGTTGTCTACAAGTTGCCTTAAAAGCCTATCTACAGAATTTGTCTTTCTAGACTAATACTTAATCTTAAAGTTATAAGCAGCTAGCTTTATAGCCTAGCTAGCCTATCTCTTAGATAGAGTTAACGTGCCTATAAAGCTGCGTAGGTTGTTATAGTCTGTCTATATTTCTAACTAAACTACTAGCCTCTTAACGTAGTAGCACTAGTGCTGCACTGCTATAACAATAGTAAGAAGCTCTAGGTTGTATATATAGTAGTTCCTTTCTGCAGGCAAGAGCTTTCTTAACTAGAAGGCTATAGAGTACTAGTTCCTATCTACATAGAGTTAAGAGAAGATACTTACTACTCTCTAAATAGAGGCATTAGTTTCTAACTTAGATAAGAGTATATAATTATAGTGTTATAGAACAGGCATAGTTACAAACCTGTTATATAGCTAGCGCTTTACTTTCTCTATAGTATTAGGCTAGTTAAAAGAACCTAACTTCTTTCCTTAAACTAATCTTTTTAGAAGATTAGTAATTAGGCTAATAATAATAGAGAAACTTTATATAAAGCGTTAGTAGAAGTTTACAAAGCCTAAGAAGACTTAAACATCCTTAAAGAATGTTAGCGTAGGCTAGTTAATAACTGCGCAAACCTATTCTAGATCTATTATAACGCTATTAAGGCGCATAATAAACCTTAGGAACTTAACTTAGTTAGTAGCAAAGGTACACTTCTTTAAGTTAACAAAAAGGCTGTATTCTCTTAGCTTAGCAAGTACTTTTCTTACCTGTTCCTAATAATCCTCTCCTTTTTAAGAAAAGATTAGAATATTATTAAGATAGATAACGCAAAAGATATCTAAATACAAGGCTAAGGCTCTATTAATATACCTCTAAAACGTAGCAGGCGCGTTAGTTAGCCTAAAAGGTATAACTATATATTTAAAGTAGCTGTATTGCGTATAAAACGCTGTCTTCTACTTATTACCTTACTAGATTCTAATATAGTAATATGTGTTCTTAAGATTAAGCTTAGTAAACTTTACTAATCTATAGAGCTAATTAAGAGTCTCTCTAATTAAGGGTAGAGCTAATCTATTCTTCTTAGTAACTTAGTTAAGGCCTTAATAGTCTACGTAAAGGTGTAATATCTTATTCTTTTTAGGTATAAACAAGATAGGTACTTCTGCTAGGCTTATACTTTCTTAGATCTAGCCTAGGCTCTACGCTGTTACTAAGTAGTTACGTAGTATACTTAGCTCCTTTAGTAAAAGGTTATAGAGCAGCCTATATAGAGCTGTAGTTTCTTTCTCTAGCTTAATAGTGTAGTTGCCTTTATAGTGCTACAGCAGCGCATTAGTAGCGTTACTATTTGCAATATCTTTAAAATCCTTAAGTTTAATAGGCTACAATAGGTATTTAGTAGAAGAAAATTATAGACTGTCTACTAGGACTGCGTACACGCTTAGCTTATTATAAAGAAATCCTGCAAAGGTTTTTGTGTCTTTAACTCTTATTGTATTAGTGTTAAGCTTATAGCACTACTACTTTAACTTACAGTTAATAATAACGCGCTCCTCTTTTAGGCTTAGTAAACTTAAAATAACAGGTTGTACTATATTAGCAATCCTGTATAGGATAGTAGTAAAAGACTTAGTTACGCTCTAGTTGTCCTTTATTATTAGATAAGCTTAATAAGCGTAGAAGCTAGGCATAGTACTTAAGTTAGGTAAGCAGATAGTTAGTAGTATAGCGCTGTTAATACAAGAGAGATTTTTAAGTAAGGCAACTCTCTTATTAATAGTGCTAAGTTCTGCACTATAGTTAATTAGAATTTGTATAGGCTGCGCAGCGCTGTTATTACGCAGCGTTCTAAGTACTTTAATACAATTCTTTTATTATAGTAGAACTTAGGCTGTTAAGGAAGAGACTTCTCTTAGGCCTACTTGTTTTTTATTTGTATTGCGTTTGAACTAGTAACAGAAGAAAAGCTATTAAGCCTTAATCTATACTTTCTAGCCTAATAGCCTATCTTGCTATAATAGTAGCAGGCGTTAGTTAGCTTTAGGCTTAGGTTTATAGTGCTAGCAACACAACGTTATAGAGCTGTTGCGTCTAGTTTAGGCTATAAAGTTTTTCCTATACTAGGCGTTCTATATATATAATAGTATAGTAATAGTATACTACTACTATAGCGCAAGTTGTCTTCTAGCGTTATAGTACGTTTAATAAGTTCTCTATAGGTAGTAGAAAACTTAGTGTAGTTAGAGAGAGCTACTCTAATCTTTAGGTAGAGTTTACTGTACAAGTGTATTACTAGGTGTTTCTACTTATAAGAGAGATTTACTTAATTTTCTAAAGTAGATAAATAGGCTGCAAATTTGTTTACTGTTTAGCTATCCTTTTAGGATACCTTTTGATACTGTATAGTAACTTAAAGCTCTCTATTTACAAGGCTCTTAATCTAATTAAGTAGAAAAGATATTATATTGTACTACGCTAGTGTTTTACTATTGTCTTCCTATTCTCTCTATATCTATATCTATTAAAATGTAGTTTATAGGTACTAGAGGGTAAAGGTAATCTTTTAGTCCTTAAGCTAGAAGGCTAAGAGATCTAATTAAAAGGTAATAGATAACTAAGCCTTAAAGTTCTAATACTTCTTAATTCCTTTATCTTTAAAGATAAGAATCTTCTTAATCTTTAGCCTGCGCTCTAGTAGCGCTAATAGGTTAAGTTAAGAGCGTTGCGCTAGTAGAAACGTATTGCGTCTAACTAAAGAGGTTAGTAGATCTGTTTTATTTAGGGCGCCTAAGGGCTATTTAGAAAGTAAGAGAAGTTGTTTACTTGCTAATAATTACTTCTATTAGCGTACTTCCTTTTTTAGAGTCTAGATCTTAGCTTACTCCTTAAGTTCTTAGCGCTAGCGCTTTAGCTGCGCTAAGCGTTTGCTTAGGCTAAGTATTAATTCCTTATTAGAGGTGTTTTCCTTTAATAGATTAGCTAGTAGGCTTAGAAGCAGATCCTAATCTATTGTTATTAGGTAACTAGGCTGCTACTCTTTTGCAAGGTAGAGGAATTAAAACTGTAAAAGGTTTGTATAGCAGCAAAGTTATAGAATAACAATAGTAGTATAGGTAGAAGTAAGTTAATTCTTGTTCTGCAACTTTAGTGCAGAACTACCCTTTTGTAGATATAACTAGACGCGTGTTTTTACAACTAGAATGCACTAGGTCTGTGCTAGTGTAGCGCTATTAAGACGCTAGGGCAGCTGTGCGCGTTCTACGCGTAAGGAAGCTAGGGTAGCGTTGTTATAGCGCAGGCGCATTACTGCGCGACCAACAGCTCTACGCTGTAGCATCCTTACAGAGAGAGAGAAAAGGTAGAAAATTAGTAAAAATAGAGAGGAGTTAAAAATAAGTAAGAAAAAGTCTTAGCAGTAAACACTAAAATCTTATATATAACGCAAAAAAAATTTATACTAATAAAAGTAGCAGGTAAAAAAACACTACTTTAGTGTAAAAAACACCACAGCCATGTAAATATCCCCTACGTGCGGTGTTAAAGAGTAAATTTACACGATACTGCGGTGTATATTAACACCGCGCTGGGTATTTAACACCGCATTTGTACCCCAGTGACAGAGTTACTGTTAGAGACGGAGTTAGAGACGTATTTATGTGAGCGGGCCTCCGCTTATCAAGGCAGTGCCTTAACAAAAAGAATAAATACATACATTATTACTATAGACTATCCATTGCTGCTGCGCAGCTTCCGCTTCAGTAACATTTACGAACTGACAGACTTTTGTATTAGGTCGTGTCGGATTCACATGTCAGAATTCTCACAGGTCAAATAGTACTGGGAAGTTAGTTCATCGAGTCAAGTGTGTTACTTCAGCTGATGCATAAATGAGGCTAACCAGAACCGTTGCAACATGTGGTAATCCTGTTGAAGAACTCCTTGAATGATGCGCGGGATCGCGCCAGTCTTCCCCGTGTTTTGTTAGTCGTAGCCATATCTCGAGACGCCAGAATGTTCTCTTACTATGAAAGACCAAGGCGACCAATCCCAAAGCCTAGATAGCGATTCTCTCGCAAAGGAGGGATCAAAAAATCACCAACAGCAGTGTATGCGTCATCCTTGAGAATAATGCTCCTCTGTATGTCCCGTTCGAATGGCTGAACTATATAGCTTTCTACTAACCTCTCGGTTGTAGAATCTTTCGTGCCATCGGCCAAGTAAGGCGCGTGTTCGTGCAGTCTCTCGGTTACGATTCGTCGAAGGCTTTCATTGATTGAGTTACCTCCGCATGACCTAGCTGCACATTGTTAATGAATTGTGGGAACACGTAACCATGTTGACGTACCAATGCACGGAATGGTACGTTAATGTTGGGTTGCAGTTTTGCGCTAAAGGCCCGCTTATATCGTTCCAGCTCCACAGTCAATTATGAGCATACGCTGTCCGATCCATACTGGCTAGCATCAAAGACGAAAAACCCGGAAAAAGAATACAAGGTCATTACCTCGACAGAATAAAAGCCTCCAAGTAGGCTATAAGCCGCAGCGGCAACATGTTCGTTGATGGTCGCGATTTCTGGCCGCAGTTGCACGTTGTGAGCTGGCCAAACCGCCCTGATAGCACGGTCATACGCTGCTATCCAGCGTTTCACGCTGTCGAAAGACCCCCCACTGGGGCAAGGAACCATGAACTCTGGCCTCGACACCCCATAGTCACGACCAGTATCTCGAACGACTGAGAACCAATGCTTCAAGTAGATGTAGAAAAGGTCGTCTTCGTCCTTGATGAAGCCAGCTTTCATCAAGACCTTGACCTTTTCCTTCAGCCCTTTTCGAATTGGAATTGTCGCTTTCTCCTCGTCTAACAAGAGCTTGAATTGACTGATCATATGATCTGGATAGTTATGGATTTCGTTGTTAGGGTCTTCCAACAATCGTAAAACATCCCAGCCCGATTCGATTGTGTCGCCTGGCGTAGCCTCAAAGTACAATGTGACTGAAACGGTGTCGCTTGGTTTGTTGTACAACGCCCTGTCTCCCAGGTATCCTTTCACATACTGAATCAAGTCAAGAATATCGATATTGCTGGTTAAAATACCACTTGGAAGGCATACCAAGGCCATGGTGCCGTAGCCGGTGCCAAGATCAGCTGGGATGATGACCCTAAGATCGCCTCTACGCTCGGAGTCGCGCGACAGTTGTACCCAGTCATCGCGAGGCTGTCTGAAAAATCTGAGTTGAGCAAAACAATCTTGATCATACCATCTGGAAGCATCCGCTTGATTACTCATGGCTGAATCCATGAGTACCCACCCATAGGTGGAAAGGAGTAATCGAGAGTTTAGTAAGTTGTGTTGTGAAGACTTGGATGTGCAGTAAGATCAAACTTATGTACATAAAAACACTGGCAAGACTGCGGCAGCACGATAACACCTGATGAGCGCCTGTTGTTTGCTGCTATGCAGGAAGCAACGGCTTCTGTTCCCGCCGATGCACAAGCAAGCCAAAGAATTTCACGGAAAGGTCGTGACTGCCGCAATTTGTACAACCACGGCCCACTAAAACAGACCGAGGGATTGACAGGGTGAAGGCTGAACCCATCGACATCACGAAGGGTCGAGAAATATTTGTCAGCCCAAATTGGCAGCTCTAGAAGCCTTTGTCTCTCTAGTTTACTGCTTCCTAAACTTCGTTCTCCTCACTAACTTGTCCCAAAGGACGTGGACGATATAGGAGGGCTGCTGCAGGAGCTACGCCGCGCTAAGCTCAAAGTACCAAAAAGTAAGCGGTCGTCGCACAATGATATATCGGTTGGCGACGACTCACTGACACCGCGTCAGGTGATTAGATCTTTCCGACTCTACGAGGATGAAATTGAAATAGCTACCACATCCTTGCCCTGACCCACAAATCCTGTGCGTATGAAAACCTAAGATAACTGCCAAGGCCAAATCAGACAACTTTCTTAAGTAAGTCTAGCCCCGCACGTACATTACGTTAGAGCTAGAAGTCTAAAGTCTAAACTTTTTTAAACCTCTATGTACTTCTACAGCCCAAATAAGCACAACTCCGACAATTTTTTTTACCCTCATTAAATCTGCGTGCCCGCAATATACTTTGCTCACTAGACACAGAAAATATTTTGATTTTGTCGGTGGATTTGAAGGGCTTCAAGACAGGGGCTTATGGGGGTGGGTAATAACGTCTCCCCATTGCTACCTAGCACACAACCAATCCCCACCCAAAGATATTGCGTGCTTCGTTGCATCTCCAAATAATTTGCAAAGTTTCGGCGTTATCACATCGGCCGATAGACTAACAACGTGATCAAGCTTCCGCCATGAAAAGCTTGCGCCCGCCCAGCTCAACGCTTCGCCGTCTTCGTACCTTCATTTCGACGTACCACTAAAACCATCTGCGTGAAGCACCATGGCTTCCGCAGATATCGAAAAGGTCGCTCATGACCATGCAATATCCCCGGAGACTCTGCATCGGGCGCATGCTCATCTTGTTAATGAAGACCGTCTCCGCCGGTCGCTGTCGGCGCGACAAGTTCAAATGATCGCAATTGGCGGCACAATTGGCACAGGACTTTTCCTCGGAACTGGAAAAGCACTAGCGACAGGCGGACCTGCATCGCTGCTGTTGTGCTACTCCATTGTAGGCGGCATCGTGTTCATGACCATGCTTGCGCTGGGAGAAATGGCGGCTTTCGTGCCGGTTGCAGGGTCCTTTTGCACTTTCGCTGGCCGCTATGTCGACGACTCATTCGGCTTCGCGCTGACTTGGAATTACTGGTTCAACGACGCAGTTTCAACGGCAGCAGATTTAGTCGCGCTTCAGCTTCTTGTGCAGTACTGGACGGATGTGTTCCCCTGGTATGCGCTAGGTATCATTGTTTGGGTGTTGGTTGTGCTGGCTAATATCATTGACGTGCGGGCTTATGGCGAGCTGGAATACTGGCTTAGTCTGCTCAAAGTCGTCACGATTATCATCTTCATCATTCTCAGCATCGCCGTCAATGCTGGCGGAAATGTCGGATATGGCTACATCGGTGCCAAATACTGGACTCAAGGAGCTGCACCATTCGTTGGTGGTATCGGCGGGTTTGCGTCGGTTTTCGTCACAGCGTCCTTCGCGTATGGCGGTACCGAATCCATCGCCATCACCGCAGGAGAAACACGCGATCCCGCGCGCGTACTACCACGCGTCGTGAAGAATGTCTTTTGGCGTATCTTGCTGTTCTACATCTTGTCTGCTATCATGATCGGTTTCAACATCCCCTACGATACTCCAGGCCTCAGCACCAAGTCAAGCCGCACATCGCCGTTCACACTCGCATTCCAGATGGCAGGCTCAAAGTCTGCAGGCTCATTTGTCAATGCAGTAGTGCTCACAAGCGTAGTGTCGGCTGGCAACCATGCTACGTATTGCGGGTCTCGATTGCTGTACACACTCGGCGCCAACGGACATGCGCCCAAAGTCTTCACTCGGCTCACGCGCTATCAAGTCCCATGGGTCGCGGTCATGACCACGAGTCTGGTGTCTATTGTTCTGTTCTCTCTGTCCTTTGCAGGATCTGGCCAGGTCTGGACGTGGTTGCAAAACATCGTCGGTGTGTCGAACCAGCTTAGCTGGATCTGTATCGGCATCGCATCATTGCGGTTCCGTGCTGGCCTCAAAGCACAGGGCAAGGAGCATCTTCTACCTTTCGTCAACTGGACATACCCATGGGGACCATGGATTTGCATCATTCTAAACAGTTTCATCGTGCTGGTTCAAGGATGGACATCCTTCAGCCCGACTTTTGGCGCAGTTGACTTCGTGAGCTTCTATCTTGAGCTGCCTGTATTCGCGCTCATGATCATTGGATGGAAGTTAGTCAAGCGCACAAAGCTGCACAAAGCAAGTGATATGGATGTTGAGACGGACGTGTATACGAAAGAAGATAGGGAGCCGGAAGAGAAAGGTTGGAAGAGTAAGGGAAAGAAGATCGGCACTTGGTTCTGCTTCTAGCAGATGAATGGGTGGACCCGCTTTGATAGCCAGCACGAGAAACATTCAATATACCCCTCTGATGTGCACCAACGTGCATACATGCGTGATAGCTACGTATATGGCATGGAAGCTGTAGCACACATCTCTGTCACGGTTGATGCGACAAACATTACTTAGGTACCTTCAATCCATTTCGATTAGTCTAGGCGCAGAATATGGCCATCTGATCATTCCAATCTGCCAAGTTCAGCCAATCATAGCCAACGCTGGCGGGCATTTTCGGCTCTCAGTCGCTACCACGTGTACATCCTTGACCATCGACCCAGCATACAACGCCGGATCATCAATCTCGCTTCGGGCCACTACATATGGCTTTGATACCTGCTACCTTGCACATACCAGGGACGCTTTCAACACCCAGGTTGTCTCGTCAGCGCGCAGCACTGCTCTCAAGCAGCAAGCTAGCTAGACTGTCAGCACTGGTCTTTCCAACAGCGCTTGCTTCTCTTTCAAACCCAATGGCCCTTCCGCAAGCTTCACTTGCCATTACGACTTTCTGCTGAAGCTAAACGCCAACGACAACAGCAAAGCCTTCAAAGAGGATGCAACGTTCTGCCCGCAGGAAAGTCCCAATGGTGAAGATACATCGATCCGAGCACGGGGTTATCCTACACGCTATATGCGTCATAAAGACAGTGTTGGGCACATTCCCGGAATTGACAGCGCTCACACGTTCGATGCTGCAAGTTCCTTCAATGACGATGTGGGTTGGTTGGTGAGCACTGGTCTTGCTTCAATACTAGTATAATGTTCCAGTGAATCTTGCGCATGGACGCGGGATGTGCTGGTCAATCTCTTCTGGTAATTAACGTGCATGTCGAACACGCGCTTGCGTTGCAGATACTCGTTTTATCCACTACTTGCTACGGTAGACCTCTGTCACTCGAGCGTTGGTAGGCTCAAATTATCCTTCGGCTATGCAGCAACACGTCTGTTCAAATAGTGAAACTGGAAGTGCATGAAATGATTCGTTTCTGTCCAAGTCACTGTTTTACCCGGCTTGTCAGACCGATCAAAGGAGAATTGACGAGCGGCTCAATTTTGGATACCGTCGAACTGGCCGAGGCCGACCTTGCTGTCAAGAGCGTTGATCCGGCCAGTCCAAGTATTCTAATAACAATGTAGTAGTGTATCTACGCCTTATATATTAGTAGTTCGTTATCTTGTTTAAAGAGCACCTCATCCATGTACCAGGAGAAGCACACTTTGATATCTGTCCTGATTTTGGATAATTCCGCATGCCAAATCGTTTCCCGCAGAGTTTTCTTGGTATTCTCGCAGGTCGTACCCGGAGTATGTTACGCAATCCTCTCATCAATCAGCAAGTTGATCTTTCTGAGCCTATGTCCCGAAGTCATCAGCTTTGCGAATGATACGAGGTGCTCACCACTCGCGAGTCAAGAGTGCGGATCCTTCGCACCATGGGCACACATGCGTCCACAAATCTTTCCTCTCGTGATCGAGTTCCGGTACGAGGACCACCCGAATAGGTCAAGAATCTGGGCGTTGCACCGTAATCCCTGTTCCATATGCACCTGGCTACCTCTGCAGTCTCCAGCCACTTATCCTTCCAGCTAGATCGACCTTGAAGCGATGTATTAAAATCGAAATTGTTAGCCATTATACGATTACAGCCTGGGCACACGGCGACACGGCATTGTTTTGACCGATTGTGGGCACGTCACGGTCAGCACTACGTCTTGGCTACGCCACAAGCGAGTTGGTTGCGATATCCGAGGGAGAGGGAATAAGAGTTGCGGTGTGTCCTGCGAGGCTAGTATATGAACCGGCTTGATGGTCTTTTCTTTAGGAGGAGTTGTGTTCTGAGGAAGCAAATTCGAGTAGGGGAAAGATAGAAGGGATGGAATCTCATGCAGAGCTGGACGTGGTGGATCCTGGGAATGACGGAAGAGGTGGGATGAGATATGGGACAATGGGGCACAGATGAAAGAGCTGGAGAATGGTACGGATCTTTACAAGAGAATGCTTGATGTGAGAACTGGAGAATGGTACGATAGGTCACACGAGAATGTTTGCGCGCAGAGCCGAGTTGAGTTGTTTCCCAGTCGAATCCGATGAAAGAATTACTGGTGTAGCAAGCTACGATGCGCCCTTTTCCGAACTTTGTACGTCAACTTGCAGGACTTATGCCGCTTACAACGATCGAGATAGGCATGGAGCGCATTGCCATGAACAAGAGCAATCTATGCAGACTCAATATACCTCCGCTCTTGCCTGGCGGAATATTAGTCCCATCGAAGGGAAAGGGGAAAAAAGAAGATGGACATACCAGCCACCGCTGGTAAGGATGATTCGCCAACGTGTTACCTAGATTGTGGAACACTCCTTGACCCTATTGGAGTTCGTACCACGAGAGAGGTGCCTGTCACTGGGATTGGGAATAGAACCATCGAAAAGAACGAAATGGAGAAGATTGAATATCTGGGCCAGGTACAAAAGCAGATAACAAAAGTTTTCTGTCGATGATCCCGCATCATGTTACTTTGTTGGTCTCTCGTGGTATTGGAGTATCGTGCCTTGATTGTTTGACCGAAGGTTACAGAGACGAAGTACGCATCGAGGGCGAGATTTTACATGGCGCTTTTGGAAGCCGTCGTCTGGATAAGAGGGGGAAGCTGGACCTATCCACTACGGCTCTGGATCAAAACTGATATTGCGAGGAGCAGGATCCATCTAAACAAATGGATGGAGATGTAGAAAGGCTTGAACTGGACCAGATCACCCCTCGGTGAATCTAGCACCGTTTTCAAATGGAGTTTCGGTGAGGACACCCATTTACGGGATGCATTCGAGGCGCAAAAATCGACATAGCAGAAGATGGCTGATTGCTGCGCATAGCGGGTTCGCCACCAACGGCACGAAAGATTTCGAACCGGTGGCACAGTGTCTCTCCGCACTATTTCTGAAACTTTGGCCGCCGCTCTCACACGGCGCAGTCAAAGAACTTAAGGTCCGGACCGAGCGTGCAGCGTGGCACGGCAACGGCTTTCGGGAACCACAACCACCAGCACTCCGCCTCGAACTCAAACTCATCACTTGGCATCACAAAGCTCGGTCAGACATGACACAAGGCCGTGCGCACCTCGATTCCAGAGTCAAATGCAACCGGCCATGCGACCAAATATTGAAAAAGACAACACAATGTGTCTCACATATTTTGCAAGTCACGTGCGTCAGGCTTCTGCACCATCGAGATTGTTAAACGCCGAAACAGTCCGCCACGCTGTGAATCCGAAACATGTGAAAGCGTGGTGCATGAAGAGAGATGGACGAGAGTAAGCACAGCAAATATTTCAACAGCCGAAGGAATGCTCGGGTATGCATGAGATGGATTCTGGTGTGCAGTACGCTGCAGATGAAACGGCAACTGCCTTGAGATTGAAATTGAAATCGTTGGCAATTGGACCTATGGCGGTACACCAGCGAGGATGTTCACGAAGAGATGAGACGACTCTCTCAGTAAAGAAGAGAAGATTCCGTGGGCACGTACATCGACTTCCGCCTGTACCAGCCTCGTTGCATGCTATCACACAGTGGAGACAGAAGACTTGACGGGGAGGACGATAGCCACGTAGCAGCTGCGCGGTCACCGACAAAAACACTAGGCCGGAGCGGCTTTGAAGGTGTGACGATGGCGATGAAGGAGCATTAGGGTGCTGAGTGAGGTGCGTGGCAATTGCTGGGCGGCGCTTACAACGTGCCGGAGCCGGGCGCGCCAGGAGAGAAGAAGTGGGATGAATTACGAAATGGCCATGAGATGTGACGCAGGACGGCTTGCAGAACTCTTGCGATCTACCAGTCTATTCTTGACATAGGCTGATGAGGGCTGACTTGGCCTGTGCCGAATGCATAGCGCCAAGTGTGGTGCGGATGGTGGGCCGCTGGACTGGCGGTTTCATCTGCAGCGGGGTACGAAAGCACAAATCGCCTGCTTGTTGCAATACCGTCACGGCGATAGAGTATCCATGCAGTTGGAGGGAGCGCAGAGGACGCTCATCTGTGTGATGGCAGTTTTGGCGAGGCAGACTGTGCTGTTCAGCCTCACGGGAATGACCTAAGTTTAGAGCGGGAACTAAGCCCAAAGGGGCCTGCACCACCGAGCACGCGTGCCCCGCAGGCCGCAGCAGCTTGAGATGGCGGAGATGCGGGTGGTGGGACTGTGACTGGAATATCCTGCAGCACCAAAGTATACAATTCCAGACTTGTGCGGTACTGCGGTACCCTCTGTCACCTGTCAATGTATCATCAGAACATTCGCGATGGTGCTAACTAGTGCAGGCATCTCACCGGGCTGCCATGCCCGTGGCGACATGCATTTCCTGCAGGATCAATGATTAAAATGCGAGAATCTTCGGGACTCCTGCTGGAATTCGTGCGGATGGTTCCAGTGACCGGAAAATGGGGTGCATGTGCGTATCTGATTTGTGCAAACAAGGGGGGACTGCAGGACCTGGGATTGCTAGACTCGATTGTGCCGTGTGGAACAAAAGAATACACAAACAGGCCAGCCGCCGGGGCAATCGCCTGACGTCGGGACGGCACCGTTCTGGAACATTACTCTCGGGGCCTCAACCTCACAGATCCACTGGCCAACCTACTGTATGCAGCCAGATGGCCTCGACTGTGGAGAATTAGCAGCATGAAACGAACCTACCCCTGACAGCGCTCGCCATTCGCTCTGATGGAGGGCGGACCAACTCAACAACTACGCAGGACAAGGAAGTCCTGGAGAGATTTACATTGGCAGATGTTGGAGCGAAGACAGTGCCCTCTTCCGTGGCGGGGATCGATGATCCATCTCCATCGTTCGCAAAGTTGGGCATCGGATTGGCAATGTCTCAAAGCACAGATGCTCGACGGATAAGGTCGATTGTCTGGCCTCGCGACCAGCAAATGTGTATCAGGGCCATCAACCTTGCCACTCTTCTACCTGAAAGCGCGTCTGCAGCTCTTGCCGATGCTACCGTCACTTCCAACGGGCGGCCCAAGCTATCCAGCTTCACAGCAACCGCATTGGACGTGCATTGAGCTGCTTGATGACCGGCTATATTCCCAACGCGCTCCCCAGAGTCGTACTCTGCGCGATGGCAACCGGAGGCACTCCGTACCCACACTATGGGTTGAGGTCTCACCGCGTCCAATGCGGCGCCCCCTGAACGTGGGAGTCGAATTCAATAATATGCGAGCAGCATCTTGCAACCCCAAGGCAAGGAACTAGCGTCGGGGAGCCAACGCGATCTTGGGCCCGGCAGCCTCGTCGCAAGCGTGATTTGCGGAAGCACGTGCGCGCAAACGACGCTTGACCCCCAGCAGCAAATGGCATGGATACCAATCCTGCTCATGGCCAGCGCGCGAGTCCGAGTCCGACTGACATCAGCACAGTGCTTGCTGAAAGCATGTCGAGACCAAAATTGCCTAGGGGGCTACAGGTGCTCAGCGCCGGCGCTCTACGAATGCAGTTGCAGGTCGACGCGCCCATCACTCCCAGTTCTACCTCTTTTGCCTGACGACTCGTCGGCACTACCAGGGGACCCCATCTGATCAACCATCCTCTCGGTTGCAGGAAACTATGACGTGCGTGAGAACCCTGGCCACGACAAACCGACCGTCTGGGAGGCAAGGCTCGCCGTCAGCCAAAACGCGCAAGAAGCCGGTCTGCCATGTGCAGTGGAATTCGAGCTTGATCTGAGGCGGCTCTGCCGAATCCTTTGAGACTTTCTCTGACGCCTCCCTGCAGATTCGTGCACGTGCAGAATTCCGGTGAAGCATGTGACTTGGGCACACAGTCCTCCTGAGTCCTGGCAGGCCTCCCTGGTCCTGCGCAGGAAACCCAATCCCCATCACATAAGCAGCGCACTTTTTGTCAACCAATGCAAGCGCATGCCAGTGGTTGCCCAGTGCATTTCATTTGCCCGCCGCCAGCCATGAAAGTCTGATCGCGCGCGGAAACTGGGTTGACGTGTTTATGGGCGGGCAAGCTAAGATAGTCAGGCCTCCCGTCCGTGACACGAGCAGCCCTACAGTCCTACCGGTAGCGCTGCGTGGAGATGGTGCGGACCACAGACTCCAGACTCCAGAGTGCAGAACCGTCGCTTGCAAGATGACACGGCTGGAGCGACTGTCTATGTACGTACCGTGCTTATGCTTTGTATATTTGCCTCCCAACGAATAAGCGGGGAAATGCAGCAGTGATAATCCGCTCTGTGCGACAAAAGTCTGATCGTTCCACACCCGTTGGACAGTTTCATATTCGCCGTTTACCAGTCGGCGACAGCAGGACCTCGCCGACGTCAGACATTCGATATTCACGGTGTATATCCAGCACGCGCCAGTCGAGCTCTGCTCCACCAATGACTTGTCGAGTCTGCCGGACTTTGTTCTAGTCCATGCAGGGGGGCGTTCAAATACAGGCGCATCCACGACACTCAAGGGGGACTCGCGCGAACATCTCTAAGCTCACAGGACGAAATCTAGCATCGCGCCTCGCACATTTAGGTAGCGTCGCGATGACAGCATGTCGTGAAGCCACCTGTCCTGCACAGTAAGCGGCAGGATACTTTGCCGTTGGGCTTTGGGACGTGCTCAGCCCCAAGCTATTTCTAGTCCACCACATGGCACAGGCTCTCCAAGCCTCCTCACCCAATTTTGGGAGCAAGTGCCGTGTTTGAGGCAGGAACGGTCCGCAGGATGGCTAGGTAGTCCACTCACACGGGCCAGGGACTTGGACTGTGACCCGTTCGCTTGCACGCCCGCAGCCATGCCCGTGGGCTCCAGCTTTTTTGCACATGGTCCCTCATTCGACCATAGCACGGCGATTAGCGTCTCTGCCTATGCAAGAACCATGCAATTCCCAAGTGTATCCTAGCTTGCAGCGCCTAGACATCATTTCTCGAGAAACAGTTACGCCTCTTACCCTCAAAAGTACTCTCCTCGTTTTGGCTTGGCTCAGGCACAGCCCGCAGGTATTTACAGTTTCTCTCCGCAAACACAACCTGATACGCAGTCCATTCTCTCTGTATCTGCTGCCATAGTCTACTTTTGGAACGGCATTCACCCCCATTCCGGCCTACTAGGCACTACTGGAAAACCGTCTTTTCTGGTAACTGTTCTTAATTCAGCACATCTGGCTTCGACTACCTATGATCATCGAGTGGAGCATATGCCGCCTTGTCCAAGACATGGACACTAGCCTGCAGCTGTACCTCAGACCTGGAACGACTAGCTCCCTCCATCTGCATCTCAACTTGAGCCTCTGATCTCTCCTGGCCCCATTGCCCTCGGCAAAGATATATACCTCCTGGCACCTCTCTGTCAGCGATGTCCGAACCCAATGAGACAAGCGGCCGCCCACTGGCTTTCGCTACCAAGCAAGAACATCAACCCGAAGGCAACACTATTAATCCTCCGTCATCGACCCGTACCCAGCATCACAAATCATCTTATCCGTCGGGTGACAGTGGTGAGATAACCAAGGCTCCAAACCATCATCGTCGTCCTGGAACCACCACCAAGGCGCGGTTCGGTCCCCGCACGGGACTCTCCCGCTCCAAAAAACGGTCCAACGGTGCTACCAACATGTTGCCTCAATCTCCTTCAATCAACTACACGCGCACAGGGCGTATCAGCAAGGCAAAGAAGGGCTTGAAGGTGCACGAATGCGAGTGCGGAAGAGTGAGTTATATATTCATGTTTCCCCAAAGCCTGTCAGCAGCTGAAACTGGCTGGCTGATCACACCGACTCACCGTTGTATTACGATGTGACGTTCGCCACTCGGTACTCAGCTCCATCGACATGTCGTGCTCATCTTGCATATCAACTCTGTTCATCGGAAGTGCTAACAATTGATAGTCATACACAAGAGCAGAGCATCTCAGGTATGATCAGACTTGTTGTCACCATTGATGTCTTCATACTGACAAACGCAGACGACATCAAAAGAATCACTCACAGGACGATGCGCTTGTATGCGACTACGCAGGCTGTGGCAAGCCATTCCACCGTCCTGATCTCCTGCTTCGCCATCGAGATCGACAGTAAGTACAGAGAAGGCAATCTACAGGCTGCTTCTAACTGAAGCTAGTAATGGACTAGAAAGCAGCTCGCCCCAGATGGACTACAGTCAAGGGAGTTCTCCACGGGCACTAAAAACGTCCGCATCGTTGATACCCTCACCAATCAATTCAGCGGATGTCCATATTCATTCAGCACCGCTATATCCGGCTATGCCACCTATGTCGCCAGTACAGGGACTTCCTGTAACATCAAGGTATACAACCAGCGTGTTTCGTATTCCTGAACTACCCCGAGCTCCACGTCATTCTTCGTCTGGTTTCATTACTCGTTCTTCTCCTATTTCTGTTCTGAAGTGAGTTTTCATTATGCTTCCAGAACTTTCCATCTCTATTTCATTCGCACTGGCCTTCTTTGTCTTTGATCATTGGCTAATGAACGATTGTCTAGACCAGAAAGGCACATGAGCTACAGCAACAACATGTGCCCCAACACGTCGATGCCAATGCCATTTGACGGCGTCTCGCCACACTATGGCTGGGCGCCTGAGCCATACTCTCCTTCCAGCGATTACAATTCGCCAAGCATTGGCGCAGGTGAATACAACTTGTATCATCATCCCTTTGGTCATGGGCTCAGTCGTACACGCACACCTTCGAACGCTTCTCTACATGACCCATGGGCCCAAACTCCGCTTTCGCCATCTTCCTCAATATCGACGATACCACCATGCACATGGGAGTCTAACGAGAAGATGCAAACAGCGTCATTGGCGTACATCAACACATACCCGATGGCTAGCATGAGCATCTCGACTGGTATGGAGGCGACGGCCGGGTACGGACAACTTGATCTAAAGACAATGATCCAAAGGGATGAGGACGAAACAGCGTTCCTCTACAGAGATCATCAATACGGTATGGGCCAAATCGCACAACCCTATCCGTCTAAACAATATCTAAACAATTACTGGAGGCTATTCCATCCCATTTTCCCCGTCGTCCATCGATCTACCTTTGAGCGCATGAGCTCGTCCCCTATGATGCGCGCCGCAATGGTCGCTATCGACGGTCAATACTCGAACGATGCGGAAACGAAACGAAACTCAAAAGTTCTGCACGACCGATGCATCAAGATGCTTGATAAGGTAGGCTTCCACCTGGCCAATCATTGCACGAGATAAGCTGACATAGTTTAGCGCGAACGCGAACCAATGAGTGAACCTGACCGCCTGTGTGATCACCAAACTGTTTTCTTGGTGGAAATTCTTTCTCAATACCGTGCGCGTCGTGCTGCAAAGGCCCTGTCACCTCGGTTTGGTACGCTTTACCACAAGGTATGATGGCTGATGGTTGAGGCATAGAGTTATCACTAACCAGTTAGGTGGCCGAAAACTTCAGACAAACCTCATTGCGGCTCTTCGACATTGTCCACTCTTTGCATCGACACGAGAACGTCTCACTGCCCCATTGGCTCAAATGGATTGACCTTGCTACGTGGCAGCATTTACTTACATCTTGCTACATCCTAGAATCCCAGCAAGCTATGCTGCTTGGCCGCGAACCATCTCCGTCCCTTTTCTTTGATTCGGGAATGGAACTCCCTTTCCCCACGCACAGTTCCGTTTGGGATACAGCCACTCTTGCTGAATGGGCGATTGCAGCTCAGCAGAACTCCTCTCCACCACTATACGTATACGAAGTCACGCCAGGATCATTGCTTCTTCCGTGTGATCCCTTTCAGTCCTCTGCTCTGCTCGCAGCGCACTACAATCGCTTCGACACGAACCTGTCCTATTTCAATGCACCGACAGTCGAGGAAGTCGATCACATCCTCGATGGCTCCTTTTTCACGAAGCAGAAGCTCCTTACAGCAAAATTGTTGCAAGTAACACCCATTCGTGCATTGCTCGCGGTGTCTGGCGAGTCATGGATACTGTCTGAGAAGGTCGCATCTGCACAGCAATTCGCTGTATTCAAGAACACACTGCGCACCTGGGCTTCACAGATGTGGACTCCCTCTGACAATACATCGCAGTCTGTGGCCAGCAAAGAAGCTCTGAAGATTGCAGTTGACATACTGCAACTTGTCATGGACCACCAAGCACAGTGCTCCGAACTTCATATGGGATCAGAAATGGGCGTATACTTTGCCTCCCTCGTTCTTTGGACGATCACTACCACAGCAAGTACCCGCGCAGCAAGCCCACTGCAATTTGTACAATCTGATTCATACCGTCATCACTCGCAACCCATGGACTATACCGGTCCTTATCGATCGCTGCCCATGTCATCAACTCCCGTCCCATCCTCAAGCGCGTTTATTCCGTATACCACCATGACCACAAGTCCTCTCCCGGTCATGGTGCCAAGCGTCATTCAAGGCCTAACGGGCTCACCGTCTCGACACGACTCTCTCAGCAACACACCGATTCTATCTCATGATGAGATAGCCTTGAACTCCATCACCTTCCTGCCCATCATCCTTGATCTTGCGTCCACACCCCAACAATCCATCGATTACAAGACCCTTCAAACAGGCTGCATTAGCATGCTTTTGTGGGTAAAATTACAGCTCCGTGGCGGAACGTTCGAAAACCACAACCACTCTGCTATCTGGCCTGCTCACCCTGGCGACGGGCTTGGCGAGCTCCTAGACAGTATGATAGGGTCGCTCGAAAGAATCCTGAGTGGTGGATGGACCAAGTGGGACATTTGATCATCACACTTTTCGGTTTATGTCTTTACGATTTGTTTTCTTCTTCATATTTCGCTTTTCATGTTTCGACCGCATAGCGCAGGATTTATTTTTCTTTCGTCTTCTTACGTCTTTCATTTTGGTCATGGTAGATCTTGCGAATGTTTGATAGCGCATCGGCATAGCGGAGCTTTCTTTTGGTTGGGCTTTGGTTACGATCATGATGGGAGCGTTTCTTTCTTTTATACCCTTCGATTGATTTGTGATATATCTAGCTTCGTTGTACCATCTACTAGCCTTGCGTTGATTATTTTATTCTATTTTCATTCGTCTCATTATTTGTCACGATTCAGCTTGCATCGTCCTTGTGAGTTGTACTTCAAGATGTAATGTATGTACGGTCTATATGCGCCCTAATGATAAACATTAAAATTAAATATATCAGGTTGCACATAGATGACTTGCTATTAATGCTGTTACTTGTAGCAAATGCTCTTCTTTAGCTATAGAGAGGGACGTTAGGGCACCTATGACAGATGAATCCTACGCTAAACTCTTGTTAATGTCTTAACTTGATTGTGCAGATTCTTTCAAGATAGTATAATAATTATTGCAATATTATCAAGGAAACAAATTCCTATGCATGCAAGGCTTTTTAAAATGTAAGCGCATCCTGCCAGATATTCTTCACTCCTAGAAACCCCGAGAACATCGTGCACAATATCGTGCAGTAGTTAGAGGCGAAATGCTGCATTAAGATAACGACTGGACACGAGCTGGATCACCTGGCTTTTCGACACAATTTTGAGTTTTTCAGCATCGCGCCGATGGGTAGGTAGTGACCCTGCTTATCTAGTATTTGCTAATTAGAAAGAGCACACGAAATGCTAGATATACACTCGCGATCTTGCATGTGTGGGAACAACTGTGGAAGGAGCACGATTTAGTGCAAATCGAGTCGGGTTGTAAGAGGGAAGCCGAGCGCTTCCATCCATACATACCCCCTGCCAACTACAGAGCTATCTTACGAAGAGTCCGGCGTTTTTCGGCGTTTCGCGGCGGTCATTTTGTTTCCATTAGCAAGGGTTCAGAAAAGCATTGAAAAGTATTGTTCTCTCTCGCCTTGGGTCGAACAATTTTATCAGAACTATTGGTCATGGTTCCGCAGCATTGGCGCCCCAGATCCCTTAGTTCTAGTGAGGAACACTGCTGGTCTATGGCCAACACAGTCCCATGCGATCAAACGACAAGTTTGGATCGTTGAGACAAGTGCTTACCAGTCATCTTGTGCCAGTAGTGTAAATAGCGGCCACCCCTGCAAACACTTTCATCCTGCCGCTCTCGCATTCTCAAGGACCACACTTTTTAAACATGGCATCAGCTGCTGTTAATCAACAGCCCTTTCGATTTCTCGACCTACCAGTGGAATTACGTTGTTGCGTGTACGAAAACATCTTATTCCCTACTACCTGGCACGTCCTCGACAGAACGCAAGCCATGCTCAGAAAACGAGATTGGCCTGTTCCTCCTCTCGCGCAAGTCTACGATTCTCGCGTCACCCTTATCCGACCGCACACTGGTCTCGCGATCGCAATCCTAGCCACGTGCCACCTTATACACGATGAAGCCCGCCCTATTCTCCAACGCAAGACAGAGACCTGCAGGTCCCAGCCCGTGCGGTACTTGGTAGATTACAGTGCAGCATGGGCGCTTGTTAGCCCCTCAAGTTCGTTGCAAAGCTGTCTCGGCGTACCGAATGGGCGCGAAAGTGGATTTCCGAACGATGCTGTTCGGACTTTTTATCGCGCTTGTGCACTGTCCCTATCTCAAACGCGCCCAAGACAAGACAGAACACAAGGCGTACGCGCCATCAAAATAACCATTATCTATAAAAGCGGAGTTGCGTTTGGCCTCGCAGTTGTAAAAAAAATAATGTGGCTCTGCAAGCTTTAGTACCTTGTTCTAACCTGACTTGTAGTTATATACAAGTCTTCGCTTCCACAGACTTGTGTGCTAGGGGACACGCAGCCAATAGAATTAAATAGGATTAAAAAGACGCTACAGCAGATATCGCAGGAACCAGAAAGCAGTTAAGCTTGCGGGGTTTTTGTGCAGCTGCTTAAAGAAGAAGCTTTTAAGAAGCATGTAAAGGGCTTAGAGCTTTACTAGAGATTAACAAGAGGAAGGGTAGCTAAGATCAAGAAGGGTAAATAACTTGGAATGCATAACAGCTTAAGATACTGCTTCTTAGCGCATCTAAGCTAACAAATTAATGCTAGTAGGTTGTTGGTAGTCAGTGTAGGTATATTTAAAATCAGATTAGAACTAAGCAGCGCCTACCTTAAATGCTAGTTAATTTTACTTGTATACGCTAGAATTTGGTAGGACACATTACAGAACCATGCTCCTAGTTATCGAAAATTATGTCCGCTTGTTATTCCTATACGTCCTCCTCTGCAGCACAGCAATACTAGTCCAATTCTCTCGCCTTCTCTCTTCCCCCCAAATTATTGCTCTAGTCTGTATTTCTTTCTCTTTCTTTAACTTTAGTATATAACATAAGGATACATTCTACCAAATTGTTAGATTTGTTACATATAACTATAGGACGTTAAAAACAAGTTTACTTGTCTAATTAACTAGATTTTAAGGTACTGTTTACAGGTTATTTGCTTTAGTTGCTCTTAAGATTAATGTCCTTCTCTATATGCTATTTCTACAACTTAAAAGAATTCTTTACTCTTCTCTTAACAACTTACTATTACTAGATAGTATGTTCTTGCAAAGACTAATATTGCTTTCTATTATCTAAGCAGAAGACCTAAATTAAGTAGGTAGTAACAGGCGCTCTTGCACTTTCCTTTCTAGATGCACTAGTAGAATCTATTAAGAATTAGAAGTACTATATAGCTGCAGCAAGTGTATACCTATTGTAAATAGCTATAAGAAATTGCACAATATACACTACTCTCTCTTCTTCTCTTTATTTCTAGTATAACTTCTTTACTCTTATACTAAACTTATTACTCTGTATTCTGCACTATACAGTCTAATGCCTTTACTTTTTAGTTTCTAGCATGCTAGAAAATGCTTAGCGCTATCTTTACTATTCTTTCTTTTAAACTAGCTATTCTTCTTACGTTTTAGAATTAACGCAACTACACTTTACCTCCTTATTATTATAAGTCTGTAGACTCTTGTAATAACGTTTAGATAAAGTAATTTAAAACTAAGTAGTTTAAGCTTTTAGGTTCTCTTAGAAACTAAGCTACTAAAGCTTAGGGTAACCTTTATAGATTAAAGACTAACGTAGGTATACTGCAGCGCTTATCTTACAAGACTAACAAAGAGCTTATAAGACTAATAACTGCACTGCGCAAGATCTTTACTAATTCTTAAATAATAAGCTATAGCTATTGCTTCTCTATCTAAAGAAGGCTTAGGCCTTTCTTTTTTTACAATTTTGTAACTGCTTGTACTAAAGTCTTAGCTAGAGAAAGAATGCAGGCAAACTCTAGTCTATTTCTAGAATTAGACTAATAACTACTGTATTTAGGTAGTAGAGATATGTCTCTCTAGAGGTATACCTTTCTAGTAATAAACTTACACCTTACTATAGTGCTAGAAGTTAGTACCTTTTAAGAGAAGCTAAGCTAAGTTCTTATATACATAATTATTTTAATTTAATACAATTCTTGCTTAATATACCTTGTTTTTGTAGACTATAGACTATAAATTATAAACTATAGAATAACTGCCTAGCTCTCTGCTGCACAAATCAAAAGTAATAGTAAGCTAGATAGTGTTGTTTACGCTAAAGCTAACTTAGTAGGTCTTAACTTCTTAAGCTTAAAAAATAGTAGAAAAGTAGGTTTTTTGCATATACTATCTTAATATTATTCTTAAGGCGCACAACATGCAATAAACTGCCTACTAGCCTAAGAATTAACAAGACTACTTAAAGATTTCTCTAACGCAGAAACCTAAACAAAGCGTTGCGCTAACTATAATTACAATTAAAGATAGTGCCTAGGTCTATATATTATAGAAAATTATAAAGCTATACTTTATAGTTAATAGTAGTATTATAAGAAGTTTAGAGTTAATAAGTATTAGGTTAGTAATGCTCTAAACACACTCTTATAGCTCTTACGTTATCTGTACCCTCTACTTCTCTATATATCTCTTCTGCGTTACTCTTTACGCATTTACCTTAAAAAATATATTTGTCTAATCTTAGTCTTACTCTTTTTGTTGTGCTGTATTGTATAATTCTAGTAGTTAATATAGTTTTTCTATAAAAAGAATTGTAAGATAAGAGATTGTTAAAGAAGTTACCTAAAGTATATAGTAAGTATTACTAGACTTAGTTTTGCAAAACGTTCTTTACTAATAAGTGTATGTATAGTAGTTTGTCTTGATTTATTAGGTTTCTAGCATTGTTATTGCACAGCGCTAGACAAGCTATGCCTAAATAGGATACTAGCGTCTACTTCTATCTGCCTAGCGACCTCTAGGCGCGTTTAGTTTAGCTAAATTTCCTTTAGTTTTGTAAGATAATCTACCTAGACACTTAACTAAGAGCATTTTATGCCTAGTAAGAAAGCGCTATCTTATATTAGAATATTTTAGAAAATAAGCTTAAGACATTAGCATAACGCTAAGCATACTCTATTTCTAAGGAATATGCTAGCTAAGTAGTTAGTTCTAAAGCTTATAAGTATAGTTGTAACTATAGTAATAGTATCTTAGCTAAATAGCTAGATAGTCTAATAAAAATAACTGATACAAGCCTATTCTGCGCCTGCAAAACATAATAAGCAGTTCTTTAAACATGTTTATCTATTTAGCATCTAGTAGAACTAGATAGCTATTAGCTCTATATGTAACGACGCAGGTAGGTACAGCTATTGGGATCGAATTGGATACGTATCAGAGGCATATAGGAGTGCGTGTTGTATCAGAGATTCTAAATTAGCTATACACCTATAGGTCTTGTACAGAAGGACAAGAGAAACTTGTCCTCTATCTATGCTATAGGCTTATATTTATAGTAGGCGTAGCAGCTAAGTTAGAGCGCTGTTAAAGCGCTTTTAGTTCTAATCTGCTAGCTCCCTACATAATCTGTCACTAAGCCTTTATAAGGTATCAGATATAACATGTGTTTGCATGTACTTGTTACACTATGCTAGAGTCTCTTTATATAACTAGGTCTAAATCTTTTATTAAGCTCTACTTAAAACCTCTTGTCTGTTTGTAAGCAGGCTATAGTTAGCTAGCTTTAATTAAGTAGCAATTAATAGCTACCTAGCTAGCTATAGATATATATCTTAACAACATAGCCTTTGCTTTAGCCTTGCTAAGATACATTAATACTGTAGTCTGTGTAGCAGATTAGACACAACTAAGTTATATTATCTAAAAGAAAGGATGCTTTAAAAGCATCTGCTTAGATAGCAAGCTTAAGAGACTATATTAACAGAAGGTTACAAGATGTATATAGATGCTAACAAATAGGTTAACATGTATGTTTAATATTCTCTTGCAAGCTCTTTAAATTGCGTTCTTGTTAAGAAATTATAATCTTTGTTTTTATTAGTAATTAATTACAAACAATACGTGCGTAACAAGCTAAGGACTACTTAATACTGTTTCTGTAATATTCTATATATGTTTACTTATTAAGAAAGGTTAGAAGTAGACTGTGTTTGCAGCTGCAAAAGTGTTGTTTTATAACTAAGTGCGTATACAAAAACAGAATTTAGATAAATAGTAAGAAATAAATATTATCTCTGCTATGCTAGCGCAGTGTGTACTATAAGATCTAGCGTAAGATAGAATAACTCTAGTACCTATGCTAGTAATGTAGTATTCTATAATACTAATAGAAATAAGTATTAGTAATGTTGTTCTTAAGGTACTATAATAGCTAGGTTCTCTCTACTACATTTAACACTAGCTGTCTAAGAGTATAGAGGCTATATAGATCTTAGCAAGTAAAGGTAAGAAATGTTATAAAAAGACTATTAAGATACAACGTAATTATTAAGATTATCTCTGCAGAAAGAGTAAACCTTCTTAGATCTAACAGAAAAGAAAGCTGCTAAAAGAGCCTCTTAAGGCGTTAACAGAGCTACTAAGCTATAGTACAGAGCAATATCTGCGTTGGTAGCAACAATATTAGAGAACGCATAGACAAATATTAAATAAGAATAATTTTAGAAGCTTAAAGATAAACTAGTAGAGGAATGTAGGCTAGATAGTAAGGTCCTGCTCTACCTTTAATAGCTAGCGTACTGCGCAACAGATTTCTAGCGTAACTACTACTACTGTATCTGTGCACCTAGTGCAATTGCTTAGCTAGTGCAATTAAACACTAAAACTACCTATAAGGCACCTTACGTAATGCTTTATAACTTAACTACTATCAATCTAATTAACGTAGCTGTTATAGTAATAAAATTATAAAAAGAAAGTCTATCTTATCTATAAAAAAAATACGCATTAATATATAATATTAACTATACTTAATATTAACTATACTATATTCTAGAAAAGAGTAACTAGCTATATATAGTTCTATATAGTTATATACTATTATAAACGTAACCTATCTATAATATAATAATAAGAGCTTATATTATATATTAATAAGCTTATAAAGCGTAGTAAACTACTTTTTAGTAAATAATATAAATGTTAGTAATACTTATTACACAGAAGGTAATGCTAAAGCTAATTAAGTAACTACGTTACGTAACTAGCTACTCTATACAGAAAACTGCCTTAACTTCTTTTAACTAGGACTATAGATAGAAGATATATAGATTAATCAAATACCTATTTATATTCTCTTTATATAATTATACTAGAACCTAACTACCTATTATGTTATATAATAAGTAGTCTATTTAACAATAATTAGTAACTATATATTAGTACTAAAAATACGTATAAAATTTTATTTTACTAGAAATATTTTAGGCATTTATTTTTAAGTTTAATTATTATAGTTTATAAAAAGAAAAGTTAAAACTTTATTTTTTATATAAAAAAAGCCTGTAGTATCTGTATTCTATTTAACTCTACTAAAAAACCTAAACTTTAAATAGTAACGCAGTGTAAGATATATATCCTTAGCCTATATAGTAACCTATTTAGTATAAATAGCGTTAAGATTTATATCTATAGTTAATTTAGAATAAATTTAAAAAAAGAAGTTAGAATATATATCTTTAAAAAAGCCTACTAGAAATACCTTAGTAGTTTCTTATAGAGCCTTAATTACTAATTACTAGAAGTAGATATTAGGTATTCTATTATACTTAATATTAGTAAACTATTAAATATATTACTAGAATAATAGCTTCTAGATAAGTAGCTTAGTAGACTTCTAGTATAAGTAGATTTCTTTAAGTATAATAGCTTAAGCTAATTAGTATATAGACGTAATTGTTAAAAGCTATAAAACGCTAGGCTCTAGCCCTACTAAGAACGCTCTTGTCTAAGTAATAACCTCTATAAAGTATATAATAGAACCCTATCTAATATAGAATAACTTAGCTATTATATATAACTACTTTCTATAATCTCTTGCTTAGCAGAAAGTAGATAGAGTAGAGTAATCTCTATAATCTTTTAGCTCTATAAGAGTATATAGAGCATAAAAGAGTATAATATAAGATCTTCTAGTATATATACTCTTATATAGCTTTCTCTAGCACTAAGATTAATCTATACTACTTAGTTACCTCTCTTAACTTTTAAGTAGTTTACCTCTTATTAACTTAAAAACCCTTTTCTACTTATTAAGCAGTTTACTTCTTAATAAGTATAACATAGTATATAAATTAGTAAATTATAGAGTTGTTACGTGTAATACCTAAGCATGTTACTAAGGAAATAAGAGTCTATATAGAACTAGACTAACTAATTAAGCTGTCTCTTAGCTTAGTATATTTAATCTAATCTATCTTTGCATAGTATAGAACAAGTAATACAATCTTTTTACTTATAACAATCTAATCTAAAGAATTGCTTAGCTTCTATAGTAATAAGCTCTAGCGTTATAAGACTATAGTATTAATTTCCTCTGTGCACCTTATATTACTATAGTACTACCTAGATTAAGGATTACTTTAATACTTCTTAAAACTTATATTAAATACTTTCTACACAAACTAGCTAGTTAACAATTATAGACTTCTGTTCTAACAATAAGATTAGCCTAGACGTTCTTCTAAATAGCTAATTAGATTAGCTGTACTAGTTTACTTAACTCTAGCTTTATACCTACAATAAAGAAGTCTAAGATTAGATTAACCTAGATAGTAACATAGTGCTCCTAATTAACAACTAGGAGCCTAAATACCCTAAGCTTCTAGCTGCTCCTAGTTAGCTAGTCTCTGCTCTACTACCTAGAGCTACTAATCTAAATACGTAAATCTGCAATAAAGCTTTTAATTTGTCAGGAAAATTTAACGTTGTTAGAGTTAGCAACATCTGCAACACTGTTAGAACAGTTAACTAGACAGTTCTTAACTATACTTAACTGTTCCTAGGATCCCCTATTTGTTCTAGCTGCCTAATTAGACAAAAACGCCTAAAGTAATCTACCTGATCTACTAGACCTACCTGCCCTACCCGCGCAATTACGTAATTATTTTAAAAACCTAAAATATAGAGCTTTATTTCCTCTTTAAAATGTACTATTTATAATTTTTATAGCTACTCTTTTTGTTTAGATGCAAGGCAGTAAGGTTTGTAGAGTTTTAAAGTTCTTTGCTAAGGCTTGTTTTTGCTAAAGCTCTAGCACTTTAACTAGATAATGTATTATATTTTTTATTAAAGAAATAGTAACTAAAGTGCAGATCTTACTTTAGAACATTTTATTATATTATATTTTAATGCAGGCGCGTAGATCTGTTGTGTTGAACGTACTTTAAAGTTTTTTTAAAAAAGTTTATAACTTCAACGCGCTATATCTCAATAACTAGAGCAGCTACAAAAATTATGAATAGTGCATTTTAAAGACAGAATTCCGCTCTATATTTTGTTTTTTTAGGTTACTTACGTAATCATAAAAACACAGCAATACAGTCACGTGAGTAAAATTAGCAATATTAGCGACTCTGTTAGATCTGGCAACTCTAGCGGCCCTGTTAGGTTGCTGTTAAGTTGCTCTCAGGTTGCTAGCAACTAGTAGTAAGTAAGGCAACTTTAGCAAATTATCTAGTAGACAGTATTGCTGTTAGGCTGCTGCAGGTTGCAGCAATTAGGCTAACTAGATTAATCTTAAATTTTCCTAACAAAGGCCTATTAGATTTAATATAGAATTAAATATATTATTATTAAGTATGTGTTATGTAGGTTGTATATCCTCTAATAGCTCTTTAGCTATTGTATCTTATCTATACCCTTAGCTGCGCCCTAAGCGTCCTTTAGACTTACTTCTTATATTACTTTACTATAATAGTATTATTATTAATTAGAGTAAGGTTAGGTTTAAGAATTCTAATAAAGGCTTAGAAAGTTGTTTTTAACTAAAGAAGTAAGACGTAAGCTACAGCTAAAGCTATATTAAGCTAAGTAAAAGCGCAAAGTTATTATACTCTACTAAGTATATAGTATACTAAAAAGTGCTAGAGTATAGATAGTAGAAATAACTAAGAGTAGACTAAAGAAGATATTAAAACAAGTAGTTAGAAAGAAGAGAAGACTAATAATTGCTTAGACAGCAAGTATAAAGAAATTAGAAAGAAATTAGTAAGCTTTATAACAAAAGCTCTAGTAGACATTAGAAAAGTGTAAGCCTTTAGCCTTTTAGCAACTCTATATAAAGTAGTAACTTTAATTCTAGTCTTTTAGGCTATTACTCTTCTCTAGTTTATTTAGATAAGCTTTAACTACTATTTAGGCAGCCTATAAAAGCAACGCAGAGATAATACAAAACTGCTTAAGAGTATATTAAGTTGTTAACGCCTTAAATACCCTAACAGATAGGAAGCTCTACTACTATTAACGCCTATAGAGTTAATACAAGAAGCTAGCGCTAATATAAGTAGTGCGCTAGAAGAGTAGGCTAAACAGCTATTAGAAGAGTACGCTAGGCGTAGAAGTATAAGCTAAGATAACTTAATATTAAGAGCTGTTTAGATACTAGTAGAGTTACTTAACTAAGTGTAGCCCCTATTATATATCACGCAATTACTATTCTACCTAGTAGAAAACATGCTATTATTTAATAGAACTAACGTTACAGACTTTCTAGAGCGCTTTTAGAACTTCTTAAAGTACTATAGCTTTATAGACTAGATAATAGTTAACAGGCTAGTTGCCTACTATAAGCTAAGGTAGAAGACTATTATACAAGCGTCTAAAGAGTACGCAGAAGCCTAAGACAACTACTTGTAGAGAGAGCTTTATAATAGCCTCTAACAGCGTTTTAGAAATAATATTAAAGGTTAACAACAAGAATATATAGAGTACTTTAAACACTAGTTAGGTTAGTACTAAATAAGATTAGATCTAAAGATTAGAGACTACCTACAAGGCCTTTAAATCTATAGCAAAAGGTATATTAAAGCAGGCACTATTAATAAAAGCTGTTATAGCTACTACCTTGTTAAGGGATTACTACTCTAATACGCAACAAAAATCCTAGAGAGGTTTAGCTTAACAATAGACACCCTAAAGAACTTTAAGTATAAAAATATCTAAGACTATCTAGCTAAGAGCCTAGAAGTAGTGTTAGATTTAATAGGTTTAGTAGATAAATCTAAGTTGAAGTGTAATAACTTAATTAATTGTTATGTTCTGCTAGTGCCTGCGCCCTTTGTGTTTAGATAGCTTGCACAGCGCTATATTTAGGTAGCAAATTAGTAGTTGCTAGGTGTAACAACGCAGGTAGGTACAGCTATTAGGATTAAATTGGATACGTATTAGAGGCATATAGGAGTGCGTGTTGTATCAGAGATTCTGGATTGGCTATACACCTATAGGTCTTGTACAGAAGGACAAGAGAAACTTGTCCTCTATCTATGCTATAGGCTTATATTTATAGTGGGCGTAGCAGCTAAGTCAGAGCGCTGTTAGAGCGCTTTTGGTCCTAATCTGCTAGCTCCCTACATAATCTGTTACTAAGCCTTTATAAGGTATTAGATATAATATGTGTTTGCATATACTTGTTACATTACCCCCCTTCTTAAATTTAATAGTTCCTATTGATTAGGTCTGTATTAGTGTTGTTTTAGATACCTCTCTAAATTGTTATAAACTCTTATTTACCTTAAGTTTATTTTAGGATAATATAATATAGCTGTTTGTTATTGTTTTAATTAGCGCGCTAGCTTATTTAACGTTCTTAACTTTACCTTAAGCTTTTTAAGCATATATACAAGGCTAGCCCTCTAGTATACTACTTCTCTACACTCTCCCCCTTACGTTTGTATACTCTAAAGCTATCTAAGCCTTGTCCTTTCTTAATTACTAGCTAACTGTATAGTAGATACACACAATGCCTATTTCTGTCCCTCTTAGAGCTTATCCCCTAGCCTATTAGGTTGTTTGCCTGTAGGCTGCAAGAGCTTTTGCCTACGGCTATTTTGATATTAAGTTTAGATTCTATTTAGATATATCTAAGAAGTGTGCTTATTGCACACTCTTAAATAAGAAGTGTTGCCTAGTTTCTCTATATACAGGCTAGGAGTATAATAGCCTTTCTAAGGCCCTTAACTGCAGGTTTGCTACCTTAGGTAGAGACAAGTCTAATAAGGTAGTATTAGAGCAGAAGGCTGCTGTTAAGGAGGTAGCGTTTTAGTTAGCTGCTGTTATACAAGTAGGCACTGCACAAGTAGCTAATATAAATAATGCTAACTTATTAGTTAGCGCTTATTACTAGAGAGAGGAGCTAGCTAGAGAGGTTAGGGCAATAGCTAAGGAGGTTAGGTTGCTTAGGAGGAGTATAGCTAGGTTAACTAGTGTAGTTGCTTAGCTAGTAGATGTTATAATAGCATTAAGGGCTAATTAGTTAGTAGAGCAGGAGGAGGCGCAGAAAGTAGCACAAGAGGCTAGTACTTGTAGCAAGTAGAGCTAGAACAGAGGACAACTAGGTAGTGCGTTAGTGTCTGCACCTAGGGATTTAGATAATTAAGAACGTTCTACTAGTAGCAATAACAGTCTACTATTAGATCTAATAGAAGAGTAAGACTTTTATTGTTAATAGCTGTTACCTACTAGTATAGTAGTTGCAATATTAAGTTTAATTTCCTTAACATAATTGTCTTAAAATGCTGTAAGATCTTTAACTTCTTTTTCCTATGCTGTAATCTACTTAGCTAACGCTTATAGAGGTTCTAGCTATTTTGAATAGCGTTTATAGAACGCTTGCAACATGTGCAGGGCGCCTATAAAGTTTAAGGCATTGTACTAGGTAGAGTTAGGATTATAGCCTACTTATTTTACACAATACTTTAGGATAGAGCAGTATAGCTTGCTAGCTAGGATCTCTTTAACTTTCTATTCTTTAACGCCTTAAATTGGGATACTAGATAGGTTTAGGCTTAGCTAACTAGGCAGAGGGTTGTTAGGGTTCTTGCAGAGGACGTCTAGAGCAAACACGTTATAGATCTTAGAACCTTTAGGTAGCTTTAGTTAAAATAAATAGCTAACTTGTTCTAGAACTTTAAAGAGGCCTTTCTACAATTTAGCGAGTTTGCGACTTAGGCAGGTAACAGATAGGTTTTAGGTTAAGAGGTAAACCTTGTTACCTACTGCCTAATTAATAGATTAACAATGTTTGTTTACCTTAGCAGCTATCTGTTTCTACGCTTTCTCTATATTGTCTTTGGCTATGCGCTAGGCTTTATGCATACAGGTAGCTAAGCTTAAGGTATCCTTAACGTTTATATCTTTGTGTTTTAAAGGGGATAATGCCTAATTCTAGCTCTATTATAGTTTAGATCTAAACAAGAGCTAGTACAGCGCTATACTAATCGCGGAGTGCAGCAGCGTAGCTTAGGCTTAATTAATTATTAGCAAGAGGTTACTCTAATTATTCTAGTAATAGAATACAAAAGGCCTTAATTGTTAATTAATATACTTGTTTATAATCTTAGTTTGTCTATTAGTTTATTTATAGTAGGCTGTAGAAAGCTTAAGTTGCACGCCTAGGATCTTGCAGAACTTAGACTAGAATTAGAACACAAACTAGGGTCTACAGTTAAACACTATACTTTTAGGCGTATAGCCAAATTAGTATACCTATTAGATAAACAAGTAAGCTATTTCTTAAGCGTTAATTGTTTTGTAGCAAGGAATAGAAACAGCTTACTTAGATAGGCAATTAATAACAACTATAATTTAATTATAGCTATAATAATTAGTTAGGAATGTCTTAAAATCTATACACAAATGCTACATAGGCCTATTAAGAATTTGTAATAGATAGAGGAAACCTTAGGCTTAGAGCTGTCTTAGATAAGATCTTTAACAGGAAACGCAGTTTTGTACATAGCGTTTGCATATAGCTTCTATACTCTTCTAATAATATTACTAAGCCAGAAGCTAATATATCTTTATAGCGCTTAGGTAAGCAGTAGATACTTAATTGTAAGCCTCTCTAATTAGTTAAGTGCACAAAGGAGAGTCTCTAGGTACATATAGGCGTAAGTAATATAGTAGTAGTCCTTCTTAGACACAATACAGCTATAGTAGCGTAAGGCGTTCTTCCTTAAAGGAGCAGCGATTCTCTACTAGCAGGGCTTTAATTAGTTCTAACAAGTTAAGATTTAGGGGGGCACTAATAGATTAGACTAAAATAACTAAAATATTAATTTCTAGCTAGTTACAGACGTAGTTCTAAGCTAGTTTAGAGTTAACTAGGGGGTTTAGGCGTTTAGGTCCTAGAAGTACACAGGATCTATTGTTTTGTTAGGCAGCCTTAACCTTGCTAACGTCCTGTTTCCTTTAGCTTAGGATATTAGCTTACTTGTTAAGCTTGCCAGGCGTGTACTTAATGCAGAAATTAAAAGAGGTAATAATTTCTGCCTATTATGCTTAACGTGCATTAAGAACTTTAGTAGTTATAAAGTATTCTAAAGAGTAGTAATCTAAATACACCTAGATTTAACTCTGTATAGAGGTAAGTTTAGCTCTCTACTTCTTAAACGCTTTTAGAATAGCAAAAAGTTCCTTGTTATATATTTCTTAATTAAGCTTAGCCCTAGATAGGGCGTAACTGTAGAAGGCTACAGAATACTACTTGTTGTTAAGGTACTTCTAAGAGAGTACTTCTGCTATTACTCTATCTAACGCGTTAGTTTCTAACTTTATGTTATACTTAGGATAGAAATAAGATAGCGTAGAAATAGCTAGGAGTAAGGCTTTAATCTAATTAAAAGCCTGTTAGCAGTCTGTAGTCTAATCAAACAGTGTAGTAGGACTTTAAAGCTTTATAATTAGTTTAGCTATACAAGAGAAATTCTTAATAAATTATTAATAGAAACTAGCAAAACTAAGAAATAACTTAACGCTAGTAACTGTAGTAGGTTTAGCCTAGTTTTAGAGTGCTTCTACCTTGTTAGGGTTAACTTTAGTGCCCTAGTTTATTAAAACGTAACCTAGATACTTTGTGTAGGTTACATAGAATTTACTCTTCTAAATGTCTACTTAGAGTCCTGTAGTACGTAGGCGCTCTAGGACCTTTTAGACGTGTTCCTAATGTAAGTTTATATTCTCTAAGTAGATTAGAATATTGTTAAGATACGTAATACAGAAATTGTTAAGATAATTAATTAGTACATTATTTATGTAGCGTTAATACGTAGCTAGCCTATTGCACAAGCCAAAAGGGAGAACCTTACACTTATATGTACTGTAACAGGTCTAAAAAGTAGTATACTCTTTAGAGTTAGAATCTATACAAATTTTGTTAAAAGCAGCCTAGATATTAAACTTAGTAAAGATCTTAGCCTTAGAGGGGCGTGATAGTAGCTTATTAATGCAAGGAATTAGATAGACGTCCTTGCGCGTAAGGGCGTTAATCTTCTAGTAGTCTACATAGATGCGTATATCTCTATTTAGTTTGTGTACACAAAGGATAGGTAAAGCAAAAGGACTTTAGCTAGCCTTAATAAAACCCTTCTAAAGGTAGTCCTAGACGTAGGCCTTAGTAGCTTTAAGCTCCTCCTGGTTTTGCTTGTACAGAGGACTAAACGCATTTAGTAATAGTTTTTTAAGGACAATCTTATAATTGTACAGATAATAAAAAGGCAATTGATTGGCTGCTAACTTGCTAAATATATCCTAATACTAGGAGTAACAGGCAGGTAATCTCTTATCTAATTGGCTTTAATTGTCTGCGTTGTCCTTAGAGGCAAGGATCCTGTTAATCTTATAGAGGCTTGTTGTAAAAAACTTGTTTTAGGGCTTCTTTATAATAAAGTAAAATGCATTGGCAGAAATAAGAGCAATGCGGGTAGTTAGAGAGGGTTTAGACTCTAAGCGGTTTTGCTTGGTTAGGGTATAAGAGATCTCTAAGATTTTTTAAGCTAATAGGAGCTTTAAGCATCTCTTAATATAATAAATAGAAGAAGAGAAACAGTAAAGACTGTTTTAGATATAATAGTCTTCTTTCTTCTATAGGGCGTTGCGTTGTTGCACATTAAGATAGACAGTAGCTAGCACTATAGCTTAATATAGAATAGTAGGAATAGGGGGTAAAGGATTGTATAAACAGAGGTACTTAGATAGCTAAATAAACTGTAACCTATTAGTGTCTAATTAAATCTTAAATTGTCTTAACTATTAGAGGCTAAGTATACAATCCTAAGACCTAAGATTAAAGATAAGGAATAGATAGTTTAAAATCTTTTAGCTATTAATATTTAAGTGTAGTTAAATATATTAAGTAACTAAAGAAGTAATCTAATCCTTAAAGCTGCGTACCTAAACCTAGAAGAGGAGCTTCTAGATAGGTTGCTGCAAGGCTTTAGAAATAGATAAGATAATTTGTAAATTTAAAAATAGGAAACCTTAAGTACTAGTGTTAACAAGAGTATTAAGGCGTAAGCTAAGGCCTTAGTTATAAAGAAGCGTAGGTATAAGGAAATAGGGACTGCAAAACAAATAAGAAAGGTTAAGGTAGGATAGATTGTAACAGCTTAGGCCTAGGGAGGAGTATCTTCTTAGGCGCTTCTGTTTCCTATACAATATACCTCCTGATTAGGTTACTCTTAAGCATCTTTATACTTATCTACTTCTACAGCTTTAATCTAACGCACACAAGGCTTTGTGTAGTTACTAGAGTAGTGTTCTAGCTTACTGCAATTATAACAACTACTAGAGGTCTTCTATTATTCTAGCTTAGGAGTCTTTGTAGAAAGATATACTGTTATAGATTAATAGACTAGCGCAGAATTTATTGGAGCGCTAGTAGTAGTAGTCTAATTTGGCTCTAAATTCTGTTGTAGGGCTAACCTAATTAGTAACCTAGCAGCAGCTAGTGTTATACTTAGTGTAGAGTTGTTCTTCTACTCTATATTATATGTAGTAAGGTATTCTACTATCTAATTAAATAAGTTCTTCTATTAGTGCCTAAATCCTAGGTTAGAGGCTTGCAACCCTAGCGTAATCTTAGTCTATAAGTAGTAAAACTACTCTAAAGAGGGTACTTGTCCCTTAACTACAGAACTTAGAAACCTAGCTTTAAACAAGGGGAACGTTTCCTCCTTAGTTATCTACATTTAATTAAAAGCTGCTTAGCTTTTAGCTACCTTGTTACCTGTAATAAAGTAAGACTTAAGTAGCCTAATTATTTGCTTAGCGTTCTAGAATTACTCTTAATTAGTATCTAATAAATATTATAGCTTAAGATAGCTCTTAGCTAATCCTATAGTATAGCCCTATACTAAGGCTATGTGTTGTCTTTTAGTCTAATAGTAATCTAAGTTAATCTTAAGTTAATCCTAAATAGAGGCCTGCTATTAGCAGAAGGTAGGATCTTTTCTATTACTAAGATTATTTATATTAGGCGTTTTCTTAGATTGTTAAAGTTAGTAAAAGCCTTTATAGTAATGTAAGTACTTAGATATAAAGCTATTAGATAAACAGTAGGGTGCAGAATTGTTCTAGGGTAATTTAGTAGTAGGTAGGAGCTTGTCTAGTCCTATTAATAGAGTTAGTTCTTTTTTAAGAGAATTAATTTCTGCTAAAGCCTGTTTTAAATCTTATTGTAATTGATTAACCTCTATTTGAGCAGAGGTTAGATTTGGTGCAGCTCTAGGCTAAGGAGGTTCCTTAGTATCTGTCTTTTTTGCTTTAGCACTCTGTTACTAGGTTGTTACAGTTGATACAGAGTTGTCTTAAGAGAAGGCTTCTAGGGTTAGTTCTTTAGGGGGAGTTATTAGCGTTGCCTCTGATACTCCTAGGTTATTAATAGTCTCTAAGTTTCTATTGTAGCGCCAAACGCAACTTTTCTAAAGTAATCCTAACTATTATATTAATAGGAAGATCTAAACCTAAAGGCTTTAGCTATTAGGAGATCTAAGGGATCCTAACTGTGTTTAATAGATTTAAGGTTACAAACAGATCTAATTTAGATAAAGTTCTAGACGTTTTAACGCGATCTTTTTAAAAGTAAATTGCAATATTATATAAATGCTATTACTAGTAGGACAAAGTTTCTCTTGTAATGTAACAACACAGGTAGGTACAGCTATTAGAATTGAATTGGATACGTATTAGAGGCATATAGGAGTGCGTGTTGTATTAGAGATTCTGGATTAGCTATACACCTATAGGTCTTATATAGAAGGACAAGAGAAACTTATCCTCTATCTATGCTATAGGCTTATATTTATAGTAGGCGTAGTAGCTAAGTTAGAGCGCTGTTAAAGCGCTTTTAGTTCTAATCTACTAGCTCTCTACATAATCTGTTACTAAGCCTTTATAAAGTATTAGATGTAACATGTATTTACATGTGCTTGTTACATTACTCCCCTTCTTGAATTTAATAGTCTCTATTAATTAGGTCTGTATTGGTGTTGTTTTAGATACCTCTCTAAATTGTTATAAACTCTTATTTACCTTAAGTTTATTTTGGGATAACATAATATAGCTGTTTGTTATTATTTTGATTAGCGCGCTAGCTTGTTTAACGTTCTTAACTTTACCTTAAGCTTTTTAAGCATATATACAAGGCTGGCCCTCTGGTATACTACTTTTCTACACTCTCCCCCTTATGTTTGTATACTCTAAAGCTATCTAAGCCTTATCCTTTCTTAATTACTAGCTAACTGTATAGTAGATATATATAATACCTATTTCTGTCCCTCCTAAGGCTTATCCCTTAGCCTATTAGGTTGTTTGCCTGCAGGCTATAAGGGCTTTTGCCTGCGGCTATTTTAATATTAAGTTTAGATTCTATTTAGACGTATCTAAGAAGTGTGCTTATTGCACACTCTTAAATAAGAAGTGTTGCCTAGTTCTTCTATATGCAGGCTAAGAGTATAATAGCCTTTCTAAGGCTCTTAACTGTAGGTTTGCTACCTTAGGTAGAGATAAGTCTAATAAGGTAGTATTAGAGTAGGAGGCTGCTGTTAAGAAGGCAGCGTTTTAGTTAGCTACTGTTGTGCAAGTAGGTACTGCACAAGTAGCTAACATAAACAACGCTAACTTATTAGTTAGCGCTTATTACTAGAGGGAGGAGCTAGCTAGGGAGGTTAGAGCAATAGCTAAAGAGGTTAGGTTGCTTAGGAGGAGTACAGCTAGGTTAACTAGTGTAGTTGCTTAGCTAGTAGATATTATAATAGCATTAAGGGCTAATTAGTTAGTAGAGCAGAAGGAGGCGTAGAAAGTAGCGCAAGAGGCTAGTACTTGCAGTAAGCAGGGCTGGAACGGAGGACAACTAGGTAGTGCGTTAGTGTCTACACCTAGGGATTTAGACAATTAAGAATATCCTACTAGTAGTAATAACAGTCTGCTATTAGATTTAATAGAAGAGTAAGACTCCTATTATTAATAGCTGTTACCTACTAGTGTAGTAGTTGCAATATTAAGTTTAATTTCCCTAATATAATTGTCTTAAAATGCTGTAAGATCTTTAACTCCTTTTTCCTATACTGTAATCTACTTAGCTAATGCTTGTAGGGGTCCTAGCTGTTTTAGATAGCGTTTATAGAACGCTTATAACATGTGCAGAGCGCCTATAAAGTTTAAGGCATTATACTAGGTAGGGTTAGAATTATAGCCTACCTATTTTACACAATACTTTAGGATAGAGCAGTATAGCTTGCTAGCTAGGATCTCTTTAACTTCCTATTCTTTAACGCCTTAAATTAGGATGCTAGATAGGTTTAGGCTTGGCTAACTAGGTAGAGGGTTGTTAGAGTTCTTGCAGAGGACGTCTAGAGCAAATATATTATAGATCTTAGAACCTTTAGGTAGCTTTAGTTAAAATAAATAGCCAACTTGTTCTAGAACTTTAAAGAGGCCTTTCTACAATTTAGCAAGTTTGCGACTTAGGTAGGTAACAGATAGGTTTTAGGTTAAGAGGTAAACCTTGTTACCTACTACTTAATTAACAGGTTAACAATATTTATTTACCTTAGCAGCTATCTGTTTCTACACTTTCTCTATATTATCTTTAGCTGTGCGCCAGGCTTTATGCATACAGGTAGCTAAGCTTAAGGCATTCTTAACGTTTATATCTTTGTGTTTTAAAGAGGATAATGCCTAATCCTAGCTCTGTTATAGTTTAGATCTAAACAAGAGCTGGTACAGCGCTATACTAATTGTGGAGTGCAGCAGCGTAGCTTAGGCTTAATTAATTATTAGTAAAAGGTTACTCTAGTTGTTCTAGTAATAGAATATAAAAGGCCTTAATTGTTAATTAATATACTTGTTTATAATCTTAGTTTGTCTATTAGTTTGTTTATAGTAGGCTGTAAAAAGCTTAAGTTGCACGCCTAGGATTTTGCAGAACTTAGACTAGAATTAGGACACAAACTAGGGTCTGCAGTTAGACACTATACTTTTGGGCGTGTAGCTAAATTAGTATACCTATTAAATAAACAAGTAAGCTATTTCTTAAGCGTTAATTGTTTTGTAGCAAGGAATAGAAACAGCTTACTTAGATAGGCGATTAATAACAACTATAATTTGATTATAGCTATAACAATTGGTTAGGAATATCTTGAAATCTATACACAAATGCTGTATAGGCCTATTAGGAATTTGTAACAGATAGAGGAAACCTTAGGCTTAGAGCTGTCTTAGATAGGATCTTTAACAGGAAACGCAGTTTCGTATATAGCGTTTACATATAGCCTCTATACCCTTCTAATAATATTGCTAAGCTAGGAGCTAATACGTCTTTATAGCACTTAAGTAAGCAGTAAATACCTAATTATAAGCCTCTCTAATTAGTTAAGTGCACAAAGAGGAGTCTTTAGGTACACATAGGCGTAAGTAATACAGCAGTAGTTCTTTTTAGACACAATACAGCTATAGTAGCGTAAGGCGTTCTTTCTTAAAGGAGCAGCAATTCTCTGCTAGCAGGGCTTTAATTAGTTCTAATAAGTTAAGATTTAGAGGGGCACTAATAGATTAGA
Organism: Ampelomyces quisqualis; assembly: GCA_018398575.1. NCBI lineage: Eukaryota > Fungi > Ascomycota > Dothideomycetes > Pleosporales > Phaeosphaeriaceae > Ampelomyces > Ampelomyces quisqualis. Next base: position 2,867,102 of record JAGTXZ010000005.1, read on the forward strand.
CTAAAATAACTAAAACATTAATCTCTAGCTAGTTACAGACGTAGTTCTAAGCTAGTTTAGAGTTAACTAAGGGGTTTAGGCGTTTAGGTCCTAGAAGTACATAGGATCTGTTGTCTTGTTAGGCAGCCTTAACCTTACTAACGTCCTGTTCCCTTTGGCTTAGGATATTAGCTTACTTGTTAAGCTTACTAGGCGTGTACTTAATGCAGAAATTAAAAGAGGTAATAATCTCTACCTATTGTGCTTAACGTGCATTAAGAACCTTAGTAGTTATAAAGTATTCTAAGGAGCAGTAATTTAAATACACCTGGATTTAACTCTGTATAGAGGTAAGTTTAGCTCTCTACTTCTTAAACACTTTTAGGATAGCAAAAAGTTCCTTGTTGTATATTTCTTAATTAAGCTTAGCCCTAGATAGGGTGTAACTGTAGAAGGCTATAGGATACTACTTGTTATTAGGGTGCTTCTAAGAGAGTACTCTTGCTATTACTCTATCTAACGCGTTAGTTTCTAACTTTATGTTATACTTAGGATAGAAATAAGATAGCGTAGGAATAGCTAGGAGTAAGGCTTTAATCTAATCAAAAGCCTGTTAGCAGTCTGTAGTCTAATTAAACAGTGTAGTAGGACTTTAAAGCTTTATAATTAGTTTAGCTATACAAGAGAAATCCTTAATAAATTATTAATAGAAACTAGCAAAACTAAGAAATAACTTAACGCTGGTAACTATAGTAGGTTTAGCCTAGTTTTAGAGTGCTTCTACCTTATTAGGGTTAACTTTAGTGCCCTAGTTTGTTAAAACGTAACCTAGATACTTTGTACAGGTTATATAGAATTTACTCTTCTAAATATCTACTTAGAGTCCTGTAGTACGTAGGCGCTCTAGGACCTTTTAGACGTGTTCCTAATGTAAGTTTATATTCTCTAAGTAGATTAGAATGTTGTTAAGATACGCAATACAGAAATTGTTAAGATAATTAATTAGTTTATTATTTATATAGTGTTGATACATAGCTAGCCTATTATACAAGCCAAAAGGAAGAACCTTACACTTATATGTACTGTAACAGGTCCAAAAGGTAGTATACTCTTTGGAGTTAGAATCTATACAAATTTTGTTAAAAGCGGCTTAGATATTAAACTTAGTAAAGATCTTAGCTTTAGAGGGGCGTAATAGCAGCTTATTAATGTAAGGGATTAGATAGACGTCCTTGCGCGTAAGGGCGTTAATCTTCTAGTAGTCTATATAGATGCGTATATCTCTATTTAGTTTGCGTACACAAAGGATAGGTAAAGCAAAAGGACTTTGGCTAGCCTTAATAAAACTCTTCTAAAGGTAGTTCTAGATATAGGCCTTAGTAGCTTTAAGCTCCTCCTGGTTTTGCTTGTACAGAGGACTAAACGCATTTAGTAATAGTTTTTTAAGGACAATCTTATAATTGTACAGATAATAAAAAGGCAATTGATTGGCTGCTAACTTGCTAAATATATCCTAATACTAGGAGTAACAGGCAGGTAATCTCTTATCTAATTGGCTTTAATTGTCTGCGTTGTCCTTAGAGGCAAGAATCCTATTAATCTTATAGAGGCTTGTTGTAAAGAACTTGTTTTAGGGCTTCTTTATAATAAAGTAAAATGCATTAGCAGAAATAAGAGCAATATGGGTAGTTGGAGAGAGTTTAAACTCTAAGCGGTTTTGCTTAGTTAGGGTATAAGGGATCTCTAAGATTTTTTAGGCTAATAGGAGCTTTAAGCATCCCTTAATATAATAAATAGAAGAAGAGGAATAGTAAGGACTGTTTTGGATATAATAGTCTTCTTTCTCCTATAGGGCGTTGCGTTGTTGCACATTAAGATAGATAGTAGCTGGCACTGTAGCTTAATATAGAATAGTAGGAATAGGGGGTAAAGGATTATATAAACAGAGGTACTTAGATAGCCAAATAAACTGTAACCTATTAGTGTCTAATTAAATCTTAAATTGTCTTAACTATTAGAGGCTAAGTATACAATCCTAAGACCTAAGATTAAGGATAAGGAATAGATAGTTTAAAATCTTTTGGCTATTAATATTTAAGTGTAGTTAAATATATTAAGTAACTAAAGAAGTAATCTAATTCTTAAAGCTGCGTACCTAAACCTAGAAGGGGAGCTTCTAGATAGGTTGCTGCAAGGCTTTAGAAACAGATAAGACAATTTGTAAATTTAAAAATAGGAAACCTTAAGCACTAGTATTAACAAGAGTATTAAGGCGTAAGCTAAGGCCTTAGTTGTAAAGAAGCGTAGGTATAAGAAAATAGAGACTGCGAAACAAATAAGAAAGGTTAAGGTAGGATAGATTATAACAGCTTAGGCCTAGAGAAAAGTATCCTTCTAGGCACTTCTGTTTCCTGTACAATACACCTCCTAATTAGGTTGCTTTTAAGCATCTTTATACTTATCTACTTCTACAGCTTTAATCTAACGCACACAAGGCTTTGTGCAGTTACTAGAGTAGTGTTCTAGCTTACTACAATTGTAACAACTACTAGGGGTCTTCTGTTGTTCTAGCTTAGAGGTCTTTATAGGAAGACGCACTGTTGTAAATTAATAGACTAGCGCAGAATTTATTAGAGCGCTAGTAGTAGTAGTCTAATTTGGCTCTAAATTCTGTTATAGGGCTAACCTAATTAGCAACCTAGTAGCAGCTAGTGTTATACTTAGTGTAGGGTTGTTCTTCTGCTCTATATTATATACAGTAAGGTGTTCTACTATCTAATTAAATAAGTTCTTCTATTGGTGCCTAAATCCTAGGTTAAGGGCTCGCAACCCTAGCGTAATCTTAGTCTACAAGTAGTAAAACTACTCTAAAGGGGGTACTTGTCCCTTAACTGCAGAACTTAGAAACCTAGCTTTAAACAAGGGGAACGTTTCCTCCTTAGTTATCTGCATTTAATTAAAAGCTGCTTAGCTTTTAGCTACCTTGTTACCTGTAATAAAGTAAGACTTAAGTAGCCTAATTATTTGCTTAGCGTTCTAGAATTACTCTTGATTAGTATCTAATAAATATTATAGCTTAAGATAGCCCTTAGCTAATCCTGTAGTGTAGCCCTATACTAAGGCTATGCGTTATCTTTTAGTCCAATAGTAATCTAAGTTAATCTTAAGTTAATCCTGAATAGAGGCCTGCTATTAGCAGAAGGTAGAATCTTTTCTATTACTAAGATCGTCTATATTAGGCGTTTTCTTAGATTGTTAAAGTTGGCAAGAGCTTTTATAGTAATATAAGTACTTAGATATAGAGCTGTTAGATAAATAGCAGGGTGCAGAATTGTTCTAGGGTGATTTAGTAGTAGGTAGAGGCTTATCTAGTCCTATTAACAGAGTTAGTCCTTTCTTAAGGGAATTAATTTCTACTAAAGCCTGTTTCAAATCTTGTTGTAATTAATTAACCTCTATTTAGGCAGAGGTTAGATTTGGTACAGCTCTAGGCTAAAGAGGTTCCTTAGTGTCTGTCTTTTTTACTTTAGCACTCTATTGCTAGGTTATTACAGTTAATACAGAGTTGTCTTAGGGGAAGGCTCCTAGAGTTAGTTCTTTAGGGGGAGTTATTAGCGTTGCCTCTAATACTCCTAGGTTATTAATAGTCTCTAAGTTTCTATTATAGCGCCAAACGCGACTTTTCCAAAGTAATCCTAACTGTTGTGTTAATAGAAAGATCTAAACCTAAAGGCTTTAGCTGTTAAGAGATCTAAGGGATCCTAACTGTGTTTAATAGATTTAAGGTCGCAAACAGATCTAATTTAAATAGAGTTCTAGATGTTTTAATACAATCTTTTTAAAAGTAAATTGCAATATTATATAAATGCTATTACTAGCAGGACAAAGTTTTTCTTGTAATGTAACAACGCAGGTAGGTACAGCTATTAGGATTGAATTAGATATGTATTAGAGGCATATAGAAGTGCGTGTTGTATCAGAGATTCTGGATTAGCTATATACCTATAGGTCTTGTACAAAAGGACAAGAGAAACTTATCCTCTATCTATACTATAGGCTTATATTTATAGTAGGCGTAGCAGCTGAGTTAGAGCGCTGTTAGAGCGCTTTTGGTCCTAATCTACTAGCTCCCTACATAATCTGTTACTAAGCCTTTATAAGGTATCAGATGTAACATGTGTTTGCATGTGCTTGTTACACTAGGTCTTGCTTAAGCTACCTAGCAACTCCTAGTTAGCCTATGTAACTAATCCTCTAATACGCGACGTATCTAACATACCTCTTTAGCTTAGATAATATACAAGCTAGAATACTTAGTTGTTAAGTATAAGGTTCTTAAGTTGCTCTTAAATCTTATTAAGTAGCGCTTTATTTGCTACCTCCTCCTAGATTACCTCTACTAGTCTAATCTGATAGAAGAAGCTGTCCTATTTGTTTACTAGAAAGGCCTTTGTAAAACTGTTAGCGATTATTTCTGCTAATTAAACGTACTCTACCGCAATTTTGCTAGTAGAAATCTCTTGTCTAAGCTAGTAGTTGTAAATGTTAACATAGCAAAGCTTAGTTTAAAGTTTTAATATCTCTTTAGTAACCAGCTAGATAGTTTAGGTGTTGTTGCATTAAATAGTAATTGTAGATTATAGAAGCTTAATGTTTAGCTTATAGAGTAATTATAAGGTAAATATTGCCTCTTTAGCAACTTAGGATAGGGCAAGAAGTTCTGCCTCTATTATTAATATAGTAATAGTGTCTTGCTTACTTGCTCTCTATGTAATAAGTCTACTAAAAAGCTTAATAGCATAGCCTTATAAACTCTTCCTGTTAAGCGTATTGTTAGCAAAGAAGGCGTTACTAGCTACTTAGAGGTAGTTGTCTCCTCTAAGTTGTAGCGCCCTAGATCTAGTGTCTGCAAGGTATAGCAAGACCTAATTAGTAGCGTTTTAATGTTTAGTACTTAGGTTTAATAAGAACTAAGTAAGCTATAATATAGCAAAAGCAATATTAGGTTGCGTTATTACTACAGCAAAGAGTAGAAATCTAATCTTTTGTTAGTATTAGTTAATCTTAGATAGAGCAGCCAGGTTATATTATAGCTTTAACTTAATAGGTGCTATTAGAGTGTTATGCCTTCTGTTAGTTTAATTAGCAAGGCAGCGTATCTTGTTAATATACGCTAACTAGAATAGTTATATAAGACGCTAGTCTTGTTATTAAATAACCTCTACGCCTAAGAACTATTAAAGATTATATCCTCTAGTTATAGTATATTTTTCCTGTAAAAGCTTAACTATATAGTCTGCTTCTTTAGTACATTGTTTATTGTACGCAATAATAATATTATCTATATAGAAGAAGATAATAATACTATCTTTAATTATACAGTATAGCTTATACAGGATTGTTGTAAAGCCTAGAGCCTTAAGAGTTAATGTAAACTCCTTCTACTATAGTAAGAGTAAAAAGCGCAGACTATATAGTACCTTCTAGACTTAAAGAATTATTCTCTTCTTCTTGTAGCCTTAAGGTATCTATATATATATTTCTTAATCTATTATTGCATAAACAAACGCGTTAGTTATATTATATTATTTAAGTTTAAGGTTATGCTTAGCTGTAATAGCTATTAGTATTCTAAATAAGTAGCTTACTAACGTAGTAGCGTATGTGTCCTGTAATGTAATATTTTACTATTAATTGCTTTAGACAACTAATTATGCCTTGCACTTAATAAACTAGTAATATTTGTTAAGTTTGTACGTGTACACCTATATGCAGTCTAAAATCTGTTAGCCTATTAGTTTAATTAATTTAAGAAGTACTTTTCTCTAAAAGTTTATCTGTTTGTAACTCTGTAGGTAGGCCTGCTCTACTTCTTTAAACAGTTCCTCTATTAGATAAGTCTTAAGCTTAGTTTAGTAGGTTAGCAGGAGTAGAAGTTAGCTGTAATAGGGCTTTAAGCCTTTAGCAAGCATCCTTTGCATCTTAGCCTTGTCTATTGTTTCCCCTCTATACTTGCTAACTCTCCTAGCTTAAGCTCTAGCTATAAAGGCTGCTGCTTATAGAATAGTTTTAGATAACCTGTGTAGTGTTATGTCTATAGATAATCTGTGTAGTATTAATTCTAGGTGTCTAGCTATTAGTCCTGTAAGCAGTACTGCTAGTAGTAGTGTAGATAGCAGAGTTAAGTATTAATCCCTAATCTTCCTGCCTTAATAGTAGCCTAGTAGGTCTACTTTGTTCTAAAGATTTGTTTAGTCCTTAGTAGGCTCGTCCTTGTAGAATAAGTTAGTCTCTAGATTAATACTTAGAGTAGGTAGTTTAATAGTCCTTATATAAGTAGCTATCTCTTTAAGAGTATTATGTATAAGGTTGTCTATAAGATTCTTAACTTTGCTATTAAAGATAGTTTGTTTGTTAAATACTACATTGCAGGTACTAATAACTTTACTAAGCAATAGGATCTAGATGCAATAGATATTTAATAATTAGTATCCTATAAGATATCTAATCTATGCTTTAAGGTTAAGGCGTTAAAGTCTTAATATGCCTCTATAGGTATTACTGCTTATTGCAAAAGCTTTGCACCTGTATGCCTTAAGATAGGCAAAGTTTAGTTTTTAAAGTAATATTACTATTCTGTTGTTAAAAGCAACGTGTATAAAGAAGATCTTATATAGAGTCTTCTAGTTGTTAGCGTAGTTTAGTATTTAGTTATATAGATACACTTCTACTCTTGTAATTTTAGACTATAGTTCTTAGAGTAGGTTTGCATTAAGTTGTATTGCGCGTAACTTCTCTTTGTTTATTCCCTCTAAGCGTTTAGCGCTACTATTTTAAGCTTAAGTATCTAGTGCTAAAGGCTTAATAATAACTCTTATTAATGCTAACTACCTCTTAACTTGTAATTTAACAGTTATAATCTTATTATTAGCTTTAATAACTTTAACTGTAATGTTAAAATAATTCTTAAAGAAGAGAAAGAAGATTAATAGCTGCTTAATAATAGAGCTTACTGTCCTATTATTAGTAAAGTAGAAGTCCTATTGCATTCCTAAGAATTTGTCTGCAACTAGCATTTAGCTCTTCTCCTTTGTTATACTTATCTTGTAAGAGTAGAAATCAATAGCTAGTCTCTCTTCTAGTTCTTTATAGTTAGTTTATAGAGCTTAGCTAATTTGTTGTCTTAATTTAGCTCTACTACATAAGTTATATTAGACTATAGTAACTCTCTTTACACGCACCTCTTTAGCTTGCTAGACTAGGTGCTTAATAGCTGCTAGTTCTAGATAGCTAAGTTGCTTATGCTAGAGTAGTGTAGTTACCTTTTATACAGGTTACTTTATTTGCAAGTTGTTTATATACGTGTAGTATATAGCTTTTAGAGACACGTTATGTTTAATTACCTATTAGCTATATATTTTACTAAGGTTCCTAATAATTATACTATCTTAGTACCTTAGTGTAGTTAGGTCTTTTTTTGTTTCCTACTAAATTCCTATCTATCTAAGTAGTTAGAAGAAGACTAGGTTATAGTGTATATTAGGGCAGATAGCTACGTTGTACAGTACTAGTTTAGTTTCTCCTGTCTAACATCTTATAATTAAATTAATACTACTGTATCTCTTAATCTATATCCTTGTGTTACTAGCCTATATAAAGTCTCTGTATAAAGGTAGTTAGAAGTTACGTATACAATTAGGATTGTTTGTAATATAGTATGTTGTGCTAAAGTTAAAGATAAATAAGAACTTAAGCAAATAGTTGCTAAAGGATGCGCAGAATAATGCAGCAACAAAGGTAGTAGCAATAATTATAATTTGCTAGCCTTTAAGTTATTCTCTCTTAATTATCTCTAGCGTTAGTGTATGTAACTACTTTGTTATAGTAGGCGTTTTAGACTACAGTTAGCTTTGCCCTTATAGTATGCCTAGAAACGTAGTGTTATACTTACGTTTGTATTTAATAAGCTCTGTTATAGCTTTATTTGGCTTCTACTAATTAGGGGCTTAATTAGAATTCAGGTAGTAATACTCCTTAAGTCTGTAACGTTAAGAGCAAGCAGGGCATTTTATGCCTTTAGCTTTAGTAGGCTTATAATCTAATAGCTACTTTAACTTAGTAGTTTTCTTACTAGTTAGTTGTTGTTAACAGGGTCTTCCTTAGTTCTTAGATAGCGCGCTTTTAGCATGTTAGGCGTCCCCTTTAATGCTCTAGTTAGATTTACTACTAGTAAGAAATAATGCGTTATTAACTACATATGCAGCCTTATGTTTCCCTAATCTAAGAGGATAATTTGCTATTATGTATTCTTAGAAGCGTTTTATTATCTCTTTTTTAGTTATACTAGCTGTTAATCTACTATTGTCCTAAAAGTTTATAGACTATATAGGCGCGACTTTGTTTATAGTATACAGAAAGTCTTTTGTAATTATGTTAATTTGTATTAACTTAGTAACCTTATACGTCTCTACTTTAGTTACTGCTTAATTATATTTAGATAACTAGGTATCCTAGTTTGTTGCGCTCCTTATTAGCTTAAGAGAAGCTTAGTAGCAATTGCAGGCTTATTCTTGTTTAATTTGTTTGTTAACACTAACTATTAATTTTAGATTAGTAATCTACTAGCGTAGTAGTTGCTCTAGTAGGCAGCACGTTTAGAGTAGGTGCAGAGAGACAGTTAACTAGATAAACGCAATAATTTGTTAGAGGCTTAATTATTTCTTCTTAAAATTGTAGCAATCTTCTTTGTATTATTTAATAAGTATCTTATAGTACTCTAGGTCTTCCTTAAGTGCTTTCTAGCCTGCTAGTGTTAAGTTAGATTGTTACATTAGTACGTTAACATTTGCCGCTAGTGTGTAGTTAGCAATAATAGGTACTCTTATTAGTGTAGGTTTGTTTAGCAATAGCTCTACTAAGTTTAGGCTAATCTTATCCTATATAGTGTACACAAGGCAGCGCGCTTACAACTGCGCAATCTATCTAGTATAGTTAGTTTAATTCTGTAAAGTAACTGTTAGGTCTTGTTAGTGTTAGTGCGTTATAATATTACTTTGTAGAGGCAGTAAGACTCTTAATTGTTAGATTTAATAGGTTTAGTAGATAAATCTAAGTTAAAGTGTAATAACTTAATTAATTGTTGTGTCCTGCTAGTGCCTGCGCCCTCTGTATTTAGATAGCTTACACAGCGCTATATTTAGGTAGCAAATTAGCAGTTACTAGGTCTCGCTTAAGCTACCTAGCAACTCCTAGTTGGCCTATGCAACTAATCCTCTAATACGCGACGTATCTAACAATAAAGTAAATACAAAGCGCAAAAGAGTCTTTTAGGTTATACTATTTAGATTTGTAAAGGCCTATAGTAATAATTTTAGCCTTCTATACAGCTAGTGCGCAGCTCTATCTACTTACTATAGATACTACTAACTGTAGCTCTTCTAGTATTAAAGGGTTTTTTTTGCATATATATAAGAATGTTTATTAGTCTATTATAGAGCACTATTCTTAACTATTATCTTTAGCTCTATATTAACTAGTTTTATTCTTTAATTAGTTTTCTTGTACTTTAGTCTAGTTCTTAAAGTGCGCATACTCTATAATTATTATAAGTATAGCTAATCTTATTTTTTTATACCTATTATATTCTTAAATATACTGCTATTATCTAAAGATAGCTCTTTTTTGTAAAGTATATAGGCTTCTATTAGTTAGTATACTATAAATAGGACTGTTAGTTTCTATAATAAATGTAGTATTATAGGCGCGTTATTCTCAAAGTCTTCTTAAGAAGATCTAAAGAAGTTAGCTGCTGTCTGCTATTTGTCCTCTTAGCAGTATTCTATTACTACTGTAATTTAAGCTTATAGTTTATCTACTATCTTATCTTACGTATTAGTTGCGTAAATTATAGTTATAAGCTCTTTATAGTGCACTTACCTTGCGTTTAGTAGAGCTTAGAGCTGTAGCCTTTCTTTTAACGTAAGTTATTTTGCTAACTAGAGCTCTTTATTCTTATCTTTGTTACCCTTATTATACTCTTCTTATTCTTCTTTACTACTAGAGTAAGTATCTTCTTTTAGTAACTTCTATTGTTTTTTTGTAGTACCTTTGCGTTTCTGTCTAAGTATAGTAATTAGTGTAGATGTTGCGTTGTTTTGTATTTGCGCAGTATCTTTGTTTCTACTTTGTTTTACTTTCTTTGTAGTACTGTTGTTCTACTTTTCTAGGCGCTTGATTTTAGTAGTTAGGGTCTTAATACATATATCTAAGCTGTTATTCTTTTTTTTCTAACTCCTGCTCTGTCTATTAAAGCGTTTGCTACTATTTGCTTTAGGTCCTGTTAATAGTTTACAGGCTAGGTCTACTAGCGCTCTTATTATCTTTTGTTATTTACAGTTATTATCTTTAGTATTATTGTTAAGCTCTAAGCAGAAGCGCCTTTGCCTTTTGTTTCTAGTAGCACCTACTAGGTTTATAATATTACTATTACTGCCTAAAGTAAAGTACACTATATTATATAGTTAGCTATTATTTTTTGTATACTGTTCTAGGTTATATTACTACTAAGCTTAACTTTATCTTATACTAGAGTCTAGTATTTTATTGCAACACTCTTAAGGCTTCTTATCTTAACGTGTAAGTTAACAGTTGTAGCTAGATTATTGTTATTAGTAATTAGGCGCAGCGCTAACGTGTTAAATATCTTTAAAGTCTTAACTATATACTAGTCTATAAATTTTGGTTGTAATAGGTATTTAATAAGTGTACTATATTTAAGATGTTATAGCTTTATCTTAAAGTTACTATCTTTAAGCTGCTGTTAACGTGCAGCTATTATTAGCCTTAAAAGTAAGAAGGTCTAGGCAGTTTAATAATATACGCTGTCTATAATATAGACATTAACGTTATTAAGTAACAGTTTAGTTGTTATTATAGTAAGGCCTATTAGCTAAGTTACTAAAGCAGCAGAAGAACTTAAGACTACTAATACTAACTGCGTGCGTTCTAGTTCTAAGTTTATAAGCGTTAGCTATCTTTCTGTGTGTTTAGCTTTAACTTTATTACTATAGTCTTAAATTTCTAAGATTATCTTCTTTTCTATAGCGCTAGCTGTTGCCTTATAGAATTCTCTTAGTATACTACTATTAGTTAGTCTAGGGTATATAGTATACTTAAGCTATTGATTAGTTATTAAGCTGCGCATTATCTTTAGGTAGTTAGCCTATAAGTGTACCTGTTTAATCTTGTTATATGTGTTCTTGTGTTAAATAAAATCTATTATCTCTTTAACCTATATGCGCTAGTCTACTATATTAATATTATAGCCTATTCTTACAATTACTTATAATACGTTATTAGTAGTTATTATCTTTGCATTACTTATATACTATTTATTTAATTAAAGTAGCTGCTACTTATACTTGTTATTGCGTTTCTATAACGCGCGTATTGTACAATATGTTACGCGTAATAGTTAAGAATAGTGCAGGCAGGTATAAGGACAGTAGAATAGCTATAGCTTAGTTAGCGTGTATAGGTGTGCTTATATTATATGCTTACTTATAACAGTATTATAATGTATAGCGTAGTATAGTAAACATAACGTAGAAAATTATATATATTTACGTTACAGTACTATTATTATTATTATATAGTTATAGTGTATTTCTTATAGTAACGTAGTATTATAGAGTTATAGAAGTAGGTTAAATTATAGGTGTAAGTAAAAGTAAGCAGAGTTTTATTCTAGTATTATATAGCCTTTTACTTAGCGCTAACGCATTATATTATATCTTTAAGGTAAGTAAAGGTATATTCTAAGAGAGCACCTCTTACTATGTGTTATTCTTAGTACAGCACTGTATAGTACTATAACAAGCACATGCAAACACATGTTACATCTAATACCTTATAAAGGCTTAGTAACAGATTATGTAGAGAGCTAGCAGATTAGGACCAAAAGCGCTCTAACAGCGCTCTGACTCAGCTGCTACGCCCACTATAAATATGAGCCTATAGCATAGATAGAGGACAAGTTTCTCTTGTTCTTCTGTACAAGACCTATAGGTGTATAGCTAATCCAGAATCTCTAATACAACACGCACTCCTATATGCCTCTAATACGTATCCAATTTGATCCCAATAGCTGTACCTACCTGCGTTATTACAAGTACTATATAGTACTATGTAGTACTAAGCAAAATTTTTACTTCTTAAGTTTTTATATTATAGTGTAAGCAACTTACCTCTTGTATATTATAGTAGTAGTACTCTCTTTAGTCTAGCAAGTAAACTTAGCTAAACCTACTAGTACTTTTACAGTAGACAGGTTATACTAAAACCTTAGTTCTCTTATAGTAGCACTATACTTTACTGTCTAGTGTACTACTTTATTCTAATATCTATAGCTCTATATAGTGTAATAATATTTGTTAAACAGTTATTACTCTATTCTAGGTAGCTAGCAATATATATATACCTTCTATAGTCTTAGGTTTATAGTATTACGTTTAATAGTTTATATCTATTTCTTTAGTGTAGCAAGTGTAACTACAGGACTCTAGCCTTAGTAAAAACACGTAATAAGGCTGCGTTAGAAGGTTTAAGTTATATGCTAGCGTCTAGCAGTTTATATAGAATTATAGAAAAGTTTTTTATATGTCTACAGTTCTGTTAGCAAGAGAAACTATCTATTACCTTTTATTTCTTTGTATTATATTGTTCTATTATAATTCTATATTATCTGTTAGTATATCTAACGCTCTAGACTGTGTGCTATTAGCGTAAATAGTAGTTAATAGATCTTTATAGTGCATGCAGCTTGCAGCTAGCAAGAAAGTAGATAGTAGCCTACTTCTATTATACATTTTAATATTAGTTTAAGACGTTTGTGTTTTTAACTAGATAATTCTATTCTATATTTTATAGATTTATTTATAAAGAGATTAGTTTCTTCTTTTTAACGCTAAGTTTACTGTTACTATAGTAGTATTCTTTTGTTTAAGTATTTTCTCTTAGTCTTAGTAACTAATGTTGCAAAGTGTATAGTACATAGTATCTTATAAAAAATACTATTATTATCTATTGTCTTGTGTTCTTGTATAATAGCCTTATCTTTTGTTAACATATCTTGTAGTGTAGTATTTTTGCTTAGTGCTAGTATACTAGAGTGCTTAACTTTCTACACTACTATTCTGCCTAGATATTACTACGCATGTATAATTTTTTAACAACCCTGCTCTTTTAGTTACATAGATTATGTGCTACTACTTTAGATTATTAATCTAGTCTTTAGCTTAACATAGTTAGTGCTAGGTAATTATTCTTTAATTTTAGTGTTTGCTAAGCTAATGTTGTCTAGTTATTTTAGTTAATGCGCTAGCCAAAATACTAGAGATTGCAGGCCCTATAAGATAATTCGTGTAATAGCTATTCTTGTTCTAGTTAAGTATAGTATTATTACGCTTTTCTAACTGTAACTACACTATAATATTACTCTTAGTTTTTACGCTTACAGACAGCCTAGCGTTATCTTATTTTAGGTATATAGTATTCTTATATTTGCATTAGCGCAGTCTTACTACCTAGTTGCGTATATCTTTTTAGCGTCTATCTTATAGCTCTGCAGCTATTTATTTTATAGTTACCTGTTATAGTACTTCTAGCTTATTAATATATTACCTATTGTTTATAGTAAACTCTTGCTAACCTATATATACCTGCAATTAATCTATTATGTCTGTTGCTTTGCAGTGTAATAGTCTAGAGAGTAACAGTACCTTATAGTTTTCTTTTATCTTGTTTAGGCTATATATTACAATAATATAGTCTAAGAGGTAGGCTAGATCTTTGTAGTTAGGATTGCGCTCTTTAGATAACTTAATAAAGCTCCTAACGTCTATACTATTAATAACGCGCATATCTTTAAGCTAGTTAACTAAATTGTTAAGCTTATAGTAAGTCTTCTAGAAGTTGTTTATATATAGCTATAGGTTGTAGTATATATTTAGATATGTTAAGATCTACTAGCTACTGCGTATAGTCTTAGCTCTTATCTTATTATACTACGCGCAATATCTCTAGTAAATAGTGTAGATAATATCTATTATTTTAGTAGGATATTTACCTATTATACTTTTCTCTACTATAAAGTGTAAGAAATAGGCGTAGACTTTAGCCTTCTATACGCAGGTAATACCTTAGTCTATTAGTTAGTATAGTGTTATACTACCTATAGGTAGGAATATAACTCTATTATATTAGTAAGTATTGTAACTTCTATTACTATAATAAGCCTGTAGTATATTAACACTATATATACTAAACGTTCTGCAGTAATTAGTAGCTTATCTAAAGCTCTACTACTGCGTGTTTATAAGGCAAGAACCTGTTAATTAGTAACAATACTTGTCTGTTTATGCAGTTATCAAACTACTTTAGCTATTCTAGTATAATGTTAGTGTTTATCTAGGTAGAATTATTATCTTAATAGATATAACTAAGACTACAGCTATTTAGGTTCTTCTTACTGTCTATACAAGTTATATAGTTTAAGAATCCTATAAACTATAGAAGCACTTAGTCTAAGCTATCTACATTTATACACAGCACACTAGTTATATACTTTCTATCTAGTCTAGGTCTAGCTTCTAGATTATCTACTAACATATATTAGGGCAAGTGTTTCTAGTATATACTAGTCTTATCTATGTTGTATAAATTCTTAGGCGCGTATCTACTTACTACGTCGCAAATCTCTTCTATTATAAGCTTAGTGTTCTTAACTATTATACTACTATATTTGCCTACTATTTTTGCAAACTATTTATGTAACTGCATACTGTATTGTTGTTTATATATAGTAAGCTATCTGTTATTAAACTCTAGTATTTTATAGCTATTGTATTTAGGCAGCTGTTACTAAAGTTAATATATAGTTTTGCAAATTATATTGTTAGTAACATTAACGCAAGCTGCCTACAACTCTATATACTAGTTATTTAGAGCTGCCTTAAGAGTTTTCTATTACAGACGCCTATTGTGCGCGTAATTATAGCTAGTGTATTTAGTTTTATTACTATCTAGGTATTCTTGCGTTGTTAAGATAATATTAGTTATATTGTTTAGTTGCATATAGTAGCAAAAGGCTCTAGTAGCCTATATAGTAAGTTGTTATAGTGTTAAATATAGAAACAATACCTTATGTTTGCAAACCTTAATACGTTCTATAATAGTCTAGGCATAACTATATTACTAGTTAAGTATTAGATCTTAACCTATCTATAAACTAGATAATATAGGCTTAAAGTTGTAGTAGCAGAACAACAGTAGAAACTAGATGTATTTATAAAGAGTAATCTACTATCTAATATAGTAAAGATAATACACTTGCGTATACTAATACTCTAGTAGCTACTTATAGCATTTAATATAAAACAAAATCTAAGCTTAGCCTTAAACCTATACTAGTATAATTGTAGCACTAATTAGTTGCTTTAGGTGCTTATTACAATAGATAGCTTGCATTTAACGCTAATAGTACTTTCTAGTAGACAATAGTTATAGACAGTGTAACGCAACTGTAGCTACTAGCTGTTTAAGAAGCCTACTGTAGTAGTAGGTTGCGTACAGCACTAGTAGTATTTTCTAGTGTATAACAGTTACTAATAGTGCAGCACAACTATAGCTGCTAGCTGTTTAAGAAGCCTGCTATAGTAGTAGGTTGCGTACAGCACTAGTAGTATTCTCTAGTAGATAACAGTTACTAATAGTGCAACGCAACTATAGCTACTAGTTGTTAGAAGAGCCTGCTGCAGTAGTAGGTTACGTGCAGTACTAGTAGTATTCTCTAGTAAATAACAGTTACTAACAGTATAATGTAACTGTAGCTGCTAGTTATTAAAAGAGCCTAATTATAGATATTAATACGTTTAAGGTGTTTACTGCCTTATATACTATGCATAAGATTTATAAAGTATTACGCGTTACTTCTTATATATATTCTTCTCTGCTAAGCGCCTCTAAGACAAACAAATATAGGCCTATTATTTTAATTTATACAGGTGTTCTTTAAGGTCTTAGCTGTGCCTACTAGCGTAGTAGGTATCCTTTTTATTAATAGCTAGCAGCATCTTAGTGTATATAAGTTTAATGCGCGTAACTTCTTTGCGTTAGTAGAAGTTCTTAAAGCTATAATAAAGCTTAGTAACAATAGAAGACTTAATATTATGTAAGTTATAGTTAGAATATCTTAATATCTAGACGTTAGATTGCTACTTATAGAGTCTAACAGAAATGTATTATATATAGTATAAGAGAGGTTACAAATACTTAGGTAGGCTTTACTATTAAAGAGCTTAATAAGAGTGCTAAGATAGAGAAGTCTTAACAAATAACTGTAACTTAACGTTGTTCTTAATTTTTGCCTGTAACAATATATAGACAAAAGCATGTAAATTATAGTTGTATCTCTAATATCTTCTAGTTACCTAATAGTATAAGAATTACGTTCTTAAGTTAAGCTAAGTTGTTTATATACGCACTAGGATGCTATTGTAGCTATTGTTCTAGAGATCCTTGTTGTTTAACACGTTATAAGGTATTTTAGTTAAGTAATAGTGTTACAGAATATAATAAAGTTGTTGCAACAATAGTACTCTTATATTAGGCTAAGTTGTTAATATGTGCACTAGAATGCTATTGTAGCTATTGTTGTAGAGATCCTTGTTATTAAACACGTTATAAAGTATCTTAGTTAAGTAATAGTATTGCAGGATATAACAAAGTTATTGCAACAATAGCGCTCTTATATTAGGCCAAGTTGTTAATATACGCACTAGGATACTATTGTAGCTGTTATTATAGAGATCTTTGTTATCAAACACGTTATAAGGTATCTTAGTTAAGCTACAACATCTAAACAGCTACTAAAGAGTCTATTTAGGACATAAATTTGCTTTTATACTAGTAGGCTAAGAAGTAGCGCAGGTATAGTGCTAACAACATAGTAAAGCTTAGTTCTAGTTTTTTAAACTATATAAATATATAGACGTAATAGGTATAGTTTTAGTTTTGTAAGAATAAAAATATAATAAAGAATTAAGTCTCTTAGACTTAAAAGGAATATATATATAAAGATAGTAATATTAAATTAAGAGTATAAGTTACGTGTTAAGAAGCAGCTGTATATATAACCTACACGTAGTTTATTTTATATATTACAGACGCAGCTCTTAGTCTTATAATAGATAAAAATAACACAATATTCTGTGTATGTTTTAACAAAAGACTGTTACCTTAACCCTAAGACTAGAGACATATAGGTAAATTTATCTCTAGTTTTAATGTTAGGAAAATATATATATAGTAAGAGGCAAAGGGTAGCTAGCTAGTAAGGCTTTTATATACTCTATTAGCGCAAATAGTTTAAGAGTAAGCAGCACGTAGATGCGTTTAATATACAGTAGTTTGTTAATAGTATTTGTTACTATTTAGCCCCTATTGTATTTACATATTATAGTAAGTTAGAATAGTAGTTTCTAGTAGACAACTATTCTATACTGTACTAGAGAAAGAATATAAATTAGATCTGTAGGCATTTTAAAACTAGATAAGATTAAATATACTAGCTACTTAGAACATTAGTTAACACTGCATATAAATTATACTTATTATTTCCTACTATTAAGTAATTGCCTACGCTTGTTACTAGTCTTACCTATAGTATATATAGTACACTATTCTACTTGCTTCTATTTGTACTAAGCCTAGCTACCTTGGTACAGGTTGTATACTAGGCTGCTAGAGCTACTAGTCTATTTTTTTTATACTTTTAAACCTTATAGGTATCTACTTACAGTTATACTTACCTTTTTGTGCGTTTAGGTTCTACTATATATATTCTAAACGCGTAGTAACTTACTTATTCTAGAGTGTTAATATTTTCTAGTATAAGGATTATTGTTAATATTAATCTTTATTAAGCTATATTAGCTAGCCTAACTAACCTAGTTGTTAATAAGTAAGTACTAGTGCAATTACGTAACAGTTGTTAGTGTAATAAAGAATATAAAAGAAAAGAAAAATATTAGTTGTTGCGCCTATAACTATTAGCATAGATCTGTACACAGGTTAGGTAACTGTTAGCTACAGTAGACTTTAGTAGACTATAGTAGACAACAGACTATACAGCACAGAATAGATACTACTAGTAACTACTCTAACACTACGTAACTAATATTAATACTGTTTTTGCACACTTAGTCTTCTTACACCTAAACTATAGAGTTATGTATAAGTAAATTAGTAATAGATTATATATATATACTATATAGCTTTTACACTAAGACGTATACAGGACTTATTAAACATAGTGCCTAATGCTAGAAGCGTTGCTACCTACTAATTAATAATACACTAGTTATAACTCTTAACACTACAATATAATAGCATAACTCTAATAGCTATAACGCAATAGATGCTACTATAGACAACGCAGCACCTGTTTTATACAGTAACATATTATGTAAACGTAACTCTACTCTAGCTAAACATAAAGCAAGAGAGTAGATAGGCCTAATATTAGCGTCTATATAAGAATAGGACAAGCTGTTTAAGATAGCAAGTAGATAGCACGCTAGCAAACTAGTTAGTTTAGAATTAGCAGACGCAAAGTAGTAGGCTACACGCAGCTAAATAGCGCACGCGTACTAATACTAATAGAAATAACATAGTAGAGCCCTTTAGTTTACTTTTTGCACTAGCGTTTACATTGTAGCTGCAAAGAATAAAATGCACATTAGGTAATATTAACAGCCTCTTTACTAATATATAGCTATATAAGCTATATTTACAGCTACAGTTCTAATTAGAGCGCTAATAGTAACAGGCTATATTAAATATTTAATCTAGGCTATAAGACAATATATAGATATATAAGAAAGTTGCAATTATATCTAGGTTATTAAACCTTTAACCTAACTAATATATATTTATATACTAGGACATTATATTATAGATTGCCTTTATACTTAGTTATTACCTATTTGCTAACAAGATAGTTTACGCACCTAGCTGTTTATTTACAAGCACGCCTAATAATCTTATAAGAGTGTATTATAAACTATACTTAGGAGATTAGTAGTAGTTAATACAATAGCGCTTACTAGATAGTGTAACCCTTGTGCTAGTTATACTAGTAGTAGACAAAACATAGTTATCTATAATATCTAGCAATATAGTAGTATAGCTAATATATATTACTATTAGGAATCTTAACTATAAGGCATAATAACGCAGAATAACACCTAGGACACTACTAGCTAGATTTATCCTAACAGCTAAGCTCTTAGACTCTATTCTAAAGAGTAAAGTATATTATTACTGTATAGGCAAACTGTTATTACGTAAGTACTAACTACAGCGTTAACAATAGAGGGTTACTATAGAGGACAGAAGCTAACTAGCAACTGCAGCACTTAAAGAGGCTACTAAATACAGTATATAACTAAAGTGTGCTAACTAACAGACGTAATAGTGTTACTTAACTATTTGTGTAATTCTAGCTAACTATAAAGAGCAAGTGCTACTAACAAGTGTAAAGAAAAACAGACACTATACTTAATACACAGTACTACTAGATAAACAACGTTAGGAAAATTTAAGATTAATCTGATTAGCCCAATCACCGCGACCCGCGGCGGCCTGACAGCGATACTGTCTACCAGACAATTCGCTAAAGTCGCCCTACTTACTTCTGGTCGCTAGCGAGTTGCTGGCGAGTCGCTAGCGACCTGATAGTGTTGCTAGTGTCGCTAGTGTCGCCAATGTCGCCAATTTTACTCACGTGACTGTATTGCTGTATTTTCATGATTACGTAAGTAACCTAAAAATACAAAATATAGAGCGGAATTCCCTCTTTAAAATGTACTATTCAGATTTTTTTTAGCTACTCTAGTTATTAAGATATAGCGCGTTAAAGTTATAAACTTTTTTAAAAAAACTTTAAAGTACGTTTAACACAGTAGATCTCCACGCCCACACTATACTATATTAAAGTAAAATAGTTCTAAAGTAAAATCTACACTTTAGTTACTATTTCTTTAAAAAAAAATATAATATATTATCTAGTTAAAGTGCTAGAGCTTTAGCGAAAACAAGCCTTGGCAAAGAACATTAAAAAGTTACAAACTTCACTGCCGTGCATCTCAGCAACTAGAGCAGCTATAAAAATTCTGAATAGTGCGTTTTAAAGAGGGAATGAAGCTCTATATTTTAGGTTTTTAGAATAATTACGTAATCGCGCGGGTGGGGCAGGTGGGTCCAGTGGATCAGGTGGATCAATTTGGGCGTTTTTGTCTAATTAGGCGGCTAGAACAAATAGGGGTAGCTAGGCACCGTAGACTACGGTCGAAAACTGTCTGGTCAACTGTTCTAACAATGTCGCCAATGTCGCGGATGTCGCCAACGTTGTGTTTTCCTGACAAAGAAAACTTGTGTAACAAATATCTATAGTAAATAGAAGAGTATACACGCCTATAATAGGGTTATTGTTTTAATAAAAGACACAAGAATAATATTTATCTAGTAGAGTGCTTTGGCTAGAATTACTACAACTTTAATATATATAAGTTATTAGCTATAGATATATTATATCTACTGCTTAAGGAGTTAGTTATAAAGATATTAGAGTTTACAAAAGATATACTAATAGATATACACTTTAGACAAAAGAAGAGCTAGAATAGTGCTATAGTTCTAGTAGTAGAAGATAATAGCTGTGCTTAGTTAAATAAAAGGTTCTACTAGGTTAAGCATAATACTAGACTAAAACAGTTTAATAACAAGAGAGCTTTTACAGAAGTGTTACAGTAGACTAGCGCAGAACAAAAAGTAGTAATTTGCTAATTTATAGTACTAGTGTCTTCTCTACTAGCAACTAAGGCACTATACGTATTATATTTTATCTAGGCTGCGTGCAATCTGCTAGTACTATTATAATATAAGAGTTATAACAAAAACACGTTAGAGTATATATTGTTAGCTATTAAACAAATAGATATTTTAAAAGAAGAGTTTTAACCTTTTAGACAAACGCAAGAAGAAGAAAAGGATTTTAACTACTCTAAATAGCACGCGCTAACTTATATTATTAATAATATCTGTATATATAGAGCCCTTAATAGCATATACACTAGAATAAACAGTAAGGCCTACTATATTATAATAGTAAAACAATTCTACTTAATAACAAATAAGAGAGATTTTCTTACGCAAATCTACTTTTATAACTCTAGATAGCTTGCGCTTATAGCGTTTAAACACAAGATAGTTATAGACTAAAGTTAACAGTGCACTACTACTAACTAGTGTAAGTATACCTTTACTATAAGCGTATTAATAGTAATACTATTTAGACAACTTAGATAGTCTATACTAGGTATATTACTAAATTCTATTATACTACCTTTTAGTAAGGTTACTGCATATATTACGTTGCTAGACTTTACACATACTGCTATAGTATTTGTCTAATACTACTATTAGAAGGTAACTAGCTACTTTGTTACCCTATATAACAAAGATAGACAGAACTTTAACTCTTACTAGGTAAATAAGATAAATATAAAAATATACTCTTTTATAAGATACTTAAGGCTATTAGGTAAATACTATAACAACTCTAAATATTACAAAGAAGATATAGTGTAATACGCGCCTAACTAGTATAGGACTAGAAAATAGCGCAAAGATTACATATAGGTACAAGAGTTTAAATATAAGGACTATACGTAACTCTCTTAGACTGTTATAAACAGTAGAGCTGTAGCTTAGGTACACCTAATACTTACATTTATTAACAATAAATACTAAGATAAGAATAGAAAGAAATATAAGTATACAAGTGCCTTTTGTAAGGTAATAGCGTTTAACAATAATAGTTAAATTAATTATATAACAGAGATACTAAGCGTGCGCTACTGTACATATAGTATAAAGACTAAGTAACGCACACTATAAGTATTTAAGGTATACAATATAAGAACTATTATTTGCTCTATATACCTAGTACTAAAGAATCTACCTACACTTAATAATAAGGTCCTTGTTTTATACTATGTAAACAATTACATTAATTAGGACAAATATAATAGACTGTATTCTTTTACATTTAATTAAGACTAGACACGTATAGTGCAGAATTATAAACAGAAGTAAATATAGCAAGACAGCTAGTATATAGCATTAGACATAGTAAATAGAATTGTATATCTAATAATAGCTCTACTGTTACTTTAATATACCTAATAGAACGCAAACCTACTAATATAACAAGCGCTATAATACAGAACTGTAGCGTAAGGCTGCTAACGCAACCTCTTTACTACACACTATATACTACTACAAACGCGTAATACTAGCAACTCTTATCTACGTACGCAAGTATTATAGAGATATTACAATAGTTACCTAGAATTGCTAGTTAGTGCAGACAGGAGAATAGCACTACTGCAGTAACACTAGATATAATTATCAAAAGATAGTATATGCAATATAATGCAACTAATAGTAGAAGAATATAACTTAATATACTCTAACATAGAACAAGAGATAAGAAGGCAGAAGATACTAAGCTATTCTCTATAGACAACTACAGTAAAAGAATACCTACAGCAAATTACAAGGGCAATTATATTACAACAGAATAGACTACTATAAAATACAGCTAATAGTTGCCTTATCTAGATAATTACACACTTTGCTATCTAATGTAACTACAACGCAGCCTAATAGATGCGCTTGTAATAGAATAAAACTAAACTAAATAACAATTAAGAGTAAGCTTTACTAGATAAAAACCTGTGTAAAAAGATAATAAAAACAGTTAATAAAAAGTTAAGTATAACACAAATTACTCCTAATATAACAACTATATTAGTATTAAATGCAACTAGAAATAAGTATACTCTTATTAGGACAAACTAGCTATTGTATACACACTACAACCTGCTAGTAATAGACAAGTATATTAATAACCTTAATTACAATTTGTTTATACAGACATTAGAGTATAAATTAAGCTTTAAAAGTAAATACAATAGTATATATTACTACACAAAGAAAAGAGATAGGTAGGCGCAAATACAGATATTAACAAAGGCACGCTAGTACAGCGTATTACAAGAGACAGTTGCATTAAAGATATACTAGGCGTTATTTACAATTAAACTACAAGCATAACTAGCATAGTAGTATACTAGATCTATACTAACAACTTACTAGGTAAATAGTTTTCTGCGTATAGGGCTACTAAATTGCCTATATTGCGCGCACAACTATTTATACTAACAGTAGACAACTATTATATACGCTAATATTTAGTTAAGAATAGAAAAGTACCTTATTGCCTGTATTGCGCGCACAACTATTTGTGCTAATAGTAGACAACTATTGTATACGCTAGCACGCAGTTAAGAACAAGAGGCTATCTAATTAAATAGCTTAACTACTACGCTCTAGCAGAATTTAAGGTAATATTAGACTGTATATGTTACAAAAACCCTACTTATACTTATAAAGTAAAACCTCTATTGCGCTATACATATTGCTTACTTCTGCTACTCTTACTAATAGTTCTCTAATATTTAAAGAGCAAGCGCTTACTCTATATACTTTGCACTAAGTAGTAAATTTAAGTAATATTAGCAGTATACTATGTCTCTGTCTAAATAAGCGCTAAAACAAGCTCTAATAGATAATAGTGCAAAGGGTAGCCTTCTAAGAGATATAACCCTAGAACTAACATACTAAAAACTAAGATGCTGCAGAGACTAAAAACTGTTTAGACTCTAACGCTACTATCTTTAAGCCTTAACTCTAGGGTTAAAACAGACGTATAACTAACTGCTATACTAGCCTAACTAAAAAGTTATCTAACAAGACAGCCTAGAGATTAAATACTATACACTCTTAGATCTGTAGCCTTACTTACTTGTTAACAAGAGAAATCTAGACGCAGTAGTAGTATAAGTACAACAAGCTAATACAAACTAAAAACCTATAGGACTAATATATAAAAAACGTTAGTAGTTAAAAGAAAACTACTATTAGACTTAAGGCTATTATATTATAGGAAGATGCCTTACTATATATAAACAAGTAGTTCTAACTATTATAGAGTTGCAACTCTTCTTATCTAGTGCAGACCTATTTAGGTTACTACTATAAAAGAAAGAAAAACGTTAGGCAAAGGAAAGTATATTACTAAAAAATAAGACTATACTAAAGAAGGCAAGAGTTATTCTAGTAACGCAACTACTTACTAATAACAGAAAGACGCTATATAGTATAGTAATAATACTATAGCTTAATACACGCAGGCATATATACGCCTAAATACTGCTAGACGCTTAGATAAAAGTATAGAATACTCTACTGTTATTAGTTTAATTGCATATTAGCTTAACACTATGCAAAAAAGCTGCTTGCTATATAAGTACTATTACAGCCTACTAAGAACAGTAGCTAATAGTAGGCACCTAGATACTAGATATATACAGTAACTTGCAGACTTACGTAATAAGGCAAGAATAACTAAAAATTACTAGTGCCTACATATTAAACTACCTAGACAGATAGGTTTTTAAGCCTAGTAAACTGCTTAAAGACTTTGTTTACCTACTATAAGACCTAAAGAACGCAAGTATACCTCTAAAACAGCTATACTAGCTAACTAAAGACAGCCTAAATCTACTAGATTTCTAAACTCTAGTCTTGCAGCAGTAATAGCACAGTTATTCTATAATAACAGGAAATAGAGTATTACTGCAATAACTAGGAATAAGAGAAGTTTAATAAACTAAGTGCGAATATAGTAGCACTAATAGGCTTAGTTATATTTAACATAATAAGAGAATTTAATAATAACAGCACTAGGAAAACTATACCTTTCTATAGACACACTGTAGAAGGTATATTACAAGTTCTACACATAGTATTAGCTAACAGAAAGTAAACTACTTTAATGCTATTTGCAAAAAATAGAAGAACTTAGAAGATATTTAACAGATTCTTATATAGGATAATATACAACAGGATATTACTATACACATAAACTAACAAGAGAATAACAGAGCTAACGTTTTAGTGCTAAAGGATACTTATAACAACAACGTAGATAATATCCTAGCTAACTGCACAGAAGAAGAGTAAGATTGCTATAATGTGCTTATAGACAATTATAATAACAAAGAGAAGGAGAAGACAAACTACTTAATAGAAAAGAATAAGAAGAAGGATACTAGAAAGAAAAAAAAAGTCCTATATAAAGACACTAACAATATAAGTAAGTCTAAACGTAATATTATTAGATTGAATAGGTTTAGTAGATAAATCTGAGTTAAAGTGTAATAACTTGATTTTTTTTTGTTATTGTCTCCTGCTAGTGCCTGCGCCCTCTGTATTTAGATAGCTGGCATAGCGCTATATTTGGGTAGCAAATCAGCAGTTGCTAGGTCTCGCTTAAGCTACCTAGTAACTCCTATTTAGCCTATGCAACTAATCCTCTAATACGCAACGTATCTAATACACCTCTTTAGCTTAGATAATATGCAAGCTAGAATACTTAGTTGTTAAGTATAAGGTTCTTAAGTTGCTCTTAAATCTTATTAAGTAGCGCTTTATTTGCTACCTCCTCCTAGATTACCTCTACTAGTCTAATCTAATAGAGAAAGCTATCTTATTTGTTTACTAAGAGGGCCTTTGTAAAACTGTTAGTAATTATTTCTACTAATTAAACGTACTT
The DNA here is from genome assembly GCA_018398575.1 of Ampelomyces quisqualis. NCBI lineage: Eukaryota > Fungi > Ascomycota > Dothideomycetes > Pleosporales > Phaeosphaeriaceae > Ampelomyces > Ampelomyces quisqualis. The sequence goes on from JAGTXZ010000005.1 coordinate 2,892,882, forward strand.
TACTGCAATTTTGCTAGTAAAAATCTCTTGTCTAAGCTAGTAGTTGTAAATGTTAACATAGTAAAGCTTAGTTTAAAGTTTTAATATCTCTTTAGTAACTAGCCAAATAGTTTAGGTATTGTTACATTAAATAGTAATTGTAGATTGTAAGAGCTTAATGTTTAGCTTATAGAGTAATTATAAAGTAAATATTACCTCTTTAGCAACTTAGGAAAAGGTAAGAAGTTTTGCCTCTATTGTTAATATAGTAACAGTATCTTGCTTACTCGCTCTCTATGCAATAAGTCTACTAAAAAGCTTAATAGTGTAGCCTTATAAGCTCTTCCTATTAAGCGTGTTGTTAGCAAAAGAGGCGTTACTAGCTACTTAAAAGTAGTTGTCTCCTCTAAGTTATAGCGCCCTAGATCTAGTATCTGCAAGGTACAGCAGGACTTAATTAGCAGCGTTTTAATATTTAGTGCTTAGGTTTAATAAGAACTAAGTAAGCTATAATATAGCAAAAGTAATGTTAGGTTACGTTATTACTGTAGCAAAGAGTAGAGATTTAATCTTTTGTTAGTATTAGTTAATCTTAAATAGAGCAGCTAGGTTGTGTTATAGCTTTAACTTAATAGGTGCTATTAGGGTATTATACCTTCTATTAGTTTAATTAGTAAGGCAGCGTATCTTGTTAATATACGCTAACTAGAATAGTTGTATAAAACGCTAGTCTTGTTGTTAGATAACCTCTACGCCTAAGAACTATTAGAGATTGTGTCTTCTAGTTATAGTATATTTTTCCTGTAGAAGCTTAACTATATAGTCTGCTTCTTTAGTATATTGTTTATTATACGCGACAATAATATTATCTACGTAGAAGAAGATAATAATACTATCTTTAATTATACAGCATAGCTTATACAAGATTATTATAAAGCTTAAAGCTTTAAGAGTTAATATAAACTTCCTCTACTATAGTAAGAGTAAAAAGCGCAGACTATATAGTGCCTTCTAGACTTAAAGAATTGTTCTTTTCTTCTTATAGCCTTAAGGCATCTATATGTATATTTCTTAATCTATTATTACATAAACAAACGCGTTAGTTATGTTATATTATTTAAGTTTAAGGTTATACTTAGCTGCAATAGCTATTAGTATCCTAAACAAGCAGCTTACTAATATAGCAGCGTATGTGTCCTACAATATAATATTTTGCTATTAATTGCTTTAGACAACTAATTATGCCTTGCACTTAATAAACTAGTAATATTTATTAAGTTTGTATATATACACTTATATGCAGTCCAAAATCTATTAGCCTATTAGTTTAATTAATTTAAAAAGTACTTCTCTCTAAGAGTTTATCTGTTTGTAACTCTGTAGGTAGGCCTACTCTACTTCTTTAAATAGTTCCCCTATTAGATAAGTCTTAAGCTTAGTTTAGCAGGTTAGTAAAGGTAGAAGTTAGCTGCAATAGAGCTTTAAGCCTTTAGCAAGTATTCTTTATATTTTAGCCTTGTCTATTGTTTCCCCTCTATACTTACTAACTCTCTTAGCTTAAGCTCTAGCTATAAAGGCTGCTGCCTATAGGATAGTTTTAGATAACTTGTGTAGTGTTATGTCTATAGATAATCTGTGTAGTATTAATTCTAAGTGTCTAGCTATTAGTCCTGCAAGTAGTACTGCTAGTAGTAGTATAGATAGCAGAGTTAGGTATTAATTCTTAATCTTCCTGCCTTAATAGTAGCCTAGTAAGTCTACTTTGTTCTAAGGATTTGTTTAGTCCTTAGTAGGCTTGTCCTTATAGAACAAGTTAGTCTCTAGATTAATGCTTAGAGTAGGTAGTTTAATAGTCCTTACATAAGTAGCTATCTCTTTAAGAGTATTATATATAAAGTTATCTATAAGATTCTTAACTTTGCTATTAAAGATAGTTTGTTTATTAAATACTATATTACAAGTGCTAATAACTTTGCTAAGCAATAGAATCTAGATGTAATAGATGTTTAATAATTAGTATCTTATAAGGTATTTAATCTATGCTTTAGGGTTAAGGCGTTAAAGTCTTAATATACCTCTATAAGTGTTACTACTTATTACAAAAGCTTTGCACCTGTATACTTTAAGATAAGCAAGGTTTAGTTTTTAAAGTAATGTTACTATTCTATTGTTAAAAGCAACGTATGTAAAAAAGATCTTATATAAAGTCTTCTAGTTATTAGCGTAGTTTAGTGTTTAGTTATATAGATACACTTCTACTCTTGTAATTTTAGACTATAGTTTCTAGAGTAGGTTTACATTAAGTTGTATTACGCGTAACTTTTTTTTGTTTATTCTTCCTAAGCGTTTAGCGCTACTATTTTAAGCTTAGGTATCTAGTGCTAAAGGCTTAATAATAACTTCTATTAATGCTAACTACCTCTTAACTTATAATTTAACAGTTATAATCTTATTATTAGCCTTAACAACTTTAACTGTAATATTAAAATAATTCTTAAGGAAGAGAAAGAAGATTAATAGCTGCTTAATAATAGAGCTTACTATCCTATTATTAGTAAAGTAGAAGTCCTATTGCATTCCTAAGAATTTGTCTACAACTAGTATTTGGCTCTTCTTCTTTGTTATACTTATCTTGTAAGAGTAGAAATTAATAGCTAGTCTCTCTTCTAGTCCTTTGTAGTTAGTTTATAGAGCTTAGCTAATTTATTGTCTTAATTTAGCTCTACTGCATAAGTTGCATTAGACTATAGTAACTCTCTTTACACGCACCTCTTTAGCTTACTAGACTAGGTACTTAATAGCTGCTAGTTCTAGATAGCTAAGTTGCTTATACTAGAGTAGTGTAGTTGCCTTTTATACAAGTTACTTTATTTGTAAGTTATTTATATGCGTGTAGTATATAGCTTTTAGAAACACGTCAGGAAAACACAACGTTAGCAACATCCGCGACATTGGCGACATTGTTAGAACAGTCGACTAGACAGTTTTCAACTGTAGTCTACGGTGCCTAGCTACCCCTATTTGTTTTGGCCGCCTAATTAGACAAAAACGCCCAAATTGATCCACCTGATCCACTGGACTCACCTGCCCCACCCGCGCGATTACGTAATTATTCTAAAAACCTAAAATATAGAGCTTAATTCCCTCTTTACAACGCACTATTCAGAATTTTTATAGCTGCTCTAGTTGCTAAGATGCACGGCAGTAAAGTTTGTAACTTTTAAATGTTCTTTGCCAAGGCTTGTTTTCGCTAAAGCTCTAGCACTTTAACTAAATAATATATTATATTTTTTTTTAAAGAAATAGTAACTAAAGTGTAGATTTTACTCTAGGACTATTTTATTTTAATATATTATAGTGTGGGCGTTGAGATCTACTGTGTTAAACGTACTTTAAAGTTTTTTTAAAAAAGTTTATAACTTCAACGCGCTATATCTTAATAACTAGAGTAGCTAAAAAAAATCTAAATAGTGCATTTTAAAGAGGGAATTCCGCTCTATATTTTGTATTTTTAGGTTACTTACGTAATTATAAAAATACAGCAATACAGTCACGTGAGTAAAATTAGCAACATTAGCAACACTAGCGACACTAGCAACACTAGCAACACTGTTAGGTCGCTAGCGACTCACTAGCGACTCGCTAGCGACTAGAAGTGAGTAGGGCAACTTTGGCAAATTGTCTGGTAGACAGTATTGCTGTTAGGCCGCCGCGGGTCGCAGCGATCAGGCCGATCAGATCAATCTTAAATTTTCCTAACGCACGTTGTGTTTAATTACCTATTAGCTATATATTTTACTAAGGTTCCTAATAATTATACTATCTTAGTACCTTAGTGTAGTTAGGTCTTCTTTTGTTTCCTACTAAATTCCTATCTGTCTAAGTAGTTAGAAGAAGACTAGGTTATAGTGTATATTAGGGCAGATAGCTACGTTATACAGTACTAGTTTAGTTTCTCCTATCTAATATCTTATAATTAGATTAATGCTGCTGTATCTCTTAATCTATATTCTTATATTACTAGCCTATATAAAGTCTCTATATAAGGGTAGTTAGAAGTTACGTATATAATTAGGATTGTTTGTAATATAGTATATTATGCTAGAGTTAAGAATAAATAAGAACTTAAGTAAATAATTACTAAAGGACGCGCAGAATAATGCAGTAATAAAGGTAGCAGCAATAATTATAATTTACTAGCCTTTAAGTTATTCTCTCTTAATTATCTCTAGCGTTAGTGTGTGTAACTACTTTGTTATAGTAGGCGTTTTAGACTACAGTTAGCCCTGCCCTTATAGTATGCCTAGAAACGTAGTATTATGCTTACGTTTGTATTTAATAAGCTTTTTTATAGCTTTATTTAGCTTCTACCAATTAGAGGCTTAATTAGGATTTAGGTAGTAACACTCCTTAAGTCTGTAACATTAGAAGCAAGCAGGGTATTTTGTGCCTTTAGCTTTAGCAGGCTTATAATCTAATAGCTACTTTAACCTAGTAGTTTTCTTACTAGTTAGTTGTTGTTAACAGAGTCTTCTCTAGTTCTTAGATAGCGCGCTTTTTGCATATTAGGCGTCCCCTTTAGTGCTCTAGTTAGATTTACTACTAGTAAGAAATAATACGTTATTAACTATATATACAGCCTTATGTTTCTTTAATCTAAGAAGATAATTTACTATTATATATTCTTAAAAGTGTTTTATTATCTCTTTCCTAGTTATACTAGCTGTTAATCTACTATTATTCTAAAAGTTTATAGACTATATAGGCGCAACTTTGTTTACAGTATATAGAAAGTCTTTTGTAATTACGTTAATTTATATTAACTTAGTAACTTTATACGTTTCTGCTTTAGTTACTACTTAATTATATTTAGATAACTAGGTGTCTTAGTTTATTACGCTCCTTATTAGCTTAAGGGAAGCCTAGTAGCAATTGTAGGCTTATTCTTATTTAATTTGTTTGTTAACACTAACTATTAATTTTAGATTAGTAATCTACTAGTATAGTAGTTACTCTAGTAGGCAGCACGTTTAGAGTAGGTACAGAGAGATAGTTAACTAGATAAACGCAACAATTTGTTAGAGGCTTAATTGTTCCTTCTTAAAATTATAGCAATCTTCTTTGTATTGTTTAATAAGTATCTTATAGTACTCTAAGTCTTCCTTAAGTGCTTTCTAGCCTGCTAGTGTTAGGTTAAATTGTTATATTAGTACGTTAACGTTTACTGCTGTTGTATAGTTAGCAATAATAGGTACTCTTATTAGTGCAGGTTTGTTTAGCAATAGCTCTACTAAGTTTAGGCTAATCTTATCTTATATAGTGTATATAAGGCAGCGCGCTTGTAACTGCGCAATCTATCTAGTGTAGTTAGTTTAATTCTATAAGGTAACTATTAGGTCTTGTTAGTGTTAGTGCGTTATAATATTACTTTGTAGAGGCAGTAAGACTCTTAATTGTTAGATTAAATAGGTTTAGTAGATAAATCTAAGTTAAAGTGTAATAACTTGATTTTTTTTTATTGTTGTCTTCTACTAGTGCCTGCGCCCTCTATGTTTAGATAGCTAGTACAGCGCTATATTTGGGTAGCAAATTAGTAGTTACTAGGTCTTGCTTAAGCTACCTAGTAACTCCTAGTTAGCCTATGCAACTAATCCTCTAATACGCGATATATCTAACAAATATAATATATAATAACTTATATAGAGTACTATCTATATATACGTATGTAAAGTATTAAGTAAAGTAAAAGATATTTTACTAGAAGAGTATAAATATATAGATAAACTTACACTAGAATATCTTTATAAGGTAGATAAATAGCTATAGTTTAAGAACTATAGAGGTAGCTAGAGCATTATAGTAGAAGACATATAGAAAGAATTTTTAATACAGGCTTATAATACTATAATTAAAGGTAATATACTTAACGTAATTGCCTTAACTAAAGAGAAATAGTAACTAGAACTAGATAAGTGTAATAGGTTAGTGTAATAGTATAAAGAAGAAATAGAGTATTATTAAGTAGTTATAAATAGCAGGCGTAGCAAATATTATAATAACTTAATATGCTTTTACTAGTATAACGCGTAGATACTATTAGGTTAGTCTTAATATAACGCAATAGTGCAGACTACTATAGTAGATAGTGTAGTACTAGCAGACACAGTATATAATTCTAATATAACTAACTAGTAAGATAGTTACTACTCTATAAGTAGTAGTAGTAGTTACAGCTGTCTATATATAGAGCGCGTTGTGTACCTACTAACCTATACTTTATAGAACGTTAAGCCTAGTAGCTGCGTCTAGGCTAGTCTCTTTTTAAAGAAGCGTAATTTAATATACTATACTTAATTAAAAAGCCTATATAACTAGACAAGAAGAACTAGCTTAGTTAGCCTACGCTACAAGAGTGTAAATACATAGATAGCTAGCTATAGTATATAGTTCTACTAGTGCTGTAGTACTTAACAGTTCTTAACTGTTAAATCTAGTAATACTAGCAACACTAGTAACACTAGCAACACTAGTAATATAGGTAATATAAGTAATATAAGTAACTTACTATTAGGTTACTGTTAGGTTACTAGCAACTAGAAGTAAGTAGAGCAACTTTAGCAAATTATCTAGTAGACAGTATTGCTGTTAGGCAGCTATAGGTTACTGCGACTAGGCTAACTAAACAAATCTTAATTTTTCCTGACGTATATATATAGATGTAACGCAAAATTAATTTAAAGTGTAAAAATAGTGTAGATTTGTAGCAAAACTTAAACTACGTAATAGCGCTATTAAAAGGATTGCCTTAGACTTAAATTATAGTTAGGCACAGTTAAAGGCAGGCTACTAACTAGTAATATAGTTGTGTAGACAGTGTAAAGCTATATTAAATATAAGAACTATAAACTATTTTATAAAAGGGTTCTACAAACTAAGCTACTAATAATAGTATGCTAGGCATTGCTGTTGTTGCTTAGCACAGCAGAGCACAGTTAAGAACTGTCTAGTAGCTAGCAGTACAGTTGTGTTGATAGTGTCGCGGATGTCGCCAACTCTAACAACGTTGAATTTTCCTGACGGGCAGCTAAACGCGTCTTACGCGTATAGGAGCTAGGGTGGCGCCGCAGTGGCGCACACGCGTTACAGGCGAGTCGATAGCTTCCCGTCGTGACATTCTTACACCAACACTATCTATGTATAATAAACATTATAGTAGTATAAAGAGGCTTTGTTGCTAGAAATTTAAATGACAAAGCCTTTATGACATTTCTAATACAATAGATCTTACTAGTAGATTGGTATCTTTTGCTTTTCCTAATAAGAAAAGTGAGTATTGTTATTAGGAGATGAGACCTATACACTACATGGGGACAGAGCGGCTATGAGCAACAAGTAGATTGGATTCGCGCGCCAAGCGCGAACTATTGTAGAGTAGCCCAAGGGCTGAGAAAACGAGCTCGTTTGTACCTAGTACGCGAAGAATGAGTATATGCACTACACGTAGATTGCGAGAGGTAATGTAAGACAAACTGAATGCGAACACGAGTGAAATAAATGATTTTGGACTGTATTATGTAGGTAGGTAGATATGGAGGTGGGTATATAGGAAGACATGTTGATTGGTACGCGTGTACATGAGAAAACTATGGGGCGGTCAGGCTTGTACATGGTAAGGGAAACTTGATCCAGCGAAATTCAATTCACCTTGAGACAACAAGACTGATGCTACGTAGAATATCCTAGTGAACGGATGCGGTGCGCTGGTTCTTCTCAGTGTTGAGAACAATCGAGCCATTCCTCTCCTGGTGGGTGGCGCCACCCTTGGCAAGGCTGGACTCAACAAAGGTGTGGGTTGGCTTCCACTTGGCGGATGTCCTTGGAGTGGTCTCGGCCATCATCTGATCGACCTGCTCGAGAGACAAACCCTTGGTCTCGGGGACCAGGAAGTAAGTGTACACGAAAGCGATGGTGCAAAGACCACCCCAGACGAAGAAAACAGACGAGCGAAGATTACCCTCATCAGTACCGACCATGTAGGGGGTAATGACAGCGATGATGGTGTTCCAAAGCCAGTTTGAGGCGGTAGAGAGCGCAACACCTCGGGAGCGGATTGGTAGAGGGAAGACCTCACCAATGAGGACCCAGGCACCAGGACCCCAGGTAGTGGCGAAGAAGAAGATGAAGATGGCAATGAATGCGATTTGGGCATTGACGGCAGAAATATTGTTGGCGCGGGTGGTTCCATCGGCAAGCGTGGTGGAGTTGTTGAAGCCCTGAGTAACGCCGATGATGGCAACCAAGAATTGACAGATCAACATGCCGAGGGCACCAAAGAGCAAGAGGGTGCGACGACCGAACTTCTCCATTCCGTAAAAAGAGAGGGGGGTGGAACAGACGTTGACCAAGGTGAAAACCAGCGAGATCAAGAAGGTGTTGCTGATGGCACCGGTCGACTGGAGGAAGGGCGTGGAGTAGTAGAAGATGAAGTTGACACCAGTCCACTGCTGCATCATTTGGAGAGAGGTACCGAGGATCGTCTTGCGCAAGTTGGAGTTGGACTGGAAGAGGGAGCCCTTGAAGCAGTTGGCCCAGCCGGCAAACCAGCCACCAGCTGGAATCAGCTCGCGCTCGTACTCTTCGTTGGCGATAATCTCAGCAAGCTCAAACTCAACCATGCCGCGAAGTTCGGCAGAGGCGGGATCGGTGGGGTGAACGCCACGGATCTTCATCAAGGCCTTCTTGGCCTGCTCGGTGCGGCCACGCTTGATGAAGTAACGAGGCGAGTCGGGAAGGCATGCAATACCACCTCCGAGAATCAGACCCCAGGCGAACTGGATACCGATGGGAATGCGGTATTCGCCAGTATCGCCACGACCCTGAACGCCGTAGTTGACACAGGCAGCGAGGAGGAGACCGATGGTGATGCAGAATTGGTAACCGGACACGAGCGCGCCACGGACCTTCTTGGGGCAGATCTCAGACATGTAGAGGATGACAATGGCAGACTCGAAACCGACGCCAACACCAGCGATAGCACGGCCGGCGACAAGAAGGTCACGGCCACTAGCAGCCATCTGCAAGACAACACCTAATGCGGGGTTAGCGATGGATCGACTTGACTACCCAGAACCTTCTTACCGATGATATAGATCAAGCAGCCGAGAACAATGGTCCACTTGCGGCCGATCATGTCGGCAAGATCACCAGCCATGATGGCACCAAAGAAGGTGCCCGCGGAGAGGATAGAGACGATGAGCGAGGTGTTGCTAGAGCTGATCTTGCAAACGCCACCGGGAGTGGCGAGGCCCTGGGGACAGATGGGACCCTCGACCTCCTCGATGAAGAGAGGCGAGTTGAGCACACCGTTGACGTATCCAGAATCATAACCTGTGAAGAAGGCAGTCGGTCAGTGTGCGCTACTAGCAAAATGGGTAGCCAACAGCAGACATACCGAAGAAGATTCCGCCGAAAGAGGCAAAAGCGCAGAGGAGGTAGGCCTTCCAGGTGACGGGGCATTCAGTCATGTTGACATCAGTGGTAGCTTGGATGCCCTTGGGGTGGGCAGCCTCGTCGACGGTGTCGTGGGTAGTGCTCATGTTGGCGGCGGCGCTGTGCAGCAGTGAAGCAGAAACTCGGGCGTCGCAAGGATGAAGAGCAGATTCAGCTCGTAGAGGTTGGGGGTCGGGTCAATTAATAACAAAGCCGGGGATTTGACGTCGGGGGGCCAAGAGCTGCAAGCGTATCGTGCAAGTGCGCAAAGACGGTAGCGCGACTAGGTGACGAGGGTCCGCGGTGCTGGATTGGGTGTGTCAGAGGAACCTAGGCAGCACTACCGAGTAAGCAGCAATGGCTCATGTACTGCGCGTGTGTCTGGAACCGAGATGGTGGGGTTTGCTCGTGCAAATTCTGTCGCGCTCACCAGACTGTCCGTCCACGGTTGCAGTGGTGGCGCGCGCACTGCCAGACGCAGCCAGATCAGCAGTTCTGTAAGCTACTGCGGCCGGCTGCTGATTGGCCGCAGCCCGGCACGGGAGCGCGCCACCGGCGACATGCAATCATGGTCATAATGGAATGGTGACACTGGGGGCGCGAGCGGCGTGCCTCTTTGCTCTCCATGTTCAGACCTCCGCCTCGAGTCTCCGCGATTGATCGGACAAGTGTCGGTCCGGCATGCACGACGTCGGTCTAGACGACATTAGGGTATTGGTGCCGGTGGCCGCCCCAGACGTGCGCCGTGCCCTCCACCCGACTCCACCAGACTCCGCTCTTGGTGCCGGTGCAGTGTGAATGGCCCTGGTAGCGTCGGTGCGGGTCATGTTCGGCTGGGCGAGCGAGCATCAGCTGCCTAGAGATGGGCTCTTATGATACAGTATCGGATACAGTTACGATACGATACAGAATATACAGCCTTGAGATATTTGGTTACAAGCGGATGTATCCGACAGGGGGTGCACAGACAGATACATGGGTAGCATGTGACCCTAACCTATCTAGAGGGGGCAAGCTTATCTGTTTATAGTAAGTGTTACGATACATTGTATCGCATCGCTTTAGTATGGTATGCGATACGATACGGAACACACAAGATTTTGGGCTCGCTCTACGGAGTACTGGCAGCTGACTTGGATGACGCGTGCAGCCCCTGCGACGGCACGTGCCCAGCGGCTGTGCCAATAATGAGCATGTCCGCACAGGCCCGCTGCACGGCCAGACTGTGCCGACAGAGTGCAGGCAACGCTGGTCCCACGCCGCCGACCTCGAACATGTGAGTTGACATGGAACCAGCAAGGTCTAGAGCACTCAAGCTCAATTGCGAAGCTTGTGTTGGACACCTGGCATCGAGGTGTTTGCACCTCACTCCGCCACGCTAAAAATGAGGTGTATCCTGGGCATGGAGTCCCCACAAAACCGAGCATGAGCTCCAAGACATGACTCGGGTACGACGCTAACTAGTACAACCTGACTCGACTGTACCAATACGTCACCCACCCGTCAACCTCCCGTCTTCGACATTGCACTTGTTCTGCGCCGCAATGGCCTGCTTCTTCAGCTTTGGACATGGAACCTCCACTACAACTTGTTGTGCCTGCTGCTCGTTGCGTACATCTCGGTTTGGCTGATGCCGACGACAGGTCGATTTCTTGCATCGATAACATGATCAGTCAATCGACGTCTTTCTACACTGCTCACAAGACAGCATATAGTACATTCTTTGCCAATCGACCGGGACCCGAGGTTTGGTCCAACATTCGCTCACCATTGTCCCTCCCATGAGTCCCATCCCACATCTCACCTAAGCCGTACTCGCCCACAGCGCCTTGACTCTCGTGCTCCCCGCCACCATTCCACACACGCCCATCCACCCCAGATTCCATCCAGGCACACCACCCGTTGCATCTGAAAAGTGCAGCGCCATCGGCAACCACGCACCCGCAATCATAACATCGGTCCACCATCTCCTATCAAACTTGGCATCTTCTTCGTCCTGGTACTCGGCCACGGCGCGCCCATCAGCTCGCATCTGCGACCTCACCGAACGCCGCTTGTTCTCCAATTGCCACTCGCGGCCCAGGCGCAGGACGTCGCACGACACGCCGCCCAGCCATGCGCGGTACGCCCAGAGATACAGGCGCGCTGTCTTGGGGTCGCCGCGGTTGAAGCGCGCAACGAACGCGGGCGACACGACGCCCGAGTCGGCGAGCAGGGACAGGTTCTCGAGCGCTTGGTAGGTAAAGTAGCTGCTCGCCTGGAGGAGTGCGATGCGGTGCAGCACGGGGTCAGCGCCGGGCTTGGGGCCCATGATGAGCGTGCGCAGCCATGCATAGAGGGGGAATAGGCCGAAGAGGCGCAGTGTTGTGCGCGCCTTGGAGACCAGGACTGCGAGGGCGGCCACGGGCGGCACGGCCCCGGCATTGCTTACCAGCGTTGTTGCTGGGATTTTCGCATCGTCGCAGGCAGGGCGAATGACTGCGAGGAGTCTGGTTGCGAGGGAGGAGAAGGCGGAGGATTTGGACTGCAGGTAGGCGAGGATGTAGAGGGAGTAGTTGAAGGTGGAGAGGAACGCCGAGAGGCCGCCTGGCGATGCGAGGAGTCTGAACGCGACGATTAGTGTATAGCCATTGTTGTGCATGTAGATATAGACTCACTTGTTCAATCGCAGTATCGTCCTGTCCACCTTCTTCAACCCATCCAGTGCACTACCCGCCGAAATGTCAATGTCCCTGGGGTCAGCGGGCGGCGCTGCTTCGGCTATCTTGTCAACAGCAGCTTTGGCGTCTCGGACCGACGACATGATGGGACTCAAGAATGTATCACTTGTTGATGATTGGGTCTGGGAAAGCTGGCGGGCAAGTTTGGGTCAAGTACGAATAAAGGCAAGTGACGCGATCACGGCTATCCTTCTCCACATGCGTGGGCTTCCCGTGTCCCTGGGGTGATGTGCGGGATCTGAGCCGAGGCATCCGAGGCCGCTAGTCGGCCCTTCTATCACAGCCGGACGGATGAACAGTCCTGCTTGACCATCACGACAACTACCTTGGTACTTCATACCTTGGGCTGTGGTATCTTAAATGTTTCGTACACTGGAGATTGTCAAACAATGTCCGACCACACATGTCAGCATTCACAATGAAGCATTCACAATACAGCTTTCACAATGAAGCAGTCACAATAAAGCATTCACAATGAAGCAGTCACAATAAAGCATTCACAACAAAGCATTCACAATAAAGCATTCACAATAAAGCATTCACAATAAATCATTCACAATAAAGCATTCACAATAAAGCCTTCACAATGACGCAACTCTCTCTCTTCATATACTCTTCACCCACCAACATCAACTTTAACATCAAACCAACTACAACATCTAACTTCAAGTCACAAGTCATTACATCATGACTTTGAAACGCACATATTCCTCAGAAATCGGAGGTAAGTCCTATACTTTCTCTCTCCCCTCCACCCTCCCCTTCCTCACTGCCTTGAGCAACAAGCCCTGGACTCTTGGACACGCCATCGGCAGACTCCTCTACCACATCGCACCACTGATTTCCACGCATCTCGACCACGCCGTAGATTTCCGGTCTCCTGAGCCTCGTGCGCTGAGCGATATGACTGGTTTCGTAGAAAGTCTTGATGCCTATGCTGCGCATTTACGACTCACAGACGGCTGTTCTAAAAAGTTCTCTACTACCACCTTGTCCTGCAGTGACAGGAAAGCCAAGGCCGGGCAGCGTAAGTACGCTGATCGCTTCACTTACCTTGCGGAGGCTGCGTTTAAGAAGTACATTATGGACATCTTTGGCAGTGTATTTAGAACTTGGACCAAAGAGCAGACGCGCATGTTCAACAAGGGTGTTGACAAGGCGGTTTCGGGAGTGCAATGGGTGTTGTATCCCGGAAGCAATGTAGTGTTTGGAGCAGGAGAGGGGGATTGGGGGGTTTGGTTGAGAAATGCATGTGAGGAGCTGGGTATTGGGGAAGTTAGGGCTGGACGGAGGGCTTTGGACGGTATGTGAGTCCTGCTATTCGTAGTACTAGGGTAGTAGAAGGTTTTGATCAGCAATGAATAGTATCCCAATGTGTACAGGGCGTGTTGTGTGCAGTTCCAAGCTTTTTTCAGTAATAGTGCATAGCCGTGTGATTGCTGATTGTCCAAGTCGAAATTGGGCCTTCCAGCAGATGATCAAACAAGAGGGCAATACGGTCCTAGGTGTCAATAGTGTGTAGGACTAGCTCTGTCCGAGCCTTCATGTGAGCTAGCACCCCGTCGTGAAGTTTGCACTGTTGAAGCGTGGTGGAGTGAATGAGCAATGACAAGCATCATCGTGGTCTAGAAACACAAGGGTCCAGCCAAGGCGCTAGTGCAGGAGCTGCCATGAAACGCTCTTGCAACTGCATAACGAACACAGCCCGTGTCCACTTCGCGCCTCCCCTTTTCATCGCCTCGAGGTGTGGTACACGCTACAATCTCTTTTATCTCTCCGGGAACAATTGCATCGACCGCATCATTAACATGGCTGGCCGCTTTGTGAGAGCGTCCAAGTATCGTGGGTTTTGTTGCACGCGCCAGCTAAGCTTACTTGAATAACATTGACACGCAGGCCACGTCTTCGGGCAGGGCGCAAAGAAGGTACGAGCACTCCGGTTCCTCAAATAAAGCCAATGCTCACAGCGATATAGGAGCAGTGCTATGACAACCTCCGCATCTCCAAGAACGCCTGGGACACCAACCTGATCAAGGTCAGCTCACCGCGCACGCGCACGTGACCTCGAACTCGACGAGCTCATACCACATAGGCCAACCCCGAATATCTCGCAGTCAACTGGGAAGCCAGCGGCGGAGGCGCCTTTGCCGTGATTCCTCTCGATGAGCGCGGCCGAGTCCCCGACCAGATCCCGCTCTTCCGTGGGCACACAGCCGCCGTTCTCGACACCGACTGGTACGCACATTTCTTCGGGCAGACGACGAGCCGATGCTGACTGCTACACAGGAGCCCCTTCAACGACTCTTTGATTGCTTCCGCCTCGGACGACGGCAAGGTGCGTCATCAACACCGAGCTGAGAAGACGGTGGACTGACGATGACTAGGTGTTCATCTGGAAGGTACCGGAGAACTTCACACTGCATACAGATGCGGAAGAGCCCGCCGACGTGGCCCCGCAGGCGAAGCTGAGCGGTCACATGAGGTGCGCGCGTATCAATATATCAATACCCCGAGGGCGCCTCCCTAACGCACATACAGGAAGGTTGGCCACGTCCTGTTCAACTCTGCTGCCGAAAATGTCCTCGCTTCCTCGTCCGGCGACTACACGGTGAAGCTGTGGGATGTCGAAGCTGGCGCCGCCAAGCTTACCCTGAAGCACAACGACATCGTCCAATCGCTTTCCTGGAGCGCCGACGGAGCCTCCTTGGTCACAACAAGCCGAGACAAAAAACTGCGCGTCTGGGATGTGCGACAGGAGAAACCAGCGCAGGAAGTGCCCGGACACCCTGGCGCAAAGAGCAGCCGTGCTGTGTGGATGGGCGAGCACGACCGCATTGCAACGACTGGTTTCTCGCGCATGAGCGATCGCCAACTGGGCTTGTGGGATCCCCGCAACCCAAGCGAGCCGATCGGTGGGTTTGAGATACTGGATTCCATATCTGGCGTGTGCATGCCCTTTTGGGACGACGGCACACAATGTCTGTATCTTGCGGGCAAGGGGTAAGTAATACCCGTCAGTCTGCCGGATGAGATGAAATTGACCGGCGCAGCGACGGCAACATCCGATACTACGAGTACGAAAACGACAAGTTCGAGTACCTCACCCAGTACACATCGCCGAACCCACAGCGAGGAATCGCCTTCCTTCCCAAGCGCGGCATCAACCTGCACGAGAATGAGGTCCTCCGCGCCTTCAAGACCGTTAACGACACCTACATCGAGCCCGTCTCCTTTATTGTGCCCCGCCGCGCCGAAATGTTCCAGAGCGACATCTACCCGCCCACAACCGGTCTCAAGGCTGGTACAACGGCGCAGGAATGGTTCGGTGGTAAGACGGCACTGCCACCGAAAATATCGCTTGAAAGCGTGTATGAGGGTGAGCCGCCGAAGGAGGTTGCGGCAGATGTCAAGCCTGCACAACCTGTTCTGTCTCAGCCCGCACCTTCAAAGTCTACCCCGGCGCCAACAGCAACTCCATCAAGCGGAGCTTCGTCAGCCCCTGCGTCCGTGGCTGCCCGTGGACCTCCTCCAACAATGAACGACAACAAGCAATCGCTTGCTGCCGGAGCATCAAAGTTTGCTGACAAAGATGACGTGTCTGATAAAGAGAGCGAGTCGAGCTTTGAGGAGGTCGCGAAGCCTCTTTCACGTCCCACCGCCACGACAACTCGTCCTGAAGAAAACACCAGAGGGCCTGCCATCAGCAAAGAGCCTGACTTCGCACCAGCGAAGTCCATGCCTGCCCCAACCATGACTTCTTCAGAATCTGGAGCTACCTTGAAGTCCGCCGATTCCACATCTTCTTCATCGGCACCCAGCTCCGGCGGCCCTGCCTCGGCTCTTCGCGACGCGCTTTCGGACATCAAGTCCCAGCTGGAACACCAGAACAAGATCATGTCTGATCAGTCGGATCAGATCGCGCTCCTTGTGCGCGAAGTCACCCAGCTGAAGGGCAAGCTGGGCTCACGCGAGCCTTCCGACCGCGAGAAGGACGAACGAATCAGGCAGTTGGAACTCGAGCTCGAGGAAGCAAGGTCTTGACATCACTCGAGCTTCGAAAACCGTGGAGCAAATTATTGGACTGGACGGCCACGAAGAGGGGTGCGGAAAAGAGACGTAGCTGGTGCTTCGGGAGCGGGAAGCGAGATGGCCGCATCTCTGGTTTCCTACACGAAGCTCGATGCATGAGAAATGGGGATGCTCGTGTCTACGTATTAATTTGACTTGGCTTGCTGGCGTTGAGTAGCTAGATGTTCAGGTTAGCGGCATTGCTTGCAGGGCAAATATATGCTTTTAAAATGATCGTCTCGTCTACTGGAACGGACATGCCGGACGATTGAATGTGATCAAGGCAAGCACAATGCGAGAGTCGTGGCTTCGATTGCAACGTACTTGCCGTTGTCTTTCCAATATCACAGAACATTGGCAACTCAGACATGCCCTCGGCACCTTTCATAAGCCCTAGAGCAACGGCATATAGACGAGAAAGTTGGCTCAGCGCTCCGGGATCCTTGCGCAGCAGCATCACTGCCTCTTGCCACACCACACCCGCTGACAGAAACATGCAGCCTGCACGCGGGTCGGAGACGCGGCTCTACAATGCAACATTTCCTCCATATCCGCAGTCTTCATCATTCAACGCTATGGATACCGGTAGACCAGCTGTGTGTTAACCAATCCGACAATCTCTAGCGCTCGAATCAGGTTAATTTGATGCGAGACATCTATCCGTGGTGCTCCAGCTGCAACATCTGTCTATGCGAACTGGGCGAAATGCCCAGTGAAACTGCTACATGTGTGTTTAATTTCATCGAAGAAGTTGCAGCAGTTTCAACCACGCCATGTGTAAAATGACCCACCCTTTTTTGAGGCACGCTCGCAGGCGAAGCAGCGAGAACGGCCTCACTACAAAATACTCTATAGTACATGAGACTAAGCACTATACCGGTAATTCTTTTCTAGCTTAGCAGGTCAACAATCTTAAGACTTACTAGCTTGTATTCTAACTCATTAATTATCTTAGGCTATAGTGCCTCTAGAACTGTACTGGCTTGATTAAGGGAGCCGAATCTGTACAAAGAGCTATCATCATTCTCCATGCCATCTTTGTATGGCGCCATCTCTCAGTCTCAAAAGACGAAATCTTGGCCCGGTCGCGACATGTGCGAAGCGAGCTTCTTCATGCGCACTTCCCAGAAGCGTTCAAGACAAAAGGTCTTCAGTGCCATGAATTCCGCGGCGCATGCTGATTAATTGATTAATTAATTTTGTTTAACGTCCGTTTTTAACCTCCCAAAGGATACTTTTAGACGGGTAAAGCTATATAATAGAACACCTAGTCGTTAATTAAAAGTTGTCTATGCCCTGCCCTCTGCCAGTTAAGGGACAGCTAGTAGAAGGCACCTACGCACCTTCTAGGCCTGTTTTAAACCTCCCCCTTGCTTACCACAGAGCTCTGCTTCCTCTCTTTCTTCTTTTATGCCTTATAAGATAGCTTGTAAGGCTTAAACAAAAGAGAGCCCTTCTTATACCTTGTAGAGGAAAAACCTTGTAAGAGAAAGCCCTAATAAAGCTTAAACAAGTAAAAAGAAAGTCTCCTTCTTTGTCAAGGTTAGAGAAAGGATAATCTAAAGATTAGTTTGATCTAAGGATCTGCCGCAGCCCCCAAGAGGCTCAGCTGTTAGGTAACCCTAAAGTAGGGGTGAAGAGAGTAGGATTTAAACCTACAACCTGTGGTTACCACGGGGAGTACCAGGTGCTTCACCACTGCACCATCCCTCCGCGGCGCATGCTGTATCCTGCCCATGGCTTCACTCACTGTAGCACCAACAATAGACCACTCAATTTTTTGATACACTAGTGCTGTAGAGAGACATAGATTCATGAGACAGGGTAAACAATCTGATAGATTTGCTTCCTAACAAAGTGCTTCCTAGCGCGAGGACCTACGATTACGAAGCAGCAGCTGCAATCCTCTCTGCAAACGTTACGTTAGACTTGATACAAGGAGGTGATTCAAGGCCAATCATCTTCTCCTGTCAAATGCCGCATCGGACAGTAGTGCTACCATCGTAGGCGATTGACTTCGCTCCTTGCAACCGATTGGGTCAACGCCAGCTAAAGTGGTGGGGTCATTCACATCCACACCACCAATCCTCTCTACCAGCAGGTCGTAAAATCTAGAGACTTAGTTAGCATACGACAGGAAACTTCTATATAAGTATTACGTCATACTTTCTTGGACCAAATCGAGGTGGTCGGTCATGTATACCACGTCTCAGACAACTAACCTATCATCACAGGCAGAGGCTACAGTTCGAGCATAGACTGGGATAACATCAGCCAGAATTGGTGCATCTTTCACGCCGCGATCACTTATAAATACCCATCTGTTGAGTCGTAGGCTTCGACTTTCACACGCACAATCATTGGCGTCCTAGTCGTAGAGGAATATCTAATTGAACGCACAAGATATGCAGACTTGCATCATCGTATAGAGTTTCAAGAAGCTCTTTCTGTATGGTGAGAGATTACATGTTTGCCTAGCCTTGGGGTGTGGTATGGTTTCGAATTAAATATATTAGAATGGGTACATTGGCATTGGACCAAAAAACTGTAGAACAGGTGATGTCGTGTATGTGCATAAGACCATGAATTGCCAGATAGTTTCAGTGCAGAGAAAGGATGTGAATGTCTGGATTTGCTAAGTTGCCAATACATCAAAGATCTGAGATCAAGATCGGAAATTTTCCAACGGTAGTTATGTGAGTGAATGATGCACGCAAAGCCTCACTCCGGGGTACAGAGATAAGAGAACTCCACGCGAGCTCTTTCACTTTATGAGCGAAAAAATATCGAGCAAATGATCTTGCCCCACCATCACTGCTCTGTTCTAGCACAGACTATCTGTCACCTGATTGTAGCCTTACAGGGTGCCCACTAGTCTCCCCAATCGACTCCCCTCTAGTCTATATTAACAATCCTACCTCAGGTTCTCACTCCCTCTACACAAAAGCACTCCTCGTGGTCAACCGACATCTCAACCGCACGAAGACAAACAGCTACTCGAGACTACCACCGAGATGCTATTCTCCAACATCATCTTCGGCTTGGCCATTGGCTTCGCCTCCCTCATCATGGCGATTCCGCTGTCTGAAAACGGTCTAGAGTTGCTCAACCTCAATCTCACCAACCGTCTCGCGCCAGGTCCATCTCCTCGTCCCTCCTATCGCTCCTAAAATCACTAACCCTCAGTACAGACTCGGTGCACGCGTCCGGCTATGACCCATCGTGGGAGTGGCACGACTACAGCATGGTGCAAGGTACGACTTCTGGAGCCAGATAGCTTTGATCTACCGCTAATAAAGAAAAGTATGGATGGGGAAGTCGAAAGTCACTGTCGGTGACCTTGTCGGCCCCAAGCTCTACGAGGAGGTCTACAGGCTTCTCGATCGTGGCTGTCCAGACAATTGGTGGCACGCTTGCCACGACGTCAAGACTGCACAGTTTCTTAGCCGCTGTTTGGTTAACTGGCCTGCTGGCATCGAGCCTTGTAAGTATCGCATGAACGTAGTGGGATAGGAACGGTCAGGCTAATGGGGTCATAATAGGCGTGACCGATTTCTACGAAGTCGCTGGCCACTGGGAGAACAACGCTATGCGCGAACTTCTGATAAGCGCCGTCGCAGGTGCGCTCGAGGCCGTGACTCTTCGCGATGTGCAAGGCCCTACCAACTGTTTCGACATGATTGGCCGAAAGGGTTGTAACGTCGGCGACCAGCGCTGGGAGTGGGCAGTACTACTGCGGTATACGGCTACCGTCTACAGCTGACTAAGCAGTAAGTAACGTAGGATGAATAGGTAAGTCTGTAACTGTAGTAGTAACAATTTAGGAGCGTAGTAGTAACTGTTTTAGAGCTGTAGTTACAATTAGTACGGTCAAATTTTTAGAGATTGCTAGTAGGCTAGTAGGCTACTGTAAGGTCTGTTGTAGTCACAAAACATTAGCTTTTGCCTAGTAAATATTAACACAGCCTAACTAGCCTGTGCCTAGGTAGCTAGGTATATAGCAGCAGCTATACGCACTCTTTTTATTACTACTTCTGCTATTAAAATAAGCTGTGTATCTTGCTTACAAGCGTTATCTAGTTAATCTACTCTAAGTATTTTTTATGCTATAGTATTACAACGCCTTTAGAAAGCTGCTGCTTTCTCTTCTTTATTATTACTATTTTTCTTGCCTTTTACAAGCTCTGTTGTATCTAATTAGCTGCGTTAATTGCAGCAGCAGCCTAAGAGTAAGTATAAGGTGTTAGGCATATTATTTAATATAGATTTTAACTGTGTAACGCTTAATAATAAGAGACTAGTAGGTAATTAGTTAGGATACTAAGTGTAGTATAAGAGTATGCTAAAGAGTAGGTAGCTGCTCTTAATAATATAGCGTTATAGAGTTAAGCTTAAGTATAAGGACAACAAAGGCTTAAAGTTAAAGCTGTTTTTATATAAGCTCTGCTATTAAAGTTAAGCTTTAAATAACGCTAAACTAGTGTCTAGTACTTATTATATACACAAGTATATAAAGCAGATTTATTAGATTAATCTAAACACTAGCTTACTGCCTAAAACGCCTTATTAACTACAGTTTACAACACTCTTTAAAGCTGCAAAGATAGTAAGATTAAGAAGAATAGCTGCTTACACTCTATAGCAAGAGAAAGCTCTTTAAGAGGCGCTAGTAGATTAAGTAATTACTAAGGATGTAAGCTTTGCAAATGCAACTTTAGTAGGCTTTTAAAGTCTTTTTACTTAGAATTAAAGCGCGCTGCTTGTAGCACTACTAGATACATATAGAACTATGCAAGAGTATATCCTAAAGACGTTAGAGTAGTAGAAAGGCAAAGTAAAAGACATGTTAATAAGTAAAAAAAGTAGAATTAGTATTAGCGTTAATATATAGATATTGTCTAACTACCTAAGCTTTTTTAGTGTTGCAGCTTATTTTGTTAGTATATATACTTCTTAGCGCTCTACTTTACTTAAACTATGCAAAGGTAGCTAGATTATATACTTTAGTGTTGCGTATAATATATTACTTTAGAACTAAGTAAGCTTTAATATTAGCTAGTAGAAAAATTAAAATAACTAATAAGTATTTAGATACTAACTTTAAGCAACGCAATATACTTATTACTTTCTACAACCTCTTTAGAGACTATACTAGAGCTGCCTAGGCTGTTATTATATGTAATACTATTAATTACTACAAGATATCTTAAAAGTTCTACTGCTTTGTAGGTAATAACGCGTTTGTAACAACGCAGGTAGGTACAGCTATTAGGATTAAATTAGATACGTATTAGAGGCATATAGGAGTGCGTGTTGTATTAGAGATTCTGGATTGGCTATACACCTATAGGTCTTGTACAGAAGGACAAGAGAAACTTATCCTCTATCTATACTATAGGCTTATATTTATAGTAGGCGTAGTAGCTAAGTTAGAGCGCTGTTAGAGCGCTTTTAGTTCTAATCTACTAGCTTTCTATATAATCTGTTACTAAGCCTTTATAAGGTATTAGATGTAATATGTGTTTGCATGTGCTTATTATATTACTCTCCTTCTTAAAATTAATAGTCTCTATTAATTAGGTCTATATTAGTGTTATTTTAGATACCTCTCTAAATTATTATAAACTTATATTTACCTTAAGTTTATTTTAGGATAACGTAATATAGCTGTTTATTGTTGTTTTAATCTGCGCGCCAGCGCGTTTAAAGTTCCTAACTTTACCTTAAGCTTTTTAAGCATATATACAAGGCTAGCCCTCTAGTATACTACTTTTTTACACTCTCTCTCTATATGTTTGTATACCTATAGCTATCTAACTGCTCTTCTAATTTAATTGTTAGCTAATTGTTTCTGCAGATACATATAATACCTATTCCTATCTCTCCTAAGGCTTATCCTCTAGCCTATTAGGTTGTTTACCTATAGGCTGCAAGGGCTTTTGCCTGCAGCTATTTTAATATTAAGTTTAGATTTTATTTAGACGTGTCTAAGAAGTGTACTTATTGCACACTCTTAAATAAGAAGTGTTGCCTAGTTCCCTTATATGCAGGCTAAGAGTATAATAGCCTTTCTAAGGCCCTTAACTACAGGTTTGCTGCCCTAGGTAGAGATAAGTCTAACAAAGTAGTATTAGAGCAAGAGGCTGCTGTTAAAGAGGCAGCGTTTTAGTTAGCTGCTATTGTATAAGTAAGCACTGCACAAGTAGCTAATATAAACAACGCTAACTTGTTAGTTAGCGCTTATTACTAGAGAAAGGAGCTAGCTAGAGAGGTTAGGGTAATAGCTAAGAAGGTTAGGTTACTTAGAAGAAGTACAGCTAGGTTAACTAGTGTAGTTGCTTAGCTAGTAGATGTTATAATAGTATTAAGAGCCAATTAGTTAGTAGAGTAGAAGGAGGCGTAAGTAGTAACGTTTTAGGCAGTAGCAGAGCAGGAGGCAGGTACTTGCAGCAGGCAGGGCTAGAATAGAAGACAACTAGGTAGTACGTTAGTGTCTGTACCTAGGGATTTAGACAGTTAAGAACGTCCTACTAGTAGCAGCAACAGTCTGCTATTAGATCTAATAGAAGAGTAAGACTTCTATTATTAATAGCTGTTACTTACTAGTGTAGTAGTTGCAATATTAAGTTTAATTTCCCTAATATAATTGTCTTGCAATGCTGTAAGATCTTTAACTTCTTTTTCTTATGCTGTAATCTACTTAGCTAACGCTTGTAGAGGTTCTAGCTGTTTTAGATAGCGTTTATAGAACGCTTGTAACATGTATAGGGCGCCTATAAAGTTTAAGGCGTTGTACTAGGTAGAGTTAAGGTTATAGCCTACCTATTTTACGTAATACTTTAGGATAGAGCAGTACAGCTTGCTAGCTAGAATCTCTTTAACTTTTTATTCTTTAACGCCTTAAATTAAGATGCTAGATAAGTTTAGGCTTAGCTAACTAGGTAGGGGGTTGTTAGAGTCCTTGCAGAGGACGTCTAGAGCAAATACGTTATAGATCTTAGAACCTTTAGGTAGCTTTAGTTAAAATAAATAGCTAACTTATTCTAAAACTTTAAAGGGGCCTTCTTATAATTTAGCAAGTTTGCGACTTAGGCAGGTAACAGATAGGTTTTAGGTTAAGAGGTAAACCTTGTTACCTACTACCTAATTAACAGGTTAATAATATTTGTTTACCTTAGCAGCTATCTGTTTCTGCGCTTTCTCTATATTATCTTTAGCTATACGCTAAGCTTTATACATGCAGGTAGCTAAGCTTAAGGCATCCTTAATATTTATATCTTTGTGTTTTAAAGGGGATAATGCCTAATTCTAGCTCTGTTGTAGTTTAGATCTAAATAGAAGCTGGTACAGCGCTATACTAATTGCAGAGTGCAGCAGCGTAGCTTAGGCTTAATTAATTATTAGCAAGAGGTTACTCTAGTTGTACTAGTAATAGAATATAAAAGGCCTTAATTGTTAATTAATATACTTATTTATAATCTTAGTTTGTCTATTAGTTTGTTTATAGTAGGCTGTAAAAAGCTTAAGTTGCACGCCTAGGATCTTACAGAACTTAGACTAGAATTAGAACACAAACTAGAGTCTGCAGTTAGACACTATACTTTTAGGTGTATAGCTAAATTAGTATACCTATTAGATAAACAAGTAAGCTATTTCTTAAGCGTTAATTATTTTGTAGCAAGGAATAGAAACAGCTTGCTTAGATAGGCAATTAATAACAACTATAATTTAATTATAGCTATAACAATCTGTTAAGAATATCTTAAAATCTATACATAAATACTGTATAGGCCTATTAGAAATTTGTAACAGATAGAGGAAACCTTAGGCTTAGAGCTGTCTTAGATAGGATCTTTAACAGGAAACGCAGTTTTGTACATAGCGTTTGCATATAGCTTCTATACCCCTCTAATAATATTGCTAAGCTAGGAGCTAATACGTCTTTATAGCGCTTAGGTAAGCAGTAGATACCTAATTATAAGCCTCTTTAATTAGTTAAGTGTATAAAGGAGAGTCTCTAGGTACACATAGGTGTAAGTAATACAGTAGTAGTTCTTCTTAGATATAATATAGCTGTAGTAGCGTAAGGCGTTTTTTCTTAAAGGAGCAGCAATTCTCTGCTAGCAGGGCTTTAATTAGTTCTAACAAGTTAAGATTTAGGGGGGCACTAATAGATTAGACTAAAATAGCTAAAATATTAATCTTTAGCTAGTTACAGACGTAGTTCTAAGCTAGTTTAGAGTTAACTAGAGGGCTTAGGCGTGCAGGTCCTAGAAGTACACAAGATCTGTTGTCTTGTTAGGCAGCCTTAACCTTACTAACGTCCTGTTCCCTTTAGCTTAAGATATTAGCTTACTTGTTAAGCTTACTAGGCGTGTACTTAATGTAGAAATTAAAAGAAGTAATAATCTCTGCCTATTATGCTTAACGTGCATTAAGAACTTTAGTAGTTATAAAGTATTTTAAAGAGCAGTAATCTAAATACACCTAGATTTAACTCTATATAGAGGTAAGTTTAGCTCTCTACTTTTTAAACGCTTTTAGGATAGCAAAAAGTTCCTTATTATGTATTTCTTAATTAAGCTTAGCCCTAGATAGAGCGTAACTGTAGAAGGCTATAGAATACTACTTGTTGTTAGGGTGCTTCTAAGAGAGTACTCCTGCTATTACTCTATCTAACGCGTTAGTTTTTAACTTTGTGTTATACTTAGGATAGAAATAAGATAGTGTAAGAATAGCTAAGAGTAAGGCTTTAATCTGATTAAAAGCCTGTTAGCAGTCTATAGTCTAATTAAACAGTGTAGCAGGACTTTAAAGCTTTATAATTAGTTTGGCTACATAGAAGAAATCCTTAATAAATTATTAATAGAAACTAGTAAAACTAAAAAATAACTTAACGCTAGTAACTATAGTAAGTTTAGCCTAGTTTTAAAGTGCTTTTACCTTGTTAGAGTTAACTTTAGTGCTCTAGTTTATTAAAACGTAACTTAGATACTTTATGCAGGTTACATAGAATTTACTCTTCTAAATGTCTACTTAGAGTCCTGTAGTACGTAGGCGCTCTAGGACCTTTTAGACGTGTTCCTAATATAAGTTTATATCCTTAGAGTAGATTAGAATGTTATTAAGATACGTAATGCAGAAATTGTTAAGATAATTAATTAGTATATTATTTATGTAGCGTTAATACGTAGCTAGCCTATTATATAAGCTAAAAGAGAGAACCTTACACTTATATATACTGTAACAAGTCTAAAAGGTAGTATACTCTTTAGAGTTAAGATCTATACAAATTTTGTTAAAAGCAGCCTAGATGTTAAACTTAGTAAAGATTTTAGCCTTAGAGGGGCGTAATAGCAGCTTATTAATGCAAAGAATTAAATAAACGTCCTTACGCGTAAGGGCGTTAATCTTCTAGTAGTCTACACAGATGCGTATATCTCTATTTAGTTTGCGTACATAGAGAATAGGTAAAGCAAAAGAACTTTAGCTAGCCTTAATAAAACTCTTCTAAAGGTAGTCCTAGACGTAGGCCTTAGTAGCTTTAAGCTTCTCCTAGTTTTACTTGTATAGGAGACTAAACGCATTTAGTAATAGTTCTTTAAGGATAATCTTATAATTGTACAGATAATAAGGAGGCAATTAATTAGCTACTAACTTGCTAAATACATTCTAATACTAGGAGTAACAAGCAGGTAATTTCTTATCTAATTAGCTTTAATTATCTGCGTTGTCCTTAGAAGCAAGGATCCTATTAATCTTATAGAGGCTTGTTATAAAGAACTTATTCTAGGGCTTCTTTATAATAAAGTAAAATGCATTAGCAGAAATAAGAGCAATGTAGGTAGTTAGAGAAGGTTTAGACTCTAAGCAGTTTTGCTTAGTTAGGGTATAAGAGATCTCTAAGATTTTTTAGGCTAATAGGAGCTTTAAGCATCCCTTAATACAATAAATAGAAGAAGAAGAACAGTAAAGACTATTTTAGATATAATAGTCTTCTTTCTCTTATAGGGCGTTGCGTTGTTGCACATTAAGATAGACAGTAGCTAGCACTATAGCTTAATATAGAACAGTAGGAATAGAAGGTAAAGAATTATATAAATAGGGGTACTTAGATAGCTAAATAAACTGTAACCTATTAGTGTCTAATTAAATCTTAAATTGTCTTAACTATTAGAGGCTAAGTATACAATCCTAAGACCTAAGATTAAAGATAAAGAATAGACAGTTTAAAATCTTTTAGCTATTAATATTTAAGTATAGTTAAATATATTAAGTAACTAAAGAAGTAATTTAATCCTTAAAGCCGCGTACCTAAACCTAGAAGAGAAGCTTCTAGATAGGTTACTGCAAGGCTTTAGAAACAAATAAGATAATTTGTAAATTTAAAAATAGGAAACCTTAAGCACTAGTGTTAACAAGAGTATTAAGGCGTAAGCTAAGGCCTTAGTTATAAAAAAGCGTAGGTATAAAGAAATAGGGACTGCAAAACAAATAAGAAAGGTTAAGGTAGAATAGATTGTAACAGCTTAGGCCTAAAGAAGAGTGTCTTCTTAGGCGCTTCTGTTTCTTGTATAATACACCTCCTGATTAGGTTGCTCTTAAGCATCTTTATACTTATCTACTTCTACAGCTTTAATCTAACGCACACAAGGCTTTGTGCAGTTACTAGAGTAGTATCCTAGCTTACTGCAATTATAATAACTACTAAGGGTCTTCTATTATTCTAGCTTAGAGGTCTTTGTAGGAAGACGCACTATTATAAATTAATAGACTAGCGCAGAATTTGTTAGAGCGCTAGTAGTAGTAGTCTAATTTAGCTCTAAATTCTGTTGTAGGGCTAACCTGATTAGCAACCTAGCAGCAGCTAGTGTTATACTTAGTATAGGGTTGTTCTTCTGCTCTATATTGTATATAGTAAGGTGTTCTACTATCTAATTAAATAAGTTCTTCTATTAGTGCCTAAATCCTAGGTTAGGGGCTTGCAACCCTAGCGTAATCTTAGTCTATAAGTAGTAAAACTACTCTAAAGGGGGTACTTGTCTCTTAACTACAGAACTTAGAAACCTAGCTTTAAACAAGAGGAACGTTTCCTCCTTAGTTATCTGCATTTAATTAAAAGCTGCTTAGCTTTTAGCTACCTTGTTACTTGTAATAAAGTAAGACTTAAGTAGCTTAATTATTTGCTTAGCGTTCTAAAATTACTCTTAATTAGTATTTAATAAATATTGTAGCTTAAGATAGCCCTTAGCTAATCCTATAGTATAGCCCTATACTAAGGCTATGCGTTGTCTTTTAGTCTAATAGTAATCTAAGTTAATCTTAAGTTAATCTTAGATAAAGGCCTGCTATTAGCAGAAGGTAGAATCTTTTCTATTACTAAGATTGTCTATATTAGGCGTTTTCTTAGATTGTTAAAGTTAGCAAAAGCCTTTATAGTAATATAAGTACTTAGATATAGAGCTGTTAGATAAACAGCAGGGTGCAGAATTGTTCTAGAGTAATTTAGTAGTAGGTAGAGGCTTGTTTAGTCCTATTAACAGAGTTAGTCCTTTCTTAAGGGAATTAATTTCTGCTAAAGCCTGTTTTAAATCTTGTTGTAATTAATTAACCTCTATTTAGGTAAGGGTTAGATTTAGTATAGCTTTAGGCTAAGAGAGTTTCTTAGTGTCTGTCTTTTTTGCTTTAGCACTCTGTTGCTAGGTTGTTACAGTTAATACAGAGTTGTCTTAGAGAAAGGCTCCTAGAGTTAGTTCTTTAGGGGGAGTTATTAGTATTGCCTCTAATACTCTTAGGTTATTAATAGTCTTTAAGTTTCTATTGTAGCGCTAAACACAACTTTTCTAAAGTAATCCTAACTGTTGTGTTAATAGGAAGATTTAAACCTAAAGGCTTTAGCTATTAGGAGATCTAAGGGATCTTAACTGTGTTTAATAGATTTAAGGTTGCAAACAAATCTGATTTAGATAAGGTTCTAGACGTTTTAACGCGATCTTTTTAAAAGTAAATTACAATATTATATAAATACTATTACTAGCAGGATAAAGTTTCTCTTGTAATGTAACAACACAAGTAGGTACAGCTATTAGAATTAAATTAGATACGTATTAGAGGCATATAGGAGTGCGTATTATATTAGAGATTCTAGATTAGCTATACACCTATAGGTCTTGTACAGAAGGACAAGAGAAACTTGTCCTCTATCTATGCTATAGGCTTATATTTATAGTAGGCGTAGTAGCTGAGTTAGAGCACTGTTAGAGCGCTTTTAGTCCTAATCTGCTAGCTCTCTACATAATCTGTTACTAAGCCTTTATAAGGTATCAGATGTAACATGTGTTTGCATGTGCTTGTTACAGCGTTAAGTAACAACTCTACGCTTATTAATAGCCTAAACTTATATCCTAACATCTACTTTACTTAACACTAACGTATACGCTATACTAGTTATATAATTAATCTAGTTATAAAGGTAATAATATATAGAGAAGGAGTAAGCAATTAAGAGGTAGAGCTTACTACTACTACTTCTAAGAAGTAGTTTAGGCTTTAGAAACAGCTTAAAGTTATAAGACAGCTTTATAACTTTGTAAATGCTGTATATAAGTCTTATAAGCGTTATAAGCTGTTTAACTTAGTAAAACAAGAGGTTAATAATAAGCTAATTCTTACTTTTAATACACTATAGCTTTGCTAGAATAGCAGTATTTAATAGAATAGCGTATACCTTATGCTGCTTTGCTGCTATAAACTAAGAGAGTATATTAACTACTTTATCTATAAGCTTTAAGCTAATAACAACGCTAACAATAATAACAAATATAATCTGCTTACTAACACGCTTATAGAGGAGGATTAGAACAACGTTAAGAAGCTTACAGACTTCTTATAGGCGCTATACAAGATAATAAAGCAGCTAGAAGGTAACAAGAGCTATAGCAGCTTTAAATTACTTTAGCAAACTCTACTTAATTTGCAAGCTTTATAGGCACATTATAATAAAGTAAGAGAGCAGCTACACAGCTTATATATAAGCTCTGTAATCTTATTAGAGTATAAGAAGCTTAACACTTACTTTATTAGGTTGCTTATAGCTCCTAACGTTAGCTATTACGCTGTAGCTACTATACTTTATCTATAACTCTGCTACAACTAGTTTTAAACGCAATAGAAATACTACTCTAATTAGTATAAGAAGGCGCTTAAGTTAATAGAGAAGGTGTTCTACAAGTATATTAATAATAAGGTAGATTACAACTTATAGAACTTATAGTTACTGCCTATATTACGCTAAAAGCAGCCTAAAAATAATATTAACTCTAATAATCTATATAAGCGTATAATAGCTGTTAACCTCTACCTTCTTACAAATAATATAAATAAGTAGTAGCGTTAAGTTAAGCAGCTACAAGAGTACTTTAAGGCACTAGTAGTTAACTATACGTTAGCTAGTAAGAAGGACATAGAGCTACTTAAGCAGCTATAGGAGTAGTAGCTTAAAGTAGGCTATAATTGTTATCTAATCCTCTTTAAGATTGCTACAAATTTCTTCTTTATTCTAGCTACAAGCTGTAAGTATAAGCGCTGTTTTAGCTTAGCAAAGAAAACAATTACGTGTAACTGCAATTTACTAGCTGCTAACACTATAGAAGCTCTACAACTACAGAAGAACTAGCTACTACGTAGCGTAGTAAAGAGCTCCCTTAAGGATCTTAAAAAACACGTGCAAGGAGTTAATTAAAAGCAAGCAATCTTAGAGTGCAATTTACAGCTTAGCACTTCTAACTAATAACAGCAACTGTACAACAACAGTAATTAGCCTGTGCAACAGTACTACAGCTACGGAGCGTAGTTATAACCTAGATTGTTACCACTGTAAGTAGTTCACTCAAAAGTGATCAGTAACGTAGTCTGATTGGCTAATCTGTAACGTAGTACTTACGGTTCCCAGCGCTGTCGGCGACGTCGTCCGCGTAAGTCTCCTTGATTACCTTCCTCCAGGCTCCACCCCCTCCATCCCTCCTCTGTGATCTTGAACTGATCTGTCTTTAAACAGGTCAACTTCGCCACCTCGCTCGATCACTCCGACCAAGGGGGCCGAAATGTTATGCACGTCAGGCTTTGGAATTCCAAGACGAGCTACGGCGATTGGGACTGCTGTGAGGGCAATAAGCGCGCGCTCATGGATAGGGCGATTGATGGCAACGGCGACAAGATCGTTCCGTTGTTCCCGCAGTATTGGGGCAAGAAATTCACTCGCGACTCACGCTGCATCATCAATGGGTGGGATGCCTGCCCCTAGAGAGAGACCATAGTCTTGAGTGGGTTCGGAGTCGATAAGTTGACCTCGGGATGATTGGGAAGACAGTCTGGACCATTACCCAGAATGGGTGATGCAACACAAACCTGAACATGGGCTCCTCGATAGAGCAGAAATGAATACATGGATTGACAGTATTTACTACTATGAATGTACTTTATTTTGTACAGTGTCTTATGAAAGGCTTACCACTGCGCCTCAAGCTCTCTTTATATCACGTATTCGTTGCGCAAAATATGCTTACAGAAGCTGACGCATGTCCAGTGTCAAAGTAGTCTTTTGCTCGCACATCTATTACGCTCACCGGGCAAGGAATAAGCTCGGTATGTATAACAGAGGTCATGCTCGCTTGGGCTTACAAATTGGACTCTTTCTGTGTCCTGTGCTTTTGGATTTAAGGTTTTTGGCGTCGCATTGCCACATGTGGGGATCCCTTCAGCCTTGCTAAAGAGTGAAATGACTGCGCATCTGGCAACTTCGGGCTGTCAGAGCTACCTAGCTGTCGATACCTTAATCGCGCGTAGCAATTTCCGCTTTGAAATATATCTCACCATGATTAATCCTGACCCAAGTCAACCTAGTAGCTCAATTCACGTTCGTATTCGAGTCCCTAACTTCACTCCCCGACGAGCTAAGCTCACCACCTGACGAATGATTGCGTGTATTCACTCCTTGAGCCCATGACTCTCACCCCGTAGATTAGGCAGTATTTCTCTACGCTAGCGCACGAAATCTCTCCCATGAGACTATATCAACGGATTCTCGCCGGAAGCGCAATACCTTACCACAACTCTATCTCCACTGAGCTGCGCTACGAACTTGCCAACCATCAACTATACCGAACTCTGGCCTAGGCCTGTACAAGCATGATGTCGCTCCACATTTTCCTGGGCCTGATATTCAGCCTCTTCTTGTTGGCCAGATCCGCTCCTCGCTCCGAAGATGGCCTCGAGCTCTTCAACGTCACTCTCCCTCATCCTCCCTACAATACGACCGGTACGTCACCCTTTCGTTTCGCATCTTCCTACTCTTTTCGACCGCTAACATTACTTGTCCCAAATAGATGCCAGTACCGTCAGCACCCAGGGCTATGACCCCTCTTTCACCTGGCACGACTACTCAACTGCGCAGGTATGGATGGGTAAATCAAAAGTCGCGGTCGGCAGCATGGTCGGTCATGAGCTCTACAAGACTGTATGGAATCTCCTCGACAAAAACTGCCGTGCCACTGAAAAATGGGGTTTGTGCCACCACATTCCGAATGCAGAGTTTTTCAGCAAGTGCCTGGTGCAGTGGCCAGGTGGGAAGGAAGACTGTGAGTAGCCGTCACTTTCGAGACGTCGTCTTTGAAATTTACATGATGGATATAACTAATGAGAATAAAAGGTACAACGGGTATCTGGAAGATTGATGCTCATTGGCAATCCGAGCAAATCCGACAGGCACTCATAACTGCCGTCGCCGGCGCACTCCAAGCCGTCACTCTCCGCCCAGTCACTGGACCTACCAATTGCTACGACATGGCCGGCACAAAGGGGTGCAACGTTGGCGACGTGGTGCGCGTCAATTTCCCTGAATCATCTAACGGCGAACCGAACTTCATGCATATAAGGCTTTGGAATAGCAAAACTGGGTATGGCGATTGGGACTGCTGTGAGGGTGATAAGAGGCAGAAGATGGACGTTGTCCTTGACTATCTAGGTAATGACATCAAGGGGGGGTTTGATGAGTGGAAGGATAAGGACTTCACGAGAGATTCGAGGTGTATCATCGATGGGTGGAAGGCTTGTCCTTAGGGGATGTTCGCGTTCGTGTGGCGTTCAAGGCTATAGACAGACGGAATAGATGAGGTGCCCCCAAGGGAACTCGGCGGTTAGACCATGAACAACATCACCGCCAGTACATGGGCTCGATAGAGCATAAATGAGTACATGGAATGAATTTGCAGATCACTTCCTTCGTCTACTTTGTGCAGCCGCTAGACCTAGCAATAACCCGTGATCCATCCAACAATAGCCTGCTATAATCTAGAGACTGCGAGGAAGACATCTCACTGACCGAAAGATATTTGTGCTCTTATGCAGACCTTTACATTTTCTTAAAATTCGTCTGCTCATTTCTTGCAGATAGCAGGCTGCCCCCATATGTTGTTTGACATGGAACCATCCGACCACGTTAACTTGTTGCTGTCTGGCCCATCGTAAAATGGGAGCGAGCTAACCTATCATACGTAAAATACGGTCCAAAGTCTTCTTCCCAATTTGAGCCGTGATGGTCTCTTGGATTCAGGATTACAAGCGCAGGTTTCGCTACGGTAATCCTCCAGCGCTAGAATTCACGGAGCTCGTATTTGGTAATATACTACTCACTCCCATCAAGCTGACCAGAGCACTTGAAAATCAAAATAGTTGAAACACTCAACCCTGGCTCTCCCGAATCTATAACCCTGGTTGGCGCTTCACTTCACCAAGACGGTCAGACCCACCACTGCACCAGAAAGGTACGCTAACCGACAATTCTTGACCTTGCCATCCACTGGATGGAATTTGCATCTCTGCAATAATCTGACATGTTCAAAAGGTAGCTGGGCGCCCTCCAAAATGTTTGCGATAGCGGATCAACTTTTCGATCCGGTTCCGTCTCGTTGACTTTGCAGCAATTGTCCATCACATGAAGTCTTGGCTCAACATGACAGCTGCCATAACCAAACCTAAAATCCAGATCTAGAAGACAAAGCAACGGATAGGCGTGTTGTTCGCAAGATCGACAGTCTTTATCCCTTCTATCTGGATCAGCTACCTAATAAACTCCACAGAGTGATGTATAGAACACGCAGTTTTAGTGATCAAGATCTTTGGTTACACGTTTCAGGTTAATCTTGGTAACGCACACACGCTCAAAAATCATATTCCCTAGGATAACATCGTCACTGAACTCAGGCTTAGGGTCAATCGCTGCAACGTTGCAGTTGTCGTATCTTATGTACCGTACTTTAGCTTGAAGGCGCCCAGAAACTTCGCGATAAGTTGGTTTCTTCTTGCCATCAATCTGGGCTGACCGTATCATGATCCGCTAGGCTGTTATTCTCATCTATACCTCTGCCATCTCGAGCTGCGAGGCACTACTTGCTGTCCGACTTTTCCTCAGGGTTTCTGAGGCAGGCTTCTTTTCAGGAAAATGGTATAGGCTTCTTGACCTTGTTGGTTAACTAGGCTATAAGTTGTTATGTATCTTTGTTATTTGTACAAGTTGTTGAAGCGAGCGACGCGTGTAAATATCTTTGCGGCTCTTGTCGCTGTAGCTGCCGCATTTAGTGAACTTCTTGCAACAGACATCTCTTTACTGAAAAGAAAATCAAATCTGACTGGCTGGTAATGGCTCTTTATCCGACCGGTTTCCTTAGTGTTCTCTTCGGCATCGTTGTGCGGATCTGGAAGCTAGACTATCCTGAAGATGCAATATAGTTTTTTATATGTACGTTTAAAGATGTACAATTCAACACAGTTTGAAATAAGTAGAAATCGGGATATAAAGTATTGTACTTAAGTAAAGAAATTGTAAAGAGTACTACGTAAGGGCCACTTTAAACGTACGGGAACATCTCAGCGAAAGATAAGGGTTTATTTTCGTTGGATTTACGTTACTCTGGCTATGAATGTTCATTGTAAAGGAGGATTAGTCACATTGACAAGAGCGTGCGATAGACTTGGACAGCATATATAGATAAGAATAGTAAGATGAGAGCCGAATTGACGTGGTAGACAGGACTGAGGGGTCTGAGGTGTGGTTTGGGTGTACAGGTGGTGAAAGACGTTGACATGGTGTTGAGGCTAATGGCTTAATGAGTTTACCACCTTCGCATTATTTCCGGTGCCGGACTATACACCATATTCACAGACGTCCTTTAACATGACAAAGCTGGCTGCACATTAGCACAAGATTGACGTGGATACCAGCATTGAAATTTGGACCTACCACCAGCAACTCTCGTCACAGCCGCAACAGTCGCAGGACTCCCCACAGGAGAGAACTGGAGAAGGCTTTACAATGGAAAAGATCGAGGAAGTGATGCTGGTAGGCATGTTGGATAGTTTTGGATTTTGTGGTAGATGAGAGAACTGATGGTAAATTGTCGGCTGTGAGCATGAAATGGAGTGAGTCTGGCTACTTACAAGGTGTTGAGGGACAGGTAATGATAGGACTCAGAGTTCGTAATTAAAGGTATCAGAGGTGCTTTGACTGGAGAAATTTGAAGCGCGAATGTGGTAACTGATGGTAATATTGCTACTTAAACCAGAGATATTTATATAGCCTGCACGCCAGCACTGCTCAATGACGTTAACCTCGGTCAGCCACCTGCCTTGAATTGCTTGAACGCTGCTGAATGGCCTCGACTCTAATCATGGCATGCATGACGGCATACAAGAGAGTACACGTGAGTGGCTATCGAACGTCAACGCACCGCCTCAAACACCGCGTGTGTCCCTATCGTGGCTCGAGACCGACCTCAAGGGCGCGCATACGACGAAGGAAGCGATAGCGTTGTGGCTCAGCTGGCCCAGTGCGACGATTCAACGAGACGATTGGCTCCTCAAAGAGCCTACGTACGAATGATGCTGCATCTCAATGGCTCAATCCTGCATGCCGACAGGTGGTGATTGCGTGGCTAAGCATAGCTAAGCTTTCAGCTTTCAAAAGAATGCCACCAATCTCATCAACCCAAGCATTGCCGAGCTCTTGTAACCAGCTCTTGGCTGCGAGTGATCGGCCCTAAACCCAGGTTAGTGCACATTACGAGCATATTTGTGTTACAGGTGAGCGGTGGGGTTGATGTCGTCGTAAGCGTTGCGCACCACTCTCCAAGTACTTAATCAGTTGGAAAGCGGGCCTTGTGACGCACGAGAGTAAGAGTGGCTCATCCTAACATGGCATCCATGTTCTCTTGAAGGAAAGTTCCTGAAGAATTGTGACAGTGTGCCAGTGTCCGAAGGAGCTCGACGCCAGAACAATGTGGCTGAAGCCATCAGCGCTCTCTCCGACGCAAGGCCCACAGGCCCCTGCCAAACAACTCGACATCCATCAATCTAGAACAGACTGTTATGTATCTTGAAAGGTAGGAATATGATTAGACAATCACCGCAAAGATTATCGTTAATGATTATGGCGAATGTACTGTTTGTACGTTGGTTGGGTGTGGAGAGGGAGACATGTAGGTAACTACCGGTACCCGGCCACCCGCCCAAGATCTTCGATCTTGCATGGGTTGGCGAGGTGCGCGGGTACCGGCTTTCCCGTCGCGTGTCCGTACCGGTACCGCCACATCCTCTCGCACCTTCGCGCATGGGTATGCCGTCCAACTGTACGTCCCTTTGATCACGATGATACATATCTGTGGCACAAAGCGCATAGTATGGGTGCCCGTAGCGTCAAAATACCTAGCTAAGGGCATCGTCTCCGCAAACGCGACGGCCAAAGGCTTCAAAGCTCCATCACCACGTCCTCTGCTCTAGGCCTGAATCACTCAATACTTTCCGTCTACAATCAGAAAGAGACACATCTTGTCAGATCGTATAAAATGCGAGCACTTCCAACCTCACGAATTCGTCTTGATCGGTATGGATTTTCACATAAATTCCTCACGTCCGTTTCCATCTCAGCCAAGATTGTTCCTGAGAACAGTCGGGAAGCAATCGGAAATCCAGACGCTGTGTTTTCCTGTATGAAGGAGTATGTGCTCTCAAAAACATACGTTTACTCTGCCGGCCCACCTCGCCACAGGTTTGGTGACGAGGTAGAACGGCGGAGAAGCTCGGTGCAACATGCTGATACCTTGGGAATGGCTCCGGTCAAGTCACCACTGCATTTTGATCTGAAAATTATTCATTGAGATCTATGTTGATGCGCATCAAGTGGTGCGGCCATGGTCAAAGACACTTCAACGACAACCCATTACCGCAGTAATACGAGCAAACATTCTTCGGTGGTAATGTAGCGCGTGGCAACACGAACATATAAAGGTGAAAAGAAGGAAATCCCAAACGTGATTCTATTTGAGCTCATACTTGGGCGAGTAGTTCAGTCAGTTCGGTGTCACAGAGCATTCCAGCCAAGCGCTCGAAATCACACATCTTCACCCCGGTCGACCAACCAGTACTCTATCACATTGTGTCATCGCTGCTCGCAGGAATAGCGAGAACTCCATGTTGTGCGGAATTTAAAGGCTGACCAAGACTATCGTGTCCCGAAAACGACCAAAAGTTACGCTATCCAAATGGCTGGGAACGAGACCGGTCAGAATTTCCAACCTCGAATGTCTGGGTGAAAAGCGTCGCCGGTCAAGAACAATGGTTGCACATCAATTGATGATGTGCGCGAGCAGATGTACCAATGAAGAAGCTATCGGCGCTGCTAGAACTTCTGCAAATCGTACTATGCTCCATTCCCTGAGCAGCGGCCTTGGACGGGGCTATAAAGGTGTGCGATTGCCTCGCAACATACTCACTATTCACCCCAGCTTTTCAATACTAGTTTGAGTGCAGAAGAATCTATCATCAATCTTCACAAACATGCGTTTCTCTCCCATCTACATGAACCTCTTGGTCACCTCAGTGCTGGCCTCGCCAGCTCTGGTTGCTGAGCCCGATTCAGCTCAATACAAGGCAAGGAGCGCTCGCAATATCGCAGAGACCGATCTCATCGCCGAAACCATCATCTTTGGAGTCGAGTCGGCCAAATGCAAGATTCTTCAGTGCGCCAAGATTATTGCTACTGGTGCTTGCATTATCGGCGCCTTGCCTGACATTGATTCGACGTTGGCTTGCGTTAGCGGTAATTCCGAAGTGGTGAGTATCCAAATGGTTGGACTTTATAGGGCGGAAACTACGTGAAAGTTAGAACGATTGCTGACTTGGAGTAAGCTGTGCAATTGCGCTGGGTGTGTCAAGGAGTTGAACGGCTGGCTTACAGACAAGGGAATCTGCGACCCCTAAACCCGCAGATTACACCTTGGGCGCGGTGATGTATTTGAGACAAGGAAAGGAAGATAATCGCCAAAAGTCGTTGGTGGAGTGTTTTACGGGTCCTGGGGCTTGGCCAGCCCTGATCGAACAGTCATTACCTAAGTAGTACCGTTTTGCAAAATCTAAATGTCAAGCTTACTAATCTCTTGGAACTACTGTCGTCTCAATCGAGTGGTGGCTAGAATTTGCGGACATGTTCGCAATTCGGCTTCATGTAGCTTGTTTACTGATGCAAAACTTTACGCTTGCCCCTCTTCTTTCATCTTGACCGTCTTGCAGGACGTTTATCATCGGAGAATTAATGTGTTACAATTTTCATTAGTATGACGCGCTGGCCAGCCATCCCTCACCCCCCAGAGCAGTACCGATTCCTCAGCCCTGAGAACATAGCCACTCATGCTTGCTCGTATTCAGGCTGATAGGAACAATTTATCCGAGGAGGACATCACTTCTAGCATGGTTGGCTACTACTTGAAGGATTGGAATTGCTTCGCCGCTTGGTTCATACTGTACTGGCGAAGTACTACATGGCAGGGGCGGTATCAAGATGCAGGGATAGATGACATGATACTGAGGCAGATGACAGGCATGTAGATTGAATAAAAAGCCCAAATTAGAACGTATAATTCGAAGTACTCATCTATGCTCATATCCAGCCCGTATCTTGGACGCAATGCGCCTCATTCCGCTCACATTGATGACCCGAGATCCGCAATCATAAGAGACGTTAAGCCTTTCTCAATTGCGACATCCCCACAGTAGTGAGAGGTGAATATTAACTCCGCTTCCCTAGTTCTTCGCGTCATCGCATGAGGTGAAAGCTCACGTCGTGACGCGTAATCGCTAGTGCAGAGACTTCCCGTTCTGCTTGCACGCTGACCGAATCTCCACCACAACACAAAGATCTGCGGGTTGAGCCCTTGCAAATCTCCCATAGGGAGAATCAATTCAGCGGACGATAGAGCTGGCCGTGACAATCCGTGAGTGAAAGTACACCATGCGCCTACGCAAATTCTGACACTACGTTCAGTGCAAAGGACACAATGCTACAAACTCCAGTCTCGCCGGCGGAGTCCTCTTCACTCTCGATGCCGCGCTCTGATGCTGGCGAGCTTGTCACTCATCTCGAGGAGGAGTCTCCGAAGGCAGACGCAAATACACCAGAGTTCACTCATCCGGCACCCACAGATGAAGACGCCCAAGCTCAGAACACGAAGACTGACACTGATTGTCCACATTGTGGCAAGACATATACGTCGGAGGGCAAGCGAGATGTAGCTAAATCCTTGAATTTACCTTTGTGCAAGGATTGACTCAAAAACAGCGACACATTAAGGACAAGAAGACTGCCTGCTATAAGGGTCGCGAGGCATCGAGCGTTATCGGCAATTCATGGTCTTGTTCGCGCTGCAAATTGCGGGTCTCGAAGATACATTCGGTAGAGGTATTTTGCACCACCTCTAGCTTTTATCGCCGCAAAATGCTTACACTGAATGCAGCGCCACATCAGGCAGACTTGCTGGAAGAATTGCGACCAGTGCTGCGAGCACGAATTGACCAACGGCCAGTCTAAATGCGATGGCTTCAGCAAAGAAGGCAATTGCTCAAACTGCGAGAAGGCCGGACTCGTGTGCTCAAAGCAAACGAAACAAGTATCCGACTGTGTTCCTCGGCGTCTGACTGGAGAGCCAACTAATTCTGGCGATGCGTCTGGCCAGACTGCAGACACTTCTCTAGCGAAGCGTAAGAAGCGCAAGCCTGATCAGTCGCCTGAAAACAGCCCTCAGTCAAAGCCAAAGTCGAAGCGCAAGACAAAGACCGACCTAGAGAAGAGTCGTACTGCACCAAAGTTCGGGGTGGTGGACAAGGTTGATCACGATTATGGCAAGTCTTTCTTTATTTTCCAGCCCCCTGCGCAGTGGAAGTCATTGGATTGATTGTTTTACTAACCTGAGCAGAAGATCATGCAGTTCTAGATGAGCCACATCCAGCAGCGCGAAATCTTTTCCCTAGCATCGGCCATACCGGACGCAGCCACCTTACATCACCACCCATCGATCATATGGATCCGCAGCCTCATCAGTCGCGATACAACGCCATCGGTCATTCTGTTGCCGTGCCCGCCCGACAACATCCGCGCATGCTACCACCTCTCTCGGATTACGCCTCCTACGGCGGTCCTCCTGGACCACTAAGTGGTCCAACTATGCAAGAGATGGTGCATCGCCAACTTCAAACTGTCCATGGTATGGGACTGACACCACAGCATGCGCCTGGTCATGATGCGGGTACGAATCAAGAAAAAGTACTCCACGGCTCACTTGGAGAGACCCATCATCAGCCAACCGGTTTCGAACTTTCCTCCATCCACGGTATCGACTACGCTGGTCCTAGACCGCGTCTTACTGACGCTGTTCGTATCTATGGAAACCAACCTATTCCAGTGCATGACACTATTTTGCGCAAGTTCCCTGATGGAAAGCTCTCCGTGCCCGGCTCGGCTGTGCCATCACATCGTGCTTCTTTCGCTGAGAATCAACCATCCGCTCCTGTATCACGATCAGCCTCTCGCCAGTCTTCTCGTCAGTCTTCAGTGGAGCGTGTGCGTGACGCATTGGTCGGCGATGGTTCCGATCATAGCAGCAATCAGGTTAACGATGTTGACCGCGGTCGACGGGTTGTTAAGCTTCCTCTTCCACAAGTGCTAAAACATGAAGTACGTGTCAATCAGCATATCGAATAGTTCACCTAAATTAACAATATTTCTAGGTCATCTACAGCAGTGAAGCTAGTCCAACTACCGGTACTCCGACTTCACTCATCCGCCTGCGTATCCACAGTAACACCTTCGACAACACTGGCCTTGCTATCTTCTCCATTCTCGCCATGGGAGCTGATGAAATTTTCGGCCCACGCCTCGAATACTACTGCGCACAGCGTGGCAAGCGCTATGGCATAGATTGGAAATTCTTGTTCAGATACGATGCTCCTATTGCCGAAAATCCAGGCCGTAAGAAGTACTTTGATCTCTTGTGGAACATGACCCCTAGCGGATGTTTTGACCACGAGTACCCCAACGCTGCGATGAGGGACGGCGACACTGTCCTTGTTGTGAACCGTCGTCCCATCACGGCGCAGGTTGAGCACGATGACCTAGGCACTGCGCTTGAACCTCATCGCATCTTGTTCAAGAACGGCGAAGACCCGAAGACCAAGTCCGAGATTCGCCAGAACACTGCCGTCAATGCAGATTGGTACAAGGAGGCAGAGCGGTCTCTCGTTGCTGCGAAGAAGGATCTTACTGCTATGCGAGATCAAATAGGCCACCTGCGTTATTTGCACCGGGAAGATGTAAACATCATTGGAGAGCTACAAAAAGTC
The DNA here is from genome assembly GCA_018398575.1 of Ampelomyces quisqualis. Lineage (NCBI taxonomy): Eukaryota > Fungi > Ascomycota > Dothideomycetes > Pleosporales > Phaeosphaeriaceae > Ampelomyces > Ampelomyces quisqualis. The sequence continues at coordinate 2,933,858 of JAGTXZ010000005.1, forward strand.
AATGCACAGCTCAAGTACCAGCTCGCAGTCGCCAGAGGTGGTCAAGCTCCAAGTCAGCTACCACGTGTGCATGTACAGCAGCACATGTCAATGCAAGAAATTGCGTACCGCGAGAACGTGCGCCTCAACCAAGGCGCTGCCCAGATCAGGCCTCGGCCACAACTCAACGAGCACTTTGCGCCCCTTCCGCGCGCTCATCCTAGTCAGCCTCCTAGTCAGCGTCGCCATGTCAATGGTGCGGCTGAGCGTGTCGAGGCAGAGGGAGAGCGGAGGCTCTAAACATCAGGTTTTCCTGTGGCGTCGATACGCAGCTGCAGCACCAGCAGAAGACAGTATTCGACAACGGGCCACGGCTTTTCAAATTTGATAATCGCAGGCGGTTGTGACTGGCTGACAGATGTTAGTGAGGAATGTGCTTCACGTGAGGCTAGGTAAAGACGAATGATGTGGGTGTGGACGGACAAAGGATCTTGGATAACTCACGTGGGAAGGAGATTGACTGGAGCAACCAGAATGTTGGTCGCAATGTATTCAAGGCTCGCTTAGGTAATGAAAAGAATTTGCGAGATGATCTCCTAAATTATGAAATCTGATTTCAGAGGTGTTATCTAAAATGGCGACAGTTATTACGACCGAAGTGCTACCTGGGTTTTGCCTCAGGTCTCAAAGCTTGTCTGCAATAACGCCAACTACCGCGAGCCATTGAATTCTATGCGCTGTTCGAGTTATACCAGATTCCAGAACGTCCCGTCTTCGTCCTCTCCGAATCTCCGCCGTCGCTCGTAAGTTCAATCATCGACTCCGTTCTCTTCCTAACCAACTGATCCGGGTACCAGACATAAAACACCACCATGACAATCAACATCAACGCACCATCAAACACATATATCGGCCACTCATAAGCAAACAAATAACTTCCCTTGCCCATAACATACTCCACCAACCGAAAAATGTTTCTCGCAGATATAATCGCTGACGTGGCATACAACATCTGCAGAATCGTTTTCCACGGAACATCCGTACTCTCCCCCGAAGCCTTCAAATGCTTAGAGAAGTTGATATGAAACTTGACACAACACCCCAGGAAGAAGCAGAATAACAGAATTTGTAGCGCGAGCCCCGCCACAACGATCCCGTCGCCAATCTCTTGGTGTTTGACGTTCGCCGTCAACCCGCCGCCAGTGGATTGAATGTTCAGACAGAACCAGTCGCCAATAACAAAGATACGCGTGCACCATACAGGTGATATGAGCGAAAAGCGAGCGCCTGAGACGGATCGGACAACGCGTGAGTATACCATGTATAACGATGCGGCGAAGAGGACGGGAGGGAGGAGCAGAAGCAGCGCCTGGCAGAGGAAGAGGGCGAGCGAGCCTGTGTTGTTGTAGGCTAAGACTCGGCAGATGTAGCCGGTTACTTCACCTGAGGGGATGTTAGTTATGTGAAATCAAGGTGGGATAAGGATGGGAAAAATGTACCCATTCCGCCAATGACGAATGGGATGCAGAACCACATTCTCGTGCGGTACATCTTCCATGTATGTGCGGCGGTTACGAGGGCGAACAGAGCTGCGAACGAAATGGCGAGAGGGAGTGAAGGCACATAGTCCCATAGGTAGACAGCGCCCTTGTATTTTTGTAGTTCAGGCATCGTGACAGAGGTTTCCGGAGTGTGAACTTGGGTGTGGTATATAGAATATATTCTGCCATTGAGTATGGAACAGACAATCGGCAGACAAAGAAGAAGTGGGGTCTGGGAATTTGATGATATGCGAGAAACGACGGACTGGAACAATGAAGCTGAGGGGACAAGGAAGGAGAGAGTCGAGATCCATATGTACGCCGACCACCACAACCGCCGAGCCCTTCATCATCCATTAAGGCGTAAGAGAGGTCCCTCTCATGCTTGCTATGCACACACGTATTGCACACTGCCCCTCGAAGCATGTTTTATCTAACCACATCCTCGCTACCGTTACCTTGGGTATCCGCTGCCAATTCGTCCTCCGCACAAAATGATACCACTTCAAAAATACCATGCCTGCGAGATGTGACGAGGTTCCGGTACCAACGCGTCTTTTCGTGGGTTTCGCATCCGTTCGTGGTTCGCATTCGAAGGATCGGCGATATTTGCTCTAACGGGTTAGGCGTGCTATCATGGGTGGTCTGTGCAAAGGCGCTGGTAGATTACGTTATTACACGCGATCTTCACCTCAACGCGAAGGCTATGTTGCTGAAGATGCTACGAAGAAGCCAGAGGAAGTCAAAAAGAGTGATAGAGTGGCCGAAGCGAGAAATTACCAGCCAAGAAGACAACAATGACAACGGCTGATAAAGTAAAAGCGTACTGGCGTTCAAAGATTCAAACTTTCTGACCCACAAAATATCGATCTATCATCCAACAGAGCCACGATGCTTCAATGGTATCAATGCCCCCAAACACAACTGCCATAATAAAAACGCCAATGCTCAAGTCGCTAGCCCCTAACGCCCAAAAGATGTAAAATGCCAACCATGGTAATGTGGCACCTAGTCCTCATCATAACCCTCTGCGCGCTTGCACTTCACGCTGACGAGCTCTGTACTCCCCTCGCTATCAATGACCAGTGCTGTGAGGTGTCCGCCGCTTGCGCATCCGGTGTCGAGGCCTTTTGTATAATCCTGAATGTTCAAGCCACGCTTGCGATTATGTCCGTAGATTACTGTAGTCCGCTCATGCTTCTTGAGCTTTGCCTGCTGATGGTTCCAGAACTTTTCCCAAGGGGTACCGCCGTGCTTAGAAGAAGGGATGCGTGTGTTGAGATCGATTGTGCGCATGTTCATAACATGGACTGGGTCTTGTTCTTCGAGCGGCGTATCTGGTACAAGACCAGCGTGCACGGATACAAGATTGCCAAGGTGAGGCACGCTGCCAACTCTAAGAATGACAGGGCATTGCTGGAGGTACTCAAGATCCTTCTTCGAAAACTTCTTAGCCAGCCTAAGGAGCTTCTTGTCTATGTGCGGGTGCGATTTTTCATCTGCAAGATCGAGGGGCTGATCGTCCTCTTCGTCGGTGGTTGGGGCCGACAGCTTGTGGTGTTTCCGAGCTGCTGCTACAATGAGTAGCAGCTTGTCTTCCCAATTTCCACGCACACAGGATGCGCCCATGTTACGGATAAGCTTCACGACACCGGGGGAGTCGGGACCTGAATGCTGTCAGCAAGTGTCTTCGTGTCCAACAGCGGTTGTCTTACCCTTGGTGATCATGTCGCCAACCAGGACGAGATGATCGTGCGTATGGGTGAACTGTACTTTCTTCAGCAAGCGCTCCAGCTCCTCTTTGCAGCCGTGCACATCGCCAATAAAGACCAATCGCTTCCCCTTCTTAGGAAGATGCGACTGGTCCATATCCTTGACCTGAATCATGTCTTTGAAGGCGGGGCGCACATTGCTGCCATAGCTCATCGCCGGTGCGTTGTCCATCAGCAGTAGTTCTTCCCGATGCTTCGAATATTTCGGTCCAATAAATGTCCACCAGCCTATCAAGAAGGCAAGTGCGAGGGCGCAAAAGACGATAAGGTCGCGCTTTAACCGGCGAGGAAGCTGGTTGATTCTGTTCTGTAGCTTGGCGGGTATCAGGAATTCGTCTTCTTTGCCATAGAAACTGTCTTCCTCATCAGAAACGTCATGAAGGTCGCCATGGTCGGGTATGAGGTCGATGAGGGGAGTGTGGCTGTTCTGCGCATACGAATTGTCGCGGTAGTACGTCATCGGGGCGACAGTGCGATGCAGTGCGCGCGTGGCTTGACAGGGATTCTGGAAAGCGTTCGCGGATGAAAGAAAAGTTTATGGTGTCAAAATGCGTCGCACAAGTCAAGTAATGCTCAAAAGACGATGACAAGGGTGCGATGCCTAGCTAATGCTTCTAGAAATGGCGAGTAACTGCCTGGTCGCCGAAGTTGCCCTTGCCGGTGAGAGATGCTGTGAAAGAAGGCAGGCGCGAAGAGGTGGCGCGATGAAGGAGTGACAGGTACTGCCGTCTGCTGTGAACGAGACCGCCCGGCGCGTGGCCTGGAGTTAGCATCTCTGACCCGGGACTCATAATGATCTTGTGAGGGGCTTGGACAACCATCTAGGCGACTTTGAGACAACGACGATCGCCGGACCTTGGCCACGTTTGACACGTGCCGCTAATGTTGCCGGTATTGCCGGGGCTAGCGCGGAGCCTCATCTGTCAAAGAAGCCATCATCACGTGGCCATCAACAGAGCATTGTCCACAGCCATTGGACTCGCATGAGGATTGCAAAGCTCTGAGAGGAATGTACAACATGTGCAAAATCACTTCGCAGGACTACTTGGGACTAGCACTAGCGCCGTGTGAGTGTCATGCAATGATGACCACCTCGCTCACGCCTTCATCATCAAGATCACCTCCACATTACAGCAACCACAAAAATGAGCAGCAAAGCAGTGTCAAGCCATCTTGTAAGCCCTGACGACTTCGTTGGGAATATTGTAGTATGGGGAGAGTCCAAAGTCGGCAAGACTCGTTTCCTCGATACCGTGCGTTCTCGTCCTCCTCAATCTGACGTGCAAACTATGCCTTCGCATACTCATGCACGTCTTGCAACCCAGCGTTAACGTTCTCTCTGCAGATTCTACAAGACCTCCACTATTATCCCTTCCTCGGCACCGCCCCCGGTGTCCGACACACTCTCGTAGTAGACAACAACCCCATAGAAGCCAACTACCTCGACCTCAGCTCCACCACCATCAGAACAGCAGATCGAGATTTCCAGCCCGACTTATTCACGCAAACACTCTCGAGCGCAGTCGGCGTCGTGCTGCTGTACGACATGACATCGCTGGACAGTTTTGAGCGCGTCACTAACCAGGCGTACACGTATGCTTGCATGTGTAATCAGTACATGGGTACGGGGGATAGGAAGAACTGTGAGTTCATTTTGGTGGGGACGAAGAACGATGTTGTCGAGAAGAACGCTAGGGAACGAGAGGTTGATACGGATTTGGCGGAGCAGTGGGCGGATAGTCAGGGGATGAGACATTTTGAGCTGACGAGCTTTGATGAAGAAGAGGTGCAGGGGGCTGTTTTTGAATTGCTGAGGGCTGTGAGCCGGAGTGAGAAGCGTCGGCAAGGTGTGGGGAAAAAGGAGGAAAGCCAGTCAATCCGCAGCAACAACAGTGTCAGAGAGCAGATGAAGCGAGTATTTGGGAAGCTAAAGAGTGGTTCATGAGGAACAGATCATGCGCGTAGCGGGTCCAAAGTTTGGCTGTACAGATCTACCCGAGGTTCCACATGATATACCGGTCCCGTCAGTGGTCACTCCACGTCGTGCCGTTGCCAGGTCTAGCAGTAGTTCGCGATCGCTCAATTACAAGCCTGAGACCACACTACAATCTCTCAGACCTCATGAGTATACACCTTGAATCTAGGAAAGCTGCCCCATAACTTGAATTAAGCTGTAGTCACGAATTATTGCTGGACCTGGTGCCGTGCTTGCGAAACCGCTCGGTCTATATGACTATTGACATCTTTTGGGCCAGATACTCTCTTACCTACAATTTCGACCTCAATTGTCTTCAACAGTATGCTCGGCATGTTAGCTGCACTTATTCAGGCACCTGACCGAAAATGTAATGATCGTCGTCTGCAATTCGCAAAAGACTGAGTTCTTCCGTGACTGATGCCCGCCTGGATATTCAGATCACGAGGCTCACTTAGCAGTGTTCAATCAACGATCTGTGTACAGAATCCAAGATGCACGATACTGCAAGTATTCCTGAAGATTTGAAACGTACCTCGAATCAGCCGTTCACAACATTACAACATGGCTGCGCTTCTCCATCAACGGCCTCGCGTCTCACTTCCAGGCCTCCCCCAAGCACTCCAAGTTACAATCGTCACAACTCAATCACATCACGCCCTGATGTCCTGTAGCCCCGGATCTACTAACACTTTGTCGGAACCGCAAGATCCTGCACGCCACGTACATCCAATCGCAAATTGTGAATAAGAGCACACTTCCGACCGATGCACTCTCCTACTTCGCGCCGTGTCAATAACTAGACATCAACTAATGTCTTGTCACTACAAGCTAAAATTTCTCATGGACAGGGCACTACAAGGGATAAAGTCGCAGCGACTAGCAGGCGCATTAGTGCACGTTTGTCAAAGCCTCAAAAACCTCCAAGTTTCATACGACTTGAGATTTCGCTTACTTCCGGCTACGCTGCGACCGCTATTACTTCCTACGGTGGCGCATATCGCGTGTTCGCTGCAACACTATACTGCGCTAGATAAGTTAAGTATCTTGCTAACTGTGCTGTTGGGTTGACGGCTTAAAAGTGCGCTGGACATGTTTGAAGTACTTCCTGCTAGTCTGCTTGCTGAGATTACGTTTAGGTGAAGATTTTGCATGGCAATTTGTGGAATACCTGGGCTTTGGTGCACTTGGCTCTGTACTTTCTGGGCTTATGCAAGGGAAGGGATAGAAGGTACATACGCCTATGCTGAGAGATTTTGGTAGGCATTGTTGGAGTCACCTCAGACACGATGAAGAAGGTCAGCGAACGCCGCGAGAAATTGAAGTGTGTGTTGGAGGGAAATGGAATCTTTAACTTGGAGGACGATAAGACGCTTGTGATGTAAAATGGAATGATATAGGAGGGCATGATGTTGTTAGAAGAGAATGAATAGACGGATCTTTGATAGCTAGGCAGAGTCAAGAAATCTAAGCGTCGGCGGACCACTGGAGGAAAAGCAGCAAAGTCAACCAAAGTAACCAACTTCATTACAATTATGCTACTCTATACATACCCCAACGCAAACGCCCGTAAACACCAAAGCTAAACAACACATTCACAATCCTCAATCCCCTCAACCCCACATCTCCAACTCCTCCTCCGTCCACTCCACAACTCCCTCACTAACCTCTCGTCCCTCCCTACCTTCGTTCCCAGCACCGTCTTCCTCCCTACTGGCTCACAATACCCTCCACTCACCAGATCCTCCTTTTTTGTCGTCGCCGCCTACGTCTGGTTATACGCGCCCTGTTCTTTATCGATCCACTTATGTGCACAAAACATTTATTACATGCCTATCCAAGTCCAAGGAAGCAAGAGTTTATGATAGATATTCCGCTAATAAAAGTATGAGGAAAGGAAGTATTGATCAGGATTTTACTAGCAATGGGTGCTTTAGGCGCTGTTGGAAGAGGAGGGGGTGAAGGTGTTAGGAACATAGATTGGGCGTGGCAGTACAACGATGTTTGTATTCTGTTTGACGAGGGCGATGCGGCGTTTCCAGCGTGGAGTGCAAGACGGAGAAAGTCGTGAACAGGAAAATATGGAGCGGATGGGAAGTTCGACATGGGTTACGTACAACAAGTACATACCGAGAAGCGGACGAATAAACATTATGCTACAACATCCTTATTCCTCTTCACTCTCTTTGCACTCTCCTCTCCCTCATCTTTCTCTCTCGTCCGCTTCCTCGATTCTTGTGTAATTCCCACCTGCTTTACCTCCGCTCCGCTATTCTCAGCTACCGTTCTTACGCCCCTTTGCACCACTGCTTGCTTCGCCCTGATATCCGTCTCCCGTCCAATTGCACGCTCAATGTTCTCGGGTTTGTAATCTTCCCGCTGGAGCTCATATTCCTCTTGTCCGTCCCGTCCATCAGGACAGTCCACATTCTCTGGCCCAATATCCTCCCGTTGCTTCGGTATAACCTCCTTACCATTTCTCCATCTGCGATCGCGCAGATCATCACCATCATCACGGTCGTCTTCGTCACCGCCATCATCATCTCTCCTACTTCTCTCATCATCCCCATTTCTCCTCCTCCTCGCCCACCGCCAATGTCTCGGCACCCCCTTCCCAATCGGGAACTCTTCTTCTTGAAATCCCCACCTCAACCAATCGGCAACATCAGTACCATCGACATCAACATGCGCATCTTGCCACTTCTGCAGTCCAATGCGCGTGTGGTACAGTAGATGGTTAATTTGAGGCCGGGCATCCGGACTATGCTTGAGACACTGCATGACCAAGTCGTTCAGGCGATTCGAGTATTGTTTCGACTCGTTGTATTCGGCTGTATGCAGAAACGTGTGCAAAGCTTTATTAGTATAAAATTCGTCTTGTTCCATGAGCTCAAACATGATCAGGCCAATGTTCCATGTATCGGAGCGCGAATCAACAGCCTCGTTGATGAACCTGCGTGGGCAAGGCTGGTGTTGTTCCTGGAGTATGTGTTAGTCGCGACCCAGAATTTGATTGGGTGAGTAAGGTGAAGGTGTAATTACTGGTGGTCGGATTCCTGGCGTACCGATGTGAAAGAACGGACCATACTTTCCTGGAACGGCGGTAGCTTCCCTCTTGCTCCGTTCATCACGAAACCGACCAGCATAGTCAGTGTTTCCGAAATCTATCATTTTAGTGGTTTTATAGGCGGGATAATGATCTGCTTGGGCATGGCTGAAGACGACATTCCCCAGCTTAATGTCAGTGTTCACCAGGGGTCGCCATCCAGAACTCGGGATCAGAGCGCCGTTTCCAAGCCGCGAGTCTGCTTCGGTGGGTTCATCTGGTGCTATGGTACGACCTGTTTGCATGACGTATAATGTCTCGGCTAAGCCACGAAAGATCAGCCACAGAAGAGGCTCGGGAAATTGTTTGTTCCTGAGTCCAGTCAGTCCAAAGTCCTGAATTCTGGTCACGCTATGACATACCTAAGGCGTGGGTTGGCGTTCCGAGCCTGGGCTCCCTGCACAAGATCCATCAAGCTTCCAAATGGTGCCCAATCAAGGAAAATATATCCCAGGAAAGGGGGAGCCGTAGGACGTTGCCGGTGAGACCACGATCGTGCTACAAGAATATTAGGATTGTCTGTCTGATTGAGGCTATTTTGAATTCGAAACTCTCTTCCCACATATTCGTTTATTTCGGTCATATTGGATTGCCCTTGGACCTTGACGGCCATTCGCTTCGCTTACTGTCAGTAGCCCGCTGTAGCTGATAGAGGATAATACTCACGTCATGAATAGTTCCGAACGCGTCAACACGGACGAACAAATGTATGATCCGCCGCAACTGTAATCTGTTATGATCAAGATGTTTGTTCTGATACACAGTCCTCTCAAATTTCCACTCTGTGCCAGCCGGTGCGAAAGCGCGAGCCTGGACATGGTTTATATCGCCTAACGTCGGAGGTGGTCTGCTATTATTCGCGTCGTAGAAATGGCCCGTATTTGTTCCGTTATGGGGGACGGGGTGTTTGAGTTGGTTGAATCTTTCTTGCCAATGACGCCCAAGTTCGCCCATCTCAGATCTATCTGCTTCTGCGTTCTTGTCCCAGTCGTGAAAGATGCTTTGTTCGAGTGCAGCTTTATTTGTCAGTAAAGACCTTGAATGCCGATCGAGTAACACTTACCATCACCGTTCTCTACATCAGTCGCGACCATTCTGCCGATAGCGTAGTCATGAAAGGGCCTTTGGCGCTCCAGATCAAGAGTGTCATGGTGCGCTTGTAACGCAGCACCGAGTTTGTAGTTCCGCGCATCGAGGCGAGGGTCTGGCTTGTTTCTACCTCTGTAGATATAGGCGGGTGCAAGAGCAGTTGGGCTGTCCCTCGCATTCCACATCTCGACATGCTGTTCGAGTTTTAAAGGATACCCTGATCGTTCGTTAGTAAGCTGCTCGTGCTCTATCTGTCAATTTCTTACATTCGGTCCATGGCAGATCTTCGCCGTAATGAGCCAGTTTGATTCCGATCAGATAATGTTGAAATCTTAATTTGGCGGCTTGGTCAGGTAGGTTGTCATGCAGCTCTTTCTCGGCGGTATCGAGTTCATAGACCAAGTCGATTTTCGCCATATAATCGTTCGGCTGTGAGCTATCTAGATCATCGTCTAGTTGAGCAAGTTGGGGGTCGGGAGCGGCGGCCATGTTTGCAGAAGTTTGACACAAGCTGTTTGTCAGTGGCGGCGGTAATGGCGTTGATGGGTATTTTCCTGACGGCAGGTAGTGCTGGTTGCAAGCTTGGAGAATGACTGATACATGCCGTCTCAGAAATAAAGTGGCCCTCCTGCTCTATGATACTTCCTTGGACATTTCGTGGCCTTTGTCTCGCCATCATGAACAAGGCCATTGTGTTGGTGACAAGAGTCGAGGCCAGCATGGAAGGGTAACAATGCGTATTCAGTACCGTTATTTCTTTGTTCGCAAAAAGACTCCATGGCAGTGGGAATGAGGGTTGACAGCGTGTGTTGTGGGGTGCTGGGTGGGTGAGTGTTGAAAGACGCGTGCCTGAGGGCCAAGTAGTTTTGCAAGGCAAGTGCGCATGCCATCAAGTGGAAAAGGAAGTCACAGCCTCCGGACCCTCATATGCCTCACTCAAAAGCCCCCACTAATATGCATGTCTTCTATTATCATTAGATCTACCTCATTTTAAAAAACAACGCCGTCCCCAAAATATGTAAGCCCAACAGAACAGGGCCAGTAAAGTAAGTATGTACAACCATTTCCATCTTCCAGTCTGCACCCCCATATCTACCGCCTAACCTCCGCTATCAAATAAGGCCCAATAACCATGGCCGCAGTCCACACCACAAGCACACTCTCCACACCCACCACATACGGCACCTTCCACACCTCGACCTCCTTGGCGCGACACCACACGGCATAGAACGCCACATAGAAGAAATGATACACCAGCACCGCGGGATTGCGAATCAGGCCCGACAATAAGCCAGCGGGCTCGCTAATGGCGGTGCCGCCGAGCTGGAAATATCTAAAACACCCGTTTTTCAGGGCGGTCAGGTGCGTGCTGTTTGCTGCAAAGAGTGAGTACAGAGCCATGGCGAGGATGTTGATGACGGATGAGCCGGATTTGCGGCGCCAGTGGAACGAAGATAGGGCGGCTAGGACGGCGGACGTGTCTTCGAGGTTGGGCACGTTTTCGGGTGCGAGGAGGGTGGAGAGAGTGACGACGTCGTTGAAGGCGACTGTCATGCCGCCGCCCGTGAGCGGGTGGCGCATGTTCATTGCGTCGCCGAGCATGATGAGGCCCGGTGTTTTTTGGGTTGTGGGAGGCAGGAAGGAGTTGGGCATGGAGCGCAGTTTGCCGGCTTCAATGGCCTTGCGGAAGGCGGGCTGCACGCATTCTGGCACGCTTGGGAGGGCGACGTTGAGCATGTGGTTCTTGACGCCGCCGGCCTTGACGGAGGCGCTGGGGAGGCCCTCGGGGATGTCGACGAGGATGCGGGTCTCGTGGGTGCCGATTTGGTAGATGAGGATCGGCGGAGCGTCGGTGAGGATGACGTGCCCGTGGTTGGGCTTGGGCAGCTGGGCGTCGATGAGTTCGAGGCCCCAGAAGCGGCTGCGGACCTGGGGCGGGCGGGGGATGTATTCTTTGCGGAACTTGGAGGCGTAGCCGTCGGCGACGAGCGTCAGGGCGCCGAAGTAGTAGTCGAGGGCGCCGGCGGTGTGGCACTCGACGCCCAGCACCTGGCCGGTGTACTCGCTCTTGACGACGCCGGTGACGGTGCTTTCGACGACGGAGACATTGGGCGTCGCGCGGGCTTTGGCGCGCAGCTTGGAGATGAAGCGGCCGTGGTGGAAGGAGCGGCCCTCGGGCGGCTTGTTGGAGGGGGAGGGGGTCGAAGGGACGAGGTTGGTGGGGTAGGGGATGGCGACGGGCTCGTTGTGGTACGAGACCTGGTAGCCGTAGCAGGGGATGGCGTCGATGCCGTCGAGGCAGTCCCGCATGCCCAGCGTCTCGAGCGCATTGACGCCGCCGGGCTGCAGCAGCTCGCCCACGATCCGGTCCGGCTCCTTGAGGCTCTTCTCCAGCAGCACCACGCTGCGGCCCTGCTTGCCAAACGCCACGGCGGCCGCACACCCCGCGATGCCCGCGCCGACGATGACCACGTCGGCCTCGTGGTGTTGCAGCCGCCGCTTCTCGCGCGCGTCGGCCGTGTGCGTCGCGTCGGTCGTGGGGGGCCGCGACGGCGACGAGGCGCCCCTCGCGCGCACGTGTGGTGCCGGCGACTGGTGCACGCTCGGCGGCAAGCCCGCGATCTTGGTGCCCGAGAACATGGTCAGCATGGTGGTGGTGGTGGTGGTGGTGGTGGTGCGTAGGCCTGTCGAAGGACCCGGGTGCGGTGTTGTGAGTGGCAGCACGTGAGATGCGTGAAGGACTCAAAGAGCAGACGCAGCGCAATTAATAATGTCGCTTTCAGGGTTCCATCGCCCGTCCGTGGCAAACCCACGATCCCAAGTCGCAATGATGCGCGCTCCAATCGCGTGGCGGTGAGTCTTTTCTGCCAGGGGTACTATCCAGCAGGGGTACTGCGCATCCAGATTCCAGGCTAGCGTGTGTCATGTGATGGGAATAATTCACTGCCGCACGCCAACTCCAAGCATGCCTAGAAATCACAACAAAGAGCAAGGTACCTGTAGGACTAGCATGCAGGACGTCTCTCGAACCCCAATCTCATCTGGATCCACTTTCATCCCAACGTCGTGGTCGCTCAATCGCTGTTCTTGCCCGAAAATCATCCGTCCATGAAAAGTCCAGAGTGGAGCTGGATGCTGCTGGCCTCACACTTGTCACGATTGTGCGTCGACACAAGCATTTTTCGTGGACGGCTTGGGACGGTGGAGGGTTGTGCAGGCTCAGTCGCTTTTGGAGGTCAAGTCAGGAAAACGCTCATAATGTCTATTGCATGCTAAAAATACACAAACCCCCACCACGAGAGCCTCTACCTACTCGAGTGCTCCACCCGGACTTCAGGATAGTTGTATTCGGGCGATGGTGATCGAGATCCCCTGCAAAGTGCCATCGACGGTAGCGTGGGAAGTCGTGTTGAGGGTGGGTTGCCTGGGTAAGGAGGAGTGGGCGATGTGGCGGGTGAGCTGTTGAACGATGCGACTTGCGATCTGGCGTTGTTGTACGGAGCGTCGTAGTACGTTCCTTGAAGAGCGTCGGGCGTGACAATGGTCGGAGTCGAAGTGGAGTGTTGAGGAGTGGTGGAGCCGTCGCTGAAACCATCGTCGGAACCGAAAGTGGGAAAAGTCTGACCACGGGGAATGGCTGGCGAAAAAGGAACTTGAAGGGACATGTCGGCTGCTCCGTGCTTCCCGTTCAATTCTGCTTCGGATGGGCGGAGCTTCGGGGTTGGTGGTGAGAGTCGTCGCTGCGCGTTGGCGTCATTCTCACCCAGGTTCAGACTGAAAACACTGTTGTTGGATGACTGTCCCTTCATGAGTGGCGAGTTGACGCTTTCGCCAACGAGTGTGCTGGAGCTCATGGTAGGGTGGCCCATGACAGATGTAGCTCTCGACGTGGGGCGTGATTGAGCAACGCCAGCATAGAAACCAGCCTCGATGGCGCGGATACCGAACAGATCTCCCTCATCCTTCTCGCGCTGGTTGAGCTCTACCGTGTCCTCCTTGGGCCCAGCCTCCAGCTCTTCCTTCTTCCTGACCTTTTGCAATCTACACGCGGAATAAGTAATGAATCACAGAGTCAGCAAGAGCCTTCACATACTTTCTGCGGTCGAAGAAGACCTTGATCGCTCCAGCAATGAATACCAACACAAGCAGACCACAAAATACCACACTGCAGAGATTAGCTTTCGCAATCTGCGGCAGAAATAAGCTTCTTACATGTACTTGTACGCCAGTTGCAAGCGCCCGAACCAGTTTGTTGATGTTGACTGAGGGTCGGACATTGTGTTCGATTGACGATGCAACACTTGGATATAGCAAATGTCCAATCCCGAATCCAGTGCCCAGTACGGTGGAAGGATGAGAATAATCTGATCAGCTTGGTGGGAGCAGGTAGGCAGAATCGAATCAAACACGGAGTAGTAATGTAGGAGGCACCACTGATATGTTGTTTGTAACGAGAGGACGTGTGACACAAGCACACTGGAGAAAGGACTGCGAAGCGAGAACAGCTGGAAACAGGGAGAGGCAGAGTGTAGTGCGGGGAGCACGGGATAAAAGAGGATGCCGTCGAGGCGCGCGCTGCCTGCCCCAGTCTGGCGCCATGCTTCTGGTCGGCACGTTGGCTCACGATCTCAAAGCGGATGACAGGCCTGGATCATGGCGCTCGGTTGAGAAGCGAGACCAGAGACCAATCAATGGCCGGTCGTGCTGGGCGCTAGCCTCGGACTCTTAGCTCCTTTAGGCCATGGGCGTGTTTGAAAGCGTGCATGGTGGATCCCGGAGTCCCGAAGGCGGAGCCAGCCCTGCGCATGTGTCAGTTGCTACCACAAGTACACATCGGAAAGTCTCTGATGCAGGGCAGCGTCGCAGCTGCAAGACCTGTCTCATTGTCGTATGTGGGAACCTGCCACAGTCGGGCGTCGGTATCGCTGTCTCAACGGCCTTCCCCAGGATAACATGCGCATTACAGCCACAACAGGAAACCGAGCCAACCATGGTGGGCACGGAGGACAAAGGCATGATTCGCCGTCGTCCCGCCCTACCCCTAATACCGTGCAGCCACGAGAAGCCGGGCAGGATAAGCGGCAATCCAGGCATGCTCAATAATAACCCACTTCTGGTCGACTTAGCAGGGGAGCGCGAGGCGCGAAGCCAGAGACGGAGATGCCAAGAGTGCAAGTCTAATGACTGTGCAGAGCGCTCCGTTCAGCCTGGCGGGGCCGGTCGAGCACGGGGAATTTGTAAAGTGTTCTTCCGGAGTCTTTTGTCGCGGCGTGCTGTCAAGGTAAACCATGTTGGTTCTACATAGGACGCCATCTGTGCGCTGCAACAGTAACTTGCATCAAGAGTAGCCGGCCTTGCGCACAGTGCAAAGCGCAGAGAAGCAACTGCTCGCGACTGATGATCAGCATCTCCAAAAGAATACCTATAATTCCAAAGCGCGAGTTCTGACCGGTGGACCGTGGCCCGCATTCATACTGTGGCGCGCTGCGAAAACATTGCCACCGTCTGGCTGGGCTTGGGAAGCTCTCCGCTCGCCCTTCCAAGCTTCCGCTCAGCTTCTATGCGAGGACCGGCGTGCGCCGAGTGAGAATGGGCCCCCAAATCTCAGCGTCCCCTCCGTATGCGGATATGAGGCGGCTCCATACTTTTGATATTGCGGGCGAGAACATCGTTAGCCCTGCAGACGACGCCGACTTGGGCTATCGGTTGCGCTCCACCACGGTGGAAATTGCGAGGAAACCCACCATGCTCGCGCAGCGGACTGCCGAGCATCCAAGCATGCAATTGTTAGATCTCATCATCTCGTCCTCGTTGTGAGCAGCCGCTGGCATCAGAACATGACCGTGGTACGGAGTACTCCATTTTCAAGTCCTGTGGCACGCATCTGCGGACGTCATTTCTCAGCCCTCACCACTTGTCTACTGATGGGGAAAAAACCATGCGGATTCCAGCCGCCTGCGAGCAGAGAAAAGAAGGTTTGGCTCGGAAAGACGGCGTGCGCATGTAGCTCAGCTTGTCAGGTGACACGACCATGTGGCGCAGCACGGGAATCCGTGTACATACATTTGTAGAAGAGCCACGCTAGCCTAACGCGCCGTGGTGGAGACTTTAAGCTTGAGCTGGCTGCTGTGATAGGCTCGACATGGCTTCCGCACTAGACTAGCGTGGCTCTTCTACACGAAGTCCCACGGTACCCTGTGTAAAGACAAAGAACGTGCAACTTCGCCGTCACGACAACTCATTAACACGCTAAGAGCGTTCTAGAGGGCGCTTGCTCGCCTGGAAGCCGCCATCTCAGTCGTCATCGACATCCCCACCGCACAAGTACATACCCAAAACAGGCATGGCTTCTTCAGCCAAGGCCCTTAATAAGTCCCAAGTTATCAGACGCGAGAGACTGGTCAGTTCCGCCCACGCCTAATCAAGACCCTTTCCTAATCCCGTTAGGACAAAGCCGAAGCCAAATGGACGACTCTGATCAAGTATGTTCGCTCACCACGAAGCCTAGACTCAAGCCCGCTCCAATGCGCCACTAAACATTTCCAGGACCACGTACACCGACCCTGAAGGCGTCGAGCGGACATGGGAGTCGGGCGAGCGCTTGACCCGCCCTGAAGGCTGCGACATCGACGCTGTTGGCGTTGCAGCCATTCTCCAGGACCCGGCAAATCCACACGCCGAACCTCGTTTGCTACTCCAAAAGCAATGGCGGGCTCCGGTTGATCAGACCGTCATTGAGGTTCCGGCTGGATTGATGGACCCCGGCGAATCGCCTGAAGATTGTGCGGTGCGAGAATTGAAGGAAGAGACTGGATATGTTGGAGTGGTATTGAAGGACAAGTCCTTCGATGTCAGTCCGGTGATGTTTAACGGTGAGTAAAAATGATGGCCTTCTCTTACGCATACTTTACATGCCCTTCATCCTGTCCCTATGTCACTTCCTAGTCACTCTATTCTGGGTATGTTGTCTTGTCTTCGTACAAAAGCTTCTCGGCCAGCTCCAAGAAGTCCGTCGAGATGATTCGGATCAAAGACACAGTGACACCTTATGCTCGGATCAACACCATCAACGATACAAACGGTCGTTGGTTTTCGTCTCCGTCCCTATTGCGCTGGTTTTCAACGCTCTTTGCATGTTCATGTCCGC
Source organism: Ampelomyces quisqualis (assembly GCA_018398575.1). Lineage (NCBI taxonomy): Eukaryota > Fungi > Ascomycota > Dothideomycetes > Pleosporales > Phaeosphaeriaceae > Ampelomyces > Ampelomyces quisqualis. The sequence continues at coordinate 2,950,467 of JAGTXZ010000005.1, forward strand.
CTTTTGGGCCCATCTTCGTTTCCCATCGAGTCCAAAGGCGCAAATCACCTGTTTCGTCACTCACTAATCGTCCAAAGATCCCGGCTTCTGCAACACCAACCTACGTATGATCCACGTAACAGTCGACCTATCTCTTCCGGAGAATCACACACCGCAGCCTAGGCTGGAGGAAAACGAGTTCATCGAAACCTTCTCTGTGCCGCTGACAGATCTTTGGCACATTTGCAAAAAGTTCGAGCAGGAGGGTTACGCCATTGATGCTCGCGTGGGTAGTCTCGCAGAAGGCATCGAGTTCGCCAAACGCTGGAAGCTTGCCTGACAAGAAAGCACAAGTCATGGTCGCGACTAGCAGTCCAGGGAAACGGGATGTGTAGTCTTTCCTATTTTTCGTCAGCCACATATCATTCCACCGTGGCCATTAAGCATTTCATACTCTTTTACCGAAAACACACACCTCGGAGAGTTCCTCTACGCCTCGTTTCCCCTTTTTTTATCGTCATGCATCTCACCTGCCGACAAAATGATATAGCTAGCCTAGCGAGTAAACCATCCCGAACGTCGAAAATCCAGCAATCGCAGCCTGCAATAACACTAGCAAAACATCAATCCAGGAATCTTCCTAGAATTACCGCCTTTTCAATGCTTTCAGCTAACCTCGCCCGTCTCTAATGTCAGCCGTTGTGTGTGGCGATTTCGCAATGTCTGACTCGAACATGACCCTCATGTGCAACGGCGACTCTACCAGGCTGCCCAGGCCAAGAGCTATCCCCGACTAATTTTAGAAAACAGAAATACGAGTCTCGTGTATCCGCAACGCTAAAATAAGACAATGGATGGATTGTTCCGAGGGACGTCATGCATGGTGCGATCACAAAAGGCGAGTATGGAGGGGGGCCGTTGTGGGAGATTGTTAGGAAGGCGTTTGGAGAAGCGATGGGGTGTCTGCCGTGGTCGTGAGAGAGGACAAAGAGGTGGGGTGGCGCGAAAGCGTTGATAAGTATAGATGTGTTTGCGATGGACGTAGGGATTGGAACTTCCCTCGAGGGCTTGATATAGCTTTTCTTGTTGTCATGGAATAGTCTAATGCAGTTTGACATGGAAAACTGTAAACACTCATATGTTCTCTTTCTTCTTTGAAAAACAATGCCAAACACTTCTTAATGCTCGCTGTACTCCGTACGTTCATGAGGGTGTGGACGACCTGCAACAAAGCAACATGAATCAAATATTTAACTCGTTTGTTTTATAGTTACTAATTAACCAAATTAAATTTAGATACTTTTTTTATTAAACAAACAAGTATAACGGTTGTGATATTTGCAAATATTTAGTACTTGTTATGCTGCAGAATCAACCGATGGCTGGTGCTAAAGTCTGCAAGCATCTTAGGATCGATGTCGAAAAACTTCCAATGCTGATGCATGAATCCCCCCGAGGTCTAAATTCCTGTACACAAGAACCATTCCTGAAGATGTCGACTTCGAAGCTCATGCCTTTCTTCCTATCTTTTCTACGACACTACCGCACGCTCCTCTTCTCAGCAGTCTTGCAAAACAGGCTTAAATGCGTCTAATGAGTTGGCTACAGTCTTCCCATAATCATCCCCCAAGACAGAATTGTGCTCCTCCGTTTTGATTTGGATAATCATGGAAACGTAACAGTAGTGTGCTTTCACCGACATTTATAAATCAGCTTCTTTTCTGGCATTCGTTACACTCCGCCTCCTGCCTCAATTTCTGGTTTCCCGAAATCTGCTGAGATTTTCTCTGTACCGAAACTTAGTTATCCATATCGTAAAGCGGGAGAAGGAACTGGCCATGTGTCCGCTGCGTTGCACCAATTATGTAATGCAGGCCACTCATTCCGAGCACAAAGCTCCTTGTCCTTTGCGCTCTACTCCTTTTTCCCAATCCATTCTCTTCCAGCTCTTTTTTTTTTCTCCAGAAATCTGTCTGGAAGCAGCTACTGTTCTGGCCTCTGCCTTGCTTTCTACAAGTTCCAAGAGCGTGACAATCCGTTCGTCGTCGCTCCTTTGGCGCGAAAAAAGAAAACTCTTTCTGGGGTACTCTTCTCGACACGATTTGGTCCTGTCTTCCTGGCTAACAACCTTGACTATACTGTTGTTCAAAAAAGCATGCCCAGTTAGGACGATGGTCAGCATAATGTAAATCTCGTTCTCTCCATGTTTTCCTCAACAAACATTCCAACACACAGCGCTTTTGAACCCCACGGAGAATAGCACGATGTAATGTGTACTTTGTTGCTATTTCAAGACACCGACCGCGAACCATGTGCAGTGTCCAGATGTGCCGAGCACAGCTATATATCAGCTTCAAGGGCCGTACATACGCTCATCTTGCTGAGGTACAAAACACTCGCCGTTGTTCGCCTCTGTGCGCTGAGACGCCTATTGCATTTCAGCAGCGTGGGTTCTTGAGCTCGAAGAAAAAAAAGAGTTTTGTAAATCATGTGCTTTGTCGAGTCTGGCGGACAGAAAAAAAGTGAATCTACGATACAAAGTGGGTGAAGGAATGTTCAAAACACGGCCTGCAAGGAACAAAGCTTAGTGATTATTCCTACTTGTGTTTTACCATGTGGTTTAGCCGTTGAGCAAGAATTATTGTGGCTGCGTGGAAAGGAAGCGTGCGAATGATGGATCATGCGCGCACACGTGGAATTGCAAAGAAAATTCGTACCGGTGGCGTAAACCTCTGATGGCCTAACAGAAACAGAAGCTAGATATATCAGAGAAGACAAAATTACACATTCCCCATCGTTCATCTCTCCACCCAACCTAGCCTTTGCTTCTCACCTCACCCCCATTGTAGCAAGTATGCTCTCCAACTCTTCCAGCAACTTCCCTGCCCTCGATACCCTCGCCTTCGCACCTTCCGTCTTCATCTCCGTCCCCGACCGCAATCCCATCGTCGCTACGCCCGCCGACATCTTCTTCTCTGCCTCGCTCCTACTCCGCATACTCGCCCTGATCTCCGCATCACTATCCGTTTCCTTGGGCAGTACCTCCATCTGCGTCATCATCGGCTCTCCAGGAACACCATCTTTTGTCGCGGACGCCGTCGTGGGCGTGGGCGTGTACATTGTCGTAGTATACAAGAACCCTCTGGTCCAATCGTCGAGTAATGGCTGATACATGGCCCTCACGAGCGTATGTGATTTGGGCGTATGCAGCGGTCGAGGAAGGAATAGCATGGAGTGAAATACCCATGCTACAGTCTTGCCCGAGGTCTTGGGGTGCGTGAGTGGCCAGCTCGCTGTGTGGCGAGGGAGGCCGTACGCGGTGTAGGGCCATTTGGCGGGGAGTTGGGAGAGGTAATCTGTTGGAATGGGGTTGTGGCCTGAGAGGGGTATGTCCCACCAATTCTGCGTGGTCGTGGGGGCAAGTGTGTTCCTGTTCATTCCGTCTTGCCAGGAGAATTTGCTGCTTAGTTGACTTACTACGCCGGTTACGTATGCTGGCATGACGGCGAAGCTTTTGGGCGCTTTGAGGGCTTCCATGAAGGACAGGTAGTGTGCGAGAAGGTCGTACGTGTTTGGCCAATCGGAATGGCAGAAGTCGTAGATTTTGTATATTATATCAATAGCCGGTGTGGTCGGTGATGTCATGTCTACACCGGCTTGTTCGAAGCATCTGAGACAAATCTGAAAGGGGGAAGTGGAGAGTGAGAGATCCGGGAGGAGGATACTGTGTAAGTACGGTGTTAGCGTCCGAGTTCCTCCTCTAGTGGGCGAATGTGAAGCACTTACTTCTTGTACTGTCTCTCAGTGCAAAACTGAGACTGGAAATATCGGCTGTAGTCAGGCTTGTTGTCAAGACTGTGCTCGTTCGGGTCGGTCATGTTCCTGGCCTCTTTGTAACTTTCGGCTAGGTCAGAAATAGCTGCGAGACAAGGCCCGGAGGACCAGCAGATATCGCTTTCAAGAGATGGAGTGATCATAGGTACTTCAGCGCTACCTGTAGTCGACCTTTCCCCTGTCGGTTCACCTGCGTTTTGTCGAACATCGAGTAAAACCACCGTAGTTGTTGCAGCCAGCGATGAATCCTAAAACGCCATGTCAGTATCGGTGTGAACCGGCTTGTCCTCTTCAACAATGACCGAGACAACACTTACCTCAGCAGCCGTGCTGGGTCGAGCGTATCCTGAACTCCCCAGAATGAGAGATATCTCAGCTAGCGGCCCAACCGATGGCTCGAGTCTAGGTGTTGCTTTCGGCGACGGAGGTTGTCTGATTGAATGACCGTATGTTTCATTAGTCAACGCTACAACGAGCCCTAGAGGAGGAAGCAACGACCAGTAAAGAAGCCACATGCTGAGGATCGATTCGGCAAGCCAGGAAAGGGAATGTTGAGTGGACTCTCGGCTGTGCACGCAACATCGAATGCTCCGGAAGGGCTTCTTGCCTATACTTCGCGTCGTTTGCCGAATCCATTTATTCGCCGCTTCACGTAGCTGATCCTGTCACGTCCCTTTGTAAACATGTGTCGCACTTCGTCAGCAAACGCCTGTTCCCCTGCATACCGATCACATCAGCATATCCCGACACCAAACCCGAAGCCGCTGCACGAAAAGGAGTAATGCTTATCTCGCCCGCATACCGCGGACAAGGTGGGTTACCAGATATGTATTGCGCGAGATTAGAGTACATGAATTGAAAGGATGAGCGTGGCACGCCAAAACGTGGGTCATCTGAGAAATGACAAGGTTGTGGCGTTGAAAGTGTGGAGACGATACCGAATAGGTATCATGGAAAAAGGTGTGATGCATGAAGAAAAGGTGAGGAACTATACTGAACGAGAAAGAGACGAATGATGAAATGCAAAAGGAAACGCCGACTTCCCATGGAAAAAACAGAAGAAAGTAAATGAAGTCCTTGGCGACAAGGAAACAAGATAAATCAACGAAGAACGACGCGCACGACGACAAACTAAAAGCAAATCGAAGGCCGTTGTTCCCCAATCCTCAGAAAATCTCCAACCCTTCAAACCCAACGCTCAAATTCCTCGCTCCCTCACCCATCACTGCTCCCGCACCGCCACCATGTCTCCGCTCATAGATGCTCAACCCAAAATTCGCGGGTCGACTCGCATACACGCCCACACGTACGGCTTTATCGTCGACGCCCCAGAAAAACCACGTCACCTCTCGAAGCTTCTTCCAGCCGAGCACCTCGTCTTCATACCACACCCACAGCGCGTACCCAATGCGTTCGATTTTAACGCGCAGGTCGAGCCGGCGCGCATGATGCGGTGGCAGCGCGGACAAAGACCAGTCTGCGCCGTCGGAATTGGCGACGACGGAAGTTGCATGGCATGCGTTGTTGCATAATTCCAAGCCGACTTTGACCCATTTCGCTGCGGGCGCGGGTTGTATGTATGGCGGAGGTGGGTCGCGGGATCCTGGTTGGGTGAGGAGGGGAGGTGAGGGAGTGTGCGCGTGTGTGTATGGTGTGCTAGAGAGATCGGATAGCGATTGGATTGGGGAGAATGCGCCATCGGTGTCGTCAAGGGTGAGGGAGACGACGCTGGGAGCGTCTATCGCAGGTGCTGTTGTTGTGGTTGGGATTTGACCCGGTGGCATGCCCGCGAATATCACCAGCCCTCCCTGATCCCATTCGAGCTCCCAGTTTGCTGATACAGTGACTTCGGCGGCTATGAACGGATTGCGCAGGGCGGTATAGAGTATCGGCGCTGTTGAGGTGTCTCGCGATGGCGGCTTTCTCCATAAATCTGTATTTGGAGGCGCCGAGATGGTGAAGGAACCCATCCACTCCGGTACCGCATCGCTCGGGATATTCAATGGCGTAAAAGAGGAGCTCGTGGGCGGCATGGCCTCTTGATCGCAGTCGATGACGCTGGCGATTTCGGAGCCTCGTCGAGGATCAGCGCCAGTGTTCCACTGTTTGTGAAGCTCCGCGACCGGGTCGCGTATATGTAGTGAGTTCCGCAGCTCCGGCAAAGTACCCTCGCGCAGAGTTGCTAAGTCTTGCTGGGTAATGTCTAGGTTGTTCGTGCAACCTGGGGCGACAGGTCATTCGCTTCCCGTTGGTGAGAGACGATTGCAAGGATGCCGCACCACATGTAAGCTCAGAGCTGACACGGGCAAATTAGGGCACCACACCAGATGTGCAAAGAAGATGGTGAGCTCGCGCGGATCTCGTTAAACCTGTTCCGTCGTCAGCATCAGGGCTCGCGCTTAGGGCTCACGGTGCAAGCGCAGAGGGCGCCTGACTTCATGCGACAAGTGCTGTTTGGAGCATTTGTACCCACTCCGCGCCCTCGTGTGCGCGCGGCTGCGCCGCTTACCCAGCCCTGTGAGTGTGACGGCCTGGCTTACCCGAGCCGTTGGAGATGACGGTTGCGGAGAAGTGGTCTCAACGCCCCAAAATGCGAAGATTAACAGGCAAAAGATACGTGCGGCGCTGCGAACATAACGTCGAACCATGGACCGCAAGCAGGCTCGCGCGCTTGCACGATATAAATAACGGTCGCGGGAGAAACAACTGTGCCGATCTTGGCTCTCCCGCAAGGTTACGAGCCCTGAGCTGAGGTGCTCCCTCGCCGCGCTTAAGGACAGCAGCTATGCGTCGCCATGGCGGGACGGGGGCGATCCTGTCGCTCCAGTGTGCCGTGTCATCCTGGAGGCGCCTGAATTGGCGACGATGCATTTGTTGACGGTGACGGTGACGGTCGGCCAGCGCGCCGAGTAGGGCAGAGTGAGGTGCAGAAGACGATGGGGTCCAGGTATCTGTCGCCTGGCGCATGCTGCCGCTCGGCCAACTACGTGGACTCTCATTTCAGCGTCGATAGCTGCTGCGTCGTCTGGCGTGCTGCCCTCGAGGAGATATGTGGCTCGTCCTTTCGGGCTCGCTGCAGATGCAGTCGCGTCTGTGCTGGTCATTGGGGATGCTGTGCATCGGAGGGATGGTTCGTGGCAACGATGAGTTGTCGTCGTGTAACGGGACGGGCCAGACGATGACATGCAGATAGCAAGGGCATCTCTGCAAACCTCTGTATTTTCTGCAAGCAAGCCTCACGGCCGGCAGTGCCAATTGGAGCATTTCCGTTGTCGTAAGTAGGTACGTCGACGAGTCTCGCCAGCCGAAACAGGCGAAAACAACGCTGCAGATCTACGAGCGTCACCAACCATTCCTTTGAATTTGTGTCGGTCCTTACTACCATGACATCTCAGAGCAATAGTCTGGTCGATACAGCGACTGGGGCTCGAAAGGTACGAGTGACTGCGTGATCCCCGTCGCAGCATGACATGCAGGGTGCGCTGTTCCGAAGTTCCAAACTTTTGTTACATGGCTGGCGGCTGTGGCGTTCGGGAAGATATCCTACTGAGCAGAAATGCTACCTTCGCTTGCCCCTTCCAGCCTTGTGTAACGCCCACCGATTCTTGTCGCCATCACTCCATGGCGACAGCCTACGAAAACAATAGCAAGGAGATGCGCGCAAAAACATCTGGTTGGCATGCGCTTGGGCAGCAATGCTTGTGCTATTTTCCGCCATTGTTACTGTTGTACTCTTCCTACGTGTATCTGCGAGCAACTACCCGCAGCATTGTACGACACCCATAATATTGCCGAATTGGGGGGGACAAGAAACGACGCTCAATTCACAGGCGTGCAAATATGGTGTTGTTCAGGCGTCTCACTCGAACGGCGAAGGCTCTTAGAGGCATGGCCAGCGACACTTGATAACAGGGTTTCCGTGGGCAAGGACCAGATATTGTCCGTGATTCGCGTGGAGGCATTTGCGAGCTATATACTGTCGAGGTGAGAGTCGGTTTCGCGCGCTTCTTACCTGCATTGCGTCTGCAAGAGAGACCGGGAAGAGATTGATAGTCAGCCCACGATGGAGATACAGCAGAACATCATGTTCGCTGCTGACAATTGGTGCATCTCCCTGCCGTGATCCCTATTGATAATGCGATTGCTGAAGTGGTCGTACAATCACCCACTGCCATGGTCATCCGCAGAGTGTGCAGAACACTTCCACGACATCAACTTGATACGTGAGTAGCGACTAGATTCATTAGCGCGCATTAAATGGCCCAGGCACGACTGTAGTGCTGATCTTGATGATAGCTGTACGTATCATTTTCATTGGAACGCGAGTCTTGAGCGTGTTGACTTGCGACGCTCGTTCGCCGATGCAGATGAGGCAGCAGTCTCAGAATCTTTGGAATGGATGCAGAGTAGGCCCTTGGAGAAGGTTAGCGGGTAGGTGCCTGCACATTGTGTCCAGTACCTGCAGTGTCGAAGTATCGCAAGCCTGATAGGTCTCCCCTAAGCGCTGCGCCGCATCAAGTGTCGCGGGCTAGGAACGAGCATACCTTTATGGTATGGGTGCTCATAATGATTACTGCTGTTACCTGATTTGGCCGATTCCGAACAAAGCCATGGGACTGTGAGGTACAAAATCAGGTGGCTCGCTGGAAGAATGAAGGGCCTTTGAGCGACAATGTTAAGCGTCCTCCCGTGGCACCTGTCTACACGAGAAAGTTTCCTGTAACCCGTAAAGTCGGCCCTTGAGTGGTTCCGCGAAGCATACAATGTCCCTCACTGATCTTGAGGGGCATGGCAACCATGCCATCCAGAAAGACGTGGAGCCATATGATCCGGCGGCAGAGATGGCTAAGAGGGCAAAATTCCCGATTGTTGCCCCGGAAATGACCCAAGGCAATCAGGGGCGGACAATGGAATCTTGCTTGGCTCCGTGACAGGGCGGTAGAGTAGGGTATGGAAGAGAGGAATGAACGAAGACTAAAGGCCACATCCGGGGATCGCGAAAGCATCCAAGTAGAACGAACTGGGTTCGTCTCCTGTTCGAAGATCTCGTCGCGACACGACATCTCTATTGTGTGACATGTCCTGTGGGGTACGCTCGCTCCCGAAAAACCAAACGAATACTCCGTACGGAGTAGTCCCGAAAGTCACATGCATTTGTGGATCCCCAGCACGGAAAGTACTTGACCTTACGGATACGTACAATGGCCCTGCGAACATCGACGACAACAGCACCGCATTACGAAGCGTGTTGTTGCCATGGGGAAATAGATCGACACGAGTCGTACGATATGATTTCAAGATTTGGATATTCGCTGAGCGAAAGCGAGTGATTGGCAAGAATATTTGGAATTGAGTGTCCGGCGCAGGGATAATCCCTGCGTCAGAAGAAGATTTTGGGCATTCAAGTTGTTGACCTCCTGCCCAGTTCGTTGGTGACATCCGGGACGACTGAAGTTGACGTGTTGTCGAGCAACTAGACTTGCGAGGCCAGTGCATCGATATTTATCGCCATGGCATACTTGTGATTTGTGGTTAGCAGGCTAAGATCTGAGCGCATTGGCGCTCAAACGTGGGGCATACTCGGATATGAACCTTTGTGGGCCGATTCGCAGCGCGAGGTGAGCAGGAACGCAGAGGAGAGCCCTGCGAACAAGAACCTGGAATGCCTGAAACAAGAATCGGATATATTGCACAGATCTGGAGGCACACAAGACATCCGTGGAGCATTGGTCATTACAGTGGCAAGCGATGCTTTCGTTTCCAGGTTTTCGGATGGCATCAAGCAAAGGCCGTTCCCGCTCATGTTGAACTGGAGCTCTGGGGCAACTGTGGTGATGATCTACATCTGATGATGGTGAAGCGCGGCGATCGCTGTATGTATAGCTGGTCGACGGGTAGTACCATAGTGGCGTGCATGACAGCGCTTGCCACGGCAGGTGGAAAATTCAGATCATGAGGCGTGCCGCTATCTTTGGGCACTTTTTGCGATATACCTTGATGGGTCGACGGAGTGCGTTTGACGATGCGCAGAGATGGAGTTGTTCCTCTGCTAATAAAGCGTCGAACGATGTCTCCGGCCGGTATCGCAGCTGTGCGAAATTGGAGCTAAAGTGGGGCGCCTTGTTTGGGCGAACAGCCTTCTCGTACGAGTCCCAGGTCTGCAATTCGATAACGAGATAGCCCCCATTGGAGAGCGACGACGCACACTTTTGAAAGAATGATTTCAAACCTGAGTCGAGGTGTTCCAGATGAATCCACTTGATGACCTGGGAGTGGTTAATCCAAGCCGTTGGAGAAATTGATGCTTACTAACACTTAACGCTAGGATCACGTCGTAGGGACCTGTGATTTCTTGGTCGGTGACCCAGTCTGCACAGAAGAAGTTCACCCGAGGCCACGGCAATGCAGCAGCCGGAGGGATGGAGCCGGACAAGGTTTTGTATTCCGGCTCACTATAGCCGTACCTACGCACAGCGGACATGGGAAACCAGTCAACGACGCGCTCGGAGCTCTTGGTCGGAGGACGAGTCCGCGACGCGCATAGTGCCAGGAGGGTTTTGGCTTGACCGAGCAGCTTTGGGTCGATGTCCACGCCAGTGACGTGGGCAGCGCGGTGATGGAATGCTGTGAAGTGGTCAGTATAGAGATGGTGAGGTATGATGGCTTGCAGCAAGCGGACAGGGGTCAAGATGTTGGTTACCGAGTTGGCAAGAGACGCCACCCGCGTTGCAACCGACGTCGAGACAGTTCTTGGCGCTGAACAGGTCGGGAACTAGGTGTCTGGCGAGGTCGAGTCTGGGGTCCCTGACGTGAATGGCGGACCCAGCGGGTTTTGCCGTTCCGGTATAGTCTTGCGGTGGCAGTGAATCAGTGGGCGCGTGCACTCTGGATATGTATGACATACCACTATAGTTGCCCCACTGGGTAGCCATTGTCGCGAGGGAGGGCTCTGCAGGGTTGGAGGGGGCGCAGGACTGGAGAGGGCAAGCGGTGAGAGGGTGATGGTGAGAGGGTGACCACTGACGGTGAATGGTGGTGTCGAGGCGAGCGTCCAAGCGACGATGAAATCAATAGAGACTTGCGCTAGCGTGCAACCTGGACGGCGATTTGCTGGGATGTTGGTGTAACACTGTTTCCACCCGCGCAGCATCCAGATGGTGGGTGCGGTCGGACCGTCGGACAGTATCTGAGAGTCGGAGTGTGCGATGCTCCAGCGCCGTCTCCATCTGCTGCCACGGGGCATGTATGTCTCGACCAAGGCGAGCAGCACGGCACCAGCACGGCGTCGGCGGCGAGGAAACGGTGTCTCGTGGCGCTGGCTGTGGTGCATGCGGCCAGCTGCACGTCGCGCAGACGCGGCAGAGGCACACCAAGCAGCATCCACACGCCCGGTACCAGGTTTCGACCTCCTGAGCGCCGTCGGCGGGCCAAGGGGCAGCCGGCGGACGAGCAGAGTCGTTGTGGAGAGACGCGGGCGGCGGGGCACACGTGACACACCCACCCCACGTGACACGCCCACCACACCCACCCACCTCGACTCTGCCAGCTCGCCATGCAGCCCCCGCCCCACGGTGACGGCCAACCGAGTTTGCGATGTCGACCGAGTATGTCGATATGCTATGTATGTATGCCAGATTGCTCCACGGTAGTAGCTGCCGCCGGGTTGCAGTGTGCGACACCCTGGCCCGCCTTGATTCGAAACAGGCGTGCCTGCGAAACGTCTTGTTTGTCTCTTTTACCCGGCCGCCAGCCCATTCGGCGACGCCCCACGAACAGTGAACAAGACACCACAGTCCACAGCCAGCTGCCAGCAGGCCACCCATGTTGACCTGCCCGTCTTCCCGGCTGCCGTTGTCCTAGGTAGGCTGCTAGGCGTCGACGTAACCGCATAGGGAAGCATCCGCGCGGCGATCTGTCTGCGCAGTGCGGGCGATCCAGATACCTCCAGAGTCCAGCCTGCCAGGGTCGCCTACCACCGCGCTGCCACTCGCTGCACACTATAAACCTCTGTCGCCGCCACACTCGACGCAGTGCCCACATTCCTGACGTTCCTGTCCGACGCTGCACCACGCCCTGGCGCTCCCAATCTGAGCAGGAGCCTCCGAACTGAACACAAGTCGTGCTCCCAATGCGGCTTCGTGCATCGTGTCCAGCTTCGGGCAGATACTAATCCACGCATGTCCCAACCACCTTTTCCTCCGCCGCCGCTCCCACAGTCGACCCCGTCCCGCTCGGCTTCCTCAGACATGACGGAAACCCAGAAGCTGCCTCACTTCTCGCCGCCCGCCTTCCTCGACTACCCCCACCGCCGACTGCCCCCGCCCGTGCTCCCCCCATTGGACATCCCGCCAGACGCTGTACCACCACGGCCCGACTGCCAGTTCCGCTCACCCATCAACCAACTGCCAGCCATCCACTCTGCCCTCCCCCCGCGACACGATCCCTATCAGCCGTCCGCTCTACCCCGATCAGCAGCCCCAGTAGAGAAGCTGCTCCTGGCCAATCCCTACACTCCGCCTCGATCAGACCCGCCCTATTCACCCCAGCAGTATGGCCCGTCGACATCTCCGCGCTCCGAGCGCGACAGCAGAGGTCCGACGAGGTTGACGGACCAGCGTTATTTGTACGAGGACCCGCGCCACACGCAGCACCATCCCCACCACGAACAGTCGTATTCGTCCCTTGCGTCTCCCGTCGACCCCTCGCAGCCCAGGTCCTACGCCCCAGTGCCGTCACCAGGCTACACGCCAAGCTATGCCTCAAGCACCACTCCATTCCGACGTTCCATAGGGTCCCACCCGCACTCACAACGAGGCTCCGTGGCGGCTCCCTTGGGCTCGGTAGCGTACCCCGAGCCCTCCACGACTGGCCCCATGTCCCGGAAACACTCTCGTCCAATCCCGTTGCCTGGTTCCATACCGCAGCCCGTGTACAACGAGCAGCTGTAAGCCTACCCCCTGCGTCCAACCAAGCCAACAAACCCCCGCTGACCCTTTTGACAGGAACCTAAACTACGAGCTTCGCGTGCGCCAACAGCCTATTGCTGCCCGAGCATGTGGATTTGGAGAACGCGATCGGCGGGTGATTGACCCCCCGCCAATCATCCAGCTGTTGGTCACGAATCCCAAGACCGGAATCGCAGAGCAGGAAGAGCTTAGGTACTCGCTAAATGTGGTGCATTGCACGCTCTGGAATGCCGAGGGCACCAACGAGGAAACTGCACTGATCCAACCTGACCGTCGAACCACACGGAGATTGATGGGTCAGCTGGTGGCATCGCCATCGGTCGCCAAGGACGAGCATGACGTCGAAGGTTGTTTCTTCTGCTTCCCAGATCTGTCTTGTCGCACACATGGCAAGTATCGTCTGCGCTTCGTCCTGATGCGAATCGACCCCATGAACCTCCACGTCGGAGGATTCTCCCCGATCTTGACCGAGGTATTGAGCGATGTCTTTACAGTCTATACCGCCAAGGACTTTCCAGGCATGCGGCCAAGCAGTGCTCTCACACGAGCACTGAAGCTGCAAGGATGCAACATCCAAGTGAAGAAGGGCAATGAAAAAGCCATGGCTCGCAAGCGACTCGGTGCAAGCCAGGAACACGACTTGGAGGATGACGACCTGAAACGACGGAGAAGAGAGTAGCATCAGCTTGCTGTTTTCCGAGTACTTGAACACTATTCTTACCCACGGCATATCATCTCCGGCACAGGGGCGGCGCGACTGATATTTGGGATATCTGAAGCATTTTCCACAGATATCGCCTATTTGCATCTCACGACTTTTATGACCGAATTCACTCTTACCTCTTAGCAAGTCGCGGAGTTTCTTCTTTTTCGTTGAGCGCACGCAAACATGAATTGTTGCGCGAAGAGGGCCTCGAGAGGCTACAACGTGGTGGCCTTGGTGTAATGCATGTTCGAAGATTAGCAGCGCCTGTACGCACGATACCATTTTGATAGCTTAACCGTTAGTATTTTGCAGCAGATCAGCCAATAAAATGATCAGACTCTGGACGATACAAGACGTTGCTCTTCGTGATAGGGAGCGGTGTGGTGTGTCTCGAGGATACAAGCCTCGATGGACCCCACTAGTCGTAGCCCCACTAACGCGCTAGTCGGCAAAACACAAAAGTTTTGTGACCGCGTCGCAACTACGCTAGATTTCCTCTTTCCCTTCCCCAAACCGCACTACAGCCATAATGAAGTACGTCCTCGTGTCTGGAGGCGTCATCAGCGGCGTGGGGAAGGTGAGAAAGCGCATCGCTGGCAGATTTGATCCTTTCAGACTAATGAGCGTAATAGGGCATAATAGGTGAGACACCCTCGTGTCGTCGAAATCTCCATGGAGGGGAAAGTTGGACAGTAGTGCCGTGCGAGGGGCCCCTACAATGAACATGATAGTCGTTGCGCGCGCGTGTAATCGGGACTGGCGAACATGATCTCGACACTACTCTTGCACATGCAAAACGGCTAATCCCGCGCGTCACAGCCTCCTCAACGGGCCTCTTGCTCAAGACGATCGGCCTCAAGATAAGTTCTACGGGTTGGCGCGCGCATCGTTCGTACTGACAAGGCATCACGTCTCCTCGATCAAGGTCGACCCATATCTCAATGTCGACGCTGGGACGATGAACCCCAAGGAGTATGCACGACTCGCTCGGCAGTACCTCACCATGCTGAATACACCACAGGCACGGCGAGGTATTCGTGCTTTCCGATGGCGGCGAAGTCGACCTCGATCTCGGCAACTACGAGCGCTACCTCAACATCACCCTCACACGCGACAACAACATCACCACTGGCAAAATCTACCAACACGTCATCGAGCGTGAGCGCAAGGGCGACTATCTCGGTAAGACTGTGCAGGTCGTGCCTCACATCACAGACGCGATCCAGGAATGGATACAAAAGGTGGCGCGGATACCAGTTGACGACACAGGCGAGGAGCCGGATGTGTGCATCATCGAGCTGGGTGGTACGGTTGGCGATATCGAGAGCATGCCCTTCATCGAGGCTATGAGCCAGTTGAGGCGGCGAGCGGGAAAGAACAACTTCATGCAGATCCACGTTAGCTACGTGCCCGTCATCCACGGAGAGCAGAAGACGAAGCCTACGCAGCAGGCGATCAAGGCGGTGAGGAGTAATGGTCTGATCCCAGATTTGGTACGCAGCCCCTGAAGCGCAGGAGGAATAACCGTCTAATTTTGGTAGATTGCCTGTCGATGCGAGCGCGATCTTGAACCCTCTTCCGTGGAGAAGATTGCACACTTCTGCCAGGTCGACACGGAGAAAGTCGTGGTTGTGAGAGACATGCCATCCATCTACCAGGTCCCCATGCTCCTTGAGCAGCAACAACTCATCCCTATGGTGCGCCAGTTTCTAGCCCTCGATGCCCTCACCATCTCCCCTGCGATGATAGAAAAGGGTCACCACACGTGGGCGCAATGGCAATCGCTGACCAGCCACGATACTCGCTATCATGACCCAGTCACCATTGCCCTCGTCGGCAAGTACGTCGAACTCCAGGACTCCTACCTGTCCGTCATCAAGAGCTTGGAACATGCCACCATGCGCTGCCGAAAGAAGCTCGACATCCGCTGGGTCGACTCTGACCACCTCGAGCCCAAATGCCAAAAGACGGACCCCGAGAAATTCTTCAGCGCCTGGAACGAAGTCGTCAAAGCCTCGGGCATCCTCGTCCCCGGCGGCTTCGGCCAGCGCGCAACAGAAGGCATGATCGCGGCCTGCACGTGGGCGCGCGAACACCAAAAACCCTACCTCGGAATCTGTCTTGGCATGCAAATCGCCGTCATCGAATACGCGCGCAACGTATGCGGCATCGCCGACGCCACCAGCGAGGAATTCAACGGCGAAGCCGCCAATAAACTCATCATGTTCATGCCCGAAGTCGACAAGACAACCATGGGCGCGTCGATGCGTTTGGGTCTCCGACCCACTCTCTTCCAACCAGGCAGCGAATGGTCCCGTCTCCGCGCCCTGTACGCAGGCAAAACCGAAATCCTGGAGCGCCATCGCCACAGATACGAAGTCAATCCGGACTTCATCGACACGCTCGAAACTGCCGGTCTGGCATTTGTCGGCAAAGACGACGCGGGTGTGCGCATGGAAGTCGTTGAGATCAAAGACCATCCGTGGTTCGTCGGCGTCCAGTTTCATCCCGAATATCTCTCGCGCGTGCTCGATCCCAGTCGGCCGTACCTCGGGTTTGTGGCGGCGAGTGCGGGTATGTTGGACGAGGTCACGAGGGAGTATCAGAGTGGGCATGGGGGCTTGAGGGCCGAGGGCATCGCGAATGGGGTCGAGGGCGTCGCGAATGGGGTCGAGGAATTGACAATGAATGGAGATCTAGCGAGGTTTTAGTGGGCAGGTCAGGACTTTGTGCTGCAATGCGAACAAAATCAACATGAATATGGGAAATGGGATTTGGGAATCCTACAATTGGAGTCTAGAGAAAGGGGCTTGGGCCGATTCTTTCTTGCTCGGCGTCAATAGATTGTGTACCTATCAATGTGTGAATATCAAGGCTTGCGGGCTCGCGTGTAGATTCACTTCCAAGTCCTGACTAATCCTTTCTAAACCCGCGCGCTTGCCAAACCAAGACGCCTTGAAAATGCTTCGCCACGTATTCCCCACTGTGCTTGTCCGGACTGCCAACTTGGATGCAAGAACAGACTTGGCCACCTACCTAACAAAAGCTATTCACAAGTTAGCACAGGCCAGACCCTCACCTGCGATCCATGACGACATGCATCAAACACGCGCCAAAGTACAAAGTAGAAACCAAAGGAAAACGACGTACTAGCATCAATTTGCCTGACCCTCGGGACGGCCAACCTGATTTTGTTCCTGTACAAGACGGGCTGATTTTTCTGCAGCGGATTGCCCTCAAAATACACCGTTTCCAGCTCTTGTTTGTCGCCGAGCTGCGTGGCGATTTCGTCGAAACTGGCTAGTTTGCAATTACTCGCCCAGAACTCCTCGAGGTGCGGGAGGTTCGCGAGGCCGGTCAGGTGGGCGATGGGGTTGGCGGAGATGTCGATTACACGGAGGGAGGGGTTGTGGTCGAGGCCCGAGAGCGAGGTGAGGAGGTTGTGCGAGATGTGGAGTTCTGTGAGGGCGGGGAGCGAGGAGAGGCCGGTTATGGAGCGCAGGCGGTTGGATTGGATGGAGAGGATTTTCAAATTGTGCAGGGTATGCAGGCCGCGGATTTCGGTGATTTTGTTCTTCCCCAGCCAGAGTTCTTCGAGGTTGGTGAGTGTTTCGAGCCCGCTTATCTCGCGGATGCGGTTTGCGCCGAGCTCGATTTGGCGCAGCTCGGTTAGCCCTTGGAGGTTCTCGATTGTGCTGATTTTGTTTTGGACAAAATAAAGGTCTTTGAGCTTGGTCATGTGTGAGAGGCGCTTGATGTGTTTGATCTTATTGAAGGAGAGATCGAGCGAGGTGAGTTCCGTGAAGGCGTCGAGGCCTTTGATGTGCGCTATCAGGTTGTCGTACAGGTCAATCTCGGTGAGGGTTGCGGCGGCGGAAGAGGGGACGTCGATGGCTTCTATGCGGTTCTGCCGGAGGCAGAGACGCTGGTGGACATGTTTAGTACGGGTGGGCTGGCATGGGAGGCTATTGTATCTACCTTCATCTGCTTGAACCTTTCCAACCGAAGCGAGGCCATATCAGCAATCTTCATATGTACCAGCTCTATTTCTTCCTCATCTTCGGGTGTGTCATCTAACAGATCCTCGTCTGCAGGCAGCTGTTCTGGTGGTGGTCCGTCGTCTTCTGAATCTTCCGGATCACTCTGAATCTCGACGTTTGGGTCTTTGGGTTCCTCGCTCAAGGAGAGCTTGTCTACCCTCAGCTTCCCATCCCAGCCCTTGCTGTCTCGAGGTTTGTGGTCGTCCTTGTCTTGTTCATGTGCTTCGGATGTTCCGTTGGCGTCCGTCTTCGTGGGGTCAAGGTCACTGCGCGGGGCAGCATTCGGCTCACTCATGGCGCAGTCGAGCTGGGGTCGAGTGGAACGAAAGGGCGAGTTGGACTTATCTTCGTAGCGGTAGTTTGGGGGAATAGACAATCACAGAGGTTGTGAGCGGACTTATGTCTCAGCAAATAATGTAGTTGGGTTGTTTGAAAGCTGCTTAGCTCGTGCCAAGACAGGGTCCTGCGGGAGGACGATGGCCGTCAAGCTTACCACGCCGTCTTCACACTTCCTCTTCACGTATCATCGCCACTTGCTTTGCAGGGGCGTTGCTGTAAGACACGAGCCGATCATGGCCTCAGCATTCATTCCATGCAGTGTAGCATTCATGACATGGTGTGCGGTCACCCGATCACGAAACAGCCTCGTTCCAGAACGGTGGTACACGAACCGTCACTTCCACACCTGACATCAACCGACAGGTTAGCGGGCTCCGACTTGAGTGTGTCTCGAGCACAAGCAGCCGCGATGATGATGGTGAAGGTTCAGGACCCTCGGCATCGCGCTGACGGGATGATGGCTGGAGAGGAGCCGGGATGTGCAGAGACGGCCTCACGGTGCGGAGCAGATGTGGCCCGTGATAGGTTGCCTGCATCGCTTCCGCGGGCGACGGCGGTTAGGCGTGAGGCCCAGTGCAAGGTGGCTGCACAAGCGGCCGCCGGGCTGTGAAGACGGCCTCTTCGCCCAGGGCAGCTTTGATAGATGCACTCGCCCGCCTGTTGATTCCATAAAGCTCCCCTGGTGGCCGTGTGGCCGCTCTCGCACAGCCCGTTGCATTTCGACATCGCCGCCTCCAGCTCCGCAGCCCCCAGAGCCGCCTCGCAGACACTTCCGCGGCGTTTCCAGCGTGCACAGGAGGCCTGCAGTGGAGCTCGCGACGGGCCAGAAGACGGCGCCCTCATTTCCGAAGCGCGTTAGCGAACCCGTGCCAGCCTCATCCCAACCCAGCACCTACCTCGTCCCCAGCTCCCCCTACATCCCTACTACATAGCACACCACCCTCCAGGCCCGCGCTCCCGACGACCACCCTTCGCCGTCCATCTCTGGGACCCCGCGATCGCGACTGCCATCTCGCGCGACCGACTGCAACTGCCTGCGTGCCCCGTGCACCTGCCGCATCTGCGCTGGTGAGCCGCCGTCCGCGAGCGAGCCATCCACGGACCACGCGCCCACGCAAGGCGCTGTCACCTGCACCGCGCCCCTCCGCAGTACGCAGCACACACACCCGCCTGTCGCGCCCTGCATTGGAGCCTCCTGAGGTACCCCCTGCGCCGAACATGAGCGCCGAGCCCGTCATGCCAGCCGCCGTCGCCACAGTGCTCCCAACCACGGACAAGCCCACAGCCGCCGAGCACCCCAACGGCACCGGTATGTACTGTCGCCAGCGCGCACGGCTGTCACGTGCATGAGACGTTCCCGCTGACACGGCCAAGTAGGCCCCCGAGGCACGGTCATTCCACACCGCTCGTCGTCTCGGGAGCCTCCTGCAGAGGACCAGCGGAGGGTTGCAGCCGCCGACGCCGACTCGAGGCAAAAACACTCGTTTCTGGGCGTCCCCCCATCCGCCGCCCAATCCGCCGCCAACGACGATCAAACGCCCACCGGAACCGGGCTCAGTGGAGTGACCGCAGCGGACTCTGAGAGCATCGGACGCGGGTCAAAGCAGTCCAAGCGCAGCTTCATGGGCGGCAAAGGACGTGCGGCCAGCACGGCCAGCAGCAAGCGCTCGCAGCAGCGCGCTGCAACATCGGAAAAGACCAGCCAGCCGACACAGGCCCCTGCCACAGCACAACGGGAGGGCTCGACGCGCAGCAAATCAAAGCGTTCTGGTGGACTGCTTGCCTGTCTGCCGTGCTTCTCGTCCAAAGACAGCTCTAGCGACGACGCCTCCCCGTCTGAGAATGTTAAGCAGTCTACACAGGTCAAGCCCCGGACGAGCCAGTCGACGCCACTCAGGAAGCAAGACCCGAGTGCTGCCGAGTCGAGCAATGCGGAATCAAGCATCCCGTTGGACGAGAAGGCAGGTGCTGACAATTCCACCTCGGGCGCGACGGTGAAGCCCAGCGCTGGCGATGGCACAGTTGACCGGCCATCCCACGATAACCACCCTCCCCAAATCATGACAAGAAGCTCGTCTAAGAGACAGCAGCCAGAGCAGACTTCACCTCCCCAGCCCGGCAAGCTACAGCCCGTGCCCATTGACATCCAAGTCACCCAGCCAACACCCGGCTCCACCCCTGTCATGCCACGCCCGTCTGCCGAACAGGCGCGCATAATACAAGACCAGACGGAAGAGCAAAAGGTGCTGGACTCTGACATTGAGATGAAGGACGTGCCGTTATCAACCAATGATGTTCATCAAGAGGGCGAGGACCCGAACGCCGAGGCGGCATCAGCCGATCACCCCAACGTGGATCTGCCCCCTCCCCCGCCACTAGAGGAGAGACAAGAGGTTGTTCACAAACAAACTTCGGAAATGTCTGACCCTTCCGAGCCGCAAAAGTACCTGCTCGGCCCGATTGCGCCTCGATTCCAGGGCAAGAAGTGCTTAGTACTTGATTTGGACGAGACTTTAGTGCACAGCAGCTTCAAGGTTCGTTCATATGCCCCTCTTCGTGCACCTGCTTGTTTCGTGCTAACAACTACTAGATCCTGCATCAGGCAGACTTCACCATCCCGGTTGAGATTGAAGGCCAATACCACAATGTATACGTCATCAAGCGGCCAGGCGTCGACCAATTCATGAAGCGAGTGGGCGAGCTGTATGAAGTTGTCGTCTTCACTGCATCCGTTTCCAAGGCATGTGAAGGCCTCTCTGATCCACGTCCAGGGCTAACAGATGCAGTACGGTGACCCCTTGCTCGACCAGCTCGACATTCACGGTGTTGTGCACCACAGACTTTTCCGTGAGAGCTGTTACAACCACCAAGGAAACTATGTAAAGGTGCGCTTTCAATCCCAACCTGCCTGATAGCATAGACTAACTTGTGCAGGATTTGTCGCAAATTGGCCGAGATCTAAAGGACACAATCATCATCGACAACTCTCCCACCTCGTACATCTTTCACCCGCAGCATGCTGTGCCAATCAGCAGTTGGTTCTCTGATGCGCATGACAACGAGCTCTTGGACTTGATACCAGTGCTGGAGGATCTCGCTGGCTCGCAGGTCAGCGATGTCAGCCTCGTTCTCGATGTTGCGCTATGAGTTGAGCTCGGATGAAGAGAAAAGCACCTCTGCGTATACCCTGTTTGCTGCGCCGATATAACTATTCGCTTGGTCGTGCGGTCCACGTAGGAGAGAGAGCAGACCATTGTTTTTGTAATCAGACTTGTAATTTGCATGAAGAGGTGGGTGACGCAGTGCATCACAGCACGCACTCTGAGGGTCCCTTGACCTTTCAACCGGGGCGAGACCCTCTAGTCAGTCCAGAGGCACGATAAGGGTCGGCGTTCTGGGCAGGCAACATGGAAAGAAAAGTTGTAATATTGGCATCTCCCTACACATACCCCAACTCTTCCACAGCGCAAAGCGTCCAACGCGCGGAGCGTACTATCGATAAGTTTTCCTTTGTACAAACGCTTTGATATTTCTCTTTGGTTAGCATTGCCGGCGAGCTCAAGCATGGTCCATTTATCCTCGACGACTGGACCGTACAGTACAACACTTGACTTATTCCCTTTTGCGGTTAAGGGTCTGGCGTGGCAGATGGGTGTGGCTTGTAGGATGTCTGTCGATAGCTTGTAGCCCCGGAAGTGTGGACTGAGAATACAAGGTTAATAACATGCCGTGTGGTTCGCCTGACGTACATGGCTATATCCATTTGTTCTGTCACATGCTTTATGGCGGTTGGTGGGCAGAACTCTTGGCGCTCACATGCAGCATGACTCGTACGACCACTGACCTTTTGCCTGCACCAGTGCACCTGGCGAGATTTGGAAGTGTAGTCTACCGCCATCAGTCGACTTCATCTTTCTTCTTCCTTCAGCTTGCTTGCCCCTCCCCGCTGAGCCTGCCATATCTCACGGCCACCTACATGTCTCGGTGACACGACGCGGCCATGGAAAAGTACAGCCAGTTCCGCGACAAAGGTACGCTTACGTCACTGCAATGTTTTGCTCGAGCTAGGTGAGGCTGACAAGACGCGATAGGTACCGCAATCGCGCCCTTTCTCCCCGTCCCACCGGCACCGGCGGGCTTCCTTTGGACGCCCGTATCGTTGTTCCTCTTCTTCATCAGGGTGCCGTTCTTGCTGCTGTTCTCGGCTACATACTTTCTGGTCCTGGAGTGGGCACCACTTGGCCAGACAGTCAAGTACGCCACACTATGGATGATGTTAAGCATCCCGGGTGTGTGGTGGGTAGACTTGCAGGTGGACGGGGTTAGGAGAGGGTAAGTCACAACCATGATCTCAAGGTCGATCTGGTATGCTGACCACAACATAGCCAGCTTCACACCTCTGGTGACCACCTCCCGCGAGCTGGCTCGGTCATCGCAAGCTGCTTCACATCGCCCCTCGATCCGCTGTACCTCGCCGGTATCTTCCAACCCATCTTCACGCGCTGCTACCCACACACCCGCAAAGTTGAGCGCATCACACTCTTCCGCGCTATACTCGTAGCCTTTTGCGCACCACGACTCTGCCCACCCAAAGACGCGAAGCTCTACACTCTCAAAGAACTCATTGAGCAGAACCCCACCAAGATCGTTTGCGTCTTCCCCGAAACAACCACCACGAATGGCCGTGGCATACTGCCGCTATCACCGTGCCTGTTGTCCACAGACGGCACCACGAAGATATACCCCGTCAACCTGCGCTACACACCCGGTGACATCACCACCCCTGTCCCCGGCAGTTACGCCACATGGATCTGGCGCATTCTCCATAAACCCCATCACCAGATGCGCGCCCGCATCGCGACGAAAATCTTCAACTCCCACGCCATTGACACGCCAAATAAACTCTCCAAAACCGCAATCGCGAGCGGATACGACACGAATATTTTTGATCAGCCTGTGTTCAAGGAGAATGAGGCGAATGATGGCTGGGGCGACATGAAAGTTGATGTTCCTGGTGGTGCGGAGGATTCGGATGTGAGTGCACATGAACAGAAGGTATTAGATCGTGTGGGCGAGGATTTGGCGAGGTTGGGAAGAGTGAAGAGGGTTGGTTTGGGGGTCCAGGACAAGGTTGACTTTCTGAAAGTCTGGGGGGCGCGGAGGCGGTAGAATAGGTAGTAGTAGAGAGCATGGGACGAGTGCAGGTATGGTAGAGAGTTATATATATCAACATGTGTAGTATCAAAATCAGGATCCTGGAAAATCATCACTTCTCACACATGTCCATTGTTCCTCGTCTCTGCTCGCCACTGGCCGCGGTTCCACCTTCCAAAAAAAACAAGCATATCATCGCACATGTTCGAGTCGAACCTTCATGTTTTGCGGGTTTTTTTTCTCGATGGTGCGGGAGAGAGCGGAGGGGGGAAGCTGGACATAAGAACACAATGAACTGGTTTGGAAGGTGGACTTGCGAGGAGGTGGAGGAACGTGGCTTCTAAAACGTGGCGGTTTTTTAGAGGAATAGTGGAGCAGAAGACCTGGAAAACTAAGAATATTGATTTTGGTTTGTTGGTTTAGGAAGCGTGTATTGGGTAGAATGATGGCGGCGATGAAGGGGTCTGTATATTTCCTCTCATGACGCCAAGGAATCAGCCAGGGAGAACATAGCTGCTACTGCGCGTGCTTTTCAACCCAGCAAAAGGTGGTGGAGAAAGCAAATAGTACCGACCTCACCCTTTCCAATGCCTTGCAAGAGGGCAAGGAGGAAGGACAAACATGACGAATATCGTGCACTGTTTCGAGATTCGAACCCAGGGCGATGGATAAGGATATTGACATATCGATAAAGAAAAAAAGAGAAAGACACAGATGGAACATGATCAGATATGCCCAGAGGTTATGGAATTAAGAACCTGGAAGTGTATGATGCAAAACTCTTGCCCTCTCTAGTATCCTGATTTTCGTCATGACTGAATTTGCGAAAAGAGAAAGAAACACACGAAATGAAGCGAAAGCTTGGTTCTTCCTGGAGGGCACTGCTGGGGCAACATGTAGATTTTCCTGTTCATGCTTTGATGTGGAGGAAAGAGTAGACCAGGGAGAATCATATGACAGTTAGTTTGGAATGTAGGGTGTTTAGAAAGTTAGAGATGAGTAATGAAGAGAGGAAGGAAAATCGAGGTGTTTATGTACTTGTAGCGTGAAGCTAGGAGAAACGAGGGATAACATGGATGCCGACCATATCAAGTTCTTGGTCAGGGCAGCGATGGGAAAAGGACATTTGCTGCCTGACATCGACATTGTTGTGGCATATCTTTAATTGAGAGAAACGAAGCGAAGGAAGAGCATTTAGAGGAGAATGTGTTGATTTTCGTGATTCAGATCTTGAGGAACGAGGAGATATTAGGATAGACGTGAGATGGAGAAACGTACAAGGGGGGTTGTATGGGTAGGAAGCGGTGATCCATACAAGTATACATCGGTATTGTGGTGAAAAGAATTCACATATATTCGTTCTCCTCACCGAACTTTTGCAGCCGGTACAACCCTAAAACGAAAGATTACAAAAACATCAAACTTATCTGAAAGATGGATTATACCACGCCTTTTGTTCCCCCCAGATTATTATCAGAGATCTTGCAAGTGACCTAGGAGTCCGAAGGCTTCTCTTTGTCCACTGTACCACTTTCCACCAATACCAGAAACTCACAGCCTTCAGGAAGAGTTCCAAAAGGCCATTCTACGCCGCGTTCCTTCACAGATTCCAGAGCAGCCAGAGGTTCAGCATGATCCACAAAGAATTGTGTACTGGCACAAGACACGCTTCCATCGCCTTCATCTGCCCCAAACAAATTACCCCTAAAGGTAGCAGTTTTGACATACTCGACTGGGGAAGAATCCATGATCGCTCGAGCGTTTTCTTTGATCATCTGTAAGTTGACTTCTTCAAGGCCTCGATCAAATGCTCGGAGGGTTGCCATGATGGCAGCAGGATGGGAGGAGAGGATTCCAAAGCCACGGTCGCTCTCTCCTTTCTGAAGTTCTAGCAAAATCTAAGGAGATTCAATTTAAGAATTCAGAGTCGGTTTCTTTCAACAATACCTTGGTAGCCAGCTTCATCCTGCGAAAATCAGGATCGACACACAACTGAGTGACCCAACACATCTGACGACCTTCATACTTCCAGCGGGTTGCAAATGCATAGCCAGCCAATCTGTCTTTCGCAAGAGCCCGGACAAGAACGCTGTCAGTTCCTTTTGCAAGGGACTGTTCCTGAAGACGAGCTGTAGACATCTTCACTCTTCGACCTGGAATAAAGTTATTAACTGCGAAAGAGACGAATTCCATGAAACACACCTTGCTTTGCGAAAGCACCCACTTTCTCTTCTGCAAGAGGGCCCCAGACACCGTAGGCAGACGAAAAAAGTTTCGCTGCTTCGGCCAGCATAGCCTGGGAGACATTGCCGGCTTGAATCTTGTCGAAGGTGAATGTGTCAGACATGTTGTGGAATGTGCAGCCTTCGAAGACTGTTGATTTGTCTGGAGATAGTAAGAAGGAGGGTCAAGGAACGACGTGTGCGGTTGAAATATGTTTACTCTCCGCTAACGAAAGATTTCCTTGGCTCGGAAATCTCGGTACCGATTGACGTACCAGTAAACCATGATCCAAACAGAACTCTACCGGGAATCCTTGACTAAGTATTCCAAGAGAAGAGCCAAACATGGAGGGGGTTTTGCGTACCCTTTTCCCACAACGAATCACTTGGACAGGAGGGAACATAAAGTAGAACTTATCAAGGCTCGAAAGAGGGTCTGAAGAACGCGAAAATCCTCGAATCGCTGTCCCATAGTTTTGAGTGGGTTGTATATCTTGGATACGGTATTT
Source organism: Ampelomyces quisqualis (assembly GCA_018398575.1). Taxonomy (NCBI): domain Eukaryota; kingdom Fungi; phylum Ascomycota; class Dothideomycetes; order Pleosporales; family Phaeosphaeriaceae; genus Ampelomyces; species Ampelomyces quisqualis. Next base: position 2,976,216 of record JAGTXZ010000005.1, read on the forward strand.
TTTTGCTAACGTTGATCGCCCGAGCGTACACTACTTGTTGCAACGCTCATCTAACCAGCTCAAGGTCTCTCATAGTGCCCATAAAACCAGTAAGCATCGGTAAATTTATTGTACTGTGAGATGGAATCCGAAAATTCAAGATGGATCTGGTCAGTACTCTCGTGCTCATTGTCAGTCTCGCCACCATCCCAGTCTAGAAACTCAAATGCCTCCGCTGACCCACTCGATTCTCCCTCTACACAGTGCTTGGTAAGAAGCTTGAGCGCTAAATTGGGAAATTGAGAATTGATGCACGCATTCAGCGACTGTCTACAGTCAACATTCACAAAATAACAGAATGGCCGGGGCCCGGCATGGGGTGCGAAAGTTGCAAGATGGCCAGGTTCCTATGCTCCATAATGCCCCTCGCCGCTAAGTAACTTCGATCGAACTTGGGAAAGTCCTCTATACTGTTCTATCGTTTATTTGGTGAGCCTGGGTAGTAAGTATGCCGCCACCCACGCACGGAACGCACGCCCACGGCGTATGAATCAGCGGCGGCGAGCGTTGCTTCATTTCCCAATAATCACTTCGTGACGTGGTAGCGGATAGTCTTCCTTGTACAACTTGAGCGACTCTGCAACACTGGCATGCAACAGCTCAACTAGCTTGGCACATGGTTCCTCACTAGCTGGACCGTGAATCGTGCGAACTATGACCGAGCCCCATGATATGTCAGGTCGCAAGGAAGAGTTCGTGAGACTGTCATCAATGCACCAGAGCTGTATTCGCCTTGGGCTGGCTGCTAGCTCCTCCTTTAGCCCTTCAGGACTCCTGTGATATCCGGGATGGGGAAGAAGCCATGCTGTCTTGACCTACACTAAAAGGTATGGATGAATCGGGGTTAGTACTGTTCGACGCGGAGTATAGTCGTGGGAATATGGCTATTGTCATAAGTCTTGGGCGTGCTACGCAATAGGACGTTTTGAGCCATGGGTCGAGCAATCGCGGTCGATTTGTAGGTTGAGGAAGTAAAAATCAACAAGAACAAGGCCGAAGGCTGGCAAGATAGTGTTGCAAAGGTCGCCTTCCTCAGTGGCGTACCACTGTACAAAGTAGGTTTTGGATTGACTTTGATAATTTGCGGGCACAGGTGCGTCTTTGTCGACGGTGTTGCCTTGACCAGGATTGATAACGCCATCAGGCCAGCTAATGCAACGATTAGAAACAACCACTACTCAGTGCACTTAAGAGGGTATGTTGACTTCACCGGTCGCCTTCATCTTGCCTTCTAAACCACCATTTCTTCACACAGGTATACGGCACGGTCAACTACTACAACGCCTCCTATCATGCACGCTACTTAGAAAAAGCGAGCCAGGACACCAACATGTACTCCTTGGCTAGAGGAAGGCCGTAGAACTTAAAAAGCTGGGAGAACCTTCCAGCCATTCTTAAAGAGTTTGACCATAACCCCCGCGAGGCCAAGACCAAGAAAGCGCAGGACTTTATGACTGCGCGCATGGCGGCGATACTCGACAAGTCCAAAGATGTGGACGCATCGAATGCCGCGGAGCACATCTCGCAGCTACTCATTACGGCATCGTATCTTGTGCCGTAGAGGGAGAAGCTGAGGTTTAATGGTGCGCAGGTGCCACCATAGGGGGTGACAAATCGATGGCCGGAGATGGAGCTCAATATCATGTCCGTTCCATGACAGTTCTAAAACAGGCACCATTGGTAGAGCACTTTGCCTCCTGATGCACAGGGCCTTTGTATTAGAACTCTCGACATTGCAGTATGAAGTAGCTTTCCCCTTCACCTAGACTCGACTGGTCACGGAATTCCACGGGTTACAACGACGTTACAAGGTTGAGCCGTATATATTATCATGAAGGAAACCAGTGCCGTGGTCCAGAACACGGTCGCGTTCGAGCTGAGATGGTTGTGAGTTGTAGTGATATTGTCGTGGCCCATAGTCTGATACTGATTTGAGGTGCGATTGGCCAGTGCACGTGTTGCAAACGTGGAAGAGCCCGAGTGTCGTGGTGAGCAAGAGATGCACGCCAAGACATCGCTAGCCGTACTCGGTTGGCGCAATGACAGGGATAATGCGCTTCTTGTGTTTGTAAACACCGACACCGGGCTCCGCAACATCATCCTCAACAACAACGTCGACCACGCGCTTTTGCTTTTTTGCAGTAGCATAGAATGGTTTGCTGATACTTTCAGTTTTTTCTAGCACAAAATGGACTATATCAAAGCCGAGCTGGCGACCGAGAATGAGGTATGGGCCACTGGCAATAGCTGCCCGGTCTCGCAATTTGTTAACTCACCGGTGCATCGCAGGGCTTCCCAAAACCTTCAGGCCTGAAGCCACCGTCTCAAGTACCCAAGCTTGCGGCATCGCAAGGTCGCCCCCTAGGTGAGCTGCAAGAGTCAAACATGAACTCACGCAGCGCACTGGCCCAACCCACCGCGACCAAGCACAAAGTCTCCGGCTGTAATACCGTCACGCATGTCATTGATGACGTAAACAGACTGCTGACCTTTGCAGTGCCTGAACCAGCTTTCAAGAGGAAGACGTTGGCAGAGAAAGCCGGCGAAGTCGATCGTAAAGTCGCGGCGCCCGCAACTGCTCGCCCGGTTGCCAACAGCATCAAGAGCACGATTGCGCGCGGATTCGCCGCTTCTACTTCGCGAATCAACCTGAACAAAGCCCCGAAACAACCCTCTGCAGCTTCGTATGGCGGGAGCATCGGCCCTGGCGCGCGCATTCCCAGTGTGAACGCGCGCCCAAGGTCCGCATACGGGCAGCATGCTAGAAGCAAGTCGCACCATCAGGGAATGCGCCCAGCCACCGCAATGCTCAAGCAACGCGACGAAGATGATGAGGATGACGAGCTAGAGCGCAAAGGTGTGCACACTCCCCTTATTTCTACGATTCCAAAGGATACCCTACAAGTATCGAAGAACTCGCTTCCACCACACAAAAGACGCCCGAACTCGCTCACTGTAGCCCCCAAGAGGGCCTTTCATTCGTCCTTGTCACGATCTGTCTCTTCACCTCTACACTTTCAGCCCATTACTCCGGTCATGGAAGAGCCTGCCGATTCCAGCTGCGACGAAATCTGCAACACTCTTGGAGCGCTCGCGTTGGGCGTCCCAAAGGCAGCATCTCAGGACAGTCGAGTCGGATGTGGAACGATTCCTGGCAAGGAGCCAAACCCTTTTCTTAAACCTCTAATTTCTCACCTACCACGAGCTACACCTGGGCGGCAGACGCCGACACCCACGCTTGCTCGACGTCCTTCCACTCCGAAGATGCGAGCACCATTCCTTAATAGATTTACTAACGATCGGTGTCCAGATTTTTACGATGACCGAATCGAGGCGATGGAACGCGATTTTCGCATGTTCAAGGAGAAGATGGAGGGCGACATGCAACAAACCACCGACTACAAAGAGACCATCCAGCAGTTGCAGGGCAAAGGTAGGTTTGCACCTGCTGAACGAAGCATGGGACAAGACTGATTCTGTTGTGTAGTCACCGAGCTCGAAGTCCTCCGTGCGCGATTGGAGACCGTCAACAAAGGTCTTGAAGCTGACCTCAAGGACACGCAAAGCTGCTTCACCACCGTCAAGATGGAATTGGAGATGACACAGCGCAACCATTCGTTCGAGACCGAGGACATGCGACGAAGGCTTCGCAACGAGATCGAGGACGCGAAATTCGAGCACGAGAAAGTCACCAAACGGATAATGAAGGACAAGGAAGACTCGGAGGACAAGATCCGCAAGGACTTCGAAGCACGCATTGATAAGCTGCTCAAAGCCCACGGTGAGGAGCTCGCTGAGCTGCGGAAGAAGATTGACGCGGATGGAGAGGTTGCTCGGGCCCGACGAGCACAAGAGGCGCAAAAAGTGGAGACCGAGTATGCTTCGAAACTGAGGCTAGCAGCGATGGAGGCAGACGCGAAACAACGCGAGATGCAACTGGTCCAAGGCGAGCTGATCAACACGAAGTCGGAGCTCGACCGCGAGCGCACGCTGAGAACAGGACTGCAAGGCCAACTGACCGAAGCAACTGCGCACAACCTCACGCTGGACGCGGCAAACACCGCAATGAAAGAGAAGATTCACTTCCTCGAGTCTGACAGCCAGGCGCAATCACAAGCTTTCAATGATCTCCACAAGCGGATGCAAGACGCTATCGATGCAGCGGAGCTGGCACACGAGAAGTTGCGACAAGAGGAGACGTTAAGGCGGAAGCTCTTCAACCAAGTGCAGGAGCTCAAGGGCAACATCAGGGTCATGTGTCGAGTGCGACCCACGCATGCCACAGAATCCGATCCAGCATCCATCACCTTCCCAGACAACGACACAGACAGCAAGGAAGTCGCTGTCCTCGGGCCTAACAAGCAAAGTGCTACTGGCAAGGACGTCACATCCGCGTACGCCTACTCTTTTGATCGTGTTTTTGGTCCGTCATCGCAGAACGGTGAAGTTTTCGAGGAGATCAGCCAACTCGTGCAAAGCGCACTGGATGGATACAATGTTTGTATATTCTGCTATGGCCAGACAGGTTCCGGCAAGACACATACAATGTCGTCGGTGGACGGCATGATCCCTCGCGCAACGGCTCAGATCTACGCTGAAGCCCAGCGACTAGAAGAGAAGGGCTGGCGATACACTATGCAAGGTTCTTTCATTGAAGTGTACAACGAGACGTACAACGACCTTTTGGGCCGCTCCGAGGACCTTGACAAGAAGAAGGTCGAAGTTAGGCATGATCCAGCGAAGAAGCAGACATACCTAGAGAACGCCGTCAGTGTAGCTCTCGATGGTCCAGAGCGGGTTGACGAGATCCTCGAGACCGCCAGCAAGAACAGAACGGTAGCTGCCACCAAGGCCAACATGAGATCGAGTCGAAGTCACTCAGTCTTCATCCTGAAACTTGTTGGTAGAAACGAGATTACGGGTGAAAAGAGCGAGGGTACACTGAACCTTGTCGATCTTGCCGGGTCCGAAAGACTCGAACACTCCAAGGCTGAGGGTGCGCGACTGAAGGAAACGCAAAACATCAACAAGAGTTTGAGCTGCTTGGGAGACGTCATCAACGCTCTTGGATCGTCGAAGGAGGGCGCGCACATCCCATACCGAAACTCCAAGGTACGCTCACCTACCTTGATGGCCATATTTGAAAACTAACATCGTGTAGTTGACATACCTCCTACAATACTCTCTCGGCGGCAACTCGAAAACACTCATGTTCGTCATGGTCAGCCCGCTGCAAGCACATTTGCAAGAGACCATCACAAGCTTGAAGTTCGCCACCAAGGTGCACAATACCCACATCGGCACGGCAAGGAAGCAGACCAAGACGAAGGATTAGTAGTGAGTCATCGGGATCGGCGCAGGTATGGCAACGGCGCAGCCTTGCGCATGTATGTTTTTTCACAGCAGTGACCATTGAAGTGTTCGAGGTCGATCTTGCTTTTGCGCCATGGCTAAATATCGCACTCTCTTTTGCATCACCAAAGGGTGAGGATTTGCATCATCAGAGGGCGAGGCGTTGGATGTTACTGTTTCTCTTGGTGTGGCAGCAGATGTGTTGCACACGACGACTTTCTCACTATGCGACAGAAGATTCTCTTCAATGCTTGCTCAGCTGTGCAATTGTACAAGAAATATCCCGTCCCTTTGTCTCGTGTAACAAAAGACTCATGCCGTGCCGTCCCGTGTCGTTGACCTCTCGGATCCCGTGCCGCGCTCCGCGACCCCAGAGCAGTGTCCCGTGCCAGATGGGTCGTCCCAATCATACACGACCTTCCCGCTGTCGAAAAGAGTCTGCTTTCGATGGTTTGAGAGAAGTTACTCTATGGGGTAAGTTGGGTGCGGGATGTGCGGATGCATGGAAGCAAGGGGTAGTGGGGTAGACGGAGGGGAATGTGATTGGTCGGCGCGTGGTACCAGTAGGGTGTACACTGTACAGTACGCCTGGCTCCAAAACTCTTGCTTACCATGGAAAAGTGACGTGCGAAAGGAGGATTTTATTTTTTTCCCGTCCAACGGGTTGAAACGTTCAGACTGCCGTGAGGGCATCTACAGCTTTTTTTCCCCATCTGTGAAAGCAAGGAGAAGGTGCGGACAGCCTTGTTCAGAAACATCATCAATCATCGTCATCTTCTGCTCTGTTTGTGTTCGCCTGGGTACCAGATACTCGGTCCTGACCGCTTCTATTTCCCTCCCTCTATTTGTTGCGCCCGGGCGATGGAAAGGACGGAGAAGATGATGCACGTCTTGTTGTTTTTGCGAGACGTGTGCTGAGCAACATTTCCGTGGGTGTAGTAACTATGTGGAGTAAGAGGGTTCACGGTGTGGAAAACTCTCGACGACGCAGCTACCCTAGGCCGTTTGCAATGACCGCGCTGGGTTATATGAACACGTGTGCAGTTTTGGTAACAAAAACTTTGGCTGTTCATACTGCGAACTTGGGTGTCTTGTCACACGTACGACACATTGGGCATCTGTCTAGCAATTAACATGTGAGAGAGACAGAGTTGAAACAAGAATCGGCCACATGCGAGATGCAACGGCACACAGGTGTTATAGCAGGCAGTGAGTTATGTATGCGACGATGAAACCAAATCATGACTTTGCATATCACAATTCGTCTGATTTGGAAGGCAGTTGTTGTGGAAGGCAGTTGTTGTGGAAGGCAGTTGTTGTGGAAGGCAGTTGTTGTGGAAGGCAGTTGTCGTGGAAGGCAGTTGTCGTGGAAGGCAGTTGTCGTGGAAGGCAGTTGTCGTTCCATGTGTCGTATGAAAATATGTACTTGTCAAATGTTATCCTATCCTACCCTATCCTATCTACCTGTTCATTGGCCTTTGTCCCACTCTCACGTGACAGCTTGGCTATTTGGCGGCCTCCAGTCAAACAAGTCAAACGCTTCTGTGCTCCACGGCCCAACATCCGTATCAGGGACTGGACTCGGCAGTTCTGGGACATCGACTGGTGGTATATTCGTATCAATGTTTAAACTGTGCGTGCGTTGAAATTTCTTTCTCGGATCTGTTCTCTTGACTAATGCTGCAAGAGCAGAGACTTTCTTCTTCGGCTCTGGCGCTGGAGGTGGCATTTCTTCGGCTCCAGGGAGAGTGCTCGATGTCTTGGGGAGATTGCGCTTTTCCCAATCCTCTGCTGTGCTGGGTATTGGTGCATCGTTCTCGCTTCTCACGCGTCTGATCTTGCGGGCTGGCGATTTGCCCGTGGTCTGCCCGTCATGTTCAATCGTGTCTGAGGCCCGAGATCGCTTATTCTGTTTTGACAGAAGCGATGCAAGCTCGGTGGTACTCATCAAAGGTCCTTTCTTCCCATTCACGAGAGGATGAGGCGGCAGAGGTACAGTTTCAGTCCGACGTTCGGTACGTACGACTGGTGGTGCTGTTGTTAATGTCGATTCCTTTGGGACGCGCATTGGCTTCCTTCGGAACCCGCCAGTGGACAAGGCGACCTTGTTTGAAGAAGCAGACGTAGGTCGGGAATGAGTCCCCGAATCATCAGTGTGCGTTGGTGATGTTTCTCTGGTTTGCAGCACTGGAGGTCGAAGTACGGGATGCAAAGATGGCGAGGCATTACAGGGTCCTGATACGTCGGGGGTTCTGTTCTTGAGCGCAGACTTCTTGGCTGTAGTGATGGGCGTGGTGACTCCACATTCGACTGGCTCTATAGCTCTACCGCTTGGTTCATCAGAGGGCGAGGAGCGGATCAGCAGCTGCTGGTCCATGATGCCATAAGCGACCTCTGGATCGTCAAACGCATCCTCTTGCTGCAGCAAGGATGGGGGAGGAATCCTGGAACCCTTGGATGTGATTCTTGGTTCTGCGCGGGGCGCTTTCCGTTTCTCTTTTGACGGCGGTGAAGTCGTCGACACCAGCCCATTGATGTTGTCTGATATTATGGGCGGTGGCTCCTTGCTTCGAACACGCGACGTCTTGGTGGCAATTGGTCTTGTCCCCGATGATTTCGGCTCGCTGCCGGCTCTGGAGGCCGGTCTGGGTATTGACTGGCAAAGAAGCGTGGCACGTTTGATGCCTGTGGACAAGCGCAAGGACTTGACTCTCGGACCACGCGCCGGTGCAGGTGGCGATGGAGCTTTCCGGGACTCCTGGACAGGTTGGACGGCAAAGTCAACGTTTGTTATACGATTGGAAGCACTCACCGGTGGAGACGAAGTCGGCGCAGGGCGCTTGGGAGTCTCGACAGGTTTCTTCTTTGGCAGTCTTACTTTCTCCCGTGGCCTCTTTGGGGATCCCATGGGCGGTGGCTCCGGTAGTGTGCTAGGAAGGATGATGGGCGGAGACACAGCGGACAAGGGTGTTGCGTCGACAAGTTTGGCAGGTGTACTGGGCCATGTCACATCAGATGAGACGTGTGACGCACGACCCGACTCGGAGGAGACGCGGGTCTCCTTCCTCGCTTCGAAGGGCGACTCGATAGGCACCGCCTTTCCCACGGGGCCCTTTGGAGGGCCAAGAAGCGAGTTGAGCGACCTGTGGCGCAGCTGCTCGCCGGCTCGAGCGACAGTGCTTGGCGCTACTGGTGTCGGTCGGTGGAACGGGCGGCGTGTGGCGGGGGGCGTCGGGCGGGGCGCGGGGTCCTTGGGCGGCTCCCTGGGCTTCTTTGCGAGGAGGGGGGCCAGGTCCGTCTGCGTGATGCCCACGGGCTCGGCAACCTCGACCAGAACGCCCTTGTCGAGACTGAGCTCGTCGCCTTCCTGCAGGGCGTTGGGGGCCTTCCAGTACGTGTCTCCAATGTGGTTGCGTGCCTGGTCCGAGACCATGACGCGGTTGTTGAAGGTGTGCAGCTTGAGGTAGCCGTCGTGCCATCGCTTCTGCTTGCGCCTGGCGTCGTGGGTGAAGAGGCAGCGGAACTCTGCGACGGGCGCGGTTTGCGAGGCGGGGCGCAGCGGCGCCGTCATGGCGACATGGGCTGTGGTGGGCGCGTCGGCGTTGGTGTTGGCCTTGTGGCACGGCAGCACGTGACTTGGCGCGACACGGTACGGAGCATCTAGTATCCATTGGAAGCGCGCACACCAAAGCGGCAGCGCAACACAGCAACGTCCTACGCCATACACACAATTGACTTCGAAAGTGCGGAGTACGAGGCAGGCCAACTTGTGCAGATGGCAAAAAGCTTCCCTCTGATGTTTTGTTTAGTTGTTATTTTTGTACGGACTTGAATCCAGCTTATCAAGAGCCATGGGTCTCTAGCTGACTCAAGTACTCGGTGCTCGGTTCTCGGCAGCCTCCCCCTCCAGCCGGCCATCTCAACACGGCGCTGGCCCCCCCTCCCTCTCACCCCCCTCTCGCCGTTGGCTTCTTCGCGGCCGGCCAAGATGCAGCGCGCCCAACGCACCTTTGGGCGCTTCCTGAAACGGGCGCCCAACGAGGCCGACGTCGATGCCATGCTGAACGACTTCAACGACTCCAAGCAGATGCTGGAAAAGGTGCGTCGCCTCGTGCATCCGCCAGCGGCGCCCCGTCGGCCTTCCCCAGCTGATGCCTGCAGCTGGACTGACCCCGCTGCAGCTCGAGGCTTCCTCCAAGCAATGGCGCGACGCGTGGACCAACATCCTCAACCACCAGCTGGCCGCCGTCGAGTACCTCCACGCCCTCTACAAGCCATTGGGCGGCGAGGCGGCGGCCGGCGGCTCGCATGTCGCTGTCGAGACGCCGCCTGCCACCCTGGAGCGCGTTGCGGCCCTGCAGGAGGCCTTCGCCGAGCTGAAGACAGACATGATGGACGAGGTCAAGGACATTGACCGCAAGCTCATCATCCCCGCCAAGCTGGCGCGCGACTCGCTGAAGCCCATGGAAAAGGCCATCAAGAAGCGCGAAGACGCAAAGGTCGGTCCGCCCCATGCCGTGTCCCGACTGCTGCCCCGCTGACGCGGCCTCGCACGACCCAGGTCGACTACGAGCGCTACAAGAGCCGCTGCGAGGCGCTGCAGAACAAGAAGACGCGTTCCGACCGCGACAACACGGCTCTCACCAAGCACGAGGCCGACCTCGAGCGCTCCACGCACGCCTACCAGCTCGCAGACGAGGCCCTGCGCGACCGCCTGCCCAAGCTCAACGCCGCCACCTTCTCCATCCTGCCGCACCTGCTGGCCAACCAGATTGTGCTCCAGAACAACCTCATTGGCAATCTGTACACGGTGCTCCACCAGTACTCCCACGACCAAGGCTACCCGGACCCACCGCCCGAGCCAGAGGACGTCGTGCCACTGTGGGAGGCAAGCTTCACTCCGCTGCGGAAAGAGATGGAGTCCGAGTTCGGCCTGCTCAAGACGGGCAGGGCAGTGCAGCAGCCCATGCGACTGCCCGACCAGGGCGCAACGCTGACCGGCCTGGGCATCAGGAACAAAGTGATCCCCGGTCGGCGCACAGGCAGTAACGAATCGGTGCCTACCATTACTCGCACAAACGCCAAGCCCTCCTCAACACTCCAGTCTCCTGCTGAGAACGGACCTCCACTCAACCTCTCCAGCAAACCCTCCTACAGCTCACTGAGCGGCTCCAAGCCCCGCATCCCTTCCGCCTCACCGCACTTGGCCACATCCACCCCTGCCCTGGACCACTTCGCCCGACGGACGTCGACCGCGTCACATGACTCGTCGTACTCGAACGGCACCAGCGGCAACAGCGACTATTTCTCTGGTATTTCTAAAATCCGCTCCAACGGCACCAGTGGCTCAACATCGCCCAACCCCGCCGCGGGCAAGAAGAAGCCGCCACCTCCCCCTCCAAAAAAGATAGGCTCCTTCCATGCCGAGTATGTAACGGCCATGTACGACTTTGACAGCCACACATCAGGCGATCTATCGTTCCGCGAGGGCGACCGAATCCGGGTAGTTAAGAAGACGGACAGCTCACAGGACTGGTGGGAGGGTGAAATAGCGGGTATCAAAGGCAGCTTCCCAGCCAACTACTGCAAATGAGGAGTAGTCGTACCATGCTGAATCCAAATTAAAAAAACGAATCACGTTGGTAGCTTCAGCTATTTTGTGCACGTCAGCCGACTGTCTGAACCAGCACCAACAGTGGCTGGAAACGAGGTAATTTCTTCTTCTTCTTCTTCTCCCCTTCTCCTCCTCAGTGTTGATTTCTGACATCTGATTGCGTGATTTTCTTGGTGCATTTCATTGTAAATGAGTCTGAGTGTGTTGGGCATGGTATCATGGATAAGTGTTTTTTTGGGCACTGAATGTGTTTCAAATTTTTGAGATGGAAGGGTTGCTGAGCGGTGGGGTTAAACTTGAATAACACTCGGCCTCTGCAAGTCTCTTCCAAAGTAGTCTCATCACTTGTCGCGTCGTAGACGACCTCCGTCCACCTGCCATCTGCACCGATTTTCGGCAAAATCTTGGTGACGGTGTCTTTCATCTTTTTCCACTGTTCTGGATATCCCATGAGCTCGGGTGTAAGAATATGGTCTGGGTCTGTCTCCTCGTCTTCATCCTGTTGATGGCTCTTGCGCGGCCTACTAAGCTATGCCTTGACGTGCTCATCTGCCCATATCGAGGCAAATCTGGTCAACGACATTTGGAATTGTTCCGAGCCCGTTCGTCCGGGTAGGCCCTTTTCGAGTCCGTCTAGAATACTCCGCTGAAGCATTTCTTCGTCCGTGGCTTTTCTGCCATCGATGTCGAATCATTGTGCATCATCGGGAGCAAACGCACTGCTTTCCCAGGAATGGCCTATGTATACACCCTTACGACTCATGATCACCAGCATCGTACAACCTTACAAGTGGCTTGCAGAGAAGCTTCTGGCTGTCTTGAAGTCGTCAAAGAGCGCATTGTTGATGCCTTGAGGCGAGCTCTCTACATCAGGTCCAGTGTACTCGACATGCCAGACAGTGGAAATTGCTTCCCCTGTTTCGCGCATCATGAAACCTCTTATACCCCCCACGTGATTAGATTCGGTGGGAAAAGTCATCACTCGCCGTCAGAGTGTTGTATTTACTATTGTTGATAGATCGATTGAGCAACACCGGCTTATCCCGCCGTGATGGCTGAGGCGGACTACATTTTTGTCTCACAGACCGTTTCAGCGGGCCATCTCTGGCGTACAAGTTTCTCAGTTGACATCCAGCAGTTGTCGCGATACGTTCTGGTGAGGCTATCAAGCTCGCATGGGGTTTAGGGTCTTGGGGTTATCAGTTAACAGTTTCAGCCAACGACTGAAGTACATAGGTACATACGGTGGATGACACTGGCTGAAGAGCCACATATGGAAAGGATATAAACGAGAAAAGTAGCTTCATATTTGCCGCTGTGCAAAGTTGGTTCGATTGAGCGTGGTCTAGATGTGCTGTGTTGTGGAAAGGATATGGGGAAGTCTGCATACGACACGGGAGCGGACAAGCTCACATACAATACTCAAAACATTGCTACCAGAACTACGCCAGTAGGTGGCGTGCCCGAGAAATAATCACTAGAGCTAGAATAGCAATGTTGGTTGAGAGAAGTCGGCACGGCGTGGGTCGACATCCGATCCAACGCGTTGCCTGCTGTCTTATAACTTTGAGATACGTCTCCAGGCATTGAGGTGTATGTCAATTATTTGCCACAGTCATGCTTTTTCTTGAAAGAATGTACAGTCCTCAAGCCTGCCTCGGGTAGGCGCTCTGGGTCTTGGCGCGTGACGTCCAGCGTTGCTGCGCCGTATTGAAACGCCGACCGCTTAAAAGCACTCGCCCCAGAAGCAATAACAGTCACCCCAAAATACCATGTGCCTCTGGGATGCATTGAACCTTGCCATACAGGACGACGATGCAACTGTACTCGAGACCACTCTCGCCAAAGAGCCAGCCTCTAAGCGCCAGCAGAAGCTGAACGAATGCCTCACTGTCGTCTTACGAGGTGAAGGCTCCCTGAATTCTATCACGCAGACGACAACAGGTACAATGACTACCGATTCGCACTCAAACGCTTGGTTTGATCAGACGGCAAGCAGACTTGCGCCACCAAATGCGCTCGTGCATTTCAACAACTTAGTCTCCAAGAAAATTGCAGACGAGGCGATGACAGGAAAATTGTGCCCAACACTGGCATACTGGACGCTGGCTGCACTGCGTACACTTTCAGCATCGAGTTTCCCAAGCTGCCAGAGGTCAAGGCGGAAATCAAATGCGGAAAATCTGACAGCGGTGCCGACGGCGCCATTGGTGTTGAGACTGCCATAAAACGCTGGTGTACTGATAACGACCAGTTGGATCTCAATCATAATCTTGACGACGATCAAAAGTACGCACGTTGGCCCATTACACAGCTCAAAGTGCCGAACCGAAGCTCGTTCTGGACACGAGCCAAATTGTACAATCAACAAGAGAACGGCGTAATCACCAAATATCAGTGCATCTCAGAATACACTGATGGAATCAAACAGTGCGATCAAGGCTCCGATAGGACGCACGGCTTCAGTTCTGTGGTAGGAACAACTGCATATACCCTTGAAGTCAGCGGGTTCACACAGGATGGAAATCCTCCATGGGACGAAAAGCCAATGTTCCCACCCGTCGAGTACCACGGTGGGCCAGAATGCCATGCTGCAGCCTCAGCTCCATTTTACAGACCAGTACTCCCTGACGACCTTGAGAAAGCGATGAGCTGGTATTGCGTCAACGGCGCGCCTCTCAAAGATGGCGCGCCTCTCAAAGATTTTGGCTGTTACAAGGAAGGTTTTGACGAATACCCACCAAAGGGACAGCCGGGATTCTAAAGTTTAGAACGTTACATGATGGTACTGGCGATGGCCGCCCGGAGAATGACCAATACTGGGGCTGATTGCATGTAAGCGTTTGACTGTGGCTGTGTACATTGAGACGAAACTAATACACTCACAGCGGATATGATTCCAATAGAGGCCAAGACGATTGCAAATATGCGCTGCGAAAGTTATTCGCTACGTGTAACAATAGACCGGGTCATTTCAGGGCTGGAGAGTACAAATATAGGTGTGTACACTATGAGGTACGGAGGTATTCCCTGCCAATCTGGAGGGGCGCAGATAGGCGGGCAGGAACAGTGATTGACCGGCGTTGAACGGAAACGCTCGGACCGAAGACTGCCGGTGAGTTTCTGATAAATGTCCCGTGTACGGAGTAGAGGGAAGAAATGTGTCTCTCAAGTTGTGAGGTCGTGATGTATATATAGCACCCGAACCTATCCAATCATAACCCTCTGCCGAGATCCGCCCCACTGACGCAGTCAAGTCTCGGCCCCACAATCCATCCCTTAGCTCCCGCATTAAGGTATGTAGGCGCATCGCAGCGCCTCACGGGGGCTTGTCACGCATGTGTGATGATTGATCTCGGTGGCTTATAGCAGCAAGCCGCTTTCTCGCCGCAGCGTATATAGGCGGCTTGTAACGCCCATGAGTGTGTCGCATCGTCACAGCTGCTCTGTATTTGCTACCTAAAGCATGGATGAAAAGACGACCACGACCACTGTACATACCCACGTGCACTAGCCAACACACCCCCGACGCTAACAGACACCAGGCGACTGGCCTTCAACCTCCCTTCCACAAACCTCGTCCAATACCCCCACCTTCTCCGACCTCCGGGAGTATCCCGCTCAACGCCATCGACTCGCTGCCTACTATCACCGGCCGCGGGAATGATGTCGTGCTCGCAAGAGATGAGATTGGGCCTTTTCTCATCCAAGACCTCGATCTGTCGCGCCTGAACCGCATCCATGGCCACCTGTGGATGGCGGGGCGACCGATGCGCGCGCGCCCGCTGCACAGATACAAGATGATAGGCTTCGACGTGCTGTACACACAACAGATGGACTTACACCTGCTACACTTCAACAGCAAGCTGATGATCAAACCCCTGCCCGAATGGATTCTCTGCACTAACTTCTGGAAAGACCACCTCTGCGCTGATGTCGAGCTGCACAAATCAGCGTGCGGCTTCCTGCTATCGTACGTTTGGCTCTTGACCACACCTCTGGATCTCAGAATTGCGCACGATCTGTCGCTTGTGCCTAGCTTCATCACGTGGCAGTGGTGGAAAGACCTCGTGGCCGAATTCTTGGACGTAGGGAAGGGCAATGTGGATATCAACACCCTTGCGCAGGTCAACAAGCGCTACCAGTTTGGCGATCTTCGGCTCGGACGGATCAATTCCATATACCGCATACGATACTTCCATACACATTTCGTCCGCGGATACCTGTATGGATATAATCGCTACGTGGTCTTCTTCGAGCGGAAATTCAGCTGGATCTTGATCGTGTTCGTGTTCTTCAGCTTGGTGCTCAGCGCAATGCAAGTTGGCACTGGGTTGCGGGAGTTGGAAGATAACCACGCTTTCCTCCGAGCGAGCTACGTGTTTGTCGTCTTCAGCATGGTCAGTGTAGTCGCTGTCCTCGCACTCGTGTGTTTCATCTTCATCGTCATTTTTCTGGTCAACATGGTCCTAGCCATCAGCCACGCTGCCCGAGAGCAAAGAGATAGGAAGAAACTCGCCAAGAGAAAAATGCTGGAAGTTAAAGAAGCTTGATCAAAAAATATCTACAAGAACCGGCTTCTGTCACAAGAACCCTGCGTACACCGAACATGAGACCTTTACAACTCCTCCTTCCTCGTCGGCGCCTTGCCCTTCTTCTTCAACAACAATGCCTCAACAGTAAATTCTACCTCGCCCTTGCTCTTCTCGCTATGTGTCACCTTACCCACCACCTTACCATCCGCAGGCTCATTACTATACATTTCCAAATCATCAAACACGTCCTCGCACTCAAGCTTGCCATCGTCTGGCTCCTCGACCCACAGCGGCAGTATTGGGTAAATCGCACCCGGTGCGAAAAACACGTTGTCGTCTTGCACGCTGAAATGCTTCTGCTTGGGCGTGCGCTTAAGCCATTCGCGGACTTTGTAGGGCATGGATGAAAGCTCCATGCGCATCAGTTCGCGCTTGGTACCGTGGGCGTCGATGCCGTTCCAAGAGCCTGCGTAGAGTTGCTTGTTGTAAAAGATCTTCAGGTCGGGCGCAAAGTCTTTGAGGTCGGGGTAGACTGCATCGGAAGAGTTAGCGTGGCACAAAGAGTGTCGACCAAGATGGATGCTTACGTTCAGACAGCTTGTAAATCTTGGCCGTGTAGGTGTTGCGGTTCAAGCAGTTTTGCGAGTAGGATTGGAGATCGACGGTGTCCCATTTTGCGGTCCAGAGGGCGCCCGCGGGCGTGGGCTCTTCGAAAGGTGTACTTTCAGCGCCTGCGGGGCTAGATGATGATGAAGCAGATTCTTCGGCGGCGTATGAGGTCGCTGCAAGTAGCGCTGTGGAGAGCACGGTGGAGAGTCTCATGGTGGGATTCTTGCTGTACGGTCTGCTAAACAGATACTTCTCCAACAATAGATTGGCAATATTCGAGCAAGTAACTATTCGATTCGTCGCAAATCAGGTACCTATATACCTACAATCTATCATCTCCCTACAATCATGCGTTCTGTCCTTTTGCTCAAATCTGTCGCTCATGAGACGCTCCGCGTCGATGTTCCGCTGCCCATATTAACTGCAGGGACTCAGTCGGGTATAGCGTTAACGCGACATAAACGCGATAGATTAAAAGAACACGGTGGTAGAAGCTGCACGACTTCATAGGCCGTATGCGCATTGAATCTCCACACTTTGACGTGGACAGGTTCCTTGGGGTGCTTTGCGCAGCTTGTGCATGTGCGACGAGCGGAGATGTCTCTTCTTTCGAAGCCTATTGGGGACAAAGTCACGACGCTTTCCCATTCATTCTCTCAAAGAGCATTGGAAAACGTCCCAATAGATATTCTCAATCAATGCTCGCGATTGAGACAAGGGGTCTGGTCTTCCTTGCCAAATCAAATGTCTTCCAGGGACCTGGAAGTCGGCATGTGCAATGATGTGAGGATCAACGGTCACGATGCTGCTTCGACCACCAACCACATGTCCACGCCACACATTCGGCAACGTCCATCACGAAACAAGTCGTAACTGCGAGAGTCGAGACTTTAGGTCTGGGTGATCGACTCGTGTTGTCGAGGAGTGGCTGATAGTTAGCGCAGGAACAGGTTTTTGGCACCTGTTAGGCGCCGTGGGGTAGAGGGTAAGTGGGAACATGGATCTGGGAATGAGGTACAGTATTCGAGGTAACTATGCTGTTTTATGATGTATCAAGCATGTTCTTTTTGCGAGTCGCACGTGGACGGCTTTGTAACTTTCCACTTCATGGCTCTTTTTGGACAACTTTCCGTGGTAGAAGAGCGCACACTTAAAGAAGCTACCTCGAACATGTCTGAACAAGAATCCAAACATAGCGCAAGCCTTGAAGATCCCATCGCAAAGTCATCACCCACCGCACCATCTAAACGCATCCATGAGCTCAATCGAATACCATCGCACACCAATACCAAGCCTTAGCCACCCCACGGCGCATCAACTTGAGCCAAAAACCCCTATTATCTAGAACTTCAACGCCGCAGCACAACCGCACAAACACATATATGCTCCTCGGACTCGACCACGTTTTGCCCTTCTTTAACATCGTCGCTTCCGCATCCGTGTGGGTTTTGCTAGCTGGCTACATTGCACACTATTATCCTAACCAGAAAAACTCGGCAACTTCTTCAAGCAGCTATCTCTCGTCGGGCCCATTCTCGCAGAAAGACTGCCTGAAGCTATTCTTGTGCACACACATTATCTTACAAGTCTTACCTGCCACTTCACCGCCTGTCAGGGCTGCTATGGGAGTGCCGCAAATTTCGACACACATAGCCTGGGAATCTTGCTGCTTAGCTTCCTGTAAACACTTGTATGATGGGAAGTAAGCATCTACCTCCTTCCTTCCATGAAATGCCACTACTTCCCAATGACGAGCTTGACGCGCACTAGCCTGAACCATGGTTCTGCAAGCGACTAGGTGCTGCTAACCATTAATTTCCATTTTTCAAAAAGCCTTTAACCTCGGTCTTTAAGTTTTCCTGTGCTTTCTATTGTCCTTAAGAGCTATTCTCGTCTCCCTCTTCATTACACCAAAATGCAGGTCACTGTCGAGGTTGCACTGTTCAGCGCGACGCTTACGGCTATGGGTGATGAGAAGAGAAGACTACGAGAGACTGATATCGGGGGTACAGTCCTGTTCACCGCATCATCACCAGCAACCTACCTGACAAGGATCAGCAAGACAGATTCTGGGAATGGCTGCACGAGCAGTATAGAGTGGAGCGCACCGTCACCAGGATTTACGAGAGATGAGATTTCATAGACATCGTTACGAAACCGGACTTCGCCGATGATGACTCAGTTGGCAGATTCTGCTTGGTCCTCAACTCCCCTATGCGTAACTCTCTGCCAGTTGGCAAACACCTGGGCTTCGAATACCGACTCAGCCTATATCGAGGTAACCTGGAAGCAGATGAGGATGTCGTTGACTAGACTGACACTCGCAAATTTGCTGCAGGGTTCAACCTCGTTGGACAGAAGATGAGGTGCTGAAAGGCGAAGCACCCGAGGAAATTTCACTGGCATGAGACTTCCTAGACGCTAGTTGTGGTCATTGATGGGGACAAAAAAGCAGGAAATGTCTGGCTACTCTAAGATTCCCATCCTTGGGTAAAAGGATTCACCATCGATATCAGCCAGCAGTGGGGATGTTTCAAGAGCAAGGGTCGTGAACATATGCCGCGAGCTGGGGTCAAGATCGCCGAAAGGTTCATAGACATCACTGAGATGGGTACCTGGACTGTAGACGAGTACATCGTGCGAGAATGGGATCTGGTTGATGCCGTCATCTGTCCACACGAGAACAACCTGCCATCGTTCACTGTCCGGCAACGCGAGCCAGTTCAAACTGAGGCACGGCCACTGCCAGACATTTCAGCATTGGGTCTGAACGAATCAGTGGGAAACGCCGAGAAAGAGATGAGGTGGTACGAATCGACGGGGAGAGGGAAGGAAAGGTGAAACAGACCGTCGCAAGGAAACGGTTCAGAATAGGGCACTTTGCGGAAGGAATGGTAGCTGGTGAAAAAAAAGTTCATGTACAATGATTTAGTACCTTTGAAATTTTTACGAACCCAAGATCTTCTATAACTTGAGGGAGGTTACTTTCCCAAAGAGCTAGATAACATATATTTCTCTTTAGAGTTGTTTGCGGCCCTATACATTTTGTCTAAACTCAAAAATAAAGAAGACTTTCTCTCTACTTGTTTAAGTTTTGCATAGGCTTTCCGCTATAAGGCTTTTCCTCTATAAGACAAGAAGGGCTCTCCTTTGTTTAAGCCTTACAAGGCATCTTGTAAGGTACAAGGAAAGAAGAGGAGGAAGTAGCAGACTCTGCAACAAACAAATCAAATCAAATATAGGTACCTATATTTAATTTATTTAGTAAAATAAACAGCTAGGCTATATTTAATTTGTTTATTTAGTGTTTTAGTGTTATATATTTAGTTATTTAACAAATATTTAGTATACAAAGTCTTAGCGCTCTATTTTTAGTATTTTAATTAGCTAGCAGCTGCTAGACGCCTTACGCGTTGCTCTAATTATTCTCTACTTAGTTTTGTATACTATATTTGCGTATAATATTATTATTAGTAATATTATTGTTGCTGTTGTTGTTGCTGTAACGCTTATAAGTGTAACTAGCTTAAGTCTATAAGCGTATAAGCTAAAAGGCAGTAAGCAGCTTACTACTAATAGTATAGTGTTTTAGCTTAAGTAAATTACTAAGCTTACTAAATAGTTGCTTATAATTATAACTTAATACTAGGATTATTAGTATATTAATTGCAAAACAGCTTAATTAAAAGTATTTTAAAGCTATTATAATCTAATATTAGATAGCGTTACTATTAGTGTAATACGTTACAGTACTCTAGCTTAGCTTATCTTTACGCTAGTAATTATACTTATTACTGCTATTATGTACTATATAATTACGCTACGCAGTAAAGGCTTTAATTACGTTGTCTACTACACTAGTATAAAGTAGTTATAGTAGAAGAGTTGCTAGCGCCTTTTTATATAAGCTTTATAACTTTTAAAACCTAGTGTTTACAGCGCATATCTACCTATTTTTATATTTTTACAAGTTCTTATAGTAGTATTTATAGTATAAGTAGAGGCAAGTAGTAGCGTAGTATATTAGTAAGTTATTAAGCTAGTAGTAATACTTGTTAGCCTTTGCTTAGGCGTTATAGATATTAATATAGAGATAATCTACACATAGATATTAGCAGTTAACAACGCAGTTAACGTGTAAAACAGGTATAATACTTGCCTTTAAGTGCCTTCTTATATATGTTAAATATAATATTAGTATACAGCTTAGCTAGCTTTTTAAGCTAATTAAGTAAATACTTAAACATAAGCAGAACTTTATAGATAGTTCTAAAGTTACTGCTATATTACTTGCTACGTCCTTTTAGCTATTTTGTAGTAGTTTTAAGTAGTTTAAGGTATTATTAATACTTAGTAATAACTGCCTAATCTGCTACTTAAAGCCTACCTAATTTTATTTACGCTAAAGCGTTACTTTAAGTACTACGCTGCTCCTTATAGGTAACGTAGCTTACGTACTTCTTAATATAAAAATTAAAGCTACTCTTAAGATAAGTTACCTACTTAAGAGCACTGTAGTATAAGTTCTAACGCGTAATAATAAGCTTAATTAGTTAAAGTATCTTAACACGCGTAGTAGCAAAAAAGTTGTTATTAAAGGCCTTTACGCACTTAGTAAATAGTACGTATTGCTATAGTGTTTTAATATATATAATTATAAAGAGAAGCATACTAAAAGTGCTATTCTTACGCTATGCTACTATAAACGCCTTCTTATTATTAGTGTGTTCTATAGTATTATTATACGCGTTCTTATTATTGCTAAATAGCAGTGCTTATCTAATAAGGTTAATAGTATAAGAGCTATAGTAGAAGCGTTAGTAAGATAGGTTAAAGTTACTAAACTTACGCACTACTACTACAATTGTAGTATTATTATTGCTAGCGTTATTAAGTATAAAGTAGCCTAGCGTATCTAACATAATCTTATACGCTTATAGCGTTATAATAATAGCTACTCTAATTACTTTACTTATATAAGCACTATTAAGTTATAGCAGAGCAATAAGTAAGTTATAGATCTTGCCTAACGTACTAGCAAAGTAAGCAATAATCCTAAAAAAGCTTTAAGTACCTTTTTTTATTATCTAGCTATTAAAGCTTATATATATCTTGCTAGCAGCAGTAGATAAGGTATAGATAATCTATAGGCGTATAGTATAAAATAGTTACATTATGTATATAGTAACACTGCGTAGAGACTACTATAACGCACCTTTTACTTTTATACTTATTATATAAAACAACTTACGCGTTAAAGCTCTACTAATAAGCTCTATTAGTAAGTTATTGTTAAGAAGCTAGAGTACTAACACATA
Source organism: Ampelomyces quisqualis (assembly GCA_018398575.1). Taxonomy (NCBI): domain Eukaryota; kingdom Fungi; phylum Ascomycota; class Dothideomycetes; order Pleosporales; family Phaeosphaeriaceae; genus Ampelomyces; species Ampelomyces quisqualis. The sequence goes on from JAGTXZ010000005.1 coordinate 2,997,683, forward strand.
GCAAAAGCGTTAGGCATTAAAGTTGCTTATTGTGTTAGTAGTAGACTATAACATTTTAAAGCTACCTGCAATTACTTTTTATAGTAATAGTTACTTAGGTAAGCGTTTTAGTATATTAATTAGGCTTGTACAGTAAAGATTATAGCCTTTTATAAGTTAGGTAAAGTAAAAGGTAGTAGAGGACGTAGCTTTTAAACAGTTAATAATAATAAGTAGTTTCTTATATAAATAATAGTATTTACATACCTAAAATAGGCGTATAAGATTATTTATATATATAACGCAGTATCTGTGTGTATATACTTAGCTTTAAGTCTGCTTAAGCTGCTTTAAGAGCTTAATATATTAACTTTTAAGCTAATTCTAATTAAGCCTATTAAAGTTATTGCCTCTATTATTAATATAGCTATTTTTAATTACTTTTATTATTACTATTAAGCTAGTGCTAGCGTAGCTGCCCTTAGTAGGCGTAGACAGTAATTCTTAAGGCTGTAACTTAAGTAGCTGCCTCTCCTACGCTTAAGAGAGCGTTAGAAGTAGTAGAAACTTTGCTAAAATTCTTAATTACTTTACTAAAGCTATAGGAACGTTTAACGTACGTGTACGCTTTCTTACTACTCTAAAAGACATAGTAGTAGGCGTTGCAATACTTTACTTATCTATAGATTAAGGCGTTAGCAGCTGTAGATAGAGTATACTAGCGTTGTTAGAAGTAAGTTTAAATAGCTAATTATATAAAACACTAAAACACTAAAATTAACACAATTATAATAGCAGAACTTAGCTAAAACGCAGCTATATATTAAAACACTAAATATTTGTAAATATTTGCAAATATTACAATCTCTGTATTTAATTTGTTTAGTAAAATAGCTACTTATATTTAATTTAACTTGTTTAGTTGTACTAAACAAATTAAATTAAATATTTAATTTATATTTGTTTGTTACAGAGTCTAGAAAGTAGATATCTATAGGGGGTAAGTAGAGATGTTTAAAACAGGCCTAGAAGGTACGTAGGTGCCTTCTAATAGCTGTCCCTTAATTAGTAGAGGGCAGGGCAAGATAAGCTTTGTTTAATTAATAACTAGGTAGTCTATTTAACTAGCTCAATCCGTCCAAAAGTACCCTTTAGGAGACTAACAAGAGATGTTAAACTAAATCAATTAATTAAACATACGTTAGCTTAACTAATGTTTCTAAGTTAAGAGGCGTAGAGCAGTACAGAGCAGCTTTAGTAAGAGCAAAATAGAAAGAGACATACAGACACTACTATACTTGATTCTCGAGAAGAAACTAGCAGAAAATAGACCTTATCTCGGACACTTCTGGTCTAGCCTGCAGTAAGAACAATTCGTTGTGTAGGCAGAGGTAGGTTGTGCGAGAAGATTTGGATATCCTCTTCTAACACCTTACCTAGAAGTTCTACAAACGCGCTATGTTTATAAACTTAGGAGACTGTATTTTCTAAATCAAGGAAAAATAGCTGTGTATCTTCCTAGAGGAGTTATCGTTGCGCGCAGCTTCTAACGTTTTTCCTTTTATAGGTTAAGAAATATCTATTAAATTCAGCGCAGGTTTGTAAATTGTGCAGAGAAAGGCTAGATATGAATGCATCAAATGCGTGGAGTTTCTGCGGCTCAGCAAAAAGAAAACGTAGGTGCCTATATTCAGTATTCAGATGACACGCACATAAACACACACACACACACATGTAGTCTTCCAAAGTTGCGTTTCTAGTCAAAATCGCGAAAGCCGCCTGTTTTCCAGACAAAAAAAGGGAAGCACACACGAACACGACCAAACGACAGGAACATTCCCGAACCTGGAATGAAAAACAGTTTGTTGATGGAGCCAAGTACCAGGATGGAAGTGGGCGGTGTAGATATACCCGCCCATTCCCCCGTCACTCGCCAAGACGTGCGTTGAACCGCAAGGACTTCTCTCGTCACATGTATGTGAAGAATATGGTTTTGGAGAGAGTGAGAGGAAAATCTCATCTGTGTAGTCCTACCCTTTGCAGCTCTAGATGTACACTGCCCGAACGTGAATTCCTGGGAGAAATACGACACGAATGCTGAAAGCTAAAGGTGTGCTTTGTTTGTGCAGAGGAGTGAATCGCGAAGAAACATGTCTTTGGAAGCCTGTGTGTTTTGACAGGGATGGAATGATTGTTGTTGGTGGGAGGAGAAGAAGAGGCGTGTTGGCGAGGATTGTATACTCCATTTCTTGCAGTTTAATCGAGGAGAACATGCACTTTGAAATCTGCCGCAATATCTTCAAGAATATCCGCATATTCCAATCCAATTCAACTTCCTGCCTAAGTCAAAGTACAGTTGTCTCAGCCGTATTCGTACCATCAACCAAGTCAACCACGAATTCACGGCACACGACCGCACAGAACATTCTTTCGACGAGACTCGCAGAGAACAAGATTTTTCATCAACATGGAGAGAGACATCTGCATTTTTTGAATCCATGTACAGTTCATTCTCCGGCCGACACTGGGAGGAAAAAAGAGGTGCTCATGGGGCTGAGAATATTGAGATTTTTAATCCGGCTTCGAAGGGAAAAGATGAGAAACATAACATGAACGGGCGTTGATATTGATGTGCAGAAGAGGATCAAAAGATGCTATGGTTCGCAGGTGTGTTTGCAAAAGTCAGGGAAAAGGCGTGTTGAATGAAGACACATTGACGTGAGTAGAATCTGTATTTCACCATCTAGTCCATGACTAACCAAATATCTAGACCCAAGGCAGCTCATGTAATAACTCATATCACTTCCGCCAATACGTCTGCACAAACTCATGCGCCCAATCAATCACGCCCGCCTTCCAATCACCCATGCTCTCCTCAATCAATCTCTCAAACAATATTTCAGCCTCGCCTTCACTTCGGCCGAGCCACATCCTCTCCCTGACCTTTTCAACACTGCCCTCCCTTTCAATCTTGATGTCTGGGATGTTGGCGCCTTGCATAAGCGCGAACAGGTTAAGCAACAAATTACTCGACTTGCGCAACGTGGACCATGCGGTGAATGCGTAAGATTTGAACGCGAGGTAATTAGGGTGTTGGCTGCCGCCCATGCCTTCAATCATCTCACGGCAGAGCTTCATCTGCGGGGCAAATGGTTTCGGATCGCGTCCGAGAATGTAGCCGAAATCCACATGGAAGAAGCGACCATCTGGTGCAAGCAGTAAGTTGTCTAGATGTCGATCGCCAACACCCAGAAGGTATGTGATGACGCAGTAGCCAGCGCAGGACTTGATGTATGTGTCCATTGCTTCTTTGCGGACGCCGAGGGGTGCAGAATCGTCGGGGTTGTTGGCGCGGAGATAGGCGAGGAGAGAGCCTTTGTGCTTTTGACATGCAGCGGCGATGGACATGGATGGAATGAATTGGAACGCGCCGGCGGATGTGGACGTGGCGAGGATGCGGTAGGGTGTGAGTTTGAGGTCGAGATTCTCTTTGCGGAGAAGGCGGTCCATGAGTGTGATGATCTGGATGACGAGCTGATCTTGCCGTAGATCGTCTCCTGTCTTGAAAATGATGGGGTACTTGCCATCGGTGTTGGTCTTGAAGTTGAGGACCATGGGAAGCAGAGAGGATTTGAGAACATTGCAGTCTTCGGCGTGGATGCCTGTGATATACACCGAAGGATCGAGGGGTAGTGGCAAGGCATCAAAGTTTGCCAGCTCGTTCTTGGGGTCACTAAGTGACTTCTTGAGGCGGTCCAGCTTCGTGGCCCGGTCGCCACCGCCAAAGCGAACATCCTTTGAGATCTTTGCAAGGATAGTGAGCAATTCGCCCTGCCGACGGAAAGTGTTCCGTGTCTCTACACCAACAGGTGTCTTCTCCAGCTCGACCATGAAGTCGTACTCGACCTTTGCAAATAGATCACGATGCTCAGCTTCTTGGTCTGTGCTGAAGTCACTGATCTCAACCATGAGGTACCAATGGAAGAAGTTCCCCAACGCGAAGCTGCTGGCGGCACGAGTGACCAAGAATCTTGCTAGCGATGAGTCGTCGCCTTCACCAGGTGCCTCATACTTCAGGGCTTGTACCAGTTGTAGCAGGTACAGCTGGAGCTCTTCGTCGTCCGCCTTCTTAAGACGTTCAACAGCATAACTTCGGACGACAGGATGGTCGAAGTGTGGTCCGAGCAGTTCGAGCGCATCATCAACGTCGATATCAGCCCACCTGTCCAGTAAGGGTGCTGCTTGTCGTGCTTCTCGCGGATTCTTCCAATTGACGCATTTCACAAACTTGGTCAGAGCTCGCTTGTCACGAAGGAGGAAGTATCTGAACTTCCAAATATCGTCTCGCTCGTGCGACGTGATCTCTTCGAGCGGTCCCTTTGCCATCAAAAGATTCAGCTTGTCTCGCACATGGACGTTCGGTTTCCTGTCACGATCCAGCGAGTCTGTCTGCTGGCTACGCATCAGCTCGCGATGCTTGTCCTCGGCGGGATTGACTCTCCGGCCTATCTCGGGATCGTATATCTTGATGAGTCGGCCTGCATCTGCATCGCCATAGCCGACCCCGTCAACATCAATGTCTGGTCCGAAGGAGACTTCAGGTGGGGGTCGCAATCTCACGTCCCCTTCCACCGGCAGTCGCATGTCCGACACGGGCGGCGGAGGGTACTCGACATCAGTGAATATGACGGCGTGGTCGAATCGCGGAAACTCAATCTCGAGGTAAAACAGCTCTTGTTCGTCTCCACCTGCAGCGTCGCCATTTGCCTTGCTCTGGCGGTTCAGGGCGGTTGCTTCGGCTTTCAGGGCTTCATTCCGTATCTTCATCATCTTCTTGTACACCAGCCCATCGAGCCAAGAATTCGTAGGCAGGTCGCCCATTTCCTGCTTCTTGAGCAAGTCCTCCAGCCGCTGCATCTCGGCCACTTGCTCGTCTACCGTGTCTTCTGTGGCCTGTGCTTTCCGACTCTTCCGCGCCTGTGCTATCACCCACGGCGTCGTGGAGTCGGTCAAGCCATCTGCAGCCTTGAAGCGATGCATCCGGCATCGTTGCCGCCCTTTCTGCAAGACATAGTCCTTGTCGAAGAGGGGGATGGTGGTGCCGCCAAAAGGGACTGAATGCAGGTTCGAGTCGTTGTCTTCTGCGGGCGACAGGTCCCACACCGTGATGGCGAGCTGGGCGGATGCGGGGAGGTTGGCGTAGGTGACGGGCAGCTGCAGCCATTCGTTCCATATGCGCGCCTTCTTGAACGCCTTGTAGGCGGTCTGCACGGGCACTGTGAGGGGCTTGCTGTCTGCCCATATCTGCGCGGTGACGTAGAGCTCAAAGGCGGGGCTACTGCCGCATCAGTACAGCTTGGCGTGCCTGGCAGACCTGACTGGGACTCACTTGGTGATGGAGGCCCGGTGTCTCAGATGCGGGTGCCGCAGCAGCACCGAGTATGGGACGGGCTTTTGGTTGCCGTCTAGGCGGTCTCTGCCAGAGTCAGAGCTGCGGGCCACACGGCATTTGGAGTGTGTACATTTTGACGTGCACCGCCAGCGCCTTCAGGTCCAGCGACGTCGCAAAGTTGAAGGCTTCCATGGTGGGCGGTGGGCGGTGGGCATGGTGTGGGATCTGGCCATCGACAAGACTCTACCAGCACAGGCCCATGTCTTGGCCGAACTAGTCACGCGGGGCGAGTGAAGGAGGCCGAGAGACTGCGACGCCTGACAGCGGACACGGCAGGGGTACGCGGGAGAACGTGGTCACGTGAGCGCGGCGCTTGGCTGACCATTCCGCGCTTCCCGTCGCGCTTGCCTCAGCCCTAGTCGCGCTAGTGCTAGCAACAACGGCGGGGGGCAGCCGCGTCTCACCAACATCCCACCTCCCCCCCTCCCCCCCCGCATCTAAACATCGCTTGCTCCCTGCACTTTCGTTTGTTTGCCCGCGCTCGCAACGTCCGACATGGCGCGTCTCAACACGCACCCCTCTGCCACGCCGCAGCCGACGCGCTCGTCCACTGTCGACTCCCTCTATCGCGACCCGTCAGTGGCCCCACGGAACAACAGCAATGCGCGAGCCTCGTCCTACTCTGTGCTCAGCCCCTCCGCTTCTGTGAGCTCCAACAAGGAGAACGACGAGCCAAACACACGCGAAAGCACGCCGCGGCCATCAAAGAGGGGCTTGCGCGGCGCGTCGGCCAGAATGCCCACGCCGGATTCGGGCTCCACGCCGGCAGCAAACGGCAACAAGCGGCGGCGAACAGGCAGATACAGCCTGGGCCATGTCGGCATCCACGAAGACGCGCCCGAGGAGGATGAGGACGATGAACTTGCAGGCGACGACGGGGTCGAAGAGACGGAAACCACAACCGCCCAGCCCGAGGAGGAAGAGCAAGGGTATTCGCGCTTCTACGACCCCAACCAAGACCCCGAGAAGAGGAGACAACTACGTGCGACACTGCGCGATCATCAGCGCATGGTGGATGGTAAGTGTGGCTCATCGCTCAAATCGTATCGACGACGCTGAAGGCTTGTGCAGAAAACCGCGATGAGATGGTCAAGCACAATGAGCTCCTCATGAACGCGCTCAGAAAGCAGGACAGCATCTTTGGCAAGGTGCGACAAACGGCGGATGCCGCGATAGATTCACGCTTCCTCGTGAATGCTAGTGAGCTGGCCGGAAAGAAGCTGAACAGCAGTCTACAAGGCAATGCCGGCGTGGGCATAGACCTCGACCAATTTGTGTCAAAGTGCATCTTCTTCATGAAGTCCGGCGGCCATGTTGCCGAAGATGAGGACGCGCCAGCCGTGCCTGTGCCGGAAGACGACGAGGATGAGGCGGGCGACGATGGGCTGGACTGGGCGCTTCTTGGCAGACAGGCGGCCTTCCCATGCAACAGACGGCCGCCAACCATGAGCTTCCTCCTAGGCCCTCTTTCGGTGCAAAAGCGGGTGCGGGCCACACAACGCAGGGCACCATCCCAACGGCAACCGGTAGGTCCCGCCACGCGACCGCAGGAGATCCGTGAGGGTGATATCCAGCCATCGGAGAACGGGAACCTGTCCAATCTTGTCAAGGGCATCAACAGACGTCTACGGAGCCACATCGAGAGTGCTCAAGACCTGGTGAGCGCGGAAATGGACATCGCCGAAGATGAAGAGCGAACCGAAGCTGAACTGATGGCCGAAGCAGCCCCTGCATTACGGAGGCACAGAGCAGCACTCGCTCCGAGTGAAGAGCTTGCTGTCAGTTTGTTCGATTTTGCAATAAATCCACGCGACTTTGGGCAGACTGTAGAGAACCTCTTCTACATCAGCTTCCTTGTTCGAGAGGGTAATGCCAAGATTATGAAAGATGAAGATGGCCTGCCGTTACTGAGTAAGTCTACCAGCACACTTGACACCACCCTCGCTAACGCGCAACAGTGCCGGCACAAGCCCATGAAGTTGCCGAGCAGCGAGAAAATAACGTTCAAAAGCATCAGGCTGTCCTCAGTATCGACTACACAACGTGGAAGATGTTCGTCCAGGCGTTTGACATCACGGAACCACTCATACCACATCGCGAGCAAGAAGAAGCCAACGTCGCGCCGGGCGGGTGGTATGCTGGCTGAGCTGTCCCTCGCCACCAATACCTACTGTCAATTTGTACCGATATCATGTTGTCACTTTTCGAATATTCCCAGGGTCCTCGACGCTCTTGCACTCTTTGTACGATACGGCATGGTTTCTCCGGATTTTGCCGATAGACCTTCACGCATTTTCTTTGGCCTCAGGCTCATTCTACGTCTTCGGCCAGAACAGCCGTGGTTTTACTGTTGGGCCGTGCATGCAGGTGCACCATTTCTCGTCGCTACGTAATTCTGTCATATTAGTTCCTTCATACCCAAGATCTTTTCTTCTACTATATCATTGTCCAGGCCTCGGTTTTGCCTAGATAGACGCAGGGGGGTTGAGTGTCATGGTATCAACCAAGTGTTGCTTCCTTTATCGCTACATTACTCGGGTGTCATCTTACATAGTCAACGACGATGGCAGTCATCACCATTCATCTGTCACAGCTAACTATCCGATACGATGTTGACATTATTTCTCGCACGCATGTCTATTGACACAAACTCGACATCCCAAGAACGACACTGAACAATCGCGAAAAAAACAGCCCTGCAAATCACAAAACAAAACGCACTTTCCGTTTTTCTACATCCACACAGCAGCACCCTTTCCCCAATCATGTATCCGCCTTACTTCAGTTTCCACACAATTAAAAAAGCTTCCACGCCGTTCACCGAGTATCCATTTCGCTATCTTCTCTATACAATGGCCGGAGCTAGTCTATGCTTTGACACGGATAATCTCGACACGAAGAAAGGCGTAGTATACTACAGTGTCTTTTCAAAGGAAGCGTGGCCCGCACGTATTAGCTAGCGTGTTCTGCTTTTGACACACTCGAGACAATCACTAGGAAACGCGTGCTAAGAAAGAAGAGTTGGAGCGAGAAAGGAAAAAAAAAGTGGTAAAACGTATCCCGGCTGATCGGGGGGGCTACGCAGACGTGTTTCGTAGCCGGTTGCAACTTGCTTTTGCCGTTGAATTTGCCATGGCCTTGTTTGGGAATTTTTTTGGGGGGGGAAAGGGGGGGGATGTGCTGGGATTCGGAATGGAACTTGTGCATGACGAGCGTAGAGACGCACGTGTACGAGCGAGCTGCGATTTATTCATGGAGAAGGGGAGATGTTTGTGTGTGCGTGAGATGTTTGTGTGTGTGTCTGTGAAGAAAGGAGACTTGGAGGAAAGGGAGGTAGATTTGCATTGATATACACCGTCCACTAGGCCAACGAGGGAAAGCAGACATGAGGCGGTAAAGATGGGCGGACGGTGAGTGCATTTTGTAAGCGGGGCACGCGCACTCATCCCAAAAGAGGCCTTGCCATTCTTTATGTTAAAGATCCCAAGATGTTTGTGTGGAAAAGAAGAGCCTAGGAGAAGAAGGAGTGGCTTATACATATGTCACAAACCCAGCCAACTTTTGAACTAGCTAGGAGAGGTTCCTGCTCTGTCTCAGCGTTCTTCTCACGTGGCCGGCCAACGTAGACTTGAGTAATTCCCTTTTGGTAGAAGTTCATGGGACAAATGATTGTGTTGTTTGATAAGAGCCAACCAAACGTATAGCAATTTAAACACGTGTTGAAAATGGAACGAGCACACCTATCGGAAAGCTCCTCAGTTTCGCTATGGAGATAAGAGCTCTGCATGCAAGAGAAAATCTCAAGGGAGAAACAACGCTTTACATGTGTCGCAAACCATGTGGAGGCGGACGTGTCCAGTGAAAGTTATTTTTTGGAACGAAGCTTAGAAATGGACCAGGCAAAGAACCGGTTGGAAAAATGAAACGTATAGTTAGAGAGAGAGACAATCTCAGTCATAGAGTCATACTTCATTTGAAAAATGCACTCGCAGCATAGTGCATGAAAGGTGGAGGAGAAGAAGGCAAGAGCGAATGGGGTGTTCAATTTAGGCTCTCTGCCAAAGGGGTGAGGTACAAATCATTGAAATCAAAGTGCTGTTGCGAAAGGTTTCCCCAATGCCACAACACGTAAGAAGATGAAGGACACTTCGCGTCTTCTTGAACCTATTGTCTGAGAGGGGCGCCAAATTTCGAAAGAATTGAATCGCATAGTGAGGATCAAGAAGTCCAAAGCAATAAATCCATATGGTCGAGGCATTTATCAATAATATGCCCGAGTCGGCAGTAGGTCATGTGGTTGGCCAAAATCAATCTGGATAGCACGGAGTCAGAGATGCAGAAATGGGACTGGGATAAGGAAAGCACATCCCAAGGCTTTTGCGAGATTTACATGCAGCTGACTGGACATGGATTCTCTTCTTGTTTCGTGGAAGACGCGAACGCGTAGGATAGTAGAAGCTACCCAGACGCAGAGAAGAGCAGGAGGAGGATTTCGCCGGCCGAGAAACACTTGAAAGAGTGCGAGATTAAGTGAGAGAATTATTCGGCATCATTCGATCAAGGAAGCCAGCTTATGTAAGGGTGAAATATCCAGTATGGGGTCCTCAGCGCCAGCAATGTGCGGAGCAGACTTCGTTTGGTTAGATGACGACCTTTTGAGACGGCCGTTATCTGTGTGTTATCGTACATTAGTGATAGTCGAAGTTTGAGCCTTTCTACTAGATTCGATTGTGACTGAGAACATTGCGTATGTCGATTGCTGGAGCTAAGAGGTTCGTCTCAAGTGGGGCCGAGGCCGCTGACGTCATGAGCGCCAGCCAAGGTGCCAGTTCATTGAAGCCAAAAATGCTTCCAACGACTCCGCATGGCGCTGACAACGAATGAGTTTCCTAGTAATCCTGGTGAAGGGACTCAGCTGCGTGCGTCACTATGATAGCCACACGAAAGTTGCTCGAGCACATCAGCAGTTCCGCTTCAGACCTTCCTTGTTGGGAAGTACAAGCGGTGAGAACTAAGCCTCATACTGCAGGTGCTTGTGCCAGACAAGCTTTGCTCGGCGAAAGTCTTGATCTATCTCGTAGTGACCGAGCCGAGGAGACCTAAGGATGATGGGAGCTGCAAATAAAGCCGCTTCAGCACCCACTTGCTGTACGCGTGTTCACCGCAAGCATCGCCAACCAACATGCTCGGATCTTCAATTCTGCTGGCGGCCGCGGTGTTCGCATCGGAACTTTTGGCCACACCTATCGTGCGCTCGTCGTATGCAGTCAAAGAGACTCATTATGTTCCGCGCAGGTGGATCCGGAAGGGACGCGCCCCCAAGAATCAGATGCTCGCCCTTCAGATTGGTGTAAAACAGGGCGATTTCAATGAACTGGAGCGCAATCTGTACGAGGGTAAGCTATGTCACATGCGCAACTTGTCAGTCAATACTGAATTCCTTCGTAGTATCCGACCCCTCTCACTCTCGTTATGGCCAGCACCTGAGTCACGAGGAGGTAAATGCGCTTGTTGCACCCAAGGATGAGGCGCTGGTTCTGGTGCACGAATGGCTGCTGTCTAGTGGGGTCAACAACTTCGTCTACAGCCCTTCCAAGGATTGGATCAATATTCGAATTAGCGTTGATGAAGCTGAAAAGCTGCTTGCAACCGAGTACTCAATCTACGCCCACGAGGATGGAACCGAGATGGCGCGTACAACAAAATGGTCGCTTCCTAGTCATCTGCACAAGCACATTGACACAGTACAGCCAACGACCTCTTTTATGCGGACTGGGGGGCACTCAAGCTTTGTTGATCCCAAGCCATTGAATCTTTCGGAAATCTATCAGCCTCCCGGCTATGTACCACCCACGGATCCAGTCATTGCTGCTGCCTGTTCCATCAACGGAACGACACCAACATGCTTCAAGACGCTCTACAAGACGCTTGGTTACGAGCAAAAATCCCATGGTGAAAACCAGATTGGCTTCAACAACTTTCTCGGCGAGGTTCCTATTCGGCCAGACGCCAAGATCTTCCTTGATAAGTATGCGCCTAGCGCCTCTAAGAGTGCCTATGAGTATAAATTTGTGAGCATTGATGGCGGCCCTCAACAAGATAATGGCTCCAGCCCTGCTCAGCTTGCAAAAGGTACCAACAAGGAGGCCAACCTTGACGTTCAAACCATCCTTGGGATGACATATCCTATGCCCGTCACGGCATTCACCACCGGAGGCCGGCCTCCCCAGATCCCTGACGCCGCTGCTGGTGATCCACCTGGCAACGAGCCCTACCTCGTCTGGGTCAACCACATTTTGGCCCAAAAAGCACTCCCTCAAGTCATCAGCACTTCCTATGGAGACGATGAACAAACTGTCCCAATTGAGTACGCTAAGCGTGTATGCTCTTCCTTTGCCCAGCTAGGTGCGCGTGGCATCAGTCTACTCTTCTCATCTGGCGATGGTGGAGCCGGCAATGCCGCAGGTCAAAACGCCAAAGAGTGTATATCCAACGACGGAAAGAACACTACAAAATTCTTGCCATCATTCCCCGCCGGATGCCCATTCGTGACCACAGTTGGCGCAACACAAGGTTTCCAACTCGAAGTCGCCGCGTACCGACCAGCGAAGAGTCTCGGACCAGATGGCACATTGCACGGCTACTACGCATCTGGAAGTGGATTCAGCGAGTACTTCTCTCGACCCAAGTACCAAGAAGACGCCGTCAAGTCGTACCTCCACAAGGTTGGAGACTTGCACAAGGGTCTTTTCAACACTGCTGGTCGCGGCTACCCTGATCTCTCGGCGCAAGGCTTGTACTTCCAGTTCGTATGGAACTCGACGAACAGCGTCATCAGCGGTACTTCTGCTTCATCGCCGCTGATGGCGTCCATCCTCGCGCTTGTCAATGATGCGCTTATTGCATCAGGCAAGCCTGCGCTGGGATTTTTGAACCCATGGTTGTACAAGAAGGGATACAAGGGCTTCACAGATATCTTGGAGGGAGGGAATGGTGGATGTAATACTACTGGTTTCCCGGTGACGAAGGATTGGGATGCGGTAACTGGTTGGGGAACACCGATCTTCCCGGAGATTGTGAAGCTGGCTGGTGCGAGGATTTAGCTCGTCTATGTAAACATAAGCTAGCTAGACATGGAATCAAATCTACCCAAACTGTCTCACAACTTTTGAATGTGCTAGAGTGAGGGTGTCTTCCGTACCAGTCGTGAGTAACGCAAGGCTCGACAGACATTCAACAACGTCGCAAAGATGACTAAGACATGCTCAGAAGAGACATAAAGTGTCCTGTCTGGATTTTCGGATAGATCCAAGAGGCGAGAGAGGCAGAAGATCATGCATGTTTGCAACATCATATAAAAGCTGCCTCTTCATGGCTGCTTTTGTGACGTATTCCAAAGCACAGCAAAAGAATAGACGTGCCTATTCAAACAATTGCTTTCTATTTGTCAAGAAGAAATGGGTTCTTAAAAACATGTAGAACTCTGTCAATCGAGTTTCACAACATTTCAATCGCAAAGAAACAAGATCTTACATACTCTAGAGACCTTGCGTTTGGGACGAGAATATTATGATTATAGCGATTACTTTCTGAGGAATTTAACACCAAGCAGCACACCTACTTCGAACAAGCGTGTCCAACATATTTGGTTCTCGAGAAGACATGTTGCTGTGATAACTGAGTTATCAGACAGCGAAACAGTCACAAAAGAACGATCACATTTTTTATTTAGTACTGCATTATGTTCATGATATTAGGAAAGCAAGGGAGTTTTTGTAGTTTAGAATTGACCATCTCGCGGTTGTGCAGAGAACATGCTATGATAGCGGGCGCATTCCACGGCATGTCCGAGAACTAGGTGCAAGCCAGGCGTTCCCAACTTCGTAGCAATTCTGACTATGTCTATATTGCAGAAATATTGTTGTGCCTAGGCGTAATTTTATATCCTATGTTAGGGCAATAGCCAGAAAAACTTTAAATTTATATATCTTTGCTTCCAAAAGCCCACACGGAAGCATAGCGTTGGCATCAGAGCAGTGTCAGGCCAGTGAAGTCTCTACGAGATGGACACAAGAAAAGAAGCTCCGTGGCTGAAACACTGCTAAATACTTGGTCCTTTACGTAGATACACCAGATTTTTCGCCTGTCAGCACTGTTGATTTCCTGTTCAATCCAAGCATTAAGACTGCAGCTTCTGTTTTTTTAACAACCAGGAATGTCTTGCACATTAGATGTTACGCGCAGAGCTGCTTGCACGCATCGTCGCTTCTAAGCTCCTATGCTAGGTTGTGCTTTGTTATTTCAACAAGGCGCGAGGCTACAACAATTGTTTTCAATATCATGTTTAAATCTTGCAGTTTACCTCTCTGTCCTTTTCTAGTTAAAAAATCGTTAAGAGATGAAAAAAAATAAACGAATGCTTAGCACATTTCAAGTAATTCAGCTAAGATAAAGCACGCTATAAATATTATACGACCATTTGTTAGATTTGAGACGGGACGCAGAACATGTGCCCTGACATAGATTAGTTTAACTTGTATTTTGAGTTGCGTGGTAGAAGCTTTCGCTGTCTAGGGGAAAACATGTGCTCTTTATGGCTGCAGATTACTAGCTCACTTCCATGTAAGTTATCCGTGTCTAATCTCTGGAAAGAAAAGCAACAGAACATGAATCCTAAACGAGTAAAATATTAAAATGCTTTCATCTAAGAAAAGAATAAGAAAAGACAGGAGGGGAAAGATAAGTAAGGCCGTGGTATTATGTGTGAATTCGTCGTTGCTTCGCAGACCTAACATGTCAAGCGTGTTGGAAAAATTTAACAACAAAAGTCTTCCTCTCAAAGACAGGAGGGCACAACATTACAGCCTCGTTTCTGAATTTTGCAAATTGCACAAAGAAATGTATCATGTTGGTAGAGATATACAGGTAGAAAGAAGTTGTAGAATTGCTAACTGTAACAGAGTATATGAATCAGCAGATCACGGGGTCTTTACACGTGATACCTAAGCATGTCACTAAGGAAATAACAGCCTATTTATGATTAGACTGTCTAATTTTCTTGGCTTAGTGTATTTAATCTCATCTATCTTCACATAGAATAGAACAAGTAATCTAGTCTTTTTACTTATAACAAATCTAATCCATAGTTTCGCTTAGCTTTAACACTGACATATATACTCCTGCGCTTCTAGTGCTAAAGAAACCATACAGCTTAAGTTTGTGCGATTTCGAAAATTCCTGCGGCATACTACCCCCATATTAATCTCGAGTGTTAGCTTTTGACAGGAACAGAAGAGAAAACATAGTACTAGCTAGCTCTAGATTTGAACCGAGACACGAGTATTATAGGTCTTTGATGAAGATGGGATACGGCATGTTGGCGTTACGTTCTGTCCTTGCAAAGTTAAGCATGTTTCTTTGCGGTTATTTTAAAGTAGACATTCTGTGTGTACATAGTAGAATTGATGTAAGGAAGAGAAAACTTTATTATTAGATGCTTTCTGGTAATCAAACAACAGACTGAATTGAAGAGACGAGATTGAAACCAGGGCCGACGCGCCAACATGGGAGCAAAGAGATCGCTCTTCTACGTCGACTGACTTTACAGACTTTTAAAGAAGAACATACATGCGTATGGTCGCCAATTCCGTCAGTGAGAACTTTGTGTCATATAGGGAGAAACTGTGTGTCGGAAAGACAGAAAGGCAGAGAAGTCTATGGAATTTCGGAGCCGCTGAGTAGGAGGATAGAAGGGGTCCAAGTACTCGACAGTACGCGCACGGGCTTGAGAATAATCTACCAGGATGTTCCAACCATATTCCTCGCGCAGAGTCGAGCAGGAAACGATGTTGCCCTATGCTTGTTTCGAGCTGGGAAGAGGAAAGGACATTTAAAGCCTACAGGTAAATTTAAAGAATAGTACTAAGAAAGGGGGAAAAAAGAAAAAAAGGGCACAAACGCCAACATGCAAGATCTGAGACACACTTCTTGTCTCTCTTATCCTTTCTCTATAAACGGGGTTCAAAAAGGAGACATGATTCCTCCCCACGCAGAGTAGGAACAGGAAGTTATGTGAAGCAGCAAAACAGTCAATGCTACAGACCAGATCTAGATCTAGAGTTTCCATGTAGGATCTCCCATTTGGGCTTAGTGCCTTGGCGATGGCTACCTGTAGATAGCCTCGAGCCTTATTTATCCAGGACCCTCTGAACTCCGATACAATCTCACGATATACAAAATGCTTTTACTGCCTTTTGGGCCTCGGCTATAGCAGCCAATATGGGCTTTAAGTCGAGTAATTAAGCAGAAAGAAGAGAGAAGAAGGACAGAACGTACATTATCGCCTAGAAGATTTTCAAATTTAAGAATCTCAAGCAGAGAAAATAAAAGACCAAGGAAGGCAAGAAAGAGGCCAAGTCAAAGAGAGGACAGATAGCTTGAGCGACTGAATTGACTTGTTCCGCGGTATATAGGTCTACACACCTGCTTAGTAATAGTTGTGAAGTAGGGAAAACTGTCCGCTTACAAGACGAGGATTTGGTTCTTGGTGTTTAGTCTTGGTGCCGGTCTCAGGATATTGTGTAGAGCTAAGGACCCGCTACTACTTGTGCGCATATCAGCCACGATGCGCTGCTGCGCGAGTTGAGATGGGATGGGCTGGAACAGCGTGGCGGAACACGATGAGCTACTGTTAGGTGATACTTTCGATGCATTGGGCCGACTACGAGTCGTAGCTGGGCTGCTAGAAAACCGTGCTAGAGCAGTCGCAATGGGCGTAAATGTGTCATGTGCGCAAGTCGTGCGCTGTGTACCGAACTAAAGGTTGAGAGAGTCGTTTCGATCCTGGGTATATAATGTTCGTTCTTTCGCCCATTCAAGCTCGACTTCTGCTCCTCGTTCGACTCCGTGTCCTACTCTTGTCTCTCCTACTCCGATCACTCGGACTCCTACTCCTCCGTCTTTCCCCACTCCCATAGCTTCGACTCCGAGTTCGACTTCTACTCTGGCTTCGGCTCCTACTATCGTAGCTTCTACTCCGGCTATCATACCCTCTGCTCCCATAACTCCTCACACTCCTCTCATCGTCACTTCTCCTGTCCAAGTCTTCATCCAATTCATCGACTTCCCCATCCAACGGACTTTCCCTCGGCTCCAACATGTCCAGATCCTCCAGGTTCGCCCTGCTCGGCAATTTCCACAAACTCGTCGCGCACATGCGATCTTTCGTCAAAAGGTCATCGATGAATTGGTCGATGTGCGTGAGTGTGAAGGTGTCTTTGAGGCGGCGCTTGATCTTGCGGTAGTCGGTGAGTAAGGGCTCGAGGGTAGTGTAGATCTCGACGGGTTCCCAGGCAAGGCGAATGTAGAACGCGGCAAGACAACGGAGGTACTTGAAGGAGCCGAGTTTACCGGAAGCATTGAGGTCTTCTTTTCTGGCCGTATCGTCGTCGCTGCCGTCTTCGTTCTTCGCGTGTCCGTTCTGCGCCTCCGCCCCTCCCTCATCATCTTCATCGTCCTTGAAGTTCAGATATTCCAGGATAATGCGCTTCTCGGGCACCAATTGCAGCAGCTTGAATGCCAGGCACAAGAACGGCGTGGGCTTGCCGGTGATGCCCGCCGTGCCACCGATGAACTTGAGGTCTGCTGCGCGGTCGCATAGTGTCGCGGCGTTGAGGCCAAAGCATTGCTCCTTCCAGTAATATGATTCGGTGATGCGCTCGCGCACGCCCTTTTCGAAGAGGAGCGCGGGGTTCTGGCCGCGAATGAGGGCGCCGGTGTAGCCTCGATCGTCGAGGAGAGCGCCTTCGTCGGCGCGATCGTAGCGCGGTTTGGGGTTAGACATTGTCGTCGTTTCTATCGCATGTTGTGTAGTGCGTGTGCGAAATAGAGGTGGAGCGGTGGTTCTTGCACTGCAGGTGGTGGGAGTCGCGATAATTTCGGCGAGGCTCGATAAGATAGTTGCTCCCGGCAACGCCACTTGCGAAACATGCAGGGACGATTCTAGCCCACATGGCATGTCACACCACCTATGGCAGACACTCGACTGCACTACACCAGCTTATGACTGCACGCTTCATGATCTACTTCGAATAACATATATACCTACTTGATCCTTATTTATTCTATTTGCTACTTTCCAACATGGGCAGATTATTGCTCTCTTCGGGTCAGGTCTCTGTTATTTTGTCTGCATTTATTGGTAAGTGAAAGCCGGTTTTCTACCGATGACCTCCCTTACATGACGCAGTATTTCTATTCACATTCGCCTTATTCCTTTCCGGATATGTTCTACAGCAGCGATACGTGCACAACCTGCAAGCCGCCATAAAACCGCGCCTACCCAAACCACTCTCACCCGAGATAGCAATACAGCCGCCGAAGCTGGATATAAAATGGGCGCGACCAATGGGAAGTCGACCGGAGCTGGACGAGAACTACCAGCAGTATATTGCAGGACAGACGATGGACTGGAGTCGACTGGGCTATGTGCAGGTTGTGCGGGAGCGCGTTGAGCTGTGCAGCGCAGTGATGATACTGTCCGATTTGCATCGCATGAGGAGCCCGGCGCGGAGGGTCATCATGTTTCCGCGGCTATGGCTGGCGGAAGATGAGGAGGCGAAGAAGGATGCACAGACGGCGACCACATGGCGGTTATTGCGGACAGCAGCGCGGCGGTATGGCGTTAGCCTGATGCCCATGGAGCCCATTGTCGAGGGTGCTGATCCTGACTCTGGATCGTCCTATTCGCTCGCCAGCATCTACTCGCTGGCCCAGTTCGAGAGGGTCATGTACTTGCAAGGCCCAGGCGTGCTGCTGGATGCGTCTGCACTGGACTCGTTACTGGCGTTTTCCAAGTCAGAACCAATGGCTGCGTTGCCAGCAAGACCAGGGAAGATGGAGCTGTCGACCTCCATGATGCTCGTCTCTCCGTCCAAAGCGAAGTTCCAACAGCTGAAGAAGCTTCGCACCGAGAAATCGCTGTCGGACTTGGACCTCTTCCGGACCGCTTTCCCGGCCCCAGAATCGCTGATGGCCGAGTGGTCGCTCTCCATGGGCAACGTGTACTACGAGTCGCAGACGCTGGGCGAAGCTGTCGACGACTTCAATGCGACGGCGTTTGCGGAGTCGACGACATTCGTGCGGTTGCTGGACGTGGGCATACCCGGACCAGAGTACGACATTCCGTACCCTGACAGGGTCAAGCTCAGGCCGAAGAACTTGCAGGCTGAAGAGGTATGGAGCCGGCTCTACGAGGACTTCCGCCAGCAGCGGATGGACGTGTGCGGGCTCGATCTCGAGTCCATGGCCGTGAAACTCGACGGCGTGTTTGCGTCGGGCGAGGCGTAGGCATGGCTGTGCGATGATGTCTCAGGTGCAGGGCGATCGACACGGCGGGGGAAGGATGGGGTTGGTGTTGGTGGGGTGGTCGAGGCCGAGAACGGTCCGCATGCAGCCTCAGCGGGGGCGTGTACGGATATGTACGGACCGTCGGAGTACTTGGGTCTATCTGGAGCATGCCGCCCCTGGGGCCCGCACCCGGTACTGTAGCTGCTGGGATCACTGTCTCCAGGGCGCCCATGACGACATGGGTGCGGGAGCGGCGAGACGAGGGACGCAGTTGTACCACCTACAGTAGCATGGCGAGACGGCGAGTGTGCGGTACTCGGCCTAGTTTGTGGGAACGGGGTAGTGTCAGCGTGCCGGTCGAAAGCGGCATGGCGGCGCCCCAATGCAGGCAGGCTGCGTGCGTGCGGCGATGAATGCTCCCTTTCTTTGCGGGCGGCGCATCTATGGCAGCTTCCCAGCGGCGAGCGCCCAGCCCAGCCTCAACCACCCGCCACTCCCCGAAGCCGCCGCCCGCCAACACCTCGCCCGCGCCCGCCGACCCCTCGCCCGCGCCCGCGCCCTCCTCGCCCGCGCACCCCCTCGCCGCCCTCCCCGCGCGGTGCCTCTGCTCGGTGCTTACACAGCGTGACCGCGGCGATCCCCAGCGCAGCAGCTGCCGGTAGCATTCCTCTGCCGCCGCCGCCGCCTCTATGCCGAGCCTCGGGTTCCTCAAGAAGAAGCGGACGAAGGACTCGCAGGGCTCCAACGACCTCCACAGCCCGACCTCGCCCGTCGACGCCGCGTCGCCGCTGACGCCCACGTCGTCGAAGCGCGCCTCGGGCTCCTTCCACCTGCACAAGACCAGGACCAACGACTCGACCAAGGCCGCGCCCGCCGCCCCGCCCGCCCCCGCGCAGCCCCAGCCCCCGCCCGCCGACTCGATGCATCCCGCGGGCTTCGCGCCGCCGCAGCAGCCGCCCTCGCACACGGTGCCCAGCATCCAGAACCTGATCCACCCCAGCAACGCCGCCCCCGCGCCCGCCACGAACGGCGCCCCCAGCAACGTCCACTTCCACACGCAGCCGCTCAACCAGACCCGCGTCACCAAGGGCAAGTACTCGCTCACCGACTTCCAGATCCAGCGCACCCTCGGCACCGGCAGCTTCGGCCGCGTGCACCTCGTCCAGTCCAAGCACAACCAGCGCTTCTATGCCGTCAAGGTGCTCAAGAAGGCGCAGGTCGTCAAGATGAAGCAGGTCGAGCACACCAACGACGAGCGCCGCATGCTGCAGCAGGTCAAGCACCCGTTCCTCATCACCCTGTGGGGCACCTTCCAGGACGCGAAGAACCTCTACATGGTCATGGACTTTGTCGAGGGCGGCGAGCTGTTCAGTCTGCTGCGCAAGTCTCAGGTACCACGAGCGCATCCTTGCTGCCGTACCCGCATCTAACCGTCCCCAGCGCTTCCCCAACCCAGTCGCAAAGTTCTACGCCGCCGAAGTCACCCTTGCGCTCGACTACCTGCACTCGCACAACATCATCTACCGCGACCTGAAGCCCGAGAACCTGCTCTTGGACCGCCACGGCCACCTCAAGATCACCGACTTTGGCTTTGCCAAGGAAGTGCCGGACATCACATGGACCCTCTGCGGAACACCCGACTACCTAGCACCCGAAGTTGTCGCATCGAAAGGATACAACAAGTCTGTGGATTGGTGAGTTGCCTTTCCCCGCGTACCGAGCACCTGCTTACATGTCCAGGTGGTCGCTCGGCATCCTCATCTTCGAAATGCTCTGCGGCTTCACCCCGTTCTGGGACGGCGGCTCGCCCATGAAGATCTACGAAAACATCCTCAAGTCGCGAGTCAAGTACCCGCCCTACATACACCCAGACGCGCACGACTTGCTCCAGAAACTCATCACCCCCGATCTGACCAAGCGGCTGGGCAATCTCCACGGCGGCAGCAAAGACGTGATGAACCATCCGTGGTTCGCAGAGGTCACGTGGGATCGGTTGCAGAAAAAGGACATTGACGCGCCATACGTGCCGCCCGTCCGAGCTGGCGTTGGTGATGCCAGCCAGTTCGATAAGTATCCAGAAGAGACAGAAGCATATGGTCAAGCCGGTGATGACCCGTGCGTGAAGAGTCCACCTTACACTGTAGACCACATTCTGACGTGTCCGAACAGCCACGGACATTTGTTTCCGGATTTTTAGACTCTCTTCCTATTGCCAAAATGGCTCCTTTCCTTTTGCAGACGTCTCTGCACCCGGCACGCCTTCCTGGACAACGTCGTTCGAATCACGTTGCGCCCGTCGAAGCTCCCGCCTCCTCCTTCAACACATCTCCTTCACCTACCGTTTTTCCAACTGCGCAAAAGTGGGTGGGCAGGCCTTTTGCGTAATCCATGTAACCTTTTTCCTTTCCAGCCTGAAAGGCTTCCAAACATTCTTACTCCTACCTCGTGCCATTTATGACATTCCTGCGTTTTGCTTGCTGTGCCATGGTTGGGGACCGAATGGCTTATGGCTGTTGCATTAGCTGCACTGTGTGGTGGATCTGGTCATGTTGAATGTGCATGCATGTTGGGTGCGTGGTGTGGTTGAATAAGACACGAGTTGATTACAAGTGCACGAAAACAGCTAGTCCAAATGAAGAAAATTCACGACTTCAGACATGATTCAGAGCACAGTGCGCATTGCGGCACACGAAGTACATGGACATTTGACCCCTCCCCCGCACTCCATTCTTCCAACAACAGAAGGAACAAGGTTGCTGCTGAAGCTGACCAGGAAGGCTGCAGGTTCAAGAGGAGCTAAGAAATTCTACACAGAAGCTAGTCGTCGACCAAGGGACTGGACCATTCCGCAGACAGATGAAAGGGTTGCTGTCCAAGGAGGAACTCAGTGCGAAACTTCCAAGCGCGTATCGTGCAGCTAGGGAAGGGTTAGACTCGGCACTGCTCACTCACACTGCATCCTAGATCACGTGGCGCTCGACGAACTCAAGACAGGTCTGTGACTTTTGTCTCCAGCCGTACGGTTTGTCTGCCGCGGTATATGGACGTGCTGTGAATCACTGTCTCGCTTTGCGAGGAAGGTATCAAGAGACGAGCAATCGGATGATGTGTTAGGTATTGACAGGACGTACACAAATTGTGCTCAGAAGGACATGCGCCACCGATGCTCATCAGAACGCGTCTTAAGAGCCCAGACTCAAGGCATGTTTCTTGACTGAGGTGTTGGGTTGCGCTGACTATCCACAGTGTGTGGTGTTTCTCCGGTGAGTTGGCCGCCGGTATCGCGACAGTGAGCTGCTACATATTGCCCGTTGAACCTGATGGGCTGATCTTGGGAATTGAGGCATGCTGCAGGGGAGATACTTGCCCTTCTTTCTCCGGTAGTGGCTGCCCATGCCGCTTCGATCAGAATCGAGGCTACGGCCACATGTCGAGACTTCTGATCGCTAGGCGGAGAGAACATCAATTGTAGAAGAAAAGTAGTGATTTTGCCGCGGGGCAATCCCTCCTGGAAATATCTGAGGTGTGACTGTCGTCGGCTACGTTTGGAGCAGAGCGTCAGTCAGCTGGACTGATACTAGGACGCCATAAAAACAACAATGACGTTCATCCAGCGAGGTATGGGTGTCTTTGTTCTTGATTATTGAAGTTTCTAATCTGAAACGGTGCGCCATCCTTTCCGCTGAGATATGCGAGCTCACTGTCATGTAAGATAAGGCACTGTCGCCTAACCTCTTCGGTTGAAGGGTAGTGGCGGCAAACTGATCATCGAGGGAAGAAGCGTATTTCACGACGATGAGAGGACGAATTTGTCATTGCGATGAATTCTGCGCTGCCAGATACCGCGTACTTGCTACCAGGCTACGGGAGCGATGCGCTTATCGATCGTCTCAACCACGCGCATGCAGGACACGGCGGCTGACTACAACGACCAGATGGCCCTCTAGAACACAGAAGTAAAGCGAACTTGATGCTTGTCCAAACCAAGTTCCTCCTCTCTAAAAAACTCGAGGTGGTCTACTCGGCGCCACGGGGTTGGGCGTCAGGAACTCGATTCTCAGGTGCAGAGACGTAGGCGACAAAGGGATTGTGTCAAAGTCACCGCGGAAAAGCTGCGAAGACTTTCATCTCCAGCAATTCTGATAAGCAACCCTTGTTGGAACCGATTATGGAGCCTCTAGTTCTCGCCAAAATTGCCGCCAAGAGATAAGAGAACGCCTCTCCCGCTCCATACCGTACCGGTACCATCCCACACCAGTCTCCAATTCGACCGACCGCGACGCCCTGCAACAAACTTCACTCGCTCCTTTGGCTCCTCTAGCCTTTCACCATGCACGTCAGTTCGCTGCAGCAGCCTGCCAGACCCAGAGCAGCGCCACGTTGCTGATCCGAGAGCCAGTCTGGCTGTGCTTGACCAGGCACGCCAACGCAGATAACGAAACGCCAATTCTACCACCTTTGCACCCGGAGGCACTGATCCCACCTGGCCTGGGAATGATTTGTGCTGCATCCATGCGCCAGCTCAGCCGTGCGTCACTGTGTCTGACCGCGGAAGTGCACTTCACGCTTCCTTGGGGGCTCATATATAACAACTGCTCGTCTTAAATGGTCGCCTTTTTTGACAGCAGCCAACTCCATCTCTCAGTTTCAGCGAGGTCAGCTAAATCCCCTTGTCTCTCCACAAATAGGCTTGCAGCGCATCTACCCCAGGTCTCCAACCTTCAACATGGGCTTCGCTATCAACAAGCTCTGGGCTGCACCAGAACTCAACCCATACAATCAAAAGGCCAGATCAATCCCTGTATTCAACCCAGTCAACAAATATGGACGAGTATTCTTCTTCTCGTGGATGGGCTTCTTCATCGCCTTCTGGTCATGGTATGTTGCTCCACAAAGTATAGCTGCCCCACAATCGCTTACATCTTGCTAGGTATGCGTTTCCACCTCTGGTAAGGCTGCGTAACCACATCGTAAATCATGTGACTTTGACTAACACTCCGATAGCTGAGTAAGAGCATCAAAGCAGACATGCACTTGTCGCAGAACGAGATCGCCAACTCCAACATCATTGCGCTCACTGCTACGCTTCTTGTCCGTGCGGTCGCTGGCCCAATGTGTGACCACATCGGCCCTCGCCTGACGTTTGCAAGTCTGCTCTTCGTTGGCTCTATCCCCACTGCGCTGGCTGGTACTGCTCACAACGCAATGGGACTCTACTTCATCCGCTTCTTCGTTGGTATCCTTGGTGGAACTTTTGTTCCTTGCCAGGTTTGGACTACCGGGTTCTTCGACAAGAATGTTGTCGGAACTGCGAACGCGTTGGTCGGAGGCTGGGGAAACTCTGGAGGTGGCATCACCTAGTATGTGCTGGCTGACACGTCAAACAACATCTGGCTAACAACTTCAGCTTCGTTATGCCCGCCATTTACGACTCGTTGAAGAATGACCGTGGTCTGAGCTCTCATGTTTCGTGGAGGGTGTCGTTCATTGTTCCTTTCATCCTGATCACAACTGTCGCCTTGGGTCTTCTTCTCCTCACCGATGATACTCCGACCGGAAAGTGGGCTGACCGAAGCGCTGTTGTGCAAAATGCTCACAGCACTCACCAGACGGTCGTCTCCACCACTGGAGATCTTGACGAGAAGCCTGCGATAAATGGGTCCGTCTCATCTGGCGACGAGAAGAAGAACACCATCCCACCGACTGGCGATATAGAGTCTGGCACCGGTGATGTGCAGGTTATTGATGGCTACCAGCACGAGGTCGTTCAGAAGCCCACTCTCAAGGAGTCTATGAAAGTCATGCTCTCGCCGCAGACTCTTATGCTCTGCTTCTGCTACTTCAACTCTTTCGGTGCAGAATTGGCCATCAACTCCATACTCGGCGCATACTACCTCAAGAACTTCCCATATCTTGGTCAGACCCAGTCCGGACGATGGGCAGCCATGTTCGGTCTTCTCAACGTCGTCACCCGCCCGCTTGGTGGCTTCATTGCTGACAAGATCTACGTTGCGACCAATGGCAGCCTCTGGGCTAAGAAGCTGTGGATCAATTTTGTCGGTGTCGTTGCAGGTTTGCTGTGCATTGTTATTGGCAAGGTCAACTCCCGCGACCAAGATACCATGATCGGTCTCGTTGCACTGATGGCCATCTTCCTCGAAGCTGGCAACGGGGCCAACTTTGCGCTCGTGCCCCACATTCATCCTCACGCTAATGGTAAATCCTCCTACTTCCCTGCAAAGTATGTTGCGCTGACCCGTGCTCAAGGTATCCTCTCTGGTATCGTCGGCGCGACAGGCAACTTCGGTGGTGTCATCTATGCCATAATTTTCCGCTACAACCACACCGACTACGCCAAGGTCTTCTGGATCATCGGCATAATGATGATTATCATGAACCTCATGTTTGTGTGGGTCCAGCCGATCCCTAAGGGCCAGATTGGTGGTCGTTAGGGCCGGGTTGCACATTTTCTTTTTACGGCTGTACTGCAATGGTTTGAGATACCTTGGAGCTGCTTGATGGCTTGGCGAAATGTAAAGATTACATGGTCACTCACTGCAACTGCTCCTCGCTCGGCGTCTGCCGCATTCGCCCGTGACTGGTCTGTGCGAAGCTGGTTCTCTCTTTCCCAGGCTCCAGCAATCTCACCCAGCACCATCGTCACCACGAAGCGTGCCCTAGATCAAGAGCTCTTTCCCTCGCCAACTTGCAATGAAAGCCCATGCCCCAATTTTGGAAATCTCCTCCATGCTTTCGCCTGCCAGATACGGGTTTCGAGCAAGCTTTCACAACTTCGTAGCAGGATTCGACACACCATGACCAAGATCTTACGACTACTCTATGGCTGCCGCTACGCTCATGGGTCTCCCGAGAGAGCTGAGAGATGAAATATTCAGCTACCTCCATGACGAGACTCCCATCTTCAGGTTCTGGGCCAAACGTAACCTGACACATGGCCTGCCTAGACACTGCGGTACAAACGCGGTGTTAAATACCCCGCGTAGAATCGTGTAGAATCGTGTAAAAAAACCCCGCAGAATTCCCCCCAGAAACACCGCAAAGTTGTCTATATTTACACAGTCTAGGTAAATTTACACGATAAATGTACACTATTCTTAACTTTGTTATTTGTTCTTTATTTAATCTACATTTACTTCTCTTCTTTTTACTTCTCTTGCGTCTCTCTTCTTACCTTACACTAGCTCTCTAAAGTGCGCCTGCACAGGAGGATAATGCTATGTGCGCGGGTTAAAATCTAGGGTTTAGTAGGTTTAAAACAGAGAGAGAGAGAAAAGGTGGAAAATTAGTAGAGATAGAGAGGAGTTAAAAATAAGCGAGAAAAAGTCTTAGCAGTAAACACTAAAATCTTACATATAACGCAAAAAATTTTTATACTAATAAAAGTAGCAGGTAAAAAAACACTACCTTAGTGTAAAAAACCCTGCAGCTATGTAAATATCCTCTATGTGCGGTGTTAAAGAGTAAATTTACACGATACTGCGGTGTATATTAACACCGCGCTGGGTATTTAACACCGCATTTGTACCCCAGTGAGAGGGGCTGAAGTCAAAATGCGAAATGGCCCTATACGTGCTGTGTTACACGCACACCCCCAGTTGCGATACGAATACCTTCAGACAATTCTCTACGGGAACACAGCTATATTCGACATCGAAATGCTGCCTTCTTGGCGGACACCCAATGAGGGACAGAAAGCAACCTGTCCTGCAATATTGAAGGCATTTGCTTGCCTGAGAGAAACAACTCTATATCTCCATATCGGCCGCTGCTATGGATGGCCCGTTTCGTCCATAGTTGAACCCATGTGTGCAGAGATGCCGCATTTGAACGCGGTCAGAGTGGTAATTCCTCTGGAGGCTCACAAGGTCTTTGCACATCCCAGGCTGCAGAGCCAGAAGTTTGAGTACGACTATGGAGCGGACAGAAAACGCTTTGCTACTTTGCTAGAACCGCAACTGGCAGATGTTTCCATGCGCAAAAGCGGCGATGGACATAAGCTTGATTTCAAGAGAGTCGAGTGCAGTAGGCAGAGCTTCGGCCAGCACAAGTCGTTCATCGCCTGACCCTGATCGCGGTGTATTTGTACCGGTGTACAGCTGGGACCGAGGAGCTTTTGACAGAGGAGATTATGCAGGACCTAGCAATATCAATAAGATATCCAGATGAAGCCCTTGCATTGCTAGTGGAGGGCGAGAAGGAAAGTGTAAGGCGTTGGCCAGTCGAAATGCAGCAATGGGGAGAAGAAGAAGTTGACCATCGGAAGATGATCGATGCAACAACAGATGTCGCCTGGGCGCCTGCTCAGAGGACTGCCTGAAATTGACGGAGACAGTCACGTGCTTTTCGTCCGAAGTCATCCCGGACGAGTGAGTTCCGGTGTTTGCCTCGCGCCCACCACTTCCAACATCAGAACATATCAACCCACCTAAAAACATCCTATCTACCCTCACATACCTCCGAACTTGATTACACGGACTGTCTCCGCCAGCTTTGACGACATATCCCTGTGTCTAGCGCGTGCGCTGGGACTCAGCTAAAGCGAACCTGCATCCATCATGGACTCGTCAACACCTAGCATTCTGACCCTCCCCAGAGAATTAAGAGATCGTGTGTACAGCTACTTGACACGAAAACGTGATTTTCACTGGAATCGTAGCGACATCTTCACGCTTCGAGGCTCCCCTCGCGATGTGCAAATTATTGAGCTTGTTCCTTTCCGGCTCATCAATTGCCCTCTACCTCACGTCTTCCGCATTCATCCTCAGATTTTTGAAGAATACCAAGAAGTGTGTATGAAAAACCTCGGGGCCATCATCGAACCTTCGCTGCATGTGCGGAGGAAGCTATTATTCGAACCGCTGCCTGAGTCAGACACTCGAGCCGAGGCTGTGCTGGCCCATCTACGTCACGTTACGATCTTCCTCAGAGTCCACGCCCGAACCACTTCGCAAAACCTTGACTGGCAAAATCAGCTCAATCTATTGCGCACTGTCACAAGCAAAGCGCCAAATCTGTCAACACTTCGAGTTGCGGTGGGGCAACAACATTACCTCAACTCATCCATGTTCGATGACCGAAACGTGCCATCCATCCTGATTCCAGGTGCAGAGCGACTCGAAAGTGCTCATTCAACACCATTCCTACCAGATGTCCCCAACAGCTTGCGCGGCATGAGCTTGATCCAGAGGGGAGAAGGCTACCACATCGGCTATGCCTTGACGTGCAAACACATGCAAGTCATTCAGCCCCTTATTCCAACGTACACGATCGCAGGTCGTGCATATAGCATTTCACACGGCATTCGCAAGATCGGTGTCTACACATTTGCCCGAAAGGACGAACACCAGAGCAAGCGCCTCTGGACCAAAGAAGAAGTCATTGCCAAGTGGCCGGTGCGTAAGTATCCTAAAACAGTCATCGAGCATGTTTCAGATGAGAGAGCGGCGTTGCTGGCAAGGCTGCCATTTGAGTTGATGGAGTGGGTGGAGCGGAGAGGGCCGGAAGAGGTCAAGAGGTGGGCTTGAGCCGAATGGTCGAAATAGCATGCTGACGCGTACCCTGGCGAAGATAAATTAGATAACCATGTCGCACTGATGCGTACACAGGGCAGAGTCATGGATGGGCGAATTACTAATTAGTATTTACTAATTTTTCTTAAAATTAGTAAATTAGTAATTACTAATTACTAATTAGTAATAAAAATAATATTAAGTTTTTTTCCTTTTAGATCTACTTAGAATATTATTATTAGTCTAAAATATCTCAAGAATATATAATAACTATCTATTTATATTATAATATTAATTATTTTTAAAAAAAGAAAATAGTTTTTAAATGTTTTATAATATTTAATATAATTAATATTTAGTAGTAAAACTAGTATAGTAGTATATATATTTATACTACTAATATATATATCTTTATAATATAAAGATAAAATTAATATTTACTAATAATATATATACATTTTACTAAATTTTAGATATATTATTAATATATACCCTATATACTTATAGTATAAATATAAATATATATTATTTAAAGCTTAGCTATATTAATAAACTATTACTAGCTCTACTATTTAGTAAAAATATATAAATTATAATTAAATATTACTATTTTTAAAACTTTATTCTACTTCTTTACTATATGTATTATTATAGGCTAGCCCGCAAAGATAGAACAATAAGGTGCTGGAAAGAGTTGTATTCCTTAAGCTTTTCTACTAGTTACAGAAGGGGTTTATATACCCTCTGTGCGTGCTAGTCTATAAAGAGGTAGTAAGGCTAGACCGAGCTCTTTCTAAGAAGGCAAAGGGCTAGGCAAAGCCTAGCCTATTACATGTATAGACTACTATTTATATTTTAGACATAATATTATATACTAAAATATTAAGTAAATATATAAATATATATATATATATATATATAAATCAGCTTTACTATATAGTAAAAGTATACTAATAATAGTAAAACTTTATAACTTAAAAAAGTTTATTTTACTTTTTTACTATAAGTATAAAATTATACTTATATACTACTATAATAAATAGTAAAAAAAATTATATATAATTAAACTACTATTAACTAAACTATATATAATAATAGTTATTATATAGCCTTTTTATTATATCTTTTCTTTTTATAGTATCTATATCTAGATACTTTAGTTAAGACTATTTCTATGTTCTCTAGCTTAAGTAAACATACTATTTTCTAAACTATATAGCTTTTAGATAGCTAGTAATATTAGACCTCTTAGTAGCTTATAATATTTTCTTTAAAATAGATATATTTTTATTTATTTCAGCTAGTTTTAGCTAAAACCTATTTAATATATAGTTAAATATATAACTTAGTTTATATATTAGTAATAAGCTAGTTATAATATAAAATATAATCTAATACTAACGTACTAAAAAGTTAAAAAGTATAAATAATTAGTATACTATTAATAATACTTATTAAAATAGTGTATAGTATAGAACTTCTTTAATATATATTATTAGTATTATTTTAGTTTAAATAACTAAATTTATTAATACTATAGATTACTTTAGCTATTATATAAGATATTATATATATTTATTACTTTAGTTCTAAGTTATAGTATTTATTATATTTAGTAGCTATATAGATATATATAAAAAACTATTCTATTCTATTTATACTATATTAATATTATAATTTATATTAAAAAGTATAAACATATATATATATATAATATAATACTATTAACTATTTATATAGCTATCTATGTATTCTTCTATAGTAAGTATAGAACTATCTAAATTACTAGATAAATCTATATTTTTATTTACAGTTATAAAGATATTAGTTTTACTAATCTCTTCTTTAGTAAAAAATACTATATTATTATAATTTAGCTTATTAAGTAAATATAGCTCTTCTTTAAAGAATTGCTCTTTGTTAAAAAAGAAGTTTTCTTTATTATTAAGTTTAAACTTTATACTCTTAATTTGTTTAGAAGTATATAATAGTTTAGATAGAAAACTTTTAATAATATCTATTTTAGTTAGTTATATATCTACCTTCTAAAGCTAATGTACTTACTATAGTCTTTTAGTATAATACTTAGTCTTATAATATATGTATTAATATATTCTAAGATACTATTTATTAAACTAGTATCTTTATAATCTCTAAGTAGAAAAAGATATTCTATACCTAATTTACTATTAGATAGTAGCTCTATTATATTATTAGTTTAGATATAATATAGAATTAATTAATGTAAACTTACTTATAGTAGATCTATATCTAGTTATATTATAATACTTTAGTCTTTCTAAGTAGTATAGTATTCTTAAAGTATTTAAGTAGTCTGTAATAATAGAACTATCTTTAGTTTTAGAAGCTATAAAGTTATTAATAATAGCTTTTAAAGTAGAGTCTAACTTAGTAGACTTTACTATAGTACTATTATTAATAAAATTAGATATAAAAGATACTTTAGATATACTAGGCATTTATATATATATAAAAATATATATAAGAATAACAATAATAGTAGTAGTAGTAGTACTAGTAGTAGTAGTAGTAGTAGTAGTAGTAGTAGTAGTAGTAGTATAGTAAAGTATAATAAAGTTATAGTAAAGTTAAAGTATACTTATATATTATTTAATAGTATATAGTAAATAGGTATAGAATATAATAAGCTATATATAGACTATTTTTATTAGCTATCTATAGTTTATATTTAGTATAAATATATATAGCTTATATAAAGCTGTTTATAGTATATATATAGTAAGTTTATATACTATACTATATATAGTATATATATCTTGTAAAATAATACTACCTACTTAGTATAATACTAGCTTCTAATAAATTTAAAGCTATTAATATATAACTATATATAATTAAAATATAACTAGATAAAAATGAAATATAACTAAATAGAACTTAACAATTCTAAAAAATGCTAAATATAATATTTTTATATTATTATTAAAGTATTTATATTTAATATATAGTTAAATAAAATAAGATTAAGTTTTAGAACTAAAGTATACTTAATTATAATATAGATATAGTAACATAAAGTCTAAGTAATAGTAAGCTAAATATAAAAACTATTTAATATTATAGTACTTTAGTATTAGATAATATTCTTTATTATAACTAGCTTACTACTAATATATAAACTAAGTTATATATTTAACTATATATAAAATAAGTTTTAGTTAAAACTAGCTTAAATAAGTAAAAATATATTTTATTTTAAAGAAAGTATTATAAGCTACTAAAAAGTCTAATATTACTAGTTATCTAAAAGCTATATATTTAAGAAGATAGTATATTTACTTAAGCTAAAGAACCTAGAAATAGTGTTAACTAAAGTATTTAGATAAAGATACTATAATAAAAGAACATATTATAAAAGGCTATATAATATATACTATTTTAAGTAGTTTAAATAATAGTAAGCTAATTATATATACTTTTTTATACTTATTTAGTATAATAGTCTAAAGTTATATATTAGTACTAGTAGTTTAAAAGTTCTAAAAAGTATATAAAGTTATTTAGCTTATATATAATTGTATAAGTTTAGTACTAAAGTATATTTAATATTATTATAAAACTACTATTAAAAGTAAAATATTTATATTATTACTATATATTAAGTATATATTTAGTATAGTAGCTATTACTAGTAGTTTAGAAGTTATAAAAAGTATATAAAGTTATTTAGTTTATAAATAAGTATATAGCTTTAGTACTTAAGTATAATAAATATATTAATTATATTATACTTTATAGAGTTTTACATATATAAAATATATATATTTTTATAAATTATATACTCTAAATATACTTAAAATAATAGCTAACTATTTTAATAAAATAATTTAAAGTAATATTAGTATAAATATTATATAAATAATACTAGAAGCTAATAATACTAAGTTTTTTTATTTTAACTATAGTATTTAACTTATATTTATATACTAAAAAAATTGTAGCTTTGTAGTTTTATATAAATTAAAAAAGTTATACTATATTTCTTAAAAAATTAGTAATTACTAAGTAATTACTTAGTAATTACTAATTAGTAAATAACTAAGAAAAAAAATTCGTAATTACTAATTAGTAATTACTAATTAGTTGTTACTAAAAGCTAAGCCTAATCTAGAATTACTAATTAGTAAATTAGTAATTACTAAGTAATTACTTAGTAAACGCCCATCCATGGGCAGAGTGCCCATTGCTCTCATCTGGGGCGGCTTGCTGACGGTGATTTGCATCTCATGGTCGCTGATTCGTCGACTCCCGTTCGGGTTAGGTCGCCTTCGGTCTCCGTGCCTTCCCATGTGTTGGTATGCAACGACTTCCGCCATCTGTCGGAGTTGTAATATATCCACACTCAAAATCTTCTCCAATAATAGCCATCATGGCGGGAACAACGCTTCTATCTTTGCCACAGGAAATAAGGGATATGATTTTCTCGTACCTTACCCGAGAAGTTGTTGTCCATTGGGGCTATCGAATCTCTCCGTTCCCACTCGGTGGGCACGAAGTAGCACGCGTTCGTATTGCAGAAGCTCCTCTTACGAACGTACTTCTCTCCTGCGCCCAGATATACCACGAATACAGCCAATACAGGCGTTACGCCGAACCAACGGTCACAGTAGAGCTTAGCCACGACACTGTCTGTGTTGTGCGTGAAGGACAGCCGACGAACGAAGCACGAGTCGGACGCATTTTCAAGGAGGCGCAACGTATGGACTTTGCTGTCGATGGAGCACAGCCAAGACCTGATGAAAGGCAATGGCTCATGGAGCTGCTGTGCCGACCTGTGGGACGCCTTGCACCACATCTCGTGGACACTTGAGTCTCCAGTCGAATTCTTCTCAAGGTGCCCTGGCCATGATAATTTCCAAGGCCATAGTTGTTGATGTGCCTGAGGCCGAGCTGACCTACGTCCATTGGTTGGCATGCGCGATGGCTGTGGGCAAATTTGATCTACTCAGTTCCGGAATTCAAGTCGATGAGGCCATACCGAAGCCCTGCGCATAGACAGCGCACTTGTTCGTGTGTTTCCACCTCCATCTATGGGTGTCATTTCGTGAACTTCACCGCTCTTGCTAGATGCCGAAGTCCACTACATGGCCCCACCATAAGGCCACTTATACCGCTCAGCATCTTGTCGACAGCGAAGAAACAGCTCAACACAATATGTGATACTAACGTGGCAAGGCTTGACATTCTTCGTCTCTGTAACCCCTCGCTCAACCCTGGCAAAAGACGGGTCTACCCGAGGGACGAACGAGCCGAGATCTGTGGCACAGTTATATCAATAAGCCCTGCAAGATCGCCATTCCAGATAGGACCAACGAAAACTCCTTGTTGTCGAATACTTTCGCTGGCTAGAGAGATCAGAAATCACACGTATCATCATCTTTCCCATGAGATCAGAATTAGGTGGCGATGGATCCATTGGCCACTAAGTGGTGATGCAGGCATTGCTACTATCATCCTAGAAAACGCACCTTATACGAGTGTCCTGTTGTCGTGTTCCCGTTTGCGCAACGAGTACCTAGAAGCCAAACACTTCCGCAATCTGCACCTTACTATCACCCTGTTACTTGATGAGAACGCCAGATACATCACCGAGGACGTCTCGGACCAAAAGATCAACGATCATATCCTACCGAGGCTCAAGAGCGTTACCGTTCTTCTCACGAAGAATGGTAATGGCAAGATATATGAGCACTTGTGGTTCAACGTCTTCATTCTCAGCAAGAGGTTGGCCACTTGATCGCCAAACCTGGGAATGATCAAGGCCGTTGCACACGAACGCCAAGAAGTCCCAATTCGCACATTGCGGCTTGCCTATGCAGCATCAAGGCCGTTCTTTCCGTGTCCATACGATCATTTGGCTTAGCTGCCGCTACGCAAACATGAAGGGGTACACACGAACAGCAGTCTGGACATTTGTCAGCGTTTCGATTGAACTTTGATGTGCTGGGACAGAGAGCATCGTGGCTCCTCGATGGTCAACGGCACAGTGAGCATGGCCCGAGCGAAATAGACGATTCGAAGACCGATCAAGTTCAAAATTGTGGCAAGTACGTGATGAAGAAGAGACGGCTATGACTGCACCGGCAATTCCGCAAAATATATGTGAGAAATGTAGATATTCACAATATTGCTTCCAATAGTCTGCCTGAACAAGGATTTCAAAGCTCAAGCATATGCAGAAAAAGCTAGACATCTAATCAGAGACTTGAATTTTCAGTACACAGCTTAACCTCACGATTTTAATATCGCAAGTGCATCTCATTTTCGAGAATACTAGCTATCACACAAAGGCCAATTGGTTTCTACAGTGTTTCTGTAGCGCACCATAACGAGCTAACGAGTCCTTGCCTCAACGTTAATCGCCATCACTTGCAGACAAGACTTCCCCACACGTATGCCTTGGACCCTGAGACATATCAACGCCCAATAGATCTTATCAATTTATGTCTATCAAGAGGCGCGAATAGCGACAATAAGTTCTCTCATAACTTTATTTTCAGAAAATCAGGAAAAATAAGCTGCATGAAAGTTTATCACATTAGTCTGCAATTAATAGACACGTGTTACAAATCTGTTTAAAGGAGTGTATTGCACTAGAGGTGCTATGTAGTTGCCTGCAAAACAAGTATGCCCCCTGTTCTCATTTAGCTGAATGAGAACTAGTAGAGCCCGTCTGCGTGTGGATTTATACAAAATCAAGTCTTGATACTATTCATCGCTTCCTCGACTGCTTGCAAGACCTCTAACTTCGTGGCGCCCTTCTTAATGAGAACGGTGGTGATGACTGCATGAGTTCCACCATGCCTTTCCCTCCAATCTTTCAGTGAGGCCGGAATTTTGCCTGCGTTTGGCTGACACTGGAATTTCCCTAAATGAGCGCCGAGCGCTCCTGGGCAACCTAACTATCTCTAGACTACGGAGCTAAAGCGGCGCCAACGCGTTCCCTGCAACCGCCGAACCCAAGGTCGGGCACTTTTACTCCAAACCATCTAATCGTATTTCTGCAGCAGCCAACTGCCTTCCAGATCCGGCCTGTGCGGGAGTACACACTGTGTCCTGGTACTGAACTCTTCGGGTGCGGGCGCTTGGTAGTACTGGTACGGTAGTCCGTGCAGTGTTGTTTTCTACGACAGCGGCCGTGCTGCGATACGAGACACGTGCCACCTCCTCTTTATACCATATACCATGACCATTTGCAGCGCGCGAGTTCGACTCGCGATTCGAGATATCCTGGTGCAGAGGAGCCTCTTCCACACGTCTTTTTACAGGCACAGCTGCACGTTCGCCTCAAACCAGACCGCCATGGAAAACATGGAAACCAATCGCCAGTTGTTCGAGTATACCTCTGGGAGATGGATGTATGTCCTAATTCAGATTTCTTGTACAAAGACCCTTTGCTTGACTTATATCCTACCGTACAGTTATAACGAATCTCGCCGCCTGTCTGAACGACGTTTAGCATTTAATGTTGACAAACTCAAGGAAGCCGCCGCCAAATCAGTCAACAGGCCCACCTCGGATATCAAAAGTTTTCGCAAATTGACCGAGGGTGGTTTTAATCGTGTCTTCGACATATCAATGAAAGATGGCTCGTGCATCCTTGCCCGCCTTCCCTACCCGTCAACCGTGCCGCGACGTCTGGCAGTAGCGAGTGAGGTGGCGACTTTGGCTTTTGTTCGCGCCCATGGCATACCTACACCTCGAGTCTTGGGTTATTCTGTCGAGGATAATGCTGTCGGTTCGGAGTATATCTTGATGGAAAAATTGCCAGGAAGGCCTATTGGAGATGCTTGGTTTGACCTTTCCGAACAAGAAAGGCTCAAGGTTCTCCTCCAAATCGTGCGATTGGAAACAAAGCTCTTCACCATCGACCTGCCGGCCAGTGGTAGCATATATTACGCCCGTGATCTGCCTCCTAGTACTCCTAAAATAGATATACCTGGATCTGATGGCGAATTGTGTGTAGGGCCCTATGCGTCTCTCCGATGGTGGTTCGACAAACGTGGAGATCTTGACATTGACCGAGGTCCCCGTACGTGGTTTTTTTTCATTCCTCAAGTATCCTACTATTCTAATCATTCGTAGATAACAATTCTTGCCTCGTTCTTCAGACTCCTGCTGAGAAAGAATCGGCCTGGATCCGCGCATACGGACGCCCCCGTTCACCCTTCGAGCGTGCGTATAGAGAAACTTTCGATTACAAGAGGCAGAATCCGGAGGAACACGCCAATTCTTTGATGAATTATATCCGATTTGCGCCCCATCTTGTTCCTACAAGTTCTAAGCTCAATCTGCCTGTTCTTCGCCATCCTGATCTCCATCCCAATAACATCTTCGCTTCCGAAAACTTGAGTATCACTGGTCTAATTGATTGGCAACACGCTCTGGTCCTCCCGACGTTCCTAGCAGCTGGTATACCAAATTCGTTCCAACATTATCATGATGAGGAGTCTATGTCTTTTGTACCACCACAGCTTCCGGACGATTTCGAATCGATGGAAGAAGATGAACGTGCTAGCACACGGGAGCAGTTCCGCCGTCGGCACGTACACTTCTTTTATCTAGGGTTCACGCAGCGATTGAATGAGCCTCACTGGCACGCCCTTGAACAAGAAACAGGTCTCTTGAAGCGCCGGATCTTCAGCGATGCTGGTAGTCCTTGGGAGGGTCTCAATACCCCCCTTCAAATGGATCTTATTCGGGTATCGCAAAATTGGTCAAAACTCGCCCCTGTCAATTCAGATGGTACCATCCCAGCATGTCCTATTGTGATAAGCGATCAAGAGGTGCAAAGGATTGCTGCACAAGACGAGACTCTCCGCGAGGTCGACTCAGAGATGGAACGAATCAATGAGTTTCTTGGCGTCGCGGCCGACGGGTGGACGACAAACGAATTGTTCGAAAGCGCGAAAGAGAAGGCAAGGTCGATCAAGGAAGAAGGGCTTGCCGCGGTTGGCGATGACCCATGGTTGAAGGAAATGACTGACAAACATTGGCCGTTTGATGACTGTGACGAGGATGAGTAAGGAATTCAAAAGGTCCAACAAGCTGCAAGTGAAGCATATTTACCTTGCGACCAGTTCTTGATTATCCAGCTTTACTCAGGATCTTGCAGGTCATGCGCAAAATGGCCCCGCGATCGTGATATTGGACCATTTACGGGAGAAGCCTGTTCCCCAATAATCTAGAGAGATGTAGGTATTTATAATTTGGACTAGTGCCTACCAATGAGTGCCGAAAAGCAAAGCTGCGCAGATACTGTGTCCCTCGCCTTTTCGGCTAGAAGAGGAGGAATACAGGCGAGAGTCATTCGGAACGGTGGGTAGGTTATTCGGCTAATTGGAAGAAGTGCAGGTGTTGAAGGTTGATGTCAGAACAGGAAGGTAGATTGCAATCTCGTGTTGATTTCTGACGTCGGGAGGATGCGTATCTGGTAAATTTGGTCAACAGTGAGCATTCACTGTCTGGGTAAGGCTAGCGCAAACTTACAGGCCATACAGACCAGATTAGCTAAGGCGCGTATGACGTACCCACAGAGCCCCCACACACTCAGCATCGCTGTGTTTCTCTTCGTCTTCCATCTCTAGAACGTACTCGCCGCGACTTTGTATTCAGGATTTTCGGCCACGGTCCAACAAGTGATCGAGCTTGCACGTATCGTCATGAATGTCGGCGCCCGTTTGCTACAGATCCCCCGCGAGGTCCGAAACTGAATTCTGGGATTTGCACACCACGAAGTAGTTCTCCCACATTTCCCATTCCGCGCCACCATTTCGCGCGCCCCGCTACTCATCCTATTACCACCATACTCGCGACTCCATGATGAGCATTTAGACTCTGCAGCTCTTGATCCGCGGATGTTCATACACCTGTACGAAGACTCCTGCGAGTGTCGCGGCCCAGCATCGGCAAGAAACTGGGTCGAAGCGGCGCTCGGCGACATTAGCAACCAAATCTCAAAAGACGGCCTGCGGCTCATATCAGCAAAGTGACACGCAGGAGCAGAAATAAAAGAAATGCTTTAGGTAGGGTATGAGATGATCGCATTACCTACACCAAACGTATTGTACACACAACGCCTTTATTAACGGCCGTCCTTAGCGTGCACCCACGAGTCACGCTAAATATCTCAAGCTTAGTTAACAGCAATTGCCCTTTACTCCTTTGACCTAACTACAGTTCCAGCGCAATAAAGCAACCAGATTTGAAGCATTATTTGATTCTACTAATAAACCAGATTAGTAGCAGTAGCAATGTTCAGACCGCGACAGATTTTTTTCGGCTCTCTCGCGAGATCCGCGATCAAATCTTAGCATGGAAATGGAGGGCATCTGGCCGATTTCGATTAGTTCTTATTTTCATAATCCCTAGAGCTTTGTTAGCTAGCCTATCCTTGGTTTGCTCGCGTCTCTATGCAGAGTACTGAGAATCCGCAGCGCTTGATACCACATGGTTATGCAATTGGACGGCCTCACCAAGAAGCAAAGCTCTGGGGGAAATTTTCAAGATGTCTAATAGCTTCGATGGAGCCTTTGATTATGCTAACTATTACTATGCTGGTGCACGAGTCAAACGATGGCTTACCGTGGCTCAACGTCGAGAGGGGCTTTAACCTGCTCCAGCTACACTGCACGACGCTTGCATCAAAAACAGTTCTTTTGAAATTATGCGATTATTGATTTGGTTGCCTGAAGCCCGAGCTTTTGCTAATATGTAACTCAATACCCCACCTGGACAGCAACGCCACGCGAAGATACCAGACGACTTGCTTGGGGGCATGTCCCTCATCGGTCGGCAAGCGATTTGGCACATATTGAGCAGAAGAAAATAACGGAGCAGAAGGACCTGCATGAGGAAGAAGGACCTGGGAAGTGATTCATTTGAGCTCTGGCGGAGCGCAGTCTTATATATGTCTCGAGCTGTGAAATGACACAATGGAAGCGCACACTATTCGACTCCGCAAGGTCTTTAGGCAATTTATACGCTAAGCAGGTAAATTATTTACTATTTTTAGTACTTTACTTTACGCTGTAACAACCTTTAGACTTTGTTATTTCTCCTTAGTTTATACAGTAATCTGTTAGAATAATTCTTAATTAATCTGTAAAATCTATAACAACCTCTATTAAATTATACCTGCGCCTAGAGACAGGCTATTGCACGCGCAGCTTGCAATCTAGGATTTAGTAGGTTTAAAGAAAAGAGAGAGAAAACAGGTAGAAGTTTAGTAGAGACAGAGAAGGTTCAAAAATAAGCAAGAAAAAGTCTTAGCAGTAAACACTAAAACCTTCCATAATACATGCTAATTAAATTAACACAAGAAAAATATAAAAAAACACAAAAAAATATATACTAATAAAAGTAGCAGGTAAAAAAACACTACTATAGTGTAACTGTTAGTAGTTCCAATCCAGGATTAAACAACCAGAAGCCCTGCCTTATAAACACTAAAGTTCTGTAACTAAGTAGTAAGCTTAAGTTAAGACGCTAAAGAATAGATTACGTAAGCGTACTAGCAAGTACTAGTAAGACTAGAAAGGCTTAGTATACTAGAATACACTAGGACAATAGAGGAACAAATTACGTAAGCGTACTAGTAAGTACTAGTAAGACTAGAAGAGCTTAGTATACTAGGATACACTAGGATAACAAGATCTAACTAAAGTATATAGTATATAAGAACTATAATAAACCTTTATAGATTATTATGTTTAACTTATGTTATAGACGCTTAAGTTAGTATCTAGCTATTTAACTATTATTACTCTTTTTAAAAAGCTCTAGCCTTTACTATCTTAGTAACAATACTCTTTGTATCTAAAGCAACTCTACACATATTTGCAAAAACTAACCTTAGCTATACTTCTAGTCTACACTAGTATTCTTATTGTTTGCTACTAGACTAACAGTTTTAACACTTGAAACACTTTTATAATAAGCAGTAATATTACAATAGATATACCTAAGTATTTCTAAGTAGAACAACCTAGACTTAAGGTTAATAAACCTAATCTCTACTATAGAGACTGTAATAAACTTAAGACCTAGATTCTCTAGTTTAATAGGCACTTCTACGTAAAAGAAGATAAGATTAAAAATAATAATAAAGTTATCTTTACTATAACTTACATAAAAGGCAACACTAAGAAATAAGTACTTTTAATTATTTAGAAGTATATAAACAATAACATTATAGACGCAAATAACACTAACCTTATAAAAGACTAGTAAACGTTTAAGACACGCCTATAATAGATCTTCTTACTTCTTAAGGAATTTGTAATTGCAGAACAAAAAATCTAAAGTCTAAAATAAACCTAATTAGCTGCTAACTATACTAATGTTTTTTAATAATACGCTAAACAAATCTAGTAGAATAACACTACTCTAATGTGTATATATAAATAAGGCCTTAAAGCTACTATATAAGCTAAACTTATGCGTAGCAAAATATATATTACTACTCTTAAAGAACTTTAGAATAAAGCTATTTACCTAGATAACAAACTTTATAAATTAGCACTTAAAGATAGGTTATACTTCTTGCGTTTACTATAGGAATATAAAGGATTTTGCCTAAATAAAAAATATTAAGGACAAATATAGCTAAATAAAGAACAATAGCGCTACTACTTAAGATAGAAAACTTACTAACTACGCCTACTAAGAGTATACTTAGGGTACAGACCTAAAGCTATGCACTTAGACAACCTTAACAAAGGCTTAGAATAAAAAAGTTACTTAAAGAAACAACTTTAAAGAGATAGGCTTAATAAGAATAAGATTACTTATTATAACTGTAATAAGGTTAGACATTATACACAAGACTGTTGCTCTAAGAACAAAGTTATATGCTAGCTTAACATGTTAACTAACACTTTAGAAAAAGATGTTAAAGAATAGATTATAATTAACAATTAACTTATTATCTAAACAACTAATAGACTACTAATAGTAGGATAGATAGAAGATACCTCTACTACATTATTAAATAACAAGGTCTTAACTAACTCTACGTTACTATATAATTAGGAATAAGACTATAATATTAAATAATTCTAATAGATAGGATTACTCTTACTGCAAACGTAACAAAACATTTACAACTAGTATAACTAAACTAACAAAGTTAACTAAGAATATATAGAATAATAGTACTAATCTTTATAAGAATATTATACTCTTAGCCTATAGATAGATAGGTACTTTTTAAGAATAGATAGAGTTATAGAGGAAGAATAATTACTATACTTAGGAAACAAAGTCTATAGAATATAGGATCTACAAGAGACTAAGAGAGTCTATAATACTTAAAAAGACTAAGAACTTACACTAGACAAGCTAGATATACACTTACTACTAGCTAGCCTTAAACTAGTGTGCTAGAATGCAACAGTTAGAAGACTGTGTTAAGAGGTAGACGTAGATAAACTATATAAGACGTGCTGTAACTTATATATAAAGTAGACATACTATACTAATAATAAGTAAGTATTAGTACTAAACTCTATACTTACAGAATACTAGGATAGGAAGGTAAATAAATTATATTAAATTCTGCTTATAGATAGATACTGTAAGGATGCTACAGCGTAGAGCTGTTAGTTGCGCAGTAATACGCCTGCGCCATAACAACGCTACTCTAGCGTTTTTACACGTAGGACGCGCACAGCTACCCTAGCGTCTTAACAGCGCTACGCTAGCGCAGACCTAGTGCATTCTAGTTGTAAGGACACACGTCTAGTTATATCTACAAAAGAGTAGTTCTGTACTAAAGTAGTAGAATAGGAATTAACTTACTTCTACCTATACTGCTATTATTATCCTGTAACTTTGCTGCTATACAAACCTCTTATAGTTTTAATTCCTCTACCTTGCAAAAGGATAGCAGCCTAGTTACCTAATAACAATAGATTAAGATCTGCCTCTAAGCCTACTAGCTAATCTATTAAGAGAAAACACCCCTAATAAGGAATTAATGCTTAGCCTAGGCAAACGCTTAGCGCAGCTAAAGCGCTAGCGCTAAGAACTTAAGGAGCAAGCTAAGATCTAGACTCTAGAAGAGGAAGTACGCTAATAGGAGTAATTATTAGCAGGTAAACAACCTCTCTTACCTCCTAAACAGCCCTTAGGCGCTCTAAATAAAACAGATCTACTAACCCCCCTAGTTGAACGCGATACGTCCCTACTAGCGCAACGCCTCTAACTTAACCTATTAGTGCTACCAGAACGCAGGCCAAAGATTAAGAAAATCTCTATCTTTAAAGGCAAGAGAATTAGAGAGTATTAGGACTTTAAGGCTAGGCTATCTATTGCCTTTTAATTAGACC
The DNA here is from genome assembly GCA_018398575.1 of Ampelomyces quisqualis. Taxonomy (NCBI): domain Eukaryota; kingdom Fungi; phylum Ascomycota; class Dothideomycetes; order Pleosporales; family Phaeosphaeriaceae; genus Ampelomyces; species Ampelomyces quisqualis. The sequence goes on from JAGTXZ010000005.1 coordinate 3,040,363, forward strand.
TCTTAGCCTTTTAGCTTAAGGATCAAAAGATTACCTTTACCCTCTAATACCTACAAACTATGTTTTAACAAATATAGATACAGAGAAAATAGAAAGACAATAGCAAAATGCTAGCGTAGCACAATATAATATCCTTTCTACTTAATTAGATTAAGAGCTCTATAAATAGGAAGCTTTAAGTTACTATACAGTATTAAAAGGCATTTCAAAAGAACAGCTAAACAGTAAACAAATTTGCAGCCTATCTATCTACTTTAGAAAATTAAGTAAATCTCTCTTACAAACAAAAACACCTAGTAATGCACTTGTATAGTAAACTCTGCCTAGAGATTAGAGTAGCTCTCTCTAACTACACTAAGTTCTCTACTACTTGTAAAGAACTTGTTAAACGCGCTGTAACGCTAAAAGATAACTTGCGCTGTAGTAGTAGTATACTATTGCTATACTATTGCACATACAGAACGCCTAGTATAAGAAAAACTTTGCAGCCTAAACTAGACGCAACAGCTCTATAACGTCGTGTTACTAGCACTATAAACCTAAGCCTAAAGCTAACTAACGCCTGCTACTATTGCAGCAAGATAGGCTATTAGGCTAGAGAGTGTAGATTAAGGCTTAACAGCTTTTCTTCTATTACTAGTTTAAACGCAATACAAACAAAAAACAAGCAGGCCTAAGAGAAGCCTTCTCTTTAATAGCTCAAGTTCTACTACAATAGAAGAATTATATTAAAGTACTTAGAACGCTGCGTAACAATAGCACTGCGTAGCCTACACAAATCCTAATTAACTGCAGTGCAGAACTTAGCACTATTAACAAGAGAGTTACCTTACTTAAAGATATCTCTTATATTAATAGTGCTGCGCTACTAACTATCTGCTTACCTAACTTAAGTACTATACCTAGCTTCTACGCTTATTAAGCTTATCTAATAATAAAAGACAACTAGAGCGTAACTAAGTCCTTTACTACTATCCTATACAGGATTGCTAATACAGCACAACCTGTTATTTTAGGTCTACTAAGCCTAAAAGAGAGGCGCGTTGTTATTAACTGCAAGTTAAAGCAGTAGCGCTACAAGCTTAACACTAATACAATAAGGGTTAAAGACGTAAAAACCTTTGCAGAATCTCTTTATAATAAGCTAAGCGTGTACGCAGTCCTAGTAGGCAGTCTATAATCCTCTTCTACTAAATGCCTATTGTAGCTCCTTAAACTTAAGGATTTTAAAGACGTTGCAAACAGTAACGCTGCTAACGCGCTGCTGCAGCACTACAGAAGTAACTACGCTATTAAGTTAGAAAAAGAAACTACAGCTCTATATAGGCTACTTTATAACCTCTTACTAAAGAAGCTAAGTGTACTGCATAACTACTTAGCAACAGCGTAAAGCCTAGGCTAGATCTAAGAAAGCACAAGCCCTGTAGGAGCACCTATCCTGTTTGTGCTTAAAAAAGATAGAACGCTACGCCTTTGCGTAGATTATTAAGGCCTTAATTAAGTTACTAAGAAGAATAGACTAGCTCTTCCCTTAATTAGAGAAACCCTTAATTAGCTCTGTAGATTAGTAAAGTTTACTAAGCTTAATCTTAAGAACGCGTATTACTAGATTAGGATCTAGTAAGGTAACAAGTAGAAGACAGCGTTTTGCACGCAATACAGCTACTTTAAGTACATAGTTATACCCTTTAGGCTAACTAACGCGCCTGCTACATTCTAGAGGTATATTAACAGAGCCTTAGCCTTGTATTTAGATATCTTTTGTGTTGTCTATTTTAATAATATTCTAATCTTTTCTCAAAAGAGAAAGGATTATTAGAAACAGGTAAGAAAAGTACTTGCCAAGCTAAGAGAATACAGCCTTTTTATTAATTTGAAAAAGTGTACCTTTACTACTAACTAAGTTAAGTTCCTAGGGTTTATTATGCGCCTTAATAGCGTTATAATAGATCTAGAACAGGTTTACGCAGTTATTAATTAGCTTACGCTAACGTCCTTTAAGGATGTTTAAGTCTTTCTAGGCTTTGCAAACTTCTATTAACGCTTTATATAGGGTTTCTCTGTTATTATTAGCCTAATTACTAATCTCCTAAAAGGATTAGTTTAAGGGAAAAAGTCTAGTCCTTTTAACTAGCCTAACGCTGCAGAGAAAGCAAAGCGCTAGCTATGCAACAGGTTTGCAACTACGCCTGTTCTGCAGCACTACAATTATACACTCCTATCTAAGTTAGAAACTAATACTTCTATTTAGGAAGTAGCAGGCATCTTCTTCTAACTCTATGCAGATAGGAACTGGCACTCTGTAGCCTTCTAGTTAAGAAAGCTCTTGCCTGCAGAAAGGAACTACTATATATATAACCTAGAGCTCCTTACTATTGTTATAGTAGTACAGCACTAGCGTTACTATGTTAAGGGGCTAGCAATTTAGTTAGAAATATAGACAGACTATAACAACCTACGCAGCTTTATAGGCACGTTAACCCTGTCTAGAAGATAGGCTAGCTAGGCAATAAAGCTAGCTGCTTATAACTTTAAGATTAAGCATTAGTCTAAAAAAACAAATCCTGTAGACAGGCCTTTAAGGCAACCTATAGACAACAGCAATACGCTAGATATTTAACTATTAGATATATTGCTAGCACTGCAAAAGAAGTTGCAGCTAGTAAGAACCTAAGCTAAGCTACTTAGGGAGAAGCTAGCGTTAGTAAGAAGCTAGACAACAGCTTAATAGTAAGCAGGCACTCTACATCTTAGTAAAGATATTTCTATAAGCCTAGCGCATAGCGTTAAGGCGACAGCTACAAGCTACAGCCTTAATTAGGAAATCTCTAAGAGTAGACTAGTAGTAACCTAAAGGGTTATATAGTTACAAAGCCTAACGCACAGCGTTAAAGCAATAGCTAGAAGCTACAGCCCTAATTAGGAGATTCCTAAGGGCAGACTAGTAATAGCCTAAAGGATTACGCAGTTACAAGCAAAAGCTGCAGCCTTAAGGAAGTTAGCTTATAAAGAACTTTCTAAGTCTTTTTTTAAAATCTGTGTATAAGCATAACAGAATAACCTAGAAGCAGTTACAATACGCAGGGACGTTAAATCCCTAGTGTCTGCCTATTAAGGCACTAGCAAACGCCTAAGGCACTAGAAGCTTAACGCTTTAGGCAGCCTTTGGTTTAAAGACTAATTGTATATCCTACTAGAGCTAGCCCTTAGGGCTAAGCTCCTTAAGCTGTATTACAATAATCTACTTACTAGCTATTTTAGGCAGGCTAAAACGCTTAAGCTTGTAGCCTAATACTACTATTAGCCTAGGCTTAAGAAAGAGCTTAAGGAGTACATTAACTCTTGCTTAGTGTGCTAAGGCATAAAGTTGCTTAAGCAACACTCTGCTAGCGTGTTAAACGCGCTCCTCTAACCTTAGAGACTATAGCAAGAAATTACAATAGATTTTGTTATAGGCCTACTGCCTACTAAGCGCTACAGCGTTGTGTACAACGCAATACTTGTTATAGTTAACAGGTACACAAAAATAGCCAAGTATATCCCTATACAAAAAACAGTTACTACCTTACAATTAGCAGATCTGTTTTTAGAACACGTTGTACAATTCTTTAGCTTGCCTAAAGGTATTGTATTAGACTAAGAAAGTGTCTTTACTTTGCAGTTCTAGGCAGACTTCTACTTTATAGCAAAGGTAAAGCGCTAGCTTAGCACTACCTTTTATCTGCAAACAAATAGCTAAACAGAGCGTTAAAATTAAACGCTAGAGTAATACTTAAGGGCTTTTGTAAGCAATTAACCTAATAATTAGGTATACCTTTTGTTACTAGCAGAGTTTGCATATAATAATGCTAGACAGGCTATATTAGGAGTATCTCTATTCTTTGCCTACTATAGGTTCTACCTGCGCCTTAACTGCAAGCCAACAGCGCCTACTAAAGTTTCTAGCATTAGAGAAAGGTTACAGAAGCTTATACAAACTTAGAACGCTTTAGCCAATTACTAGAGTAAAAGTTTGCAATACTAGAAATAATATTATAATAAGAAATACAGGCCCTAAGAGTTTAAACTAGAAGATATAGTTCTCTTATTAACAAAGCATCTGCGCCTGTGCAGCGCTAGCAAAAAGCTGTTACTGCGCTAGATAGGCCCCTTTCTAGTAGATAAGCAAATTAGCTTACAAGCTTTTAGAATCTTACTCCTATTACATATAAAGGTCTACTCTGTATTCTATACGTCCTTACTCTAGCTATTTATGCCAAGAGAGAGGAAAGAATTAACTCTACCTAGGCCTGTTAACCTAGACAATAGTAATAAGCTAGGGCAACGCTATAAGGTTAAAGCTGTCCTAGCAAAGCAGCGTAACAGACGTTTAGTAAATTACCTAGTTAAATAGAAAGGCTAGCTACTAAAATATAACAAGTAGGTTAATTAAAAAGATATAGACAAATTACTTATAGAAAAGTATAACTAGAAAGGAGATTAATTATTATTACAAATTAATATACAGAAAAAACAAAAGGAAAAACAAAGGAAAAAAAAAAGAAAAAAGAAAAAAAAAACTAGGCGCCTTAGCAGCGCAACGCTAGCGCCTAAGCAGCGCAACTAGGCATAAACGCTAGCTTACTCTAGGAAGTCCTTATTATCTAGGTCCTTAGAGATAGAGAACTTGTCTCTACTACCCTCCTTATCCTCCCTCTTAACCTCTTCTACACCTTTCTACCCCTCTACAGTAGCTTTACCTAGATTACCTACTAGCTTATAAGTTAATAGTGTAGTAGTAGCGCGTTAAGAGCGCTTTAGCTTGCCCTTAGTAGCAGAGCGCTTAAAAAGAGGCTGCCTAGTTAGCTAAGACTTAGCTAGGCGTTTCTTAGAGGCCTTAGCCTTAGCCTTAGCCTTAGCCTTAGCCTTGCCCTTAGCCTTACCTTTTTCTTTAGAGAGAGAGGGCGTAAAGGTAGGGCTCTAAGGAGAAGGAGTTTTATCTCTCTCCTCCTTCTGCTTCTTGCGCCCTCTAGAATTAGAGCCCTAGTTGCTAGCAGCTCTCTTTAAATTAAGGTTAAAGTTAGACTGCGCGTTAGCCTTACTAAGCAGCAGCAGATTAGCTTAGACAACGTTAAAACAATAGCGCAGCAACTACAAGAAACAAGAAAAAATAACTTACCTAGGCCTGCAAGAGATTAAGAATGCCCTCTACTATAGTAGAGAGGTAGTTAGTTACTTTAACCTATAAGATCTAAATCTTATTACCCTTAGGCTAATAGCAACCTCTAAACTTTACCTCTTTACAGAGGAAAAGCTCTACTAAGGTAGTTTACTAGCGCAACGCTGTCTCTTACGCGTTAACATCTAGGTCTACTCTAGCCTTATTAGTAGTAAAGCGCTACTGCTACTAGTATAGAGTATTTTAGCCTTTAACAAAACTTAGTAGTACTAGAGTGTAGGACTTCTTTTTATAGGCGCACCTATTGTACTATAGGCTGCTAGAGATGTAGTTACACGCTATGCTATTAATCTTTAGACCCTTAGTATAACGCAGGTAAACTAGCTTAGCTAGCTTAATATTAAGGACGCTACTATAGCAGGCAATAGGCGTAGCCTAAACGCTAGGTTAGCAACGTTGCAACACTAGCGTTACACTACTTACAAAAATAGTAGAAGTAGTAGGCAGCATAAGTGTAGTGCTTATAGTAATTAATATAAGAGCAACAGGGTTACAACAGCGTAGAGCTAGGAGATAGTATAGTAGTAATAGTAATGTAATTATTACTAAGGAAGCAGAAAGGATTAGGCACATAAAGTTCTGCTATAATTCTGCTATTACTATAGCTACTAGCTGCCTCTTAGATTTACCTAGAGTTTTAGCCTTAGCACAACAACAGCGCTTATAACAACAACGTTAGGCATGCGCTAACAAGACCTAACGTTATACAAATTACTAAGATAGTAATTCTAAAAGGAAAGAAATAATTGTAAAGATACTACAGCGTAGAGCTGTTAGTTGCGCAGTAATGCGCCTGCGCTATAATAACGCTACTCTAGCGTCCTTACGCGTAGAACGCGCACAGCTGCTCTAGCGTCTTAACAGCGCTACGCTAGCGCAGACCTAGTGCATTCTAGTTGTAAAGACACGCGTCTAGTTATATCTATAAAAGGGTAGTTCTACACTAAAGTAGCAGAATAAGAATTAACTTACTTCTACCTGTACTGCTATTGTTATCCTGTAACTTCGCTGCTATACAAACCTCTTACAGATACCTATAGAATTCTTGTAATCTAAAACATAGACTTCTATTATAGATAGCGTGTAATAGCAACTACTACCTAATATATTACAGCAGTAAAATTAACTAATACTTGTTTTAGTAGAAGAAACCTTCTAAGTACTAATAGTACAGTTACTCTAAAGATACCTGCGTAAATTACCTATATAATAAACAAAATATAGAAAGTTTTTCTAACGTATTAAAAGAAGAAAGTATATCTAATAGAATGCTTGTTAACAGTAGCTACATAAACTATATATAGCAGTTCTGCCTATAACTAGAGTGTAAGAAGTACTATAATAATAAAGAAGCTAATAGATATAAGAAGAATAAGTCTTTTTTAGAGTTAACTCTAGACTTTAGAAAGAGACCTAGAGCTGTAACGCAATTAACTTAGCTAAGCTTATAAAACTTATAGTAAGAGTTAATAGAACAAGAATAAAGGCGCTTTTAGATTTAGAATTATAAGTAAACTATATTTTAGGTAATGCCTTATTAAGAGCTAGGCTCTAACCTTGCTAGAAATAATAATTATATAAACTTTATATTGCAAATAGAAAGTAGATGCCTAATAAGTTACTTATTAGATATAAGACTACTATAGAACTTAACATCTAAGGAACTAAATAGGAAATATACCTAGACGTCTTTAGATTAGCTACCTATAACATTATATTAGGACTTCTATAGTTTAGAAAGAATAGCCTACAGATAGACTAAGAGAAGAGATCTATCTTTTTAGAGAATTATAATAATATAACAGATTCTAAGCCTACGCATTAGTAGCGTTTAATAGTAGATAAAAAGATAATTAATAATATTACTTTAACTAAGACGTAGTTAAAGATACAACTAGTTAACTTAAATAATTAAAGAAGAAATACTAATATATTATAAGTTTTAAAAAAACGTGTAACTTCTAATATACTTAAGGAATATAAAAAGTTTAAGAAACTATTTTTAGAAGAAACAGGTCTAGAAGCACTGCCTAAGCATTAGAAGTAAGACTATAAGATTGTCCTAAAAGAAGAGAAAAGGCTAACCTTTAGACTAATCTACAAATTATTAGAAAAAGAGCTAGAAGCACTCTAAGAGTATATCTAAGTAAACTTAAAGAAAGGTTTTATTTAAGTATTAGAATTACTAGCTAGATACCTAATTATATTTGTACTAAAGAAGAACAGTAAACTACAACTATATATTAACTTTTAGAAACTTAATAATATTATAGTTTAGAATTAATACTTACTACCTAATATTTTAGAACTATAGGATTAACTAGCCTATGCAAAGATCTTTACAACACTAGATCTAAGAGGCGCGTATAACCTTATACGCATAAAGAAAGGTAAAGAATAAAAGACAGCGTTTAGAACACGCTATAGCTACTATAAGTACCTAGTAATACTATTTAGTCTTACTAACGCCTTAGTAATGTGTTAAGCACTTATTAATAACGTACTTTAAAAATACTTTAATATATTTGTTATTACATACCTTAATAATATCTTTATTTATTTAGAAAATAAGAAGAAATATATAGGAAATATTTATACAATCCTAACGCTATTAGAAAAGTTTTTTCTAGTAGTAGACCTTAATAAATATAAATAGCACTAGGAAGAAGTAGAATTCTTAGAGTGTATAGTTAGGAAGAACAGAGTACAAATAAGCAAGGATAAGATTAAAGTTATTAGAAATTAGCTAACGCCTACTATAGTAAAGGATATCTAATCCTTTCTAGGCTTTACTAACTTTAATTAATAGTTTATTTAGAACTTCTTACTAATTACTACGCTACTTACTAAACTTATATAAAAAGATACACTTTAGAAATAAATAGAAGAACAAAGCTAGGTATTTAAGACGCTTAAAGACGCATATATAGCACTACTTATTCTTATTACATTTAGAAGCAGAGAACTGCTTAGATTTAAAACTAACGCATTAGATTTAGTAATTAGAATGTGTGCAAAATAAGAATAAGATAAGAAATAGTATCTAATAGCTTACTACTTATAAAAATTTATACTACTAGAAGAAAATTATAACATATATAACAAAGAACTACTTGTAATTGTAGTAGTACTTAAACATTAGAAAATCTACGCAGACGTTAGGAAAATATAACGTTAGCAATATCTGCAATATTAGCGACACTGTTAACACAACTGTACTGCTAGCTACTAGACAGTTTTTAACTGTGCTCTGCTATGCTAAGCAATAATAGTAATACCTAGTATACTATTATTAGTAGCCTAGCTTGTAGAACTCTTTTACAAAATAGTTTATAGTTCTTATATTTAATATAGCTTTGTACTATTTACACAACTATATTGCTAGTTAGCAGCCTGTTCTTAACTGTACCTAACTATAGTTTAAGTCTAAAGCAATCTATTTAATAGCGCTGTTACTTAGTTTAGGTTTTACTGCAAATCTACACTATTCTTGCACTTTAAATTAATTTTACGTTACGTCTACATATATACTTCTTTTGCAATACTTTTTATATTTTTATACTTCTAGGACTAGGCTATGTATCTACTTAAGCACTTTTTATTCTACAGCTTTGCATAGTAGTGTACTGTACTCTGTAGTTTTACTACTTAATTTACCTAATTTACACTAGCTCTTTAAGCTTTATATGAATTTTCTTGTTATAGTTCTACTTAATCTCTTCTTTTTTTATTGTTACTCTTTGTAGACTACTGCGTAACAATGTCTTTACGTTCTACTTCTTTAGAACTTTTATTTCTAGATTACTTTTTAAGTTATACAGAATAATACTCTTATATACGTCTACTAGCTAGCTTAGTTAATATACCCTAAATATAAATTAGTCTTAGGTGCCTTATTTGTCTAAAGGCTCTGCAATTATAACCTTATTTGCCTTAATTAGCATAATAGCTTCTGCAAACGCTATTAACGCTACTAAAATAAATGTTAAGTCTAAGTCTCTCTATTTTGCTAACACAGCGTCTATCCTAGACTTTAGCATTCCTCTTCTTAGTAGAAGAACTATATCTTTGCTAAATTTTTTTTAAAGCTCTATTTAGAGCACTAGTTACACACATAGTTTATATAAGCTAATAAGAATTTTAGCTTAAACGTTGCGTAGTACTGTTTAATTATCTGCTAGGCCTTTCTAATTAGAATTAAGTCTAGTTTTAATATAGGTCCTCTTAGCCTTTAGCTTAATTACTTTGTACTTTGCACTATATATAAGCAGTAAGTTAAGGTTATTAGCAAATATTTCTTTATCTAGCTGCTAGAAGTGCTATTAGATATGCGTTAATATAAACTACTTAGTTTTCTTACTTCTTTTGCTTTTAAATAGTGTAGCCTTAAGCTAGGCTAGTATTAAGAATATTATAATACTTTGTAACTTAGTGCAGTTAAATATATATATACTCTTAGCTTCTACGCTACTTAGCTTTTCTTATAGTAAGACTCTCTTGCATTTTATTATTGCGTTAGCTATACTTAATTAGAAGTTATTTGTTTAGCATAGCTAGTAGAACATTAGAAAGTTGCCCTTAATGCCTAAAATCTTCTAGCTCTATAGGTCTTGCGTAACTAGAGTTTAACGCAGCATAAACTTTACTGCAATCTTCTTTTCTAACGCTATAAGTGCTATGTACTCTAGAAAATTAAGTACGTTTTTAACTTTTTCTTGTGCCTTAAATAAGTAGGTATTCTAGCCTTTTGCTATTACTAGGCTTACTATTTTCCTTGTCTCTCTTATATCTATAACTTTCTTAATACTTGCGTACACAAAGTTAGTAGTAGTAAATAGTTTAGAACTATCTATGTTGTCTTTCTTGCCTGTAAGACAGTACTAGTTTAAGAAGTTCTTATTGTCTTATAGTCTACTAAGCGCTAGAGAGATAAAAATAAGTATCTTATAGAGACTTTTTTCTATTAGTGTACTAGAGAGAGCCTAGGCCTTCTACTAATAACTATAGTTCTTAATTTAAATAGTCTTGTATAAGTTACTTATAATAGTATTCCTAGATTTACAGTTATAAAACTTGTTAAAGATAATACGTCCTTATATTACTACGTAGCTAAGAATATTAAAGGCGTCTTTTACACTTACTTTACTACCTTTTAATAATATTTTACGTGTAGTTATAAGTCTTATAGTTTAGTATTTGTTAAGCACGCGTTTTACTAATATTATATAGCTGCATATAATTATAAATTAGCTAGCAGATAGTGCTAGATAGTGCACAGTTGCATTTAGGTAGACTTTTAGTATGTAGCATTCTTAAATATACTATAAAACTATCTCTATATACTTCTTACTGTTCTTTGTAAATTTACGCAGTAGAACATTTTAGTTAAACGCTGTAAGGTGCTGTTTAACTTATAGATTAATTCTTATCTCTATTTCTTTGTCTGCTATTAGTGCACCTATACCCTATAGAGGAGTGTTGTCTATAAAGTAGATATAAAGCGCAAGAGAGTCTTTTAGGTTGCACTATTTTAATTTGCAGAGGCCTATAGTAATAATTTTAGCCTTTTATGCAGCTAGTGCGCAGCTCTATCTGCTTACTATAGATAGTGCTAACTATAGCTCTTTTAGTATTAAAGAGTTTTTTTTATATATATATAGAAATGTCTGTTAGTCTATTATAGAGTACTATTCTTAACTGTTGTCTTTAGCCTTATATTAACTAGTTTTATTCTTTAATTAGTTCTCTTATACTTTTATCTAGTTCTTAAAGTGCGCATACTCTATAATTATTATAAGTATAGCTAATTTTGTTTTTTCTATACCTATTATGTTTCTAAATATACTACTATTATCTAAAGATAGTTCTTGTTTGTAAAGTATATAAGCTTCTATTAGTTAGTATACTATAAATAGAACTGTTAGTCTCTATAATAAATGTAGTATTATAGGCGCGTTATTCTTAAAGTCTTCTAGTAGAGATCTAAAGAAGTTAGCTGCTTTTTGCTATTTATCCTCTTAGTAGTATTCTATTACTACTCTAATTTAAGCTTATAGTTTATCTACTGTCTTGTCTTATATATTAGTTGCGTAGATTATAGTTATAGGCTCTCTATAGTGTATTTACCTTGCGTTTAGTAAAGCTTAGAGCTGCAGCCTTTCTTCTAACGCAAGTTATTTTACTAACTAAAGCTCTTTATTCTTGTCTTTGTTACCTTTATTAAATAGTTCTTGTTCTTCTTTACTGCTAGAGTAAGTATCTTCTCTTAGCAACCTCTATAATTTCTCTATAGTACTCTTGCGTTTCTAACTAAGTATAGTAATTAGCGTAAATATTGCGTTGTTTTGTGTTTGCGCAGTATCTTTATCTCTACTTCTCTTTACTTTCTTTATAGTGCTATTATTCTACTCCTCTAAGCGCTTAATTTTAGTAGTTAAAGTCTTAATACGTATGTCTAGGCTGTTATCTTTCTTCTTCTTACCTCTGCTCTATCTATTAAAGCGTTTGCTACTATTTGCTTTAGGTCCTATTAATAATTTGTAAGCTAGCTCTGCTAGCGCTCTTGTTATCTTTTGTTATTTATAGTTATTGTCTTTAGTGTTATTATTAAGCTCTAAGCAAGAGCACTTTTGCCTCTTATCTCTAGTAGCACTTACTAGGTTTATAATATTGCTGTTGCTGCCTAAAGTAAAGTGCACTATATTATGTAGTTAGCTATTATTATTTGTAGACTGTTCTAAGTTATATTACTACTAGGCCTAACTTTATCTTATACTAGGGTCTAGTATTTAATTGCAACGCCCTTAAGGCTTCTTATCTTAATATGTAAGTTAACAGTTATAGTAAGATTATTATTATTAGTAATTAAGCGCAGCGCTAACGCGTTAAATATCTTTAAAGTCTTAAATATATACTAGTCTATAAATTTTAGTTAAGATAAGTGTTTAATAAGAGCACTGTATTTAAGATGTTATAGCTTTATCTTAAAGTTACTGTCTTTAAGCTGCTGTTAACGTATAGCTATTATTAGCCTTAAAAGTAGAAAAGTTTAGGTAGTTTAATAATGTACGCTGTCTATAATATAGACATTAACGTTATTAAGTAATAGTTTAGTTATTATTTGTAGAAGCTAAGCGATACTATAGATTAAGTTATTGTAAGTGAAAAGGCTTCTATCTCCTGCTCTATACTATGTTAGAATAGATCAGATTAAATATACTAAGCCAAGAAACAGCTTAATAAGTAAGTCTAGTCCTAAATAGATTCTATCTTATTAGTAACATGCTTAGTTATTACACGTAACAATCCTGTAATCTGCTAATTTACATACTCTGTTACACACCCCCTAGATTAGGCAAACTTGTTAGCTTACCTAATCTGTTTAGCAAAGCAGAAGTAGTAATTAAGGCAAATAGTAGTGCTGCTCTGTATTACAGGCGCTGCGTTACTTAATTTATTAGCTCAAACGTTAGTTATTAGCGCGTAAATTCCTAACTATTTACTATATATGTAACTAAATCTAATATTAGTGTTATCTATCTAAAAATGTAGCCTACGTTATCTCCTTAGGCCTTGTGTGTAGGTTTTGTAAGCAGGTAGTCTATAGGATAAGTGCAAACAGACTGTTAGTAAGAGTTTACCTGTTAGCTAAGCTTTAATTTAGAGCGTTTGCTGTTACCTAGCCTATTAGGCAGGTAAGAGGCAGTCTATTTACGCGTGTTGTTATAGAGTAAGATTGCGCAACTAAGTAAAAGAGTAGTAAGCAAGCTTGTTGCCTAGTAGTTGCGTTGCTTAGGTATAAAAAGCCTGCCTACTCCTCTACTCTTACACTCTAGAGTATTAATTAACTTATTAATTAACTTATTAACTAGCTACCTATCTATTAATTCTCTTTATTATCTACTTTATTAACTGCTTTATCTATCTACTCTATTATAGTAAGTTTTTTCTACTCTTAATCTAGTTTGTTACTAACTCTAGTAGCCTCCTAAGAAGAATCTATCTATTATAATTAACAAGATAGCTTACGCGCGCGCCTACAAGAAGAACGCTGCTACCTCTACGCCTGCTAACAAGAGCAAAGACAACTAGGTCCTAGTAAATTCTTTACGCTAATCCTAGCGCAAGACTAAGCAACGCAATTCTACGCCTAAGAGCAGGGCAGTCTCTAGCAAAGAGACTATTAAAGTTAAGAAAGAGGAGCTTTGCTCTAGTTTGTGCTTACGCTGCGCCTCTTAGTTTACTAACAATTAAGGTAACAGCTATTACTACAGCAAAGCTAGATTAATAATAAGCAAGCGTTATACAGCTTACCTAAACTATTCTTACGTTAAGGTGTAAGTTGTTCTAATTGCTATTAGTAATATAATTACTAATTTAAGTAGCCTAGGCAATCTATGTAAGTAGACTATAAAGATTATTATTAGCGTGTTTAAGAGAACTATCGCAGTAAGTTTTAAAGCTTCTTTAATCTTAGAAATAGCTAACTTGTTTATAGGAGCTAGAGAAGGCTTGCGCGTAGCTTAACTAGCAGCTTAAGGCTGCAAAGGCCTTATAGCAGGCTTAGAGCGCTTTAGCTTCTACTAGTTTTAGAGTAAGCTTAAGCTATGTTAATCTAACTTTTAGCTTGCTAGGAAAGGAGCCTACGTGTCCTGCTTAAGGTTTTAGAGGATATAGGCAGCAGGGCTTTAGTAGAGCGTTAAGTAGCTTTGTAGCTTAGAGTCTATTTACGCTAGTCTAAGACTAGCTGTTATTTAGTTACTAGCGTTGCAGCTCTTTTCTATCTAACACTCTACTGCTTAAGGAGCAGCTTTAGGCTGCTTAGACTCTAATGCCTAAGCGTTAGGAGCTGGCGTAGGATTAGTTGTTATTTCTATTACCTAAGGCTATAAGAACAGTTAGAGATTTGCTGTCTCTAAGCTATAGATTAAGAGCTTTAGGTCTCTTAATTGCTAAGCGTTATGCTTAGGCTTACAAGATAATTAATAAGGTCTTTAACTTTATAGAGGTAAGTTTCTAGATAGTTTTACTTATAATTTAGCGTTAGTAATCTTAGTTTTTATGTGTTTGCTCTGCTTAGATCCTATAGTAATCTTAAGCTTTAAGAGTAAGCAAATTAATTAGTAGATAGAAAAGTTAAATTAATCTTTGTGTTTTCCAAATTATTGCTTTGTAAGTAACTTGCTTATATCCTTAAAGTTAAGAAGCTGCTTAAACTTAAGAAATTGTTAATAGGTAAAGTTCTTAGTAAGACTATTAGCTAGCATTAATCTAGATTCTAGATAGAATACTTAGAATAATCCTCTTAAGTGCTCTTGCCTAAGCTACATGTTCTAAATGTTAACATGCCTAAGCTTAGTAGATATCCGCTTATTTTTCCCTATAACTAATTAGATAGTTTGCTAATTATTACACTAAATATTCTAAAGATCTTCTAGATTAAGCGTAAGCTCCTTAAAGAACTAGTTAAGCGCTATAGATTCTTTTGCAGCGTATTCTAGAGCAAGCAGCTTAGCTTTAGTTATTAAGGTAGTAACTAATCCTTGCCTTACAGCTTTCTAAGAGATTGCTCCTCTAAACAGGATAGCTATATAACTATGTAAGGAGCGCCTAGTTACTTTATTATTAGCAAAGATTGCGTCTCTACAAATAGTTAGTTCTAGACTATTAAAATTACTATACTTAATTAAATTAAACCTTGTTTAATACAGGTATATAATTACTTGTTCTATAGCTTTAAGATACTTGTCTAAAGGATTAGTTAAGAAATAGGAAAGCTTTAAGACTACGTAGGCTATATCCAGCTAGATTATAATTGCTGTGTAGAAGACTAATCTAACTCTTTCTTAATAGGCCTTGATTTCTTGCTTACTAGCTTCTCTAGTGTTCTTATAGAGCTCCTTAGATAGCAATAGTGTTAGAGAGAATAATCAATTGTATAGTCTAAATTTCTTAGTAATCTTATTAATATAGGCGTTATAGACTAGAGTAATTAATTAGTCTAATCTGTTTTAGATAACTCTAATCCTAAGGAACTATTTAACTGGTCCTTGATCCTAGATTTTATATTTGCTAATAATCTTAGACTATAGAACCTTAGCTTAGAGCTTATAATTCTTGTAGTAAATAAGTAGGATATTATTAACGTAGAATAGAATAAAGATTATTTAGTCCTAAGTAAAGAAAAGGCAGGGTTCTTCTTTAGATGCAAGTAGTCCTATCTCGCGCAGTAATCTTAAGAATTCCTTATACTAAAGTAATAGAGATTCTCTAAGCCTGTAGAGCGCTTGGTTAAGCCTTACACAAAACCTAGCTTTCTTAAATCTATCTAGTAGATTATAGATTACTAGATTGTTAGCTGTAATTAAGGCGTTAAGGAACGCTCTAACTATGTTGTATTGTATAATTTCTAGATCAAACTAGGCTGCAATAGCTATAGCAATCCTAAAAGACTTAGCTACTAGTGTAGTAGCGTACGTGGTAAGTAGAGAGTCCTTCTCCTAGAAATCTCCTTTTACTACAAGCCTAGCCTTACACTTTAGAAAGTAACTGTCTTAATTAAACTTATATACTTAGACCTATTTTAATAAGATTAGTTAATCCTTAGACTTGTGCTTTAGAATCTCTTTTTAGGTACCTTTCTTATGTAGCTAATTAATTTCCTTAAGAGAAGCATCTAACAACAGGCTTTTTATTAGATGTTAAAGCATCTACTTCTATGTGTTAAGCAGCTTAGGCATGTTATCTCTATTAGCACGCTTCTTAACTGTTTAGTAATTCTAATTACTTAGCATTGCTGTTATAATTATAGCGTTTAGTGTTTTGTAACTAGAGCGCTTGTTCTAGGCTTCTATAAGGCCTAGAAGGAAAGTGTTCTTAAAATTGTGTTTCTAGTAATCTATAAATAAATCTACAATTAATATATTTATACTCTTACCCTCTATCTAATTGTTGTAATCCTTCTTACAGTAAAGTAGCATATATTAACTTAGTAGTTTGTTAATCTTAGAAGCTACTCCTTGCAGTTAACAACTTAATTGTGTAAGAGGATTTACTAATCCTGCTTTGTCTAGAGCTCTAGAGTTACTGCTCTTAGGTTAAGTAGCAAGAGAGGAAAAGGCTAACTACTTATTCTGTTAGGAACCTATCTAATCCCTAGATACTAATAGGCTAGCTCTTTTAGAACCTAGCAATAGTCCTTAGCTGTCAGATCTTACGCGCTTAATAAGCTTAATACTAAATAATCTATTTAGTTCTAGAGTTGCTTCTAGCGTAACGAGCCTAGTATATTTACTTTAGTCTAAGAAGATTCTTAAATGCTTGCTAGCCCTGCTAGCACTCCTCTTAGTTTTTGCTTCCTTTCTTTTATAATTATAAGATTAGCTAGTCTCTGTAATCCTTAGGATTAGATGCTTACTCCTAAGCTGCTGCTTAGTAACTTTAGTAATTTTCTAGCTTAGTTAATCCTGTAGAACAGGCAGGTTAATATCCTGCCTAAAATTATCTAGTTTACTAACGTATAAAATATCTACAATCTTAATGTAACAAGTACATGCAAACACATGTTACATCTAATACCTTATAAAGGCTTAGTAGCAGATTATGTAAGAAGCTAGCAGATTAGGACCAAAAGCGCTCTAACAGCGCTCTAACTTAGCTGCTACGCCTACTATAAATATAAGCCTATAGCATAGATAGAGAACAAGTTTCTCTTGTCCTTCTATACAAGACCTATAGGTGTATAGCCAATCTAGAATCTCTAATACAACACGCACTCCTATATGCCTCTGATACGTATCTAATTTGATCCTAATAGCTATACCTACCTGCGTTGTTACATTACAAGAGAAACTTTGTCCTACTAGTAATAGCATTTATATAATATTGTAATTTACTTTTAAAAAGATTGCGTTAAAATGTCTAGAACCTTATCTAAATTAGATTTGTTTGCAACCTTAAATCTATTAAACACAGTTGAGATTCCTTAGATCTCTTAACAGCTAAAGCCTTTAGGTTTAGATCTTCCTATTAACACAACAGTTAGGATTACTTTAGAAAAGTTGCGTTTAGCGCCACGATAGAAACTTAGAGACTATTAATAACCTAGGAGTATTAGAGGCAACGCTGATAACTCCCCCTAAAGAACTAACCCTAGAAGCTTTCCCCTAAGACAACTCTATATTAACTATAACAACCTAGCAACAGAGTGCTAAAGCAAAAAAGACAGATACTAAGGAACCCCCTTAGCCTAGAGCTGCACCAAATCTAACCCCTGCCTAAATAGAGGTTAATTAATTACAACAAGATTTAAAACAGGCTTTAGCAGAAATTAATTCTCTTAAGAAAGGACTAACTCTATTAATAAAACTAGACAAGCCTCTACCTACTACTAAATTACCCTAGAACAATTCTGTACTCTGCTGTTTATCTAATAGCTCTACATCTAAGTACTTATATTACTATAAAGGCTCTTGCCAACTTTAACAATCTGAGAAAACGCCTAATATAGATAATCTTAGTAATAGAAAAGATCCTACCTTCTGCTAATAGCAGGCCTCTATCTAAGATTAACTTAAGATTAACTTAGATTACTATTAGACTAAAAGACAACATATAGCCTTAGTATAGGGCTATACTACAGAATTAGCTAAAGGCTATCTTAAGCTACAATATTTATTAGATACTAATTAAGAGTAATTCTAGAACGCTGAGCAAATAATTAAGCTACTTAAGTCTTACTTTATTACAGGTAACAAGGTAGCTGAAAGCTAAGCAGCTTTTAATTAAATACAGATAACTAAGAAGGAAACGTTCCCCTTGTTTAAAGCTAGGTTTCTAAGTTCTGCAGTCAAGGGATAAGTACCCCCTTTAAAGTAGTTTTACTACTTATAGACTAAGATTACGCTAGGGTTGTAAGCCCCTAACCTAGGATTTAGGCACTAATAGAAGAACTTATTTAATTAGATAGTAGAACACCTTACTGCATACAATATAAAGTAGAAGAACAACCCTATACTAAGTATAACACTAGCTGCTGCTAGGTTGCTAATTAGGTTAGCCCTATAACAGAATTTAGAGCTAAATTAGACTACTACTACTAGCGCTCTAACAAATTTTGCGCTAGTCTATTAATCTACAACAGTGCGTCTTCCTACAAAGACCTCTAAGCTAGAATAATAGAAGACTCCTAGTAGTTATTACAATTGCAGTAAGCTAAAATACTACTCTAGTAACTGTACAAAGCCTTGTATGCGTTAGATTAAAGCTATAGAAGTAGATAAGTATAAAGATGCTTAAGAGCAACCTAATTAGGAGGTGTATTATACAGGAAATAGAAGCGCTTAAGAAGATACCTCTTCTTAGGCCTAAGCTGTTATAATCTATCTTACCTTAACTTTTCTTATTTGTTTTATAGTCCTTATTTCCTTATATTTACGCTTCTTTATAACTAAGGCATTAGCTTACGCCTTAATACTCTTATTAACACTAGTACTTAAGGTTTTCTATTTTTAAATTTACAAATTGTCTTATCTATTTCTAAAGCCTTGCAGCAACCTATCTAGAAGCTCCTCTTTTAGGTTTAGGTACGCAGCTTTAAGGATTAGATTACTTCTTTAGTTACTTAATATATTTAACTACACTTAAATATTAATAGCCAAAAGATTTTAAACTATCTATTCTTTATTCTTAATCTTAAGTCTTAGGATTCTATACTTAGCCTCTAATAGTTAAGACAATTTAAGATTTAATTAGACACAAATAAGTTACAGTTTATTTGGCTATCTAAGTACCCCTATTTATACAATCCTTTACCCCCTATTCTTACTGTTCTATATTAAGCTATAGTGCTAGCTACTATCTATCTTAATGTGCAACAACGCAACACCCTATAGGAGAAAAAAGACTATTATATCTAAAACAGTTCTTACTATTCCTCTTCTTCTATTTATTGTATTAAGGAATGCTTAAAGCTTCTATTAGCCTAAAAAATCTTAGAGATCCCTTATACCCTAACTAAGCAAAACTGCTTAGAGTCTAAACCTTCTCTAACCACCCGCATTACTCTTATTTCTGCTAATGCATTTTACTTTATTATAAAGAAGCCCTAGAACAAGTTCTTTACAACAAGCCTCTATAAGATTAACAGGATCCTTACCTCTAAGGACAACGCAGACAATTAAAGCTAATTAGATAAGAGATTACCTGCCTGTTACTCTTAGTATTAGGATGTATTTAGCAAGTTAGCAGCTAATTAATTACCTCCTTATTATCTGTACAATTACAAGATTGTCCTTAAAGAACTATTACTAAATGCGTTTAGTCTCTTGTACAAGTAAAACTAAGAGGAGCTTAAAGCTACTAAGGCCTACGTCTAAGAACACCTTTAGAAGGGTTTTATTAAGGCTAGCCAAAGTCCTTTTGCTTTACCTATCCTTTGTGTACGCAAACTAAATAGAGATATACGCATCTATGTAGACTACTAGAAGATTAACGCCCTTACGCGCAAGAACGTCTATCTAATCTCTTGCATTAATAAGCTGCTATTACGCCCTTCTAAGGCTAAGATCTTTACTAAGTTTAACATTTAGGCTGCTTTTAACAAAATTTGTATAGATCTTAACTCCAAAGAGTATACTACCTTTTGGACCTGTTACACTATATATAAGTATAAGGTTCTCCCTTTTGGCTTATGTAATAGGCTAGCTACGTATTAACGCTATATAAATAATATACTAATTAATTATCTTAATAATTTCTGCATTGCGTATCTTAATAACATTCTAATCTACTCTAAGAATATAAACTTACATTAGAAACACGTTCAAAAGGTCCTAGAGCGCCTACGTACTATAGGACTCTAAGTAGATATTTAGAAGAGTAAATTCTATGTAACCTGTACAAAGTATCTAGGTTACGTTTTAACAAACTAGGGCACTAAAGTTAACCCTAACAAGGTAGAAGCACTCTAAAACTAGGCTAAACCTACTACAGTTACTAGCGTTAAGTTATTTCTTAGTTTTGCTAGTTTCTATTAACAATTTATTAAGGATTTCTTTTGTGTAGCTAAACTAATTATAAAGCTTTAAAGTCCTGCTACACTGTTTGATTAGACTACAGACTACTAATAGGCTTTTGATTAGATTAAAGCCTTACTCCTAGCTATTCCTACGCTATCTTATTTCTATTCTAAGTATAACACAAAGTTAGAAACTAACGCGTTAGATAGAGTAATAGCAGGAGTACTCTCTTAGAAGTATTCTAACAACAAGTAGTATCCTGTAGCCTTCTATAGTTACGCCCTATCTAGGGCTAAGCTTAATTAGGAAATATATAATAAAGAACTTTTTGCTATTCTAAAAGTGTTTAAGAAGTAGAGAGCTAAACTTACTTCTATATAGAGTTAAATCTAGGTGTATTTAGATTACTACTTCTTAGAATACTTTATAACTACTAAGGTTCTTAATGTACGTTAAGCACAATAGGCAGAGATTATTACCTCTTTTAATTTCTGCATTAAGTACACGCCTAGTAAGCTTAACAAGTAAGCTAATATCCTAAGCCAAAGGGAACAGGACGTTAGTAAGGTTAAGGCTGCCTAACAAGACAACAGATCCTGTGTACTTCTAGGACCTAAACGCCTAAGCCCCCTAGTTAACTCTAAACTAGCTTAGAACTACGTCTGTAACTAGCCAGAGATTAATATTTTAGCTATTTTAGTCCAATCTATTAGTGCCCCCCTAAATCTTAACTTATTAGAACTAATTAAAGCCTTGCTAGCAGAGAATCGCCGCTTCTTTAAAGAAGAACGCCTTACGCTACTATAGCTGTATTATATCTAAGAAGGACTACTGCTGTATTACTTACGCCTATATGTACCTAAAAACTCCCCTTTATGCACTTAACTAATTAGAGAGGCTTATAATTAAGTATCTACTACTTACCCAAGTGCTACAAAGACGTATTAGCTTCTAGCTTAGCAATATTATTAGAGGGGTATAGAGGCTACATGCAAACGCTATATACAAAACTGCGTTTCTTGTTAAAGATCCTATCTAAGACAGCTCTAAGCCTAAGGTTTCCTCTATCTATTACAAATTTCTAATAGGCCTATGCAGTATTTGTATATAGATTTTAAGACATTCTTAATAGATTATTATAGCTATAATTAAATTATAGTTGTTATTAATTGCCTATCTAAGCAAGCTGTTTCTATTCCTTGCTACAAAACAATTAACGCTTAAGAAATAGCTTACTTGTTTATCTAATAGGTATACTAATTTAGCTATACGCCTAAAAGTATAGTGTCTAACTACAGACCCTAGTTTGTGTCTTAATTCTAGTCTAAGTTCTGCAAGATCCTAGGCGTGTAACTTAAGCTTTCTACAGCCTACTATAAACAAACTAATAAACAAACTAAGATTCTAAACAAGTATATTAATTAACAATTAAGGCCTTTTGTATCTTATTACTAGGACAACTAGAGTAACCTCTTGCTAATAATTAATTAAGCCTAAGCTACGCTACTACACTCTACAATTAGTATAGCGCTGTACTAGCTTCTGTTCAGATCTAAACTACAACAGAGCTAGGATTAGGCATTATTCTCTTTAAAATACAAAGATGTAAACGTTAAGGATACCTTAAGCTTAGCTACCTGTATGCATAAAGCCTAGCGTACAGCCAAAGACAATATAAAGAAAGTGTAGAAACAGATAGCTGCTAAGGTAAACAAATATTATTAACCTGTTAATTAGGTAGTAGGTAATAAGGTTTACCTCTTAACCTAAAACCTATCTGTTACCTACCTAAGTTGTAAACTTGCTAAATTGTAGGAAGGCCCCTTTAAAGTTCTAGAATAAGTTAGCTATTTATTTTAACTAAAGCTACCTAAAGGTTCTAAGATCTATAACGTGTTTGCTCTAGACGTCCTCTGCAAGGACTCTAACAACCCCCTGCCTAGTTAGCTAAGCTTAAACCTATCTAGCATTCTAATTTAAGGCGTTAAAGAATAAGAAGTTAAAGAGATCTTAGCTAGCAAGCTATACTACTCTATCTTAAAGTATTGCGTAAAATAGGTAGGCTATAACTTTAACCCTACCTAGTACAACGCCTTAAACTTTATAAGCGCCCTATATATGTTGCAAGCGTTCTATAAACGCTATCTAAAATAGCTAAGACCTCTACAAGCGTTAGCTAAGTAGATTACAGCATAGAAAAAAAAAGTTAAAGATCTTACAGCATTATAAGACAATTATATTAGGGAAATTAAACTTAATATTGCAACTACTACACTAGTAAGTAACAGCTATTAACAATAGGAGTCTTACTCTTCTATTAGATCTAACAGTAGACTATTACTGCTACTAGTAGAACGTTCTTAACTGTCTAAATCTCTAGGTACAGACACTAACGTACTACCTAGTTGTCCTCTATTCTAGCCCTACCTGCTGCAAGTACTTGCCTCTTGCTCTGCTGCTGCCTAAAACGTTACTGCCTGCGCCTTCTTCTGCTCTGCTAACTAATTGGCCCTTAATGCTATTATAACATCTACTAGCTAAGCAACTACACTAGTTAACCTAGCTGTACTCCTTCTAAGCGACCTAACCTCCTTAGCTATTACCTTAACCTCTTTGGCTAGCTCCTCCCTCTAGTAATAAGCACTAACTAATAAGTTAGCGTTGTTTATATTAGCTACCTATGCAGTGCTTACTTGCATAACAGTAGCTAACTAAAACGCTGCCTCCTTAACAGCAGCCTCCTACTCTAACACTACCTTATTAGACTTGTCTCTACCTAGAGTAGCAAACCTATAGTTAAGAGCCTTAAAAAGGCTATTATACTTTTAGCCCGCATATAAGAGAACTAGGTAACACTTCTTATTTAAGAGTGTGCAATAAGCACACTTCTTAGACACGTCTAAATAGAATCTAAACTTAATATTAAAATAGCTGCGGGCAAAAGCCCTTGCAGCCTGTAGGCAAACAACCTAATAGGCTAGAGGATGAGCCTTAGGAGAGACAGGAATAGGCATTGTGTGTATCTGCAGAAACAATTAGCTAACAATTAAATTAGAAGAGCAGTTAGATAGCTATAGGTATATAAACGTGTAGAGAGAGAGTATAGAGAAGTAGTATACTAGAAGGCTAGCCTTGTATATATGCTTAAAAAGCTTAAGGTAAAGTTAGGAACTTTAAACGCGCTAGCGCGCAGATCAAAACAATAACAAATAGCTATATTATATTATCCCAAAATAAACTTAAGGTAAATGTAAGTTTACAACAATTTGGAGAGGTATCTAAAACAACACTAATACAGACCTAATTAATAGGGACTATTAATTTTAAGAAGAAGAGTAATATAACAAGCATATGCAAACACATGTTACATCTAATACCTTATAAAGGCTTAGTAACAGATTATGTAGGAAGCTAGCAGATTAGAACTAAAAGCGCTCTAACAGCGCTCTAACTCAGCTGCTACGCCCACTATAAATATAAGCCTATAGCATAGATAGAGAACAAGTTTCTCTTGTCCTTCTATACAAGACCTATAGGTGTATAGCTAATCTAGAATCTCTAATACAACACGCACTCCTATATGCCTCTAATACGTATCCAATTTAATCCTAATAGCTGTACCTACCTGCGTTGTTACACTTAAGCGCCTACTTCTTAGGCATCTTATCTTCTTAGTTGCTAGGGTAGAATATAGATTTATTAAAGGTAACGTCCTTTAATGCAATTACTTAATTAATTAATAGGACCTATATATAATAGATATTAGAGGCTTAATAGCCTACTAGATATCTAATATAGCTATAAGAGCTAACTTTAAACTCTTGCTTGTTCCTACCTGCTGCTTAGTCGCAATCAAGGGGATACGCTCTGCAGCTATAGGCATAAATACTACTCTAATTTAGGCGTAGATTAGCAGTCCTGTGCCTAGTAATTACTAGCTTGTACTATTAAAAATATTGCCTAAACTAAGCGTGCAGGACCTTATTTAGGGATTAAAAACTATAGATTTGCAATAGGCTTATACTGTGTAGGTAGGCAGCTGCATCTATAATATATAGCTAGAGCTTAGTTAGAAGATTTGTACTTATGCGCATCTTAATTAATTTTATAATTAGCTCTTAACCTACCCGCTTAGCTAATCTATTTAGCTAATGCGTGTATAGTAGCGGGCGTAGTATTTTAATCCCCTCTTAATCTACCTACTCCTTATACTGTAAACGCCCTCTCTAAGGCAGAGT
Source organism: Ampelomyces quisqualis (assembly GCA_018398575.1). Taxonomy (NCBI): domain Eukaryota; kingdom Fungi; phylum Ascomycota; class Dothideomycetes; order Pleosporales; family Phaeosphaeriaceae; genus Ampelomyces; species Ampelomyces quisqualis. Next base: position 3,064,836 of record JAGTXZ010000005.1, read on the forward strand.
TGCAGTATTATTATCCTAATAGATTTCTACAATCTTCAGATTGAATTTGTTTCTAACCTAGGCTGTAAATTAGCAAATTACTCTTATAATCTTAATTAACGTCTTGTTATAAAGGTTATAGTTAAAAAGCTTGCCTAAGTAGTCCTCTTTAATAATTAAGAACTATTCTTTATAAAGCATTCTAGTTAGTATGTTAAATAGATCCTAAGAGACTTAATAGAATAGTTGTAGTAATCTTTCTCTTAGACGCTGTAAGACTACTTAAGCTGTATAGGTAACTAAGCAGTCTTAACAATTAATTCTTTTGGTCCTATTTAACTTAACGTTTTAGGCTAACTAGGCAAGAGACTAGAGTGCTTGCTAGCCTAGGTAGCCTAATCTTTTGTGCTATAGATCCTTGTTATTATCTCTTAAGTAATTAATGTCAGATTAATGTAAGGTATGCAGGATTAGTAGTTGTAGAACGTAGCGTGTAACCTAGTTGTATTTAATAAACAAGAGGTTGTAAGCCTTATAGAGCTTATGTACAATAACGTTCTGCTTGTATAATCTAAACTAAAGAGTGCTATCTAATTTACTATGCTATATACCTACCTGCTTAAGCAGTGCTACAGATACAATGTTTACATAAAAGCTATTAACAACTTTAACCTTTTTAAGCTTTAGGTCTCTTGTATATAAGCCTTCTAGACTGTATAGAACATTCTTAATTACTTAATTACTATACCTAGTTACAGAAAGTAACTGTATTCTAGCCTTAACCCCTTCTTTAGAGTAGGTAAGACTATACGTTCCTAAAACAAGGAGCAACTAATTATTAACAAGGTGCACTACACTAGCCCTATTATAAACAGTACTTCTTAAAAGTAGATAGGTTATAAACGTAGTTATGTACACTCTAAAGTCTAGATTAGTAATATTAGGTTCCTAATTAAGAGTAGTTAGGTTAATTAATGTTACTACAACATCTCCTAAGTATGTTACTGCTTTAGTCCTAAAAGTTAACTAGTTAGCTGCAATAGGTAGCGTCTAACCAGCCTTCTTAATCTTGTTATTAAGTAAGGCCTACTTAGAGGTATTAAGCTGCTTAAGGACCTTCTTTTAGTTAAAATTAGAGATCTTAATTAGTACTTTTCCTAGTAGGGCTAATCTAGTAATTGCAGTCTTTAGTTAAAGACAATCTATTAGGTCCTATTTATGCTTCTTATTGTTCTTGCAAGAGTAAGATTTTAGCTTAGAATTATCTTTGCCTTTGTTCCTTAGATTAGAGTTTTTTAAGTTTTTAATGTTCCTAAGAGTAGCAAAGGCTAAATAGGATTTTCCTTTAGTAACTAAGACTACTTGCTTCTAAAGTATTAGAGTAAAGATCTTAGCTAGATTATATATAGTTATAACAGGCTAACTAAGGGCTGCGTCTTTAATAATATCCTAACGCATTAATTAAGCCTAATCTAGGGCAATCTTAACAGATAGAGCGTTAAGGAAGTTAGTAAGAGCAAGCTGTCCCTCTACTTCTATAACTTAGAACGCTTAAGCCTTGCTGTAGATTACTTGCTATTTATTAAACTATTTATCTAGAGTAATCCTACTGTGCCTAGCCTTTTCTAGATAAGCTTAATACTGCTGCCTAACTAGGTGCATAGTATTATTGTCTGTTAGGGCTAGGTTATACTTAAGAATCCTAATTAAGGCTTAGGGTGTTGTTTCTAAAGAGTTAAGCATCTTAATTACTGCAGGTGCTATAAGATCCTTAGCTACAGTTTAACTAATCTATTCTTAGACGTTGCTAAGTTTAGCTGCTTGCCTAGTCTATTTTAACGTATTAACTTTGTATTAGTAAACGTCCTTTTTGTAACTGCTAGAGGCAAGTTTATAGGTAACTAGCTTTAGATTATATTAATTAAAAGCTTTATCGCAGATCTGCGTATCTAGATTAGTAGCTCTAGGCAGTAAAGCTAAGACTAGTTAACTTAGAGCGGCTAGAAGCTCTAGATATTTAGGTTCCTGGTTGTTAATTAGGAGCACTGTGTCGCCGTCTAGGTTAATCTAATCCTAGACTTCTTTTTTGCAAGCATAAAGCTAGAGTTAGGCAAACCAGTACAGCTAGTCTAACTAGCTAGTTAAGAGAACGTCTAGGCTAATCTTGTTATTAGAATAGGAGTCTATAATTAATAACTAGCTAATTAAGTAGAGAGTATTTGTAAAGAGTTTTAAGGAGTATTAGAGTAATTGTTAATCTAGGTAGTACCTTAGCAATACAAGGTGCGCAAGAGGAATTAACACTATAGTCTTATAACGCTAGGCTTATAACTGTAGAAGCTAAGCAATACTATAGATTAAGTTGTTATAAGTAAAAAGGCTTCTATCTCCTGCTTTATACTATGTTAGAATAGATTAGATTAAATACACTAAGCCAAGAAACAGCTTAATAAGTTAGTCTAGTCCTAAATAGATTCTATCTTATTAGTAACATGCTTGGTTATCATACGTAACAATCCTGTAATCCGCTAATTTACATACTCTGTTACATTATTGTAGTAAGGCCTATTAGCTAGGTTACTAAAGTAGTAGAAGAGCTTAAGACTACTAATACTAACTATGTGCGTTCTAGTTCTAAGTTTGCAAGCGTTAGCAATCTTTCTGTGTATTTAGCTTTAACTTTATTACTATAGTCTTAAATTTCTAAGATTATCTTCTTTTATATAGCGCTAGCTATTGCCTTATAGAATTTCTTTAGTATACTATTATGTATTAGTCTAGGGTATATAGTATACTTAAGCTATTTATCTATTGTTAGGCTGCGCATTGTCTTTAGGTAGTTAGCCTATACGTTTACCTGTTTAATCTTGTTATATATATCTTCTAGTTAGATAAAATCTGTTATTTCTTTAACCTATATGCGCTAGTCTGCTATATTAATATTATAGCCTATTCTTATAATTACCTGTAATACGTTGTTAGTAGTTGTTATCTTTGCATTACTTATGTATTATTTATTTAATTAAGGTAGCTACTACTTATACTTATTATTGCATTCTTATAACACGTGTATTGTATAATATGTTACGCGTAATAGTTAAGAATAGTATAGGCAGGTGCAAGAATAGTAGAATAGGTACAGCTTTATTAGTATATGTAGGTGTACTTATATTATATACTTACTTGTAACAGTGTTATAATATATAGTATAGTATAGTAAACGTAATGTAGAAAATTACGTATATTTACGTTGCAGCACTATTATTATTATTGTATAGTTATAGTGCGTTTGTTATAGCAACGCAGTATTATATAGTTATAGTAGTAGGTTAAATTATAAGTGCAAGTAAAAGTAAGTAGAGTTTTATCCTAGTATTATATAGCTTTTTACCTAGTGCTAACGCGTTATGTTATATCTTTAAGGTAAGTAAAAGTATATTTTAGAGAAAGCACTTCTTACTATATGTTATTCTTAGTGCAGTACTATATAGTACTATAGGACACTATATAGCACTAAGTAAAATTCTTACTTTCTAGGTTTTTATATTATAGTATAAGTAACTTACCTCTTGTATATTATATTAGTAGCACTCTCTTTAGTCTAGCAGGCAAACTTAGCTAAACCTACTAGTACTATTGTAGTAGACAGGTCTACTATATAGTACTATAGGACACTATATAGCACTAAGTAAAATTCTTACCTCTTATGTTTTTATATTATAATATAAGTAACTTACCTCTTGTATATTATGTTAGTAGCACTCTCTTTAGTTTAGCAGGCAAACTTAGCTAAACTTACTAGTGCTATTATAGTAGACAGGTTACGTAATAAGGCTTTGTTAGAATATTTAAGTTATATACTATAACAGGCTGCTGCCTAGTTAGTTCTTAGTTACAGAAAAACCTTAGCTCTCTAAACTAGAACACTAAAAACGCTCTAGACTAGAACACTAAAATTGTTCTGAACCAGAACACTAAAATCCTCTAGACTATAAAAAACCCTTTAGGTAGCAATTAGAATAGGACACAAATTCACGTCTTTATTTCCTAGCATCTACTCTTAGAGTCTACCCCTTACAATTAAATTTATTAAACCTAACTAGGCTAAAGGGCTATTAGTAACCTCTAGCATAGAACAAGTAACTGTTTCTATAACAGTATAGGATATAATAGTATAAGCTATCTGTATAAGACGCAACAGCGTCCCTAAGTTAGTTATTAAGGACAAGTTTAATTAGATAATTATTAACAACTTCTTAGACCTAGAAGAATAACAGATTAAGAAATAATTACTGTTAAACAGCCTTAAGAGAACGCCTACCTAGCAGGAAGTATATAACTCTCTAGCAGCTAGACCCTCTAACAATAGGAAAAGAAAGTCCTCTATAAGCGTAGATCTAGACTTAGTATTGCTAGTAAGAAATCTGCAGGAACAAGTTGCAAGGCTTACAGCCTAATTAACTCTAGAAACCTCTAGCTTTATACAGACCCCCTTAGAAAGCTTTCTCTTACCCTAGAAGACTTACAAAGTCTCTAACCTAGAAGTGTACAAAGAAGATTAAAAAGATTACTACATCTTTAAGGCCTAAATAAAGTACAAACTAGAATACAACAGCGTAAAACTAGGCTCTTAAGTAGGCTATATCTTTAACTGCCTTAAGAGGTTAGCAGCTAGTGTAGCTCTATCTTAGGTAACTTAGAACCTCTAGGGCTCTACAGAAGAACTTTAGGACTTCCTAGACAGCTAATTTGGCAACAAGCTACACAACAAAAGATTACAAAGGAAACTCTAAACAATCTAACAAAATAAGTCTTTTTTCTAGAGCTTTAATACAGAGTTTATAAGGCTAGCCTATAATACAGGCAAAGAAGACAACAAAGTAAACCTAAAAATAAGGTACTTAAGCGCTATGTAGCTAGACTTACAAGATAGGATAATCTCTATAGAGACTAAACCTAAATAGGAAATCTACAACCTTATAGATAGGGTAGCAATTATTAAGGAAAACTTATACAGAGTAAAACTTAGTAGCAAGCACACTAAAAGATAGAACGTTAGAAAACCTATAGATTAGAAACTTACAAGAGAATATTCTAAGAGGACTAAGAGAAAATCCTTTAAAAGAAAGAAAGCTAAGTAGGCTACTATAGAAGAGTAGTTCTACTAGAGACAAAACAACTTATACCTCTACTGCAGCAAGTTAAAACACTACGCTAGTAAATACAAATTATCTCTACCTTTAAAACCTACTAAGGCTGCAGCAGCTAAGGTATAGGGCAAGAAAGAAGAGAACGCGTTAAAAGATACCCTAAGCTTAGAAAATAAGTAACTCCTGTCTAAAGGCGCAGACAGAAGTATAGTAATACAACACTAAAAGAGGATAAGAGATTTTAACAATTCTAGAGAAAATAGCTAGATAGAGAACCTATTACTATACATACTATTGTTAATAAAACAACAGTTACTTCTACAATAATTAACACTAGGTGTCTTACCTACGCTATAACCTTAACTAAGTTTATCTATAAGAATAAGTTAGAGCGTAAGTTAATAGCCTTAAGAGAAATTATTAGAATTACTAGAGCCTAGTCTTAGATAAAGACAGCTGTTTAGATAAGGATTAACATTAATAGGCACAAGAAGACACTGTAGGCCTATAAACTAGATAGAGACAAGGAATATAACCTAGTTCTAGGTTAACTATAGATAAACTAGTATAATATTACTGTTGCACTAGCAAAGAAATTAATATACATCTACTTTACCTAGACGTAAGTTAGAAGCTAGGAGGAAAGAAAACTTCTTTTACTATAGAGTATTACAGCAGCTACGTACTTAGCCTAGCTACAACAGGGCTAGAAAGACAAATCTATCTGCCTTTACACTGCGTTAATAGCAGATATCTAGAAGGCCCTAAAAACTAAGCTCTAAGTAAATCCTAGGTTAGTACTCTTAGATTACCTAAAAGAGGAATATAAAACCTTCCTACGCAAGAAAGCAGACTAACTTCTTCTAGTAAAAAGACCTACTATTAATTATTCTATTAAGCTAGTAGAAAAAGATAGAAAGACTATAGAGGTGCTATAGGGCCTACTATACAGCATGTTAAGAGAAGAACTCCTTGTTCTCTAAAAAGAGCTTACCTCTTACCTAGACTGTAGCTTTATACAGGTAAGCTAGTTAAGTGTCTCTACACTAGTCCTATTTATAAAGAAGCTAGAGAGAGGCCTATAGTTCTGTGTAGACTACTAGGCCCTTAACGCAATTATAAGAAAAGACTAATACCTGCTCCTACTTATCTAAGAAACCTTAGCCTAGATTGCTAAAGCTAAATAGTTTACTAAAGTAGATATTATCTAAGCATTCTACAAGATTAGGATTACTAAAGGAGACAAATAGAAGACAGCCTTCTAGACGTGCTTTAGCCTCTATAAGTAGCTTGTAATACTCTTTAGACTTGCGAACGCTCTAAGCACGTTCTAGAGATACATTAATTAGACACTAAGGAAATACCTAGATAATTTCTATTTAGCCTATATAGATAATATATTAATATACATAAGTAGGTTTAAGGCAGACTATAAGAAAAAGGTAAGGCTAGTAATCTAGAAACTTAAGGCAGTAGAGTTACACCTTAATGTAAAGAAAAGTAAGTTTAGCGTAAAGAAGACTAAATACCTTAGATTTATTATTAAGGCTAAGAAAGGAATAAGTATAGACTCTCAGAAAGTAGCTGCTATACGCTCCTAAGAGCCCCCTAAGATAGTTAAAGGAGTCTAGAGCTTTATTAGCTTTGCTAACTTCTACTAACAGTTTATAAAAGACTTCTTAGAGCTAGCTGCCCTACTAACTAGGCTAACTAGGAAAGGCGTAGCCTTCTACTAGGGCCCTAAACAACAAATGTCCTTTAATAAGCTAAAAGAAGCTTTTGTAGCAGAACTATCCCTGGCAAACTTTAATATAGAGCTAGAGATAGTAGTAAAATACAACGCCTTAGAATAGTTAACTAGAGAGGTGCTGTCTTAATATAGTAGAGATAGACGCCTCTAGGCTGTAGCTTACTACTTAGTAAAGAACACAGCTGTAGAAGCTAACTATACTATCTATAATAAGGAGCTGTTAGCTATAGTTAAGTGCTTAGAATAGTAGAGAACTAAACTTTAGAGAGTAAAACATTTTACTGTGCTTATAGACTATAAGAACCTAGAATACTTTGCTACTATATAACTACTAATAGAAAGACACGTCTGCTAGGCAGGGTTCCTTAGCATGTTTAATATTAGATTCTAATACTACTTAGGAAACGTTAACAGCAGAGCAGATGCCCTTTTTAGAAAAGAATAAGATCTTTCTTAAAGAAGAGCAGACGCGCAGGTATAGTCCTAGACCTTCTAATTGTTTACGCCTACTTTAGAAACTAAAGGTAAAGAAGACCTAGTACTTGCTACTTTCTTTATAGCTTAGCTAGGAGATTTGCTACAACAGGGGAAAGAAGAAACAGAGTAGCTTTAAAACGTGCTTGCAGATAAAGATGCTGCGTTAACTACTTTTCTTACAGCTTAGTAGAGAGATACACTACTATAAAGAGAGGAAGAAACAGAGTAGCTCTTAAACGTGCTTGTAAACAAAGATGCTGCGTTAACTACTTTTTTTACAACTTAGCAAAAGAATATACTACTACAAGGGAAGGAAGAAACAGAGTAGCTCTAAAACAAGCTTATAGATAAAGACGCTATAATAAGGAAAAGAGATGTTACTTAAAGCTAGAATGCTAAGAATTACTCTATAGTTAGAAAAGGAGCGCTCTAAAACATGCTTATAGACAAAGACGCTATGTTAAGAGAAGGAAACGTTGCTTACAACTAAGGTGCTAGGAAGCCTTCTATAGTAGAAGACGCTCTAGATGCTACTAAAGAAACTACAGTACTATGCAAGACTACGCTTAGACAAAGTTTTTACACAAACAAACGCTCTAAGAGACTAATAGAGCTTACTATTAAGAAATTATAGAAACAGGCTATTTGTATAGATAAAGCTTACTAATTAGCAGTTAACGCTGTTAGAACAGGATAACAAAAATTCCTTCTGCATCTAAGCCTAAAAGTTTTTCTAGCAGAGTGCAGCTTAGATAACTTAGGACGCCTACTCTATAGAGAGCGCAAATAGGAGCTAGAACGCGTAAACTTATAAACGTACATTATCTTAGAAGTATATAACTTCCTAATTACTAGGTACCTAGGTAGAGAAAATATATACGCAATATTAGTAAGAGACTACTTCTAGCCTAGAATATTCTTAAGTATCTAGTAATTTGTCTAGAACTGCGCAGTGTGTAGCAGGACAAAGCCTTAGAAGAAACTTAAACAAGAACTACTACGCCTACTTCTGCTCTTAGTCTAAATATAGAAAGAATTGTTAGTAGACTTTATTATAGGCCTTCTACTAAGCTACAGAATGTTACACCTTATAGTAGTTACTAACTAGCTAAGTAAAAACGTAGTGCTTATGCCTATTCTAGACCTAGAAGTCTCTACTATAGTTAAAGTATTTATTAAATAGGTAGTTACGTACTACTAGCTTCTAGACGCTATAGTGTCTAATAGAGGGTTACAATTTGTAAGCAAATTCTAGTCTTTACTCTATAATAAGCTTAGAATATAAAGAAGAGTCTTAATAGTATACTACTTCTAGACAGATAGCGCTATAGAGCAAATAAACAGTATAGTAGAAGCCTACTTAAGGGCTTTTGTAAACTAGAACTAGTTAAACTAGGCTTCTCTATGCCTACTAGCACAAATTGCAATAGCTAGACAAAATGCAGCGTCTACAGGTATTAGCCTATTCTTCCTCTAGTATAGTTATAACACAAACTCTATTTAGTTAGACCTAAAATAGACTATAGAGAACTAGCACTAGTCTAGTAACAATAAAAGGGCTACTGCTAAAGTAATAGTAACTAAGATAAAAGAAACAATAGACTATATATAAGCAAAGATAGCAGAAGCATAGCAAGAACAAGAACGCTAGGCTAATTACTATAGATAAGAAGCCCTAGAGCTTTATGTAAAAGATAAAGTATAGCTTTAGTATAGTTACTCTATATTTAATAAAAGACCTTTAAAAAAACTAGATTAGAAGAATAGGAAGTACACAGTTACAAAGGTTATCTTCCTCTACGTTATAGAACTAAGCGTACCTCTTAGGGTGCACCTAAGATTCTACGTTAACTGCCTCTAGCTTAATACAGGAAATCTACTCTCGCACTAAGAGTCTAATAACTAGCAACTAGAAGCAATAGTAGTAAGTAAAAATAAAGCTAATAACAAGTACCTTGTTAACTATATTCTTACAGAATAATAGAAGAAGAAAGAGTAAGGCATACAGCTATAATACTTAGTAAAATAAGTAGGATATATAGAACTAATGTAGGAACTGCAAGTAAATATTACTAATACTATAGCTCTTACTAAGTAGATAAACAATACAAAGATATAACAAGACTTAAATAGGCTGTTAGTAAAATAACTACTTACTCTAACTACTAGATAAAACATATTAGTAGAGAAAGAGAGTAGAGAAAAGAGCTAAGGGTGCGTATAGTAGTGCTAGAAGAGATAATAGCGTTATGCACAGAACAGATTAGTAAAAAAGGACAAACTTAGGACAAGCATAAGAAGAACCTAAAGTATAGAAAATAATGTAGTAGTACACTTAGTTGCGTTTAGGAACAATACCTAACGCTAGAGAGTAACTAATAGAGGAAATGCAAGGATACTACAATAGATAGAAACAGAGACTAAAAGCTTTAGTAGAGGGCAGAGAAGAAAGAAGATGCTTATATCTATTCTATTAGCTAACCTATAACTGCTCTAACTAGTTAACAGTAGGGATATAACTAGTAGTTAACTGTCCCTAAGAACTAGACACAAGAAACCTAAATAGCAATACCTAAGAACTAATGTAACAGTCTTACTAACTACCTAGAATAACCTAAGAACAGAGAGAGAAGAGTCTAAAAGCTTAGCGTTAACAGATTAATAGCTAAAGAATGCAAGAGAAAAAACTTAGATTAACTCTAAAGATCTAGCTACTTAAGCTAGGTAATAGTTAGTTAAGACACAGCGTAATATAAATCTTTAGAAAGTCTAGGAAAACCTAAAGAAGAGGTATAGGATTCTAATACTTAAACTGCGCTAGACTATAAGAACTAGTAAGAATAATAACGTTTGCAATAGAAGTAGAGCTACAAGAGCCTATAAGCCTAAGACGCAAAGCGCAACATCTATTCTAATATATAAGTAGTATTAAGAAATGCAAGACTAGTTTTATAGAGTCTAGGCTTAGTAATAGGATAAAGGTAAGGACTATAATAGAAAGTCTATTACTACAGAAATTACCTACAGGCGCTACACAGAAACTACAGCAAGAACACTATACGCTAGAGCCTACCTTCCTACTGTTAGAGAGCGCAATAGTTACTAATGCTAAACAATTAGTCTTAGCCTGCACCTCTGCGTTATACGTAGGCTTCTTACAGATGTTAGACTCTATTACATTAAAGTAACAGAGCAGCCTATTAGTAGTATAGAGGGCGTTGCTAACATAAGAAACCTAGAAGCCTACGCTAGAGATCTGTATATTATACTCTTTAGCCTAATTAAATATTAGTAAAATGTATATAACGCCTTAAGAAAACAAACTCTAATAGAAAGAAAATAAATTAGAAAGAACTTATATTAGTGTAGAGCTACTATACGCTAGCGCTAACATTATTAAGCTTGTAAATAATAGTGTCCTACTTAACAAGAAGCTGCTAGAGAAGCTAGCAGATATCTACTAGGATATTAACCTTGTTAACTTTACGCGTTAGACCCTAGTAGCTAGACTTGTTACTACTACAAGACTTTGCCTAAGCAGCCCTAAGCTTATTAACAAAGTTAGACTAAAGACTAGTAATTGTATACTGCGTTAACAGCTACTTAACCTTAGGATTGCAAGTAAGCGCGTTACAAAGCAAAATAACTATAATCTTAAAGTAATTATTAATCTAGGAAGCAATTAGAACTAACTAAGAAAGTAAGAGAATATAGTAGTTAACTTATAAGCCTATACGCAATGTAAGCGTTCTTACACTAAGAGTAGGTGCTCTTACTACAAGTAATCTTATACTTAGACTTATTACTCTTAAGCTAAGTAATAGCGCAGCCTAAATAACACAGTAAGTTAAGCTTAGTCTTAACAATAATATCTAGTCTATTCTATTACTAGTTAGCAACATGCCTAGACCTAGCTTAGCGCCTTAGATATAAAACTTACAATAGAAGAGTTAGTAGTATAATACTTAGCTAGAGAACTGTAAGAAGTGCGTAGACTTAGTATCTTTGCAAATAGCAGCACAAGCGCAGGAGATGCGTAGGTTAACAAAAGAGGTAACGCGTAAGCAAGTGTATAGAAGGTAAGGCTAGTATAGTATATAGTGCTACCTAAAAAGAGAAGTAAGAGTGCAGAATAATAAATCTAAGTAGGGTAATTTTTATTTTAATAGTTGCGCAGGTCTAAGCGCACCTAGCGCTAGAGTAGGGGGATTATATAATAGGCTGCTACCTAGTTAGTCCTTAGTTACAGAAAAACCTTAGCTCTCTAAACTAGAACACTAAAAACGCTTTAGACTAGAACACTAAAATTGTTTTAGACTAGAACACTAAAATCCTCTAGACTATAAAAAACCCTTTAGGTAGCAATTAGGATAGGACACAAATTTACGTCTTTATTTCCTAGCATCTACTCTTAGAGTCTGCCCCTTACATATAGTAGCGTCTAGTAGTTTACGTAGAATTATAGAGAAGTTTTTTATGCGTCTGCAGTCTTATTAGTAAGAGAAGCTATCTGTTACCTTCTATTTCTTTACACTATATTATTCTATTATAATTCTATATTATCTATTAGTATATCTAACGCCCTAGACTGTGTGCTATTAGCGTAGATAGTAGTTAACAGATCTCTATAGTACACGCAGCTTGCAGCTAGTAAAAAAGTATATAGTAGCCTACTTCTATTATACATTTTAACGTTAGTTTAAAATGTTTATGTTTTTAACTAGATAATTCTGCTCTACGTTCTATAGATTTGTTTATAAGAAGATTAGTTTCTCTTTTTTAACACTAAGTTTGCTGTTAATATAGTAGTATTCCTTTGTTTAAGTATTTTCTCTTAGTATTAGTAACTAATATTGCAAATTGTGTAGTACGCAGTATCTTACAAAGAATACTATTATTATTTGTTGTCTTATGTTCTTGTATAATAGCCTTATCTCTTATTAATATATCTTGTAGTATAGTATCTCTACTTAGTGCTAGTATACTAGAGTGCTTAACTTTCTACGCTACTGTTCTACTTAGATATTACTATGCGTGTATAATTTCTTAACAACTCTACTCTTTTAGTTACATAGATTGTGTGCTACTACTTTAGATTATTAATCTAGTCTTTAGCCTAATATAGTTAGTGCTAAGTAATTATTCTTTAATTTTACGTTAGGAAAACACAACGTTAGCGACATCCGCGACATTGGCGACATTGTCAGAACAGTCGACCAGACAGTTTTTGACCGTAGTCTACAGTGCCTAGCTACCCCTATTTGTTCTAGCTGCCTAATTAGACAAAAACGCCCAAATTGATCCACCTGATCCACTGGACCCACCTGCCCCACCCGCGCGATTACGTAATTATTCTAAAAACCTAAAATATAGAGCTTAATTCCCTCTTTAAAACGCACTATTTAGAATTTTTATAGCTGCTCTGGTTGCTGAGATGCACGGCAGTGAAGTTTGTAACTTTTTAATGTTCTTTGCCAAGGCTTGTTTTCGCTAAAGCTCTAGCACTTTAACTAGATAATATATTATATTTTTTTTTAAAGAAATAGTAACTAAAGTGTAGATTTTACTCTAGAACTATTTTATTTTAATATATTATAGTGTGGGCGTTGAGATCTACTGTGTTAAACGTACTTTAAAGTTTTTTTAAAAAAGTTTATAACTTTAACGCGCTATATCTTAATAACTAGAGTAGCTAAAAAAAATCTAAATAGTGCATTTTAAAGAGGGAATTCCGCTCTATATCTTGTATTTTTAGGTTACTTACGTAATTATGAAAATACAGCAATACAGTTACGTGAGTAAAATTGGCAACATTGGCGACACTAGCAACACTAGCAACACTAGTAACACTGTTAGGTTGCTAGCAACTCGCCAGCAACTTGCTAGCAACTAGAAGTAAGTGGGGCGACTTTGGCAAATTGTCTGGTAGACAGTATCGCTGTTGGGCCGCTGCGGGTCGCAGCGATTAGGCTGATTAGATCAATCTTAAATTTTCCTAACGTAGTGTTTGCTAAGCTAATATTATCTAGTTATTTTAGTTAATACGCTAGCTAAAATACTAGAGATTGCAGGCCCTGTAAGATAATTCGTGCAATAGCTATTCTTGTTCTAGTTAAGTATAGTATTGTTATGCTTTTCTAACTGTAACTATACTATAATATTACTCTTAGTTTTTACGCTTACAAATAGCCTAGTGTTATCTTATTTTAGGTATATAGCATTCTTGTGTTTATATTAGCGCAGTCTTACTACCTAGTTACGTATATCTTTTTAGCGTCTGTCTTACAGCTCTATAGCTATCTATTTTATAGTTGCCTGTTATAGTGCTCCTAGCTTGTTAATATATTACCTATTATTTGTAGTAAACTCTTACTAACCTATATATACCTATAGTTAATCTATTATATCTATTGCTTTGCAGTGTAATAGTCTAAGAAGCAATAGTACCTTATAGTTCTTTTCTATCTTGTTTAGGCTATATATTGCAATAATATAGTCTAAGAAGTAGGCTAAATCTTTGTAGTTAAGATTGCGCTCTTTAGGTAACTTAATAAAGCTCTTAACATTTATACTGTTAACAACGCGTATGTCTTTAAGCTAGTTAACTAAATTATTAAGCTTATAGTAAGTCTCTTAGAAGTTAGCTATATATAGCTATAGGCTATAGTATATATTTAGATATATTAAGATCTACTAGCTACTATATATAGTCTTAGCTCTTATCTTATTATACTACGCGTAATATCTTTAGCAAATAGCGTAGATAATATCTATTGTCTTAGTAGAATATTTACTTATTATACTTTTCTCTACTATAAAGTGTAGGAAATAGGCGCAGACTTTAGCCTTCTATGCGCAGGTAATACCTTAGTCTATTTGTTAGTATAATGTTATGCTACCTGCAGGCAGAAATATAACTCTATTATATTAGTAAGTATTATAACCTTTATTACTATAATAAGCCTGTAGTATATTAACACTATATATACTAAACGTTCTGTAGTAATTAGTAGCTTATCTAAAGCTTAGCTACTGCGTATTTATAAGGCAGGAACCTATTAATTAGTAATAATACTTGTCTGTTTATGCAGTTATTCAACTATTTTAGCTATTCTAGTATAATATTAGTGTCTATCTAAGTAGAATTATTATCCTAATAGATACAACTAAGACTATAGATATTTAGGTTCTTCTTACTATCTATATAAGTTGTGTAGTTTAAGAATCCTATAAACTATAAAAGTACTTAGTCTAAGCTATCTGCGTTTATACACAGTACACTAGTTATATACTCTCTATCTAGTCTAGGTCTAGCTTTTAGATTGTCTGCTAATATATATTAGGGTAAGTGTTTCTAGTATATGCTAGCCTTATCTATGTTATATAAATTCTTAGGCGCATATCTACTTACTATATTGCAAATCTCTTCTATTATAAGCTTAGTGTCCTTAACTATTATACTACTATAGTTGCCTACTATTTTTGTAAACTGTTTATATAACTGTACGCTGTGTTGTTATTTATATATAGTAAGCTATCTATTATTAAACTCTAGTATTTTGCAGCTGTTATATTTAGGCAGCTGTTACTAAAGTTAATATGTAGTTTTGCAAATTATATTATTAGTAACATTAACGTAAGCTGCCTGTAACTCTATATACTAGTTATTTAGAGCTGCCTTAAGAGTTTTCTATTGCAGACGCCTATTGTGCGCGTAGTTATAGCTAGTGTATTTAGTTTTGTTGCTGTCTAGGTGTTCTTGCGTTATTAGAAGAATATTAGTTATATTATTTAGTTGTATATAGTAGTAAAAGGCTCTAGTAGCCTATATAGTAAGTTGTTATAGTATTAAATATAGAAACAATACCTTATGTTTGCAAACCTTAACACGTTCTATAATAGTCTAAGCATAACTATATTACTAGTTAGGCGTTAGACCTTAACTTATCTATAAACTAGGTAATATAAGCTTAATATTATAGTAGTAGAATAATAGTAGAAACTAGACGTATGTACAATAAGCAATCTACTGTCTAATATAGTAAAGATAATATACTTGCGCATACTAATACTCTAGTAGCTACTTATAGTATTTAATATAAAATAAAATCTAAACTTAGCCTTAAACCTATACTAGTATTATTATAGCACTCATTAGTTGCTCTAAGTGCTTATTATAGTAGATAGCTTACAATTAACGCTAATAGTACTCTCTAGTAGATAACAGTTATAGATAGTATAACGCAACTATAGCTACTAGTTATTAAAAGAGCTTGCTGCAGTAGTAGGTTGCGTACAGCACTAGCAGTATTCTTTAGTAAACAACAGTTACTAATAGTGCAACGCAACTATAGCTACTAGTTATTAGAAGAGCCTAATTATAGAGATTAATGCGTTTAAAGTGTTTGCTGCCTTATATACTATGCATAAGATTTATAAAGTATTACGTATTACCTCTTATGCATATTCTTCTTTGCTAAGCGTCTCTAAGACAAATAAATACAGGCCTATTATTTTAATTTATATAGGTGTCCTTTAAAGTCTTAGTTGTACCTACTAGCGTAGTAGGTATTCTTTCTATTACTAGCTAGCAGCATTTTAGTGTAGATAAGTTTAATATGCGTAACTTCTTTGCGTTAATAGAAGTTCTTAAAGCTATAATAAAGCTTAGTAACAATAGAGAACTTAATATTGTGTAAGTTATAGTAAGAATATCTTAATATCTAGACGTTAGATTGCTACTTATAGAGTCTAACAGAAATGTATTATATATAGTATAAGAGAGGTTGTAGCTGCTTAGGTAGGCTTTCCTGTTAAAGAGTCTAATAAGAGTACTAGAATAGAGATGTCTTAACAAACAACTGCAACTCTACGTTATTTTTAATTTTCGCCTGTAACAATATATAGACAAAAGTATATAAATTATAGTTATATCTCTAATATCTTCTAGTTACCTAATAGTATAAGAATTGCGTTCTTAAGTTAGGCTAAGTTATTAATATATATTGCAGGATATAATAAAGTTGTTGCAATAACAGCGCTCTTAAGTTAAGCTAAGTTGTTAATATACGTACTAAGATGCTATTATAGCTATTATTGTAGAGATTCTTACTTTTAAACATACTATAAAGTATCTTAGTTAAGTAATAGTGTTGCAGAATATAACAAAGTTGTTGCAATAACAGCGCTCTTAAGTTAGGCTAGGTTGTTAATGTACGCCTTAAGATACTATTATAGCTGTTATTATAGAGATTCTTGCTTTTAAATACGCTATAAAGTATTTTAGTTAAGTAATAGTATTACAAGATATAACAAAGTTATTGCAACAATAGCGCTCTTAAGTTAGGCTAAGTTGTTAATATACGTATTAAGATGCTATTATAGCTGTTATTGTAAAGATCCTTGCTTTTAAACACGCTATAAAGTATCTTAGTTAAGTAATAGTGTTATAGGATATAACAAAGTTGTTGCAACAATAGCGCTCTTAAGTTAGGCTAAGTTATTAATATGCGCCTTAGGATGCTATTGTAGCTGTTATTGTAGAGATTTTTGTTGTTAAATACATTATAAGGTATCTTAGTTAAGCTATAACATCTAAACAGCTACTAAAGAGTCTATCTAGGACATAAATTTGCTTTTATACTAGTAGGCTAAGAAGTAGCGTAGGTGTAGTGCTAAGAATATAGTAAAGCTTAGTTCTAGATTTTTAAACTATACAAACATATAGACGTAATAGGTATAGTTTTAGTTTTATAAGAATAAAAATATAATAAAAAATTAAGTCTTTTAGACTTATAAGAAATATATATACAAAGATAGTAACATTAAATTAAAAGTATAAGTTACGTGTTAAGAAGCAGCTATATATATAGGTATATAAGTAAATTTATTTCTAGTTTTAAGGTTAAGAAAGTGTAAGAAGGCGTAAGTGTATAATAGATAAAAATAACACTAAGTTCTATATATATTTTAACAAAAGACTGTTACTTTAACCCTAAGACTAGAAATATATAAGTAAATTTATTTCTAGTTTTAAGGTTAAGGAAGTGTAAGAAAGCGTAAGTGTATAATAGATAAAAATAATACTAGGTTTTGTATATATTTTAACAAAAGACTGTTACCTTAACTCTAAGACTAGAGACATATAAGTAAATTTATCTCTAGTTTTAAGGTTAGGAAAACGTATATATAGTAAGAGGTAGAGAGTAGCTAGCTAGCAAGGCTATTATATACTCTATTAGTACTAATAGTTTAAGAGTAAGCAGCACGTAGATGCGTTTAATATATAGCAGTTTATTAACAGTCTTTGTTACTATTTAGCTCTTGTTATATTTGCACATTAGGGCAAGTTAGAATAGTAGTCTTTAGTAGACAACTGTTCTATACTGTGCTAGAAAAAGAATATAAATTAGATCTGCAGGTATTTTAAAACTAGAAAAGATTAAATATACTAGCTGCTTAGAATATTAGTTAACACTATATATAAATTATACTTATTATTTCTTACTATTAAGTAATTACCTACGCCTATTACTAGTCTTACCTATAGTATATATAGTACACTATTCTACATGCTTCTATCTATACTTAGTCTAGCTACTTTAGTACAGGTTGTATATTAGGCTGCTAGAGCTACTAGTCTATTTTTTTTATACTTTTAAACCTTGTACGTGTCTACTTGCAGGTATACTTACCTTTTTAGGTGTTTAGGTTCTACTATATATATTCTAAACGCGCAGTAACTTGTTTATTCTAGAGTGTTAATATTTTTTAGCGTAAAGATTATTATTAATATTAATCTTTATTAAGCTGTGTTAGCTAGCCTAACTAATCTACTTATTAACAAGTAAGCTCTAGTGTAATAACATAACAGTTGTTAGAGTAATAAGAAATATTAAGAGAAAGAAAAATATTAGTTGTTGCGCCTACAACTATTAGTATAGTTCTATATACAGGTTAGGTAACTATTAGCTATAGTAGACTTTAGTAGACTACTATAGATAATAGACTATACAGCACAAGATAGATGCTACTAGTAACTACCTTAATACTACGTAACTAATATTAATGCTATTTTTATACACTTAGTCTTCTTACATCTAAACTACAAAGTTATATATAAATAAATTAGTAATAGATTATATATATATACTGTGTAGCTTTTATACTAAGACGTACGCAGAACTTGTTAAATATAGTACTTAATACTAGACGCGTTGCTACCTGCTACCTAACAATACGCTAGTTATAACCCCTAACACTATAATATAATAGTACAGCCCTAATAGCTATAACGCAATAGATACTACTCTAGATAACATAGCACCTGCTTTATACAGCAATACCTTATATAAACGCAACTATACTCTAGCTAAATATAAAGTAATAGGGCAGATAGGCCTAATATTAGCGTCTATATAAGAATAGAACATGCTATTTAAGACAGCAAGTAGACAGTACGCTAGTAAACCCTTTAGTTTAAGAATAGTAAACGCAAAGCAGTAGGCTACACGTAGCTAAATAGCGTACGCGTGCTAATACTAATAGAAATAACATAGTAGAGCCCTTTAGTTCTCTTTTTACACTAGCGTTTGTATTGTAGCTGCAAAGGATAAAATGCATATTAGGTAATATTAATAGCCTTTTTACTAACATATAGCTATATAAGCTATATTTATAGCTACAGTTCTAATTAGAGCGCTAGTAGTAGCAGGCTATACTAAACATTTAATCTAGGCTATAAGACAACATATAGATATAAGAGGACGTAGCAATTATATCTAAGTTACTAAACCTCTAACCTAACTAATATATATTTATATACTAGGATATTATATTACAGATTGCCTTTATACTTAGTTATTGCTTATTTACTAACAAAATAGTTTACGCACCTAGCTATTCTTTTACAAGTATACCTAACAAACCTATAAGAGTGTATTATAAACTACACTTAGGAAATTAGTAGTAGTTAATATAACAGTGCTTGCTAGATAGTGCAACTTGTATACTAGTTATACTAGTAGTAGACAAAACATAGTTATCTATAATGTCTAGCAACGTAGCAGCATAGCTAATATATGTTACTATTAAGAATCTTAACTATAAGGTACAATAACGCAGAATAACACTTAGAACACTACTAGCTAGATTTATCCTAATAGCTAAGCTCTTAGATTCTATTCTAAAGAGTAAAGTGTATTATTACTGTATAGGCAAACTATTGTTGCGTAAGTACTAACTACAGCGTTAATAACAGAGAGTTACTATAGAGAATAGACACTAACTAGTAACTGCAGCACTTAAAAGGGCTGCTAAATACAGTATACAGCTAGAGTATACTAACTAACAGACACAATAGTGTTACTTAACTATTTATACAATTCTAGCTAACTATAAAGAGTAAGTGCTACTAATAGGTGTAAAGAAAAACAGACACTATACTTAATGTATAGTACTATTAGACAAACAAAAGAACTTATGTAATAAATATCTATAGCGAATAAAAGAGTATACACGCTTGTAACAGAGTTATTATCTTAATAAAAGATATAAGAATTACGTTTATCTAGTAGAGTGCTTTAGCTAGAATTACTACAACTTTAATATACATAAGTTATTAGCTATAGATATATTACATCTACTGCTTAAGAGGTTAGTTATAAAGATATTAGAATTTATAGAAGATATACTAATAGACATATACCTTAGACAAAAGAAGAGCTAGAATAGTACTGCAGTTCTAGTAGCAGAAGATAACAGCTATACCTAGTTAAATAAAAGGTTTTACTAAGTTAAGTATAACACTAGACTAAAACAGTTTAATAACAAGAGGGCTTTTACAAAAGTGTTGCAGTAGACTAGCGCAGAACAAAAAGTAGTAATTTACTAATTTATAGTAGTAGTATCCTTTCTACTAGCAACTAAGACACTATACGCGTTGCATTTTATCTAGGCTGCATATAATCTGCTAGTACTCTTATAATATAAGAGTTATAACAAAAACACGTTAGAGTATATATTGTTAGCTATTAAATAAATAGACGTTCTAAAAGAAGAGTTTTAACCTTTTAGATAGACGCAAGAAGAAGAAAAGAATTTTAACTACCCTAAATAGTACGCGCTAACTTATATTATTAACAATATCTATATATATAGAGCCCTTAATAGTATATACACTAGAATAAACAGTAAGGCCTACTATATTATAATAGTAAAACAATTCTACCTAATAACAAACAAGAGAGATTTTCTTACGCAGATCTATTTCTATAACTCTAAATAGCTTGCGCTTATAGCGTTTAAACACAAAACAGTTATAGACTAAAGTTAATAGTGTACTACTACTAACTAGCGCAAGCACACTTTTACTATAAGCGTGTTAATAGTAATACTATTTAAACAACTTAGATAGTCTATACTAGGCATATTACTAAATTCTATTATACTACCTCTTAGTAAGGTTACTACACATATTACGTTGCTAGACTTTACATATACTACTGCAGTATTTGTCTAATACTACTATTAGAAAGTAACTAGCTGCCTTGTTACCCTATATAATAAAAACAGATAGAACTCTAACTCTTACTAGGTAAACAGAATAAATGTAAAAATATACTTTTTTATAAGATACTTAAAGCTATTAGGTAAACGCTATAATAACTTTAAATATTGTAAAGAAGATATTATGCAATACGCGCCTAACTAGTATAAGACTAGAAAATAGTGCAAAGATTATATATAGGTGCAAGAGTTTAAATATAAGAACTATACGCAACTATCTTAGACTATTACAAATAGTAGAGCTGCAGCTTAAGTGCACCTAATACTTACATTTATTAATAACAAACACTAAGATAAGAATAAAAAGAAATATAAGTATATAGGTGCCTTTTGTAAAGTTATAGTATTTAACAATAATAGTTAAATTAATAATATAACAGAAATGCTAAGCGTACACTGCTGTATATATAGTACAAAAACTAAGTAACATATATTATAAGTATTTAAGGTATATAATATAATAACTATTGTTTGCTCTATATACTTAGTACTAAAGAATCTACTTACACATAATAATAAGGTCTCTGTTTCTTATTATATAAATAATTATATTAATTAGAACAAATATAATAGACTGTATTCTTTTACGTTTAATTAAGACTAGACACGTATAGTGCAGAATTATAAACAAAAGTAAGTGTAGTAAGACAACTAGTATATAGCGTTAGATATAGTAAATAGAATTATATATCTAATAATAGCTTTACTATTGCTTTAGCCTACCTAATAAAACGCAAACCTGCTAACATAACAAGTACTATAACACAGAACTATAGTATAAGGCTACTAACGCAACCTCTTTACTATATACTATATACTACTATAAATGCGTAATAATAGCAACTCTTATCTACGTACGCAAGTATTACAGAGATATTACAATAGTTACCTAGAATTACTAGTTAGTGCAGACAGAAGGATAGCACTACTATAGTAACACTAGACATAATTGTTAAAAGACAGTATATGCAATATAATACAACTAATAGTAGAAGAATATAACTTAATATACTCTAATATAAAATAAGAAATAAGAAGGTAGAAGATGCTAGGCTGTTCTCTATAGACAACTATAGTAAAAGAATACCTATAGTAAATTACAAGGGCAATTGCATTATAACAAAATAAACTACTATAAAACGCAGCTAATAGTTACTTTATCTAGACAATTATACACTTTACTGTCTAATGTAACTACAATGCAGCCTAATAGATGCGCTTATAACAAAATAAAACTAAACTAAATAATAATTAAGAGTAAGCTTTACTAAATAGAAACTTACGTAGAAAGATAATAGAAACAGTTAACAAAGAGTTAAGTATAATACAAATTACCTCTAACATGACAACTATATTAGCGTTAAATGCAACTAGAAACAAGCACACTCTTATTAGAATAAACTAGCTATTGCATGCACACTACAACCTACTAGCAATAGATAAGTATATTAACAACCTTAATTACAATTTGTTTATGCAAATATTAGAGCACAAATTAGGCTTTAAAAGTAAATGCAATAGTATATATTACTATACAAAGAAAAAAGATAGATAGGCGCAAATACAGATATCTATAAAGGCACGCTAGTATAGCGTATTATAAAAGATAGTTGCATTAAAAATATACTAGGCGTTATTTATAATTAAACTACAAACATAACTAGTATAGTAGTATACTAGATCTATACTAACAACTTACTAGGTAAATAGTTTTCTACATGCAGAGCTACTAGATTACCTATATTACGCGCATAACTATTTATACTAATAGTAGACAACTATTGTATACACTAATATTTAGTAAAAGACAAAAGAATAAAAGGGCACCTAATTACCTATATTGCGCGTACTACTATTTGTGCTAACAGTAGACAACTATTATATACGCTAACATTTAGTTAAGAATAGAAAGGTGCCTAATTACTTGTATTGCGCGTACTACTATTTGTGCTAATAGTAGATAACTATTATGTACGCTAACATTTAGTTAAGGATAAAGAGGTACCTAATTGCCTATATTGCGTGCACTACTATTTGTGCTAATAGTAAACAACTATTATATACGCTAATATTTAGTTAAGAATAGAAAGGCACTTAATTACCTGTATTACGCGCACTACTATTTGTACTAATAGTAGATAACTGTTGTGTACGCTAGCACGCAGTTAAGAATAAGAGGCTATCTAATTAAATAGCTTAACTACTATACTCTAGTAGAATTTAAGGTAATATTAGACTATATGTGTTACTAAAAACCCTACTTATGCCTGTAAAGTAAAAACTCTGTTGCGCTACACATATTGCTTACTTCTGCTACTCTTACTAATAGTTTTCTAACATTTAAAAAGTAAGCGCTTACTTTGTATACTCTATACTAAGTAGTAAATTTAAGTAATGTTAGCAGTACACTATATCTCTGTCTAAACAAGCGCTAAAACAAGCGCTAATAGATAATAGTATAAAGGTTAGCCTTTTAGAAGATGTAACTCTAGAACTAATATACTAAAAACTAAGACGCTGCAGAGACTAAAAACTGTCTAGACTCTAACGCTACTGTTCTTAAGCCTTAACTCTAGGGTTAAAACAGACGTATAACTAACTACTACACTAGCCTAACTAAAAAGTTACCTAACAAGACAGCCTAGAGATTAAATACTATATACTCTTAGATCTACAGCCTTACTTACTTGTTAACAAGAGAAATCTAGACGTAGTAGTAGTATAAGCACAACAAGCTAACACAAACTAAAAACTTATAAGACTAATACACAAAAAACATTAGTAGTTAAAAGAGAACTACTATTAGACTTAAAGCTGTTACATTATAAGAAGATGCCTTATTATATACAATAAAGTAGTTCTAACTATTATAAAGTTATAACCCTTCTTATCTAGTGCAGACCTATTTAGGTTACTACTATAGAGAAAAGAAAAATACTAGGCAAAGGAAAGTATGTTACTAAAAAACAAGACTACACTAGAAAAGGCAAAAGTTATTCTAGTAACGCAACTACTTACTAACAATAAAAAGACGCTATATAGTATAGTAATAACACTATAGCTTAATACACGCAGGCATATATACGCCTAAATACTACTAGATGCTTAGACAAAAGTATAGAATACTCTACTATTATTAGTTTAATTGCATATTAGCTTAACACTATATAAAGAAGCTACCTACTATATAGGTACTATTACAGCCTGCTAAAGACAGTAGCTAATAGTAGGCGCTTAGATACTAGATATATGTAGTAACTTGCAGACTTACATAATAAGGCAAGAATAACTAAAAATTACTAGTGCTTATATATTAAACTACCTAAATAGACAGGTTCTTAAGCCTAGTAAACTGCTTAAAGACTTTGTTTACTTACTACAAGACTTAAAGAACACAAGTATACCTCTAAAACAGCTATGCTAGCTAACTAAAGACAGCCTAAATCTGCTAGATTTCTAAACCCTAGTCTTGCAGCAGTAATAGCACAGTTATTTTATAATAACAGAAAATAAAGCATTACTGTAATAACTAGAAATTAAGAGAAGTTTAATAAACTAAGTGTAAATATAGTAGCACTAATAGGCTTAGTTATATTTAACGTAATAAGAGAATTTAATAACAACAGTACTAAAAAAACTATACTCTTCTATAGACACACTATAGAAGGTATATTGCAAGTTCTACACATAGCATTAGCTAATAGAAAGCAGACTACTTTAATGCTATTTGTAAAAAATAGTAAAACTTAGAAGGTATTTAACAGATTCTTATATATAATAATATATAATAGGATATTACTGTACATATAAACTAACAAGAAAACAACAGAGCTAACGTTTTAGTGCTAAAAGATACTTATAACAACAGTATAGATAATATCCTAGCTAACTGTATAAAAGAGGAGCAAGATTACTATAATACGCTTATAGACAATTATAATAACAAAGAGAAGGAGAAGGTAAACTACTTAATAGAAAAGAATAGAGAGAAGAACGTTAGAGAGAAGAGAAAAGTCTTACACAGAAATACTAATAATATAAGTAGGTCTAAACGTAATACAATATATAATAACTTGCATAGAATACTGTTTATATACGCGTGCGTAAAGTATTTAGTAAAGTAAAAGATATTTTACTAGAAGAGTACAGACATGTAGATAAACTTGCACTAAAATACCTTTATAAGGTAGATAAATAGCTATAGTTTAAGAACTATAAAGGTAGCTAGAGTATTATAGCAGAAGACGTATAGAAAGAATTTTTAATACAGGCCTACAATATTACAATTAAAGGTAATATACTTAACGTAATTACCTTAACTAAAGAGAAATAGTAACTAAAACTAAACAAGTATAATAGGTTAGTGCAATAGTATAAAGAAAAAATAGAGTGTTATTAAGTAGTTGTAAATAGTAAGCATAGCAATATTATAATAACTTAATATACTTTTACTAGTATAACGCGTAAATACTGTTAGGTTAGCCTTAATATAACGCAACAGTGTAGACTACTATAGCAGATAGTGCAGCACTAGTAGACACAGCATATAATCCTAATATAACTAACTAGTAAGATAGTTACTACTCTATAAGTAGTAGTAGTAGTTATAGCTGTCTATACATAAAGCGCGTTGTGTACCTACTAACCTGTGCCCTGTAGAACGTTAAGCCTAGTAGCTGCGTCTAGGCTAGTCTTCTTTTATAAGAGCGTAATTTAACTATACTATACTTAATTAAAAAGCCTATATAACTAGACAAGAAAGACTAGCTTAGTTAGCCTACGCTACAAGAGTATAAAGACATAAGCAGCTAGCTGCAGTATGTAGTTCTACTAGTGCTGTAGTACTTAATAGTTCTTAACTGTTAAATCTAGTAACACTAGTAACACTAGTAATATAAGTAACACAGGCAACACAGGTAACGCAGGCAACACAAGCAATACAAGTAATATAGGTAACTTGCTATTAGGTTACTATTAAGTTGCTAGCAACTAGAAGTAAGTAAAGCAACTTTAGTAAATTGTCTAGTAGACAGTATTGCTGTCAGGCAGCTGCAGGTCGCCGCAACCAGGCTAACTAGACAAATCTTAATTTTTTCTAACAGAGAGTTGCTTAGATCTTATAATATACTTAGACTATAAAAACTTAATAATCTTTACTACTACTAAAGTACTTAATTAAAGACAAGTATAATAGTTAGAGATATTAGGACAATACAAGTTTAAAATTGTCTATACACTTAGAAAGAATAATAGCAGAGCAGACGCTCTTAGCTAAAGATTACATATTGCTAGAACTAAAACTATTAATAGCTTAAGCATCCTTAAAGTACAAAATAACAGATCTCTTAGACTAGTATAATATATTAACAACCTAACAATAAAAATTAGAATTAATATTCTAAGAGAATTATAGGAATTGATTATACATTAACACTATAATAACACAGTACATAGTTGTCCTAGAGTAAGCTAAACTATAAAACTAATTTAATAGAATTACTAGTTTAAAAACATAAAGGATAAGATAAGCGCTTACATTAAGAAATGTGCAGACTGTTAATGTAATAAACATAGTACACACGCACCTTATAGAGAAATACAGCTAATAGAGCTCCTAAGTAAGCCTTAGACTAACATATTAATAGACTTTGTAATAGAACTACTACTGTTAAAAGACCTTGCTACAGAATTAGCCTATAACGCTATTATGGTTATAGTAGATTGCTTTACTAAATACGCTATAATACTACCCTTTTAACAAGACTATATAGCTATTTAGCTAGCACACGTGCTTAAGGATAGACTTATTAGATACTACAGTATACTAAAGTTAATTATTAGCAATTAAGACAAACTCTTTACGTTAAATTATTAGACTACCTTAATAGCAGAAATTAGAACGCAATAAAAGCTATTAATAGCTTATTATCTTTAAACAAATACCTAAATAGAAAGAATAAACAGAACTATAAAGACGTATCTTAAAATATATAGCAACCTACAGCAGACAAATTAAGTTTTGCTATTACTAATAGCATAGTTAGCCTATAATAACAAATTATCTAAAGCTACAGGTAAGACGCTATACTTTACAAACTACAGACAACACCTAAATCTCTTTACAAGAATACTACCTAGTCTAAAAGCTAAAGCTGCTATACAGACAGTAGGAGAAATAAAGAAAACTTATACTAAAATAGAAGAACAAATACAATATACTTAGACACAAAGTATCTTATATATTAATAGAAAATAAAAAACAGTACCTTAGCTAAAAGAAGGAGATAAGGTGTATCTTTACACTAAAAATCTATATACAAAATAACTAAGCAAAGAACTTAACTACGTTAAAGTTAGACTATTTTTAATTTTAAAAAGGAACAGACTAGTTACGTATACACTTAAGCTCCTACTAGATATAAAGATCTACTCTAGATTCTACGTAAGCCTACTAGAACTAGCTAACCTAGAAATACTATTACAGTAAAACTTCTGCTATAAACTAAAAGAAGAAAACAAGTTTAAAGTAGAAAGAATCCTTAACTACTAACAATACAGAATCTAACCTAGTAAACAGAAATTCCTAGTAAAATAGTTAGGATACAACAAAACAGAAAATATATAGAAACTAGAAACAAACCTTACAAACTGCTGCTACGTTAGGAAAATTTAAGATTAATCTAATTAGCCTAATTGCTGCAACCCGCGGCAGCCCAACAGCAATACTGTCTACTAGACAATTTGCTAAAGTTGCCCTACTTACTTCTAGTTGCTAGCAACCTAACAGTAACCTAACAGCAAGTTAGCTGTGTTACCTGTGTTGCTAGTGTCGCTAGTGTCGCTAGTGTTGCTAATGTTGCCAATTTTACTCACGTGACTGTATCACTGTATATTTCAGATTACGTAATTGTTTTTAAAACTCAAAATATAGAGCAGAATCTCCTCTTTAAAATGCACTATTTAGAATTTTAATAGCTAGTCTAGTTATTAAGATATAGGGCGTTAAAGTTATAAACTTTTTTGAAAAAACTTTAAAGTACGTTTAAGACAATAATTCTACCCGCCCACATGTACTATCTAAGAATAAAATAGTTCTAGAGTAAAATCTGCACTTTAGTTACTATTTCTTTAATAAAAAATATAATATATTATCTAGTTAAAGTGCTAGAGCTTTAGCAAAAACAAGCCTTAGCAAAGAACTTTAAAACTCTACAAACTTTACTGCCTTGCATTTTAACAATAAGAGCAGCTATAAAAAATCTAAAAAGTACGTTTTAAAGAGAAAATTAAGCTCTATATTTTTAGTTTTTAGGATAATAACGTAATGGCGCGGGTAGGGCAGGTGGGTCCAGTAGATTAGGCAGATTAATTTGAGCGTTTTAGTCTAATTAGGCAGCTAGAACAAATAGGGGACTCTAGGGACAGTTAAGCACAGTCAAGAACTATCTAGTAGCTAGCAGTACAGTTGTGTTAACAGTGTTGCCAATATCGCGGATGTTGCTAACGTTGTGTTTTCCTAACGTAGCTTCTAGTATAGTACTATTAACACCTTTCTACAAAAAGAACTAATCTACTATTGCAGCGCCTAACGCTGCGTTAGGGTTTATAGACGCAATCTTAGAATTAAGTTACTTAATAGTTTTAAGCGCCTCTAGTTTGTCTATAGACAAGAGACTCTTATTAAAGATCTCTTGCTCCTTCTGTTGCAATAATTTCTTTTAGTTACAAAGCTTTCTAAGCTTTGTCTGCGCCTAACGCGCTTACTGCAGCGCAGCCTTAGCTATGTCTTCTTTAACACAAAGCCTAGCCTTCTTAGTATCTTCTATTTGTTTAAGACGCTCTATCTCTTTATTAACTTTTAAGAAATCTAGTAATAGTATATCTACTAGCTTGCAACGCATAACGTTGTTACATATATAGTTTATGCACTTTATATTTAAAGAAGACAGCTTGCAAGGCAACTGCTTCTTTATATAATAAGTATAAGAGACTATTATAATAATACCTAAAGATTTAATTTAATTAGCTAGACAATTGTAATACTTTCTAGTACAGAACAAGATTAGTAAACTTATAAAGATATTAAGTTAAGAAAGGAGAAAGGTAGTATTACAATCTAGGATTAAATAACTAGAAGCCCTGCCTTATAAACACTAAAGTTCTGTAACTAAGCAGCAAGCTTAAGTTAAGACGCTAAAAAATAGATTACATAAGCGTACTAGCAAGTACTAGTAAGACTAGAAAGGCTTAGTATACTAGGATATACTAGGATAACAGAAGAATAAATTACGTAAGCGTACTAGTAAGTACTAGTAAGACTAGAAGAGCTTAGCATACTAGGACACACTAGAATAATAAGATCTAACTAAAGCATACAGTATATAGAAACTATAATAAACTCTTATAGATTATTGTGTTTAACTTATGTTACAGACGCTTAAGTTAGTAACTAGCTATTTAACTATTATTACTCTTTTTAGAAAGCTCTAGCCTTTACTGTCTTAGTAATAATACTTTTTGTATCTAAAGCAACTCTACACACATCTGCAAAAACTAACCTTAGCTGTACCTTTAGTCTATACTAGCATTCTTATTGTTTGCTACTAGACTAACAGTCTTAATAGTAATATACACTAGAGCTATGTAAATATCTTCTACGTATAGTATAAAAGAGTAAATTTATATAATACTATAGTGTATATTAACACTACGCTAGGTATTTAACACTATATTTATACTCTAGTGTTACTAGCTAGGCTATATTTGTTTCTTTGTTTAGTATTTAAGAGTATATATATTTGTTTATTTAACAAATATTTAGTATAAAGTCTTGGTACTAAGTTTTTAGTGTTTTACGCCTTACGCGTTGCTCTAATTATTCTCTACCTAGTTTTGTATACTATACTAGAGATAGTTATTACTAATATTAGATATATCTAGTATATAACTAGGTTATATAACTATATTATATAACTAGATTACGTAATTATATTATGTAACTAGGTTATGTAATTAGGTTATATAACTATCTACCTAGCGTTCCTAAGGGTAAACGCGATAACATAGCTAAAATATAGCTAAAACGTAGTTATATATAAAAACACTAAATTTTTACAAATATTTGCAAATAATTTAATTTTTATATTTTATTTGTTTAGTAAAATAGCTATATATATTTGATTTAATTTGTTTAGTACAATTAAACAAATCAAATAAAATATTTAATCCATATTTGTTTGTTGCGAAGTCTGGGAGCCAGCTTTTATGGGGCTTCTCAACCGAACACCCATGTCAGTCATGTCGTGACTCCTTGTCTTATATTGTCTGCTGATCGTAAAATAGCTTAGACTCCATCATCGATCCATTGTCTCTCACTAGAGCAATAGCTACAGATATAGTCATGGACATGCTCGGGGCCATATATATTCGAAATTGATTCCACCAAGCTTGAGTAACTTCTGATGGATAAAAACGACCATATCAATGATTATATCGGCATGCCCTTGAAACACTAAGGAGTGATATCTTTGACCACCCGGCAATAAATCAAATTGTCTTTGGGCAACATCTAGGTTAGACTCTATTTGATGTGGCGTGTGGTATGCCATGCAGCCCAGTCATATGGGTACTCCTTTCATTTGGTGCAAAGGGCACTAGGCATCCACTCGGGACTGATTCAGCGCTGCATAGTGCTATCAAGAATGGACGGCCAGACATAGTCCAGGCACTACTCAGTTCGGGCAGATCAGAAGTGAATGGTGTCCCAGGGACGACATGGACGCCACTTCTCCAAAAGAAATTCTGGAATCATCCGGAACTTGTCTGTATTATCATCCGGAAAGATGCCAATCTAGAGGACAGAGGACTTTCACCTCGTGGGTCTGGGTACCAAACTGCGTTACAATTATGCCTGTACCGTCGTACAGCCTGTTACAGTCAGGACACAGTACAATACAAGTGCAGCCCATTTCTCAAACAGCTTCTTGAAGCTGGCGTAGATATTACTTCGCTCCAAGCAAGGGAAGGACAGCCTCAGCATTCGAGACTTTCACATAGCCATGGCAGACTACGCCATTCTGGGTGACAAAGCTAAGTACTGTCGAACTTGGTTGTCTTTATTTTTTTGTATGCAAGGGCGCAAATCTCAGCTCGCCTTTGAATGGCTGCTCTTGTAGCTCAGTTCGGCGGACGACTTTTGAGCACCAGGCGCTTTGGCACTCTACACCAGACGTTGCTGGAATCATCATCGACAGCCTACCAAGTAATGTCATGGCCAATGCCACCAGTCTACTTCATGAAATTTTTGGATCCTGTTCTGATGCGAAGCGCCACCCTGCAGATACTTTGCGAGACATCCAAGTACTACTTCAGCGGGGCGCTGACCCGAACCTGGGATATTCAAATGGGCTTGCGTCTTTGAGAAATTGCATAGAAGAGTACCCAGCTGTGGATCTTGTTGATCGTCTACAGATGCTGGTAAGCGCGGGCGCAGACCCCGAATACGAGGATCGTGAGGGTATCCGGCCTTTCGTGCTCGCTGCTCGTACCTTTGAAGAGCCTCTGTCATCTGAGGTCATGCAATCGTTAGTAGTAAAGATGCGTGGAGGATATCGACGCATCGTTAATGGTCGTCACTCGCACATGGAGCTCGAAGCAATTCCCGATCAACGACACGCAGACCTTTGAGCAAGTCACTTCATCGGCACGTAGTACTGGAGACTTTAAACTCGAAGCCCGCGACATGGTCCCCGAGTACATCTGCGAGACGTTTGAAAGAGCTTACTTTTCGATTGTCAGCAAGAAATTTCTCGATGCCATAACTTGTACAGCAAAAGCAAGGATGCTGAGCCCGCGAGACAGAAACGAGATTTGATGTGTCGCTGGAATGCGAAGGGGCATTGACCTCCCGGAATATCGCTTCGATCAAGAATTAGTGATCACCCTGCTGGACCCGCAACTACCCTAGATATGCCAGCTCAATCTAGTGAGGCTTCGCATGCTATCCGACTTTCTACATCAAATGTGGCGACTGACCTCTCGCCTACAAGGTCCCCTCGACGTACCCCGTGGCAGTTCAATCCCAACAACACCGCCACCTCTTCACAACCCCCAGCGCACGCCTCGCAATCCAAATCTCTGGAACACTCACTGGATCTTATAATGGTACCAGCAATCACACTTATTCGATTGCACAGTCCTGAGTCTTTGGGCAAGCCTGGCAACACCAAAAAGACTGTCATTTTTGTGCTGTGATTTGAATGCGGTACATGTAATGACGGCGTCTCGTTGGCGATGAAAGAGAAATACAGACTTTGGAGAATGCGATTTGAACGCATGTGTTGACGAAACTCGCATGAAAATATTTTGCGCGGTGAAGAGGAGAGGCAAGGATGATGTGGGATGTCAGGACCATTTATTCGCAGCGTAGACATGAAGGAGGGAGAGTTTCACAGGGTATGAGTTACGAAATAGATCTTAGAGAATGCGTCACTCAACAGTAGTGAAGTGGCTTTTCTAGCGCTGAAGGAGATCATGTAGTTAGCAATGTTCAAAGTGTCCTCGACATGGTACCACAACGATCATTGCTCAGAGAAGCTATAACTTGGCGAAGTGTGTCTAATCCAGGACTTTGATTTCGGGCACTTCAGCCATTCGTTGTAGCCCCGCACGTACTGTCCCCATCAAACCAAACCAAGTTTATGGACCAATCGTGATAAGCATCTTGGTACCCAAGACTACGTCTTCATGAAAATGACTTCTTGTAGGTAATCATAGTCGCCCACATTCCGGGCAACTACGCGAGCAGAGCTTCATGCTCTTGGGATTTGGGGTTCTAGTGCCTTGTAAAATTGCGATTTGCTTTTCTGTATCCATTCCAAAGTGTTTTCCGAGGGCGAGCGGAATCTCTGCTGGATATAATGGAACACCGTGTTCAGGGAAGCAAAGCCCGAAAAAGTAGCGCACAAGAGAACAAAAAATTTGGAAACTCTCGGGATAAATGGTTCGCCGCGATACAATCAGTATGTAAGAGAAGTTTGGTTGCACTGGAATTTGTCGGACGGGGATTATCGCGACTTTACGGTATCCGTGCCTACTTCTTCAAGCTTTACCGTCGTCTTCGGGTCTCTTCATACGAGAACAAAAGTCGGTGGACATGCTTCAACTGTGTAGACATGCGAGAAATGGATTTGGATAGATCACATCACTTTTACTGCTCTTCATCTCTATACTTGCAGATCTGGGGGGCTACTACGGTGAGTCGATGTGAAAATCTGTCCGTGAACGGGTCCAATCAGTGTCAGGCACTATGGACCTTCAATCTAGAGGATATTCGAGTCAGCAATCTCAACAGCTATATCATGAACTCTCGACATCGACAAACTTAAGCAATGGGGGCCTTGAAGAGTATGTTGACGGGAGCTGCGCATAAAACGCCAACCTTCGCCTATGCAAGCGATTATGCTATGGGTGCCAGCCAGAATATTGCTTTGCTATAACGCCGTATGAATACTGAACACGAGTATGCTCTTATGACTGAGAAGAAGCTAGCAACTTCCAAAAGTTGAAGACCAAAGTATTCATTCCGGCTCGTCATGATTGAGACTAATTCTCGGGACAGTATGGGCTACTGTATTTGGCGGGTTTGTTCCTTTCATGTTCCCGAAGAGACAACCGTGCTTCTCTACACTGGATTATAAGGTACAGCTCATTTGCTTCCTCTCTTGGCTGAGCAGATATTCACCAACCTTGGAAGAATACACAGTGATTCCAGACGAAGTTCAAAGTGGGGATGAAAGTAGAACGGGGCGCTCTGAAGTTGGTGCATCGCTGATAAAGTGCGTACATAGATGTGCTTGTTCATTCGCCTCACTCTGCTTCCCTAATCATGTGCTATTCACACAGAAGCCTTGACAGACTTGATTCCAACCTCCGCCATCTCTGCATGTGACTCATTCTGCTCCTTCTCAACCACATCTGTCAGACCAAGATACTTCAGGTTCGCTGCCCAACCTAGATCATCTCCAAAATATCCTTCCATAATCTCCACCCCGTACTTCATGCCATTTGTTGGATCGTAAGTTAGACACTGCTTGCCGACTGCAAGACCGATGACCGCCGCCCAAGCTGGCAGCTCCGTCAAATTGTGCTTCTCCTCGGATGCGGATAACTCGGAGTTCAACATCGATGCGTAGATGTTTTGTGCAGCTGCTTGGCCCATCACTGTCGCACTACCAGCACGCTTGATACCTGACCAAGCGATTACATCGCCGACGCCGTAATGCGAAGCAGCGTTGGGGATAGTGTCTTTGAACATGAGGGACTGATGAACCATGATCTCCTTGTCGTCGTTGAGGCATGATTCCGGCAGGACATCAGTGGTGGGTGTACCTTTCTTCGTGGAGTCGATGACGAAGTCTGCTGTGATGATGCCGCCGTTCGCCAAAGTGACCTTGTATTGGCCGTTAGCCTGCTCATCGATTGTTGCCCGACTGCCGAGTACAAGATCTACACCTTCTTCTTCAAGGAGAATACGAGCGCGATCCTTCACATCTGACGGAAGAGGCTCGGATGACAGAACTTCTGACCGTGAATGGACAAGTGTGACGCCGATCTTGGGGTAGTAGTTCTTGATCTCGGCTGCGAATTCTACGCCCACGGCGCCGGCGCCAATGACGACGACTCTCCTGCCTTCGTGCTTGGTTGCATCACGGCCGGTAATTTTCTCAATGAAGGCTTTGCCATCTTGAAGATACTCTGCGTAGCTGCCAGACTTAGGCACAGCCGGCCAGTGTCTCTTCAGGCCGGTCGCCATAACGAGGTAGTCGTATTCTTGCTTTTGCATCTTACCATTGCGATCGCACCATTCTGCGACTTTGGCCTCAGGGTCGACCTTCTTCACGCTACCGTGCTTAAAGTGTAGGTTAGAGTGCTTCAGCTCGTTCAAACGGCTGAACCTTCTCCACATGTGACCTGTGTATTTTGGTGTAACGTGTGCTAGTGGTGCGCCGACGGAGTGGACTAGAAAGTAAGTTAGTCAGGACGCAAATTTCATGCATGGTGGCGCTGTGGATCGACAAGCTTCGCCATCATCGAAAGCACGAAAATTGGCGAATTGCGAAGATGACGTACAGTAGCCATCGCGCTCGTCAACGACGGTTATCTCGACCCCTCTGTTGCTCTTTGCGCCTTTGAAATCTGGACCAGGATAGACTGATTCTCTCGCTCTGCCATGGGCATATTCGAGTAGATTTATGACGGCGGAGATGCCGCCATATGCGCAGCCTACGACGAGGACTCGGTGTGGATTCGACAGACTGAGAGTTCCCAGAGCATCTGCCATGTTTGATGGTCTCATATTGAAGAAGAATTATGTTAGTTGACAAGGCGGAGGAGTGTAAGGAAGAAAGATGCGAAGTTCATCTGATAAGATTAAGAGCTCGGGGAATGATAGGCTTTGGGTCTCAACGCCGATTACCGACATATTTGCCAAGACATTTAGAGGCTTTATCAGATGAAAATTTTATCAGATCTTCGCTCTAGCTCGCTTGGCCCACCCCGAGCCCCACCCGGGTGCTGACACCAATCGATCTCGAGGCATGTGACGCGAACGA
Organism: Ampelomyces quisqualis; assembly: GCA_018398575.1. Lineage (NCBI taxonomy): Eukaryota > Fungi > Ascomycota > Dothideomycetes > Pleosporales > Phaeosphaeriaceae > Ampelomyces > Ampelomyces quisqualis. The sequence continues at coordinate 3,100,370 of JAGTXZ010000005.1, forward strand.
CTATGCTCAGTAAAGAAGGAGAAGAGGCCATATCCATCGTACTACGGCTCCAACTGCTGCGGAATTCCATGACAGAGCGGGGCCAAGTCCGTTCCTGCATGGTTGAATCAACCACGTGTTCGGCTTCATTTATCGCGTAGCCACGATCGTAAGCACGACCTCTAAACTATGGGCACCAATTTCAACCATCAACGGGACGTGAAACATTTCTGGGCTTCTAGAGGCTAACAATCCCCTTAACCAGTCCGATCTCGAGGTTTGCCGAGTCTTGTCATGTGCAGCAGACAGCAACGCCTGACAGCGGAATACAAAAGTGGGCGGAGTGGTTGCTTAGCCGCCATCCACAAACACAGGAGCCGCCTTGTAAGTGCTTGAATCAGTATGAGGACATTCATTGTTCAGCACAGAAATTCTCTGATGGTGACAGTACTACCAGCGACGAGATAACGACTGCCAGTTTGTAGCGGAGCAAAAAAATCCTTCAGCTCCTTAAACTTAAGAGATATTTTCTACGACACAGTTACTATCCTATCAATGGTACGGACGATAACAGAACTTTGGAGCCTCTTTTCAACAATGCAGCCTAGGAGACTACAGTGACAGAAGGGACGATAATAGCCAGCTTCGATAGATCGCCCACCACATGAGTAGTTGATGTGGTGAACGTATTTGTTTCTCTGGAGGATACGGGCGAGGCAGTTTTATCTTGCTAGGAGTAAGAACTTCAAGGCTAGAGAAGGGAAGGCTGATGGAGTCGCTCGTGGGAAACCTGAGGTTGCTAACGGGAGTGATGAGATCCTTGGGAGTGGTACGTACTCGGTGAACTAAGATGGTGAGAAAAAGGACGAATGCCCCGATCATTGAACTGAGACAGCTGATGAAAGAGGGTGTAAAAGAAAAGGTGTGGGATCGCTTTTTAAGAGAATCGGATCGTATTGATGGGGATGCTTGAGCTGGGGTAAGAGTTTCGTCTTTGTCTCACATTTGTGGAAGCAAGGAGCGTATTGAAAATAGATTTGATTCGTAGCTTTGATGTTCTACCGCATCGTGGATATCACCGACTCTATATTCCCATGTACCTTTTTCCGTCCAGAGCAGCTCTCGGGGTTTAGCTCCAAATCCTAGGCACCGTAGTCTTCTCATCTAGTTTGGGTTTGACCAAGCATACAACAACTTTATGCCCTTGATGTCCTCTTCGCTAGGCTCAAAGTTCGTGTACACGAACTCCAGATCGTCCTTGTCGAACTGCGCAGGCGGCCAGAAGTCTGGATCACGGTCATACCAAAATGTCAAGCGCACATACATCTTCTCTTCATCGCGATTCCAATGAGCTGCGTGAGAGTCGTAGTGCATGATGGAAGCCTCATCATAGTCACGCTCCGGATAGTTCTGAATCCAGTACCACTTCTCGCCGAGGACATTGCTGGCGGGATCAAGGTGATTGGTCGTGTCAAAGTTGTTGATGTCGTGGAAACCGTAGGAGGCCGCGAGAAGAGTGTCGGCACAGACTTGGTCCATAGTGTGCATGCCGGCTTGATCCACGTTCACTTTGGCAGCCTCATAGCCTGGCAAAGCTGGGCAAAAGAAGCGGACGTAATGATCGCGATCGGGACGTTGATGCTCGTGCCAGAGACCAAACACATGACCTGTTGTGGTTATTAGTAAGTGGTGACGAAAGAACACGCCCAGCACTTACCAAGCTCATGGGCTAGAGCCGCAATCCAAGCTTGATGGGTTCCATAATCCACGGCCTGGGCTTGGTTGATTCGCATACCCATACGACCAGCCAAGGGGCCGTTTGGCCAGTCTGGTGGGATATAGCCGACAACTGCGGAGGGGTTCATGCCAGGGACTCGAACGACAGCCTCTAAGATAACAGCGACACCGTACGGCACGTTGGTATTCCACTCCCAGGGATCGTTGTCGCTCTTGCGCTCCTTGTAGCAATATTGCCAGTTCTCAGGCCAGAAGATGTACTCGTAGAATTGTAGCTTATGGCCATGCTGCTCGCCAGCCGGGCCGAGCTTGTTGGACCATAGATTCCACGCCTCCTGAAGGTCTGCCTCCAGGTGTTCACGAGTGCTAGGCCGGTCAAAGCAAAATGGAATGTTGCCTCCTGGCCAGGTCGAGAGCGGAAGACCAGTCTTCGCCACGCGGTTAGCTCATCGTACCATCAACTGCCAAAGAGGTCAAGGATCCCTTACCGAAGACACGATCTCGTCCCATCCAAGTTGAGGATTGTTGTTGACAATGTTACGTACGAGATCAGTCGTAGTGTGTGTGTCGTTGCCTAGATATTTGAAGTCGTTGAAGTAGGGAGGGCATGCCGCTGCAAAAGCAGAGAGCAAGACGAGCAAGACGAGCGCCAACATGGTGAGGTTGAGGATACTCAAGTGTGGCAGTTGACCTGTTGATGGAGAATTTTGCAGGTGGAGGTCAAGCACCGAAGATATAACTATGGGGAGGGGCAGGAACTCGACGCTAACGTAGCCGAGGGCGGGATGAGGGAGTGTGGCCAGTGCCCAACTGTGAGAGTGAATGGAACGGGTTTTCCATTTTCCATCCACTCACCCCGTGAAAATTAACAGAAACCGTAAGAAAGTTATCAGATAGGTTGCAATCGAGTATTGTAGCCTTTAAGGGTTCATGATCTGTCCTCGGACCGATAAGTGTATCATATCAGCCCTTTTGCTTTCGTGTTGAGCCTCTACCAACAGCATAGGGACTGCCGCAAATTTTCAATCCATCAGTGAGACGGTTGTTGGTCTGCATTGATGAAGGCAAGGCTCGTGGCTCGTGAACGTGAACACGAACGTGAGCGAATGATAATGATTGCCATAGTACCCCAAATGTGTTGGTGCAGCTGTTCGTCTAGTACTCTTTTTTGCTCCTGCTCTATTCTGAATTGTCGTAAAGATTACTGGAGGAACGTCTACCAGTTTTTTAATGTTGCGCAAACAAACGGCAATGGGATGAAGTTGCCGGTGTCATTGTGAAGTTATTGACTCGTTGTGATGGTGGTGATGGACGAATGCTGAGTCAGGGCCCCACCATTCGACGCGACGCGACGCGATCTCAGCCTTAACAGCAGGGCAGTATTGCGACAGTTTAATCGTGTTGCTATAGATAACGCCCCTGCGTTTACGTCTGTTGAGGATGTCTGATGCTGCACTGTAGTCATTGATATTCAATCATGCCACAAAAGCACCATCGCAAAGCCCGACAGCTCCTATATCATCATGACGACACGACTGTGTTCGGGCAACGTATGGCGCTCAGCGCGTCGCCGTGTGCTTTGTTGAGTGCTCCGTTGTAGCTCAAAGCAAGAACTCCTACAAAACAATCACAAAAACTGCCCACTACCCACGTTCGAAGGACAACATGGCCTCAGCTTTGGGTCTCTCCAGCAACACGTTTGACCCCGACAAGGATATCCCAGATCTCGATGGGAAAGTGAGTACCTGTGTATTATTATGGCCTGCTTGAAGCCGCATTGCTGATCCGTGTCCAGGTGTACGTAGTGACGGGCGGCTCGGCTGGCATTGGCTACGGCATTGTCGCACATCTTCTCCAACACAACCCCGCGAAGATCTATCTCCTGTCGAACAAAGAGCAACACGCGGACCAGGCCAAAGACTCCTTGAAGGATTTCGGCGATATCACCAAGGTCGAATGGCGACAGTGTAACCTCGAAGACTTCAAGCAGACAGACGAGGTGGCAAAGCAGCTGGCGCAAGAGCTGACCAGACTCGATGCGCTAGTGTGTAACGCTGGGCTCGGCGTTGGTATATACAATGAGACGAGAGATGGCATCGACAGCCATATGCAGGTCAATGTCTTCGCGCAGGCGCACTTGACGCTCATGCTACTTCCAGTCCTGCAAAAGACCACTGACTCGCGCATCGTACACCAGTCCTCGGACTTACACAAAGGAGCTACAACTAGCATGAAGTTCGAGTCCATAGAAGAGATGAACCAGGATATCGGCGCCATGCTTTTGTATAATCGCACAAAACTTGCACAGATTTTGTTTCTCCGCCAATTATACTCGCGCATTAAAGCAGACCAATTCGGACCCGTTACCGGCAACACTGGCTTGCCGTGGATCAACGCTACACATCCCGGTGGTATCAAGACCGATCAGCAAGCCCAAGCGGTCGAAGCATACGGCTCGTTGGGGAAGATTGGCGTCGCTGTTGCGCGCCCATTCCTGAAAGACCCAGTGTCACAGGGCTGCCGATCAGCTCTATTCGCGGCGACATCTCCTACTATTGCGACAGAGCAAGTGCAGAACTCATACATTGTGCCCGACCGTAAAGTGGTAGAACCATCAAAGCAAGCGCTGGATGAAACATTGAGTCTGAGCTTGTGGAACTTGACTAAGCAGGTACTGGAATCGAAGATCGGTAATCTGCCCTACATTATGTAAATGGAGAAATTGGCCCGTAGCCCTGAGCAGATAATGGGGTATTTAGTTATCTTGCGCTGAGTGTCTGGGACACCACATGCCCCGGGTCGACATGATGCACAACAGCCCAATCACCGCCTTTCCAAGTTCGCCTCACGTAACGGGGAACATACCTCGGCTGCTTACCTATTTCTTTCTCTTTGGAGTTCTCCAAGGTTCATTTCTTTTTAATGTTAACATGTAGGGCGTGAAGTGCTACCCCGCTCACGTCATGGCACGAAGTGGGGTCCCAAGCATATCAACATCCACACTCGACACATCGGTACAAAGGCCTTGAAACTGTTCTTTCTCGGCTTGTGGACACTCTCGAGGCCCAGGAATCTCAACTCAAGTCACATCATGTCCAAGCTTGCGGACTTCAAGCTCCTCTCATTCGATGTCTACGGCACGCTCATCGATTGGGAACGCGGAGTCATCAACGCATTACAACCCTTAGTCGAGAAGTCAAATAAGGCAGATATAGACCCCAAACGCATCCTGAAAGTGTGCCACAAGCTCGAAGCTCCGGAGCAGACCGAAAATCCAAATCAAAGGTATTCTGAGCTCTTGACCGCCATCCATCCCAAGCTATGTAAAGAGCTTGGTTTACAAGAGCCGACGAAAGAAGAGAGCTCAGCTTTTGGAAGAAGTATATCTCAATGGCCCGCCTTTCCCGATAGCGTTGCCGCACTGAAACGACTTTCGAAAATCTACAAACTCGTTGTCCTCTCCAACGTCGACAACGACTCATTCCTGGCCAATCGCCAAGCTTCCACTGGCCTTCAAGACTTCCAGTTCGATGCCATATATACTGCCGAAGACATTGGGTCTTACAAGCCTGATCTCAAGAACTTCGAGTACATGCTCAAGAAAGCCAAGGAAGAGTTTGGGATTGAGAAGCATGAGATATTGCAGACGGCGCAGAGTCAGTTCCATGATCATCATCCGGCCAAGGACATTGGAATGAAGAGTAGTTGGATCTTCAGGCCCGGTGCGGTCATGGGAAATAGAGATGACCCGGTTTTCAATTGGAAGTTTGACACGTTGGCGGACATGGCTGAGTAGGTGCTGGAATACTAGGTGGGGTTTCGTGTACTAACGAAAAGGCAGTGCGGTTGACAAGGAATTGGCAGAGCGAAAATAAGGGCAAGGGAACGTGTATGGTATGGAATTAGGGCGATTTCCGCAACAATATTGTCAAGGTTCTACAGTCACTGCAAGATGCCATTGTTCCATGAACAAGGAACGCAGCCCAACCGGTATGGAAATGCTACTTAGCACGTTCGAGCGCGTACTCTAGTCGCCACCCAAGCTGTCGTGTTTTACACCATCACTTGCTCTCCTGAATCCACATGTGACCAGATTTGCACCCAGTTCTCATAGTTTTTCTCTTTATACTACCGTACTCATATACATATTGTCTCGATGCTCGCATAGAAAAAGTGCATCCGAATGCGGTGGAGGCTAACATCTGATGAGCATCGCGGGCAGTACACCATGACAGCCACAACACACCTATGTTGGCTGCCTTTCAGCTATTTATGGTCTATGAGTCGTGTAGAATTTTGCTCAAACCTTGAAAAGGTCTCGTGTGCTCCAGGTTGGTGCCGCTGTGTCGAATCTGCCTCGAGGACACAAGGCCGAGGGCGAGAATGGCACACTATGATGTCAGCAGAGCCTCTTCTGACATTGTTTCCTACGTCCTTAAATCAATTTTCAGCTTTTGGGAGCCCTTTCGCCGTGGGCGCTCTTCGAATCGGGCACTCGGCTGGAATGCATCCCCTCGGGTGAGGTCGACAACGGGATCAGGCGAACGTGTTGATCATTGCCGTTGCGATGCCCTGGTACTTGCCACCCTCTCGAATTAAATCTAGGAATAGGCGTGGTGCGTGAATCCCGTCTTTGGATAGTTACGAACCGAGCGCTTGGGTAGCCGGCGGACGCGTTGTAGAAAAGTCCATCACTCGTCTTTGGCGCCCGCAGTCTACTTTCTTTCCGCATCCCCTGTCCATCTCGCTAATACTCTACCCGTTGGTGGGTTCTTATTCCTTCAACATCAATACACTCGTATGCATAGACACTGATAAGCTGGTCCGCGTCGTCGGGTAAGTTACCGGACAGGTTTATCTGCGAGCAATAAAAGAGGGAGAGACGAATTCCGCGCTGGCGGTTATCAAAGCAAGGATGGGGATGACGTACGATGCCGCTGTGATCTTCCAGCCATTCATGGGCGATAATTGTTTCCTGCCGTGTCACGTGGCGCAATTCTGCTACTGCGATGCCCTCACAAGGGAATTGCTTAGCGAGAGAGCATCTGCCTTGTGTGGCTTGCTGCGCCATGGTGGCATGAATGCGAACACAGCCCGAACATATTCAATCTCAGCCTTGTGATGTTTCTGAGGCACACATACTCTGAGTCACTTCAACTTGACGAAACCTTCGACTTTCTGTCTATCTCTTCGTCTGGAAAGCACCACTTCATCTCATGCTCTCACCAAATTCACCTCGATCATGGCGCACTTGTTTGACCAGCCCAACACTACCGAGATCAAAACGTGGCAAGAAGATTCGGATCTGCGAGGTTCGATGAGTATATTGTGGACCTGCTCTATAACGCTTCTCCTGGGGGTTTGGAGTGCGTATCACTCGAACCTTCCTGGCAGTGGGAATGTTCGGTTTGAAACTGTTATCCGTAAAGCAGGCTGGATTCTTTGTGGCCTCTTTGCCCCTGAGGTAATAGTTTTGGTAGCCTGGACGCAGCGCAAGGCGGCAAAAAGAGTACAGAGAAAAATAGAAGAGATGTTTGGCCAGAAGCCAAGTACGCTGGTGAGTCAAGCCATTATCGGTGCTGGAAATTGTCGTTAATAAACAACAGGACAATGTAGAAAGCCAGCAGCCGACCTTGACACATCGCTGGACCATGACACACAGCTTCTGGGCGGTCATGGGCGGCATTGCTGTGGATATCAATGGCGATGAACCTTTCATCCAGTCGAACAGACCACCAAAGCTCACCGAGAAGGGGATATATCTGCTTATCAAACTCGAGCCGGACCTTTTGCCTGATATTTCTGAGGACGAGGTCAAAGACAAGAGCAAAGCTGACTGGCTCACCAAGTCGCTAGCATGCATCCAGGCTACCTGGTTTTGCGTTTTATGCCTAGTGCGCGTTGTTCAAAGCCTACCCATGAGTCTGCTGGAACTGAACACATTTGCACACGCCATGTGTACTATCGTAGTCTACTTCATTTGGTGGAAGAAGCCCTTGGATGTTGAACGGCCTCTTCTCATTACGTCCGATCGACTGCGGCCATTGCTTGCATTCATGTGGATGTCCAGTAAGACGAGCGCTCGACCTGAACCCACCTCTAGTAGCAATTATACTTACAAGGTGAGCCCGAATCCCGAATTCGACGCCATCGGTCTTGCCAAGACCATCTATACTGAGCAAAACACGTCTGAAAGTGCTGCTGGCGGGATTCCTCCATCAACGGTCAAAGTAACTTCTACGGGCGGACTTGCTGGCACAGGGTTTTTTGTCAACAAGGGCAGTGCGCGCTGGGTCGTTGAACAGCATGAGAGCAGTAGGGATGAGCATGGGCCACCGCCGACGACGACCATCGTACATGAGACTCCAGAATTCAGCTTGACCGCAGCAGACCAGACACGATGGAGGTTGGCTCACGAAGCCCTTGTGACTTATGGCTTGGAGAAGCATTGCACGGATCAAGGTCTTGTAACCGTAAGACCGGTCCCTGACATGTTCGAATCCCCCACTTCGGCGGCGAAAAATTCTGCAACTTATCTCAGAGAGATTTGGGCCGTACTCGGCTTCTGTCTGCTTACTGCAGCATATGGCGCATTCCACGCTCTGGCCTGGAATACGCGCTTTCCCACGCGGCGCCAGAGGATTCTTCGGCGTGTCTCGTCTTTGATCATCGCTAGCCCTGCTGGAGTGGCTCTTTTAATAGTTTTGTTTATTCTTGTGTATGTTCTTGCCATGCTCTTCGCTCAACAACTGGCGCAGAGACGGAGCAGTGCGAGAAAAGGCGATGGTCCTCAACCAACCATGAGCTCCGCAGCTTCGCCCAAACAAACAAACCAACAGAGAAAGAGAGACCCTATTCTTTTTTGGACGGCCATATTCGACACAAAGGCGTGGAAGGCTGTAGTATGGACTTTGAAGTGTTTTGGTTACTTGGCGCAAATGGTCTTTGTGGCTTTCCTGATGGCTCTGTACTGTCCGGCGCGTGCCTACATTGTTGGAGAGAGTTTCCGGATGGCCTTCTACTTACCACCTGGAGCATTCAGGGCTACACAGTGGGAGAAGTATTTCCCTCATCTCGGTTGATTGACGTCTTACATTTGGATTGTGGAATGCATGTACCCGCTCCTCCGCTTAGTTTGTGGGAACGGGTAATCAATTAATCAATGAATGACTCGTTTAGGTCAGTTCTACTCCGCGTTGGCATGCCACCCCCGCTTTGTTAGTGCGCGCGCCCTTGCAACGACGAGTAGAGTAGGCCAACTCATGCGACCGAGTACTCGAGGCTCGTAGAGCGATCACGATTGTCGGCTTGCGAGTGCGGATAGGAATTGCACACACGCATTGTCGTCGATGTTGGCACAGGAACGTTCCAAATGCTATCGGAACTTCAGAGCATGTCCGGGCATTTACCTACACCGGAATAATGGAGAAGAGCTCCGCGCGGGGCAGCCCAGATGAGTAGTCCGCTAACCTATCTGGGGGCGGGAGTCTTCTCGGCAGTGGAAGTCAGGTTAGCCAGCCATCTCATCTCCAAAAACCATACCAAGATGCCATCCTGATCGACCACCGTCGCCCATTTCACAGCGGCTCGACTAAGGCAGACTTGTTCTCTACCGGAAGTAGCACACAGTTTCACCGCTACAGCCTACAGGGCTGCCGCAATAGCACCGACCGAGGTCTGGTGCCACAAGTGTGTCACCGGGCATGCCATTATATAATAGGAAGGACGACCCAGCCATCATGTCCTTTTCCGTGCGTTGGCCAAGTAGAAGGCTTTTGCTCATCACCATGTTCGTCGGTATCTCGTTATTCTTGTTCTGGTGTTTTGGCGCATCTGCTCGGCCACAGCAGTATCCTCAACATGCACCGACTCAGGACAACGCGTCTTTGGTCGTCACACTACCCGGATATGGGTCCTTCAAAGGCACGCAGCTTCATGCGGACATGATAGGGACATATACTTTCAGATCGGGTGTAGATGCATGGCTTGGAGTCGAGTACTCGACACAACCAGCTGGAGCCAATCGGTTCAAGCCTGTGCAACCACCCGCGGCATTCAAAGGAACACGCGATGCTTCGGATTCTGGTCCTGCGTGCTGGCAGAATGTATATTCCAACTTGAAGCAATCTGAAGCATGTCTTACTATCAACGTCTACCGCCCATCTGGGATCCCGATGGAACAGAAGTTACCTGCTTTGGTATTTCTACACGGTGGCTCGTTTGTCAGTGGATCACATCGCAGCTTCGATGGCGCCTTGTTTGTCGAGAAGAGCGTACAGCCCGTCATGGTAGTGACTGCACAGTATCGACTAGGCGCCCTAGGCAGTCTCCCTGGAAAATTCATGGAAGACGAGGGTTTGCTAAACCTGGGGGTCCGAGATCAGAGAGAGATGCTTGGTTTCGTTCAATCATACCTCGAGCACTTTGGTGGGGACAGGGATAAGATTACACTTGGAGGACAAAGTGCAGGAGGGCACTCGGTCGGCATCCACCTCTTTCACAACTATGCCAATGATAAGGGAAAGTCACTTTTCCATCAGGCCATCTTATCTTCTGGATCTCCAACAGCACGTGCTTTCCCGGGAGTTGATTACGCGTTGTATCAGCGGCAGGTGGAGAACTTCATGGACTATGTCAACTGTCCGTTATCGCCGAGTTTGGCCGCTTTGGAGTGCCTGCGCTCAGCTGAGGTTGATGATATTCAGTTCATTTCATCGTCATTATACAATGCCCACAACTACAACATCACGTGGCCATGGCAACCCGTCTCACCAGGCCCACTTCTTGAGAAGCGCGGGAGCACTTCAGGAGAAGAAGGCACGTTCTTCAAGGTCCCGACCATGATTTCTTCCACGACAAATGAAGGCAAAGCCTTCGCTCCACAAGATCTCCGTACAAACGCTCAGTACATGAACTTCTGGAAGACCCTGATTCCTGGCCTGACTCCCGAGGACCTTGCGGATCTTCAGACTCTCTACCCTGAAGCAGATCCTGCGGTTGTCAACTCGGCAACCTTTGTATCTACCCAGTTCGAACGACTTTCGGCTTCGTACGGCGATTACTCGTATATCTGCCCCGTACAAGATACCGCATCGCGGCTCTCGTCCGCCGGCGTACCGGTATACAAAGTGCGCTTCAACACGCCCAACTATGCGCCCTCTTATATGGGAGTTCCGCACGCAAGCGATGCAGCCTATTTTAACGGCCTGGATGGCACGCAGTTCCCGGAAATTGCGGAGATCTATAGTGCATTCTGGGCCAGTTTTGTGGTCAGCGGCGATCCGAACAGGTATGCTGTTAGTGGAAGCGCGAAGTGGGAAACTTATGATGTTGCGGGAGGCAAAGAGGGTAGACAGCTAGCAGTCAATAGGCCGAGCGAAGGCGGTCCGAAGATGGAGAATGAAAGCGAGGGGGTCAGGAGGGAACAATGTGCTTGGTGGAGAGATGAGTCAAGAGCGGCGAGGTTGAATAAATAAGCTACCGCATCATATTATCAAGAAAGAATCAATCAGGGCGAACAAGCGCTCTCACTTTTTTGCGATAGGTCGATCATCCAAAACTTGCGTGGCTCGTGCAAGCTAAGTGAAGTGCGCCTGCAAGACACCACTCAACATCCCGATGTTCGCTGACATTGTTTCACAGTTGTCTTGTATAAAGACAAGCGATAACGAACCGCAGCAAACGTAATTTCGTTGGCCTATAAAGCCATACATTTTGCTTCCTCACACTCTTGGCTGGCTCATGATAGATCCTCAACAAAACCTCATAAAGCAGACTTTTGTCTTGCTCAATACATGTGAATTTTGGAGGCCCCCTCATATATAAGGTTCTTGTTATCTCTTCCCATTTTATCATCACACAACAATACTATTTGTACCTCAACTATACCTTCAAGCACATACTTTCACAAAAAACGCTTTACCAACAGCTTCGACATGCGAATTTATTTCCACACACAACTTTACTTCTAAATACAAATTTCCTTCCGCACACGAGATTACGGCCGCATTTCGCAACTATGTCTGCAACAGCATCAAAGATGACACCAGCTGCAAGAATGATGGCCAAGATGGGATACAAGAATGGCCAAGGTCTGGGGAAAGATGGCAGCGATATTGTCGAGCCGATCAAGGACTCGGGCAAGGGCGATCGCCGAGGCATCGGCTTCGAGGACCGAAACGCCTGGGCGGCTGAAGCCAAAGAGGCAATGTGGGACGACTTCGAGAGCACCTTCATTGCGATCGGACGTCTCCCAGATATGCCCAAGCCAAGCGCCATCCACGAGATAGTCGATGGAGATGAGACTATAAAGGAGATCTACGCGCTTGCTGACGACTGCGGAGGCGTAGCATGGATCGAGTTCGATACAGCTGAGCACGCGCTTGATGCTGTCGGAAATTACGATGCACAGCATTTTGGTCCCAACGGCCAAAATATCATGGTTTCGCTCTGTCCTCGCGAGGAGAGGACCCTCTCAACCTAATCGCCATCGACCGCTTCATGGCTCAGTTCAACGAAAAGGCTACGGCCGAGCTCCACAAGATCGTCACCATCCGCCGTGTTATTTATATGTGTAACCCTCTTGTTATGAAACAATTCTCTAAGAAATCAACAGTTAGGCAAGATACAAGCATCACCGCACACAGGAAGCATCGTGGCACTGCGGCTTCCCCCCCCCCCTTCCACCCCAAAGGCTACCTCTGCGTTCGGCATGCACGAAGATGCCGCTACTCTCAACATGGGCAACGAGGCGGCTGGTACCAAGCACCCTCTTGACGAGCACAACAGCGATTTCGGCGAGCCAGCCAAGAAGTGGTTTAAGGGCAGCGAGGTCGAAGACGACAAGCTGCGTGATTTCTATAATGCCTCGATGGCAGCGGATGCCCTCTATGCACTGTCCATTGCCAAGGACAGCGACAGCACTACTGCCGTCAAGGGCAAAGACAATCACAGTAACAAGGGCATTGACGACTACGATCTTATGATTGACAGCGATGACGAGGAGGCCATTCTGGATGCCATTAACGCCAAGTACATCGAGGAGGTGTTGTATGGATACATGGACTGATTCACTTCCAAGTAGTAGAGCTATTCCGCTCAGCCAAAGCAACCTCCTTTGCTACTCTGACTTTGTTCGAGAGCGAGATGCTGAGACAGTCACAGCAACTATTCTGGTCACCAATCTCCCGAAAATCAGCAATGTCAAGGAGATGGTAAAAAACCTGGGAATTGGGGAGAATTACGATTCGGATGACGACGAGATTCACGGCATCAAGGATATTCAACTCACCCCGGATCATCAAGGCTTCCTTGTTCAATTCGAGTGCAGTGGGGATGCAGACTCTTTCCATGGGTGTTTTCATGACACCATCCATGCACGGTTTTGCGCTGATACTGACATGCGCAACCCCTTGCATGGCACCAACGCACCATCCAAGGACAATGTCAAGCTCTTTGTTGGCAACGTAAATGGCTTGACTATAGCGCATATCCAAGCTGCCTTCAAGCCGATCGTACTTCACGATGTGCAGTTCCTAGGTCCCAAGGCTGCATTCGTTTTCCTTCATGTTAAAGATGCAGCTGTTATTTTGGAGAAGCATCTAAACGGCCTAAAGCTCTCCAATGGGCGCAAGATATATCCTTCCGCGCCAAAAGACGCAAAGGATGTTGCAAAGTTGAAGGCAGTTCACGCCAAACTGGCAAGCGTTCCTGCTCCTGTCAATGCAGCTCGCACATCTAAGCTGGCCATGCCTGCAGTGACAAAGCAGCCTTTTCTATCAAATGTGGACACTCTGGTTACACAGACTAAATGTGCTCTTTCATTGCGCCGGAATTTCTCGCATTCAGTGCCATTATTAAGGGGTTGGTAAAATAAATCGCGGCGACCGGCTCCGGAATAGCAACTATGCGTGCTTCTGGACAATGTTCGCGAAATGCTCTGAGGTGGTATGACCTCTCCTCTGAGTCAAAATAGCAGGGGAAGGCTGTGACAATGACCACGTCTCGAGACTGCAACGTAAGCACGTTGAACTGACCCGCAACGTCACGAGCTACATCGGCTGCGCGTTGGTCAAGAGCGTCCTTGATCAAATCGGCAAACATCTTTGATCCGCATTGGCCAAGCTTGGAGAGCGCCAGATTTGTCGCCTTGTCCGGCTTCACCAATCTTTTGAGGGGTACACAAAGTCCCCTTCTAGACCATTCGCGCTCTTTCCCAATGCGATGGGGGTGTCTGAACCCCGTGGAACGAAGGCTCTGTCGCCTGCTTGACGTAGCACCATGCCTTAGAACCTTTCTCCAGCGTGACTGTGCCAAGATCCTTCTGGTCTTGTACAATCCGATCGAGCTGGTCCCGACTGAAATTGCATCCTGAAACTGTTCCTCGTGGACGTAGCAGCATCGCTTATATCCTATAAGGACTACAGCCGCCCTATTAGAGTCGGCTGTCATGATTGCGTAATCCACTTGGAGACTGTGAACTTCTTTCTCACTGTGCAATCACTTGCATTGTAACTGAAGCCTGTGCGCGTGGAGGTCTCAAACCTTCCACTTTGGACCACGGAGAAGGAAGTTCGCAACTTCTTCAAGGTCTTCAACCTGCTAAAAGACAGCATCTCCGTTGAGCAAGGTTAGGTTGTCTTTGTTTCTTTGCCCTCTCAAACCGAAGCTGAGCGTGCGGTTCAAGTGCTAGACGAAGGCCGCCTCCGCAACAAGACTGTAACTGTTAAGCTTGAGGTGATCGAGGCTGCTTTGGAAGATTACAATTGGTAGAAGCGGGTGAAATCGGAGGGCTTAAACATCCTTGATTGTTGGTGGCTGCACACCCGGACCAGCTCAATGTCCTACTCGATTTCGCTAACGCTCTACCCGACATTGCCAACGCTCTACCCAACACCGCTATCGGTCAGCCTCAGAATCTCTGCAAGCGAATCTGTGCCTGTATTCTCCACATCTTAATCACCATGTATTATTTCATCGTTAAACACCTGTTCTTAACTAGTGTGCTTGTGTGGCTACTATCGACCTGCACGCGTTTGCGACCAGCGCAAATAAATATTTTTAATACCATGATCTTTCCCATATAATGGCAGCTTCCAAGTGAGATTTTGCACTACTGACCAGGTACTCATTGAATGAGGCTGTATGCTACAGGCTCATATTGTGCAGACCCAATGTTGTGGTCGGACTAAACAAAATATTTATGTTTCTGCTGAAAGGATGCGATATAATTGGAGAATTTTGGTTAGAGAATTAGCTGAAAATATGTACTCGTCTTTTTCCGCAAGATGTGTTGCTTGTGACCCGGACTTGAAGGTAATGCGCTCCACTACGAGGAGCAAGTAAGACCAATGAGCAAGTGACGGCAAGAAGAAGTAGTGTGTACATATACTGGTACACCAACGCACCGAACTTTCGCATCCGGCCTTTGCAGCTCCAGTACTTCTACACACGTGGCCTGCATGCGTATATTTACTCATGGATGTTGACGGGTAACTGTGTGACCAAACCCGCGCCCCGCCTAAGATTTATCTGCGCTTCATCTCTGATATGGTTGACGTAGATCAGAAGTTTGACTGATTTTGTTTGTTGGTGGGGGTTCTTTTGTTTGGGTTGTGCATTCCCAAATGTGACAGGCGGCCACTGTTCACTTTCACCTTGGTGGTCCAGGCTCCAGCCGCTTTTACTTCCACCCGTGCACGATCTTCCGCTAGACAATGCTTCTTAGGGCGAAACAAGCAAGAAGGAAAATAAATTGATCCGCTCCGGGGTTTCGCGCGTGACTGCTGACACGAGTCTATCAAAGGAGCGAGCCCGCTGTTCAGTCTTATTCTGACGGCAAGCTCTTTGTCCAACATAGTGTTGTTCAAAGAGATCATTCGACGCGAAGACGCCGAGACCTTTGATCATTTCAAACTATCGTCTTATTTGCGAAGATTCCGCATTACGCATCACGACCACGCTTGAGACGAGCTCAACTCAACGCAACCACAAACGCAATAACAAACAGCATGGCTCGACACAATCAGCCAGACATCTCAAGCTACCCTAAAGACGCAAAAGCTTCACCTAGTAGTACTGAGAGTATGCCAGCAGCCACCAACACTTTGGAAGCTGACATCGACATCGACCTCGATTTGTTCCCTTCGGAGGGCAGCACTGACTTCGTCTCATCTCCAGATCAAGAGAACAAGATGCCTGCTTCACCAACCTACACCACGCCCGCTACCTACGAAGAGGATATACTTGACTTCGACGATGACGAGCTCATTCCATCAACCACTAAAGACATCCTCATCGCCGCCGTCCAGGAGGCCGAAAACATCACCAACTTTCAGGCCGATGCTACCGAACAAGAGAATGAGTTCGAAGGAGAAGAGCATGCAGAGAACAAGGAAAATGCGCAAGCAACAGCCGAAGCTCATCTTCAGCACGCAAAACTCGGCATGGCATGGGGTGCGCAGACGATGCTGAATCAATCGCCGGACATGGCTGGTGCGCTGCAGCTCAACGACGTTGGTGACGCTGTCTGCATCAATGTCACAGCAAACGGCGTGGCCTATGAGGTCACTTGGAAAGTCACGAGCTTCGTCGCTCCCAAGGACACCGAAAAACATTTTCCTACAGCTCCCGTGACGACTTGCGCCCCAGCAATTCAGCGCACCAGCTCGCTCCGCGACGCCGCACCGCTCTCAGCATTTCTCCCTGCCGCCCAGCAGTCAAACATCAAGTGTAAATTTGGTCGTCAGTGCAAGAATGGCGCATCCTGCGTCTTTGACCACACCATCAAGCCCAAACTCTGTGGCTTTGTCAACACCACGCGAGGCTGTACCAATGCGGCTGATTGCGAGTTCTCGCACGAAAGTGAGGGTATTAAGTGCACACGCAGCACGCTAAGGTCCACGTGTGCGAACGGACGGGGATGCGCGTTCAAGCATGGAGACGATTGGGTGAAGCAGGAGAACATGAAGAAAGAGGTGGAGAAAGTGGTGGTGAAGACCGAGGACACAACTGAGGTCGTGAAAGATGTGCCTCCCGCTGATGCACCTACTGGACCGAAGGCGGCGGAGGTCGAGGGCGCGCCCACGGGTCCCAAAGCTGATGGAACGAAGCAGGTTGCTGGCCTGAAACACGGTCGTGACGGCGACGAGGAAGTTGGGAATGCGCCGAAAGGACCTCGTTTGGCACATGATGGCGGCAAGAACCATCGAGGTGGTAAGCAGCATCGAGGCCGCGGTCGAGGACAGGGTCGGGGTGGTGGGCGAGGACGTCGTGGTGCAAGTAGTGGACATGGGCTACGCATTCGTGGTGCAGCCTCTACGGGTCAGCATTAGGAGAAGAAGTGATGTATGTGTAGTGGATCATGGAGAACAAAAAGTGATCGAAGGACATCAAAGTTGACAGTTGCCATTGACATGGGCAAACGAGACAGTCATCTTGAACTGCCTATGTTAAATATAAAGGACTTGACAAAGGAGAAGAGGAGATGACCTGGGAGCTTCTTCTAACGTTTGGTTTCTTTACCCTCACCTTATTTTCTCTCTTTTTCTCTCTTTTTCTCTCTTCTTTGCTAAAGCCTTTATGTTTAACGTGAGTTGTCTCGCTAGGCTATAATTGTAACCTCAGGAGGTTACCTTGGAAGGTATTCACACGCCAACCAATTATGCTCTGAAGCCGTCTAGCTCGTAGGCGCTCCACCCCAAATTGCTGTTGGAATCGGCGTGCAGTCATCGCAGTCCTTTGTAGCCACTTCACTTGTGGTGTAGCCTAGGTCTCCTGAAGGTCCCACGGGTGCTAGTCACAGTCCGCAACAAACAAATCAAATCAAATATAGCACCTATATTTAATTTAATTTAGTAAGCTTAGCAGCCAGGCCATATTTAATTTGTTTGTTTAGTGTTTTAGAGCGTGTATATTTGTTTGTTTAACAAATATTTAGTTAAAGTCTTGGCGTTTAAATATACAAGTCTTGGCACCTAGTTTTTAGTGTTTTAGAGCAAGCAGCTGCCTAACGCCTTACGTATTGCTCTAATTGTTCTCTACCTAGTTTTGTATACTATACTTACAGGTAAGTTTATTATTGCTAATAGTACTGTTGCTACTGTTGTTGTTGCTGCGCTTGTATATATATCTAGCTTAGGTCTATAAGCGTATAAGCTAAAAGGCAGCAAGCAGCTTACTACTAATAGTATAGTGTTTTAGCTTAAGTAGATTGCTAAGTTTGCTAAATAGTTACTTATAATTATAACTTAATGCTAGGATTGTTAGTATATTAATTGCAAAATAGCTTAACTAAGAGTATTTTAAAGCTATTATAATCTAATACTAGATAGCGTTGCTATTATTATAATATGTTATAGTACTCTAGCTTAGCTTATTCTTACGCTAGCAATTATACTTATTACTACTATTGTGTGCTATACAATTACGCTATGCAGTAAAGGCTTTAATTACGTTATTTACTACACCTGTATAAGGTAGTTATAGTAGAGAAGTTACTAGTACCTTCTTATATAACCTCTATAACTCTTAAAACTTAGTGTTTACAGCGTATATTTACCTATCTTTGTGTTCTTATAAGTTTTTACAGTAGTATTTGTAGTATAAGTAGAGGTAAGTAGCAGCGTAGTATATTAGTAAGTTATTAAGCTAGTAGTAATACTTATTAGCTTTTGCTTAGGCGTTATAGAGATTAATATAAAGGTAATCTACGCATAGATATTAGCAAGAAACGTGTAAAACAGGTATAATACTTGCCTTTAAGTGCCTTCTTATGTATATTAAACATAACGTTAGTATATAGCTTAGCTAGCTTTTTAAGCTAATTAAGTAGATACTTAAATATAAGTAGAACCTTATAGATAGCTCTAAAGTTGCTGCTATATTGCTTGCTACGTCCCTCTAGCTATTTTGTAGTAGTTTTAAGTAGTTTAAGGTATTGTTAATACTTAGTAATAACTGCCTAATCTACTGCCTAAAGCCTGCCTAATCTTATCTAAGCTAGAGCGTTACTTTAAGTGCTACGCTGCTCTTTATAGGCAACGCAGCTTATATGCTTCTTAATATAAAGATTAAAGCTACTCTTAAGGTATATTACCTACTTAAGAGCGCTATAATATAAGTTCTAACGCGTAACAACTAGCTTAATTAGTTAAAGTATTTTAACGCGCGCAGTAGTAAGAAAGTTATTATTAGAAGCCTTTACACACTTAGTAAATAAGGCGTGTTACTATAGTATTTTAATATATATAATTACAGAAAGAAGCGTACTAAAAGCGCTATTCTTATACTATGCTACTATAAACGCCTTCTTATTGTTAGTGTGCTTAATAGTGTTGTTGTACGCGTCTTTGTTATAGCTAAATAGCAGCGCCTATTTAATAAGGTTAATAGTATAAGAGCTATAGTAAAGGCGCTAATAAGCTAGATTAAAGTTACTAAACTTATAGAATATAGCTATAATTATAGTGTTATTATTGCTAGTGTTGTTAAGTATAAAGTAGCTAAGCGTATCTAATGTTATTCTATACGCCTATAGTGTTGCAATAATAGCTACTGCAATTACCTTACCTATATAGGCACTATTAAGTTATAGTAGAGTAATAGGTAGGTTATAGATCTTGCTTGTTATAGTAGTAAAGTAAGTAATAATTCTAAAGAAGCCCTATATACCTTCTTTTGTTATCTAGCTATTAAAGCTTATATGTATCTTGCTAGCAGCGCTAGATAAGGCGTAGACAACCTAAGAGCGTATAGCGTAGAATAGTTGCATTGCGTATATAGTAATACTACGCAGAGATTACTATAATGCGCCTTCTACCTCTATACTTATTACGCAGAAGAGCTTACGCATTAAAGCTCTACTAATAAGCTCTATAGGCAGGTTGTTATTAAGAAGCTATAGTACTAACGTAAGGTAAAAGCGTTAGGCGTTAAAGTTACCTATTGCGTTAGCTATAGACTATAGTATATTAAAGCTGCTTGTAATTGCTTTACGTAGTACGTTAGGAAAATTTAAGATTGATCTGATCGGCCCGATTGCCGCAACCCGCGGCGGCCCGACAGCGATACTGTCCACTAGACAATTCGCCAAAGTCGCCCCACTTACTTCTGGTCGCTAGCGACCCGACAGCGACCTGACAGCGACCCAACAGAGTCGCCAGTGTCGCCAATGTTGCCAATTTTACTCACGTGACTGTATTGCTGTATTTTCATGATTACGTAAGTAACCTAAAAATACAAAATATAGAGCGGAATTCCCTCTTTAAAATGCACTATTCAGAATTTTTGTAGCTGCTCTAGTTATTGAGATATAGCGCGTTGAAGTTATAAACTTTTTTAAAAAAACTTTAAGTATGTTCAACACAATAGATCTACGCACCCCCTATATAATATACTATAATAAAATGTCCTAAAGTAAAATCTGCACTTTAGTTACTATTTCTTTAATAAAAAATATAATATATTATCTAGTTAAAGTGCTAGAGCTTTAGCGAAAACAAGCCTTGGCAAAGAACTTTAAAACTCTACAAACTTTACTGCCTTGCATCTCAACAACAAGAGCAGCTATAAGAAATCTGAAAAGTACGTTTTAAAGAGAAAATTAAGCTCTATATTTTTGGTTTTTAGGATAATGACGTAATGGCGCGGGTAGGGCAGGTGGGTCTAGTGGATCAGGCAGATTAATTTGAGCGTTTCAGTCTAATTAGGCAGCTAGAACAAATAGGGAACCCTAGGGACAGTCAAGTACGGTCAAGAACTGTCTGGTTAACTGTTCTGATAGTGTTGCTAATGTCGCGGATGTTGCTAACGTTGTATTTTCCTGACGTAATAGCTGCCTAAATAAGTGTTTTAGTGTAATAACTAGGCCTATATAGTAGAGGTTATAGCCTTATATAGGCTAGGCAAAGTAAAAGGCAGTAGAGAACGTAGCTTTTAAATAGTTAATAATAATAAGTGTTCTTTTATATGTATAGTAGTATTTATATACTTAAAATAGGCGTGTAGGCTTATTTATACGTATAACATAGTATCTGTATATATATACCTAGCTTTGTAATTACTTAGTAGGCTGCCTTAATAGCTTAATATAGTAATCTCTAAGCTACTCTTAATTAAGCCTATTATAGTTGTTGCCTTAATTATTAATAAAGCTATTATCTACTGCCTCTATTGTTGCTATAGAGGCAGTGCTAGCGTAGCTGCCCTTAGTAGGCGCAGACAGTAATTCTTAAGGCTATAACTTAAGTAGCTGCCTCTCCTACGCTTAGAAGGGCGTTAGAAGTAGTAGTAAAGTTGCTAAAATTCTTAATTGCTTTGTTAAGGTTATAAGAACGTTTAATACGCGCGCACGCTTTCTTGCTGCTCTAAGAGACATAGTAGTAGGCGTTGCAATACTTTGCTTGTCTAAAAGTATAGAAAGAAAACAGGTATAGGTGTAGAAAGACTAGCGTTGTTTAGGGCAAGTTTAGATAGCTAGTATATAGAACTTTAAAACACTAAAATTAACGCAATTACAATTACAATTAGCCTAAAACGCTTATATATATTAAAACACTAGATATTTGCAAATATTTGCAAATATCTAAATCTTTATATTTAATTTGTTTAATAAAACAGCTACCTATATTTAATTTAATTTGATTTGTTGTATTAAACAAATCAAATCAAATATTTGATTCATATTTGTTTGTTGCGGAGTGTGGTGCTAGTGAGGTCTGCCTGTGGCGTATTGAGCACCTCCGGTCATGACCCTTTGCTTCGTGAAATGCAGCTTCATCAGGGTTGTATCCGCCACAATACCTCGAAGCTTTGAGGTGGCTGAGTCGTTTTATCCGTATTCGTCGTATTCGTTGTCACGTGACGAGGCTCAATTCGCGTAATCGTCCCCGAAAGCCATTCTCACCATATCGTCGTCACTAACGATCAGACTTGTTTCTAGTCTCTCTGGAAGACTCGTAACGTAGTCTTGGCGCATAGTGCTGTACAAGAATGATATATCCAATGTCAACCCTGTCTCTTTCTGGTGCTCGACTTTCGGGAAACACACCGCTCTGCAGCTTGGGCAGGAGTTGGCACTGCTAACGTCTTTCTTTCCGAGCCAAGCGACAAAACATTCACGATGGAATATATGGTTGCAATGTGTCCGGATGATTTGCTCAGTTGATGTCCAGGCCTCGTAGCATATGGGGCATGCTTCATCGTGCGATGTGGGAGCGGGAGATGGTGTGAGATGGTGGCTGATGTAGTCGTCTCGCATCGATGACGGTGGACTATTGAGAGTTGACATATTTGCTGTAGTGCAAAAGGTCGATAACGCTTCGAGATGTTATATCTTGGTCCAGGAACGCAGAGTAAGAGACGGGTGGGCGGTGTTTAAAAGTATCGATTGGGTACATCATCGGCGTCGGGAGATGCGGCTCCGTGTGAGCAAGTTTCGTGATCTGATGCGCTGCGCCACGACTTCACCGCAGCCAGCTTCTCGAAGCTGCCTTGTCTTGCCACGTCGTACTCGCATAGGATGTTAAGTTCGCACTCAGGCCCAAAGGTTTCTTCGAAGAATTCCGAAGGGTTGCCCACATTGTTGCTTGCAATAACCACGGTGTCGCCGTTGGGCCCGAATAGACGCCGCTGACAAGTGTTGTTTTGACACGATGGTCTTACACTGCATGTCTCACATCTCACATGGTGCTAGCAGCTGTGGTGGCTCTTCGCAGGTAGAAATACAGCAGGGCGACTGCTTACACGAGAGGACCAGGTTTTGAGAGGCTACAAAGTAGAGTGACCACTGAAGCGAACTCCAAGCGCTTTGCGCTAGGATCAGGTCAAGTCTCAAGACTGTTGTCCTCTCTGATCGCACGATAGAATGCTACGATGCGGTTTCATCCGACACAAAACCTTCAACGACTCCAACCCACTTCTCTTCTTCTTCGTCCCCGGAACCTCCACCATCTCGCTAAACACCAACTGCGCTTCTAGATTTCAGCTCTCTGGGAAATTACTAGACACATTGTGAGTCTTCTACAGTCCCTCCATTGCAGCATGGCACTCACTAGCTCTGCCGAATCCATGGCGCAATGTGCGGTTGATAATGCTGCAGGTCATATTCCAATCCCCTGGCCGCAAGCGCGGCCCATACCACGCACGTACTGCGACATACTCGACGCGTGGTCTTGTATCTTTAGGAATTGGTTGAAGAGTGGCTGGAACGGCGGTGAAAATTTGATATCGCAGATGGGTCATGGAAGAATAATACCTGTCTCATCAGCGCGCACTGGTCGACCTGGTCCCCTCCCGTGCCGTGCGCCCTCTTAAATATTATCTTAATGCTGGATACGTGAAGGCTGTAAAAATCTTTGGGCGCGCATTTAGACATGATCTCTTCGGCGTGAGTCCCTAGTGCAATGTGCTCAGCGCCGTCAATGATAATGCATCGACTGCTGCGGATGTTGGCTGAGACGAAGATTCAGAATCAAACGACTCAGACTGGAACGAGGCTCAGAAGGCAATCACACAGGCTGATGGACAATGCTTGAGTGCGTCGTGCACCAGCTGCGCAATGCGCTCCTGTGGGACCGAGATATTGGTGAGTATGTTGAGCAGCGTTTCGCGATCGCGTCGATGAATGAAACGGTAGATGCCACGATACGCAGTGTTAATCTGATAGAACTACTTGATATACGAGAATCTTTCGCTGGCCGTCAAACGTTTTTCAAGGCGCGAGTGAGTGCAAAAAACTGTCCATGAACATGCTGAACAACTCATCTTTTGGACTTCTCGCCATGGATTCCCACCTTGGCCTCCACTCCTCCTTCGGCCAATGCGCGTATAGATTCTCCAGACCCAGTGGACCAGGTGCGCGGAGCATAGCCGCTGTTGCGTGGTGATGCTTTCCCAGTGCAGACAAGCATACATCACCCATGATTTCTTTGGGATTTCCACTTGCTTTTGTATTGTCTAGACATATGAGTAGTTCGTGGTATGCTGCTTCGAGAAACAGCGGGTAATTTTGATCGCGCAACAGGATGTCGTGAGCGGGCTCCATAGCCGGTTTTTCGTCATTAAAAGTCGTTGGGTCCCACCCTGGCAACGGTTCCACGCGCTTGCGTATCTTTGACCATATATCAGCGCAAAGGATACCCATCTCCAACCAGTCAAAGAAGAGATCAGCCATATCCGCTTGTAGCCATTGCGCGTAGGTTTGCAGAAAATTGGACGGGTAGCGCAGCCGTGTTTGGGTTCCCGTATCCTTCCCGCCTTCCGATCTGGAGTGCGATTGCAGCAATTGTTTTGCGAACCGATTCCAGGTGTACTCAGATGTTGTTGTGTCGACGAGTCGTTTTGTGATATCTTCAATCTTCGCTGTACTGATGTTGTGCTTGGCCTCACTGAATTTGTCGCTGGGCAGAAACACACCTTCGCCAAATGTCAACGTCTCTTGGAACTCACGAAGCTTGTTAATGTTGATCTTGAGCCGATGGATTGGGGGGTCCCGCGCCGAATTAGCTATCGAAGACCCAATAGCAAGGGAAAATTTGTTCTTCGATTCCTGAACCGATTTCGGACGACCACCTAGAAAGACCCAAGCCGGATCCTGAGCGTATAGGGCAAATTCCATGTCCGGCCAGGACGGCATGCAGTCGTTCCCACCCTTTTCGCGCTCTTGAAGATGGCCCGTAGTGTACAAATGTGCCATCATGACGATAGCTAGCGTTTGATACTCGAGCTTCATGCCAGCCGCGTGCCGCTTCATGTAGATTTCATACTTGAGCATCCCACACAACAGATGATTGTGGCGAAGTACGTAGTTCTTTTCCGTTCGCAACCTTTTCAGCACTGGATGTGAGGTCAATTGACGATTCTTCGTCAGTTCGTTCCACTGCTTGTCAAATCCATCCCACGTAACCCAGGTTTGACTATTCTGGAGAGCTGTACCCAGGCCGATGAAAACGTCATAGGCGGTATCCAGTGGCAAGAAAGGACTGTGCCAGCCGCCAATTATCTTGTTGTTCTGCCTGCTCACTTTGGCCACATGGGAGACCAGTTCGAGATATGGTCCTCCAGGCTGGCCCTCGAGAATGTCCTGCGAATGGAAAAGAGTGTCGACAGCAAAGATGACCCAGATGGAGAGTTGACTGGACTGGAACATGTGCTCAATGCCGCTAGAGACGAGGTCCCAAACTTCTGTATGCTTGCCGAACATGCCGATACGTCCAACTTGTGCATACTCTAGTGCGCGACGTGTATAGTCGTGGAGTTTGCGATCGCCAAAGTCTTTGGGTACCATAGCAGGCAGACTCTTCTTCAGATCCCATTTCATTATCCGGTCAAAGTAGTACTTGAGACCCCTGTACGTGTGCCAGAAAGTGTCGCTGAGTTCCTTTTTGCTTGAGTCGTTCGGTTCAGCGATCCCGTCGGTAGGCTCTCCTAGTATGTCAAGCAATTTCCATACTAGATGCGTTTCTATCGGATACTTCTTTGGCCGCCGGACGACGAGGTCAAATTCGACTTCAGCCTTTTGAACTAGTCGAATCGCCATGTCCATCGTCATAGCAGCCACAATTAGGTCCACCTTGTCTTCTTGATAGTTTCTCCACTGCTGGCACGCACAATTGCGCATAGCCTGGATTTCTTGGATTAGAATACCGATGGCAAAGCTCAACTCTTCTTCGATTTCTCTTTCATCTTGCTCAAGCACGACACTGGCTACGGCCGGAAGTGCTTGCTCACATATGCCCGCTTCATTCGCGATATCAGCGATGTCTTCCACTGTCAAGTTTTCGAAACGATTCGACAGTAGTATCGAGTCATCCTGGTCTTCGACAGCACCCTTGAAGGTATGCGGACCAGGCGAGATGAACGGTCGCAGAAGAAGAAACGTATTCTCCAATACGGTGACGAAATGTTGATGCCTTTGATTGCTCTCCTTCTCTTGCAGAGATCTGGTCAGGAATCGTTGGCCTACAGTCTTGCGTGTCTGTATAGCACGATTGAAGACCTTACTCAGTGCGACTGGCACTAAAACGCCTGTCTCATTGTCGGCGATCTTTTTCGCCAAGGGCACGAAGTCGGCAATCCTGATCAGAAACCTCGTTTCAATGTTTTTTCCAGCATTGCGGTTGTTCTTCTTTCCCTTGCCTCCTCTGTTCTTAGCCCTGGACTTCTTCGGTTGATCTTGAGTCACGCTGAGTTCAAAACCCAGTGAACCAGCTGTCTCAGCCAGCCATCCACCTATATATTCGGTGTCTTGCTTGTATTGCTTGTAGGCAGAAAGAAAGGACTGTGCATTGTCAAGGTGGCTCATAGTGGCGACAAATGCTGAACTAAACGCGCGAAGACTGCGTCTTGAGGATCTGCCGTACGGTTAAGACGAAAAAAGGGCAAAAGAGTTCGAGATGATCCACGGTTGTTTTGGGAGCAGGGCGGCGTGTGCTCAACCCCCAAAGAGTCGATCACAACTTCTCGGCTGCGGATTTGCCGGCATGTTTCCACCTCAAGAAGGCCACCAACACTGACAAGTTCCAAGCCCATACACAGAGTCCTTACGGAATTCCCAACATGCTGCAATACTTAGGAAGAGATCATGCCTTCCTACACATGCATCGGCGCCTGGCTATGGGGCCGTGTCCTCGAATCGCGGAACTGTTAGCCTCGGTCCACTGACTCCTTTCGACGCAATGGCCCGAAGAGAGAAGATTTGGATCGCATATCACCACCTCATCATTGCCAAACCAAACTTTTCGAAAGACCAGGGGCAAGCCCATCACCCTCTGGAGATTATGGCTCAGACTGCAGGTCATCCAGCAAGCGGTGCTCCCGTGCGCAAGCTGTATCTCACAGCCTACAACGTTCTATTCGCATCTCTCTGGGCTTCAGTATTCATCAACGCCATCACCAACGCTCACTATGGTAAATTAAAACTCTTCGCTGCAACGGAGCCTCAAGCGCGATGGATCCAAACCGCCTCTTTGATCGAAGTTGTGCATGCAGCTATCGGTAAGCATCCCGGCCAGTATTGATCAACCACTTTGCTCAGCAATCCCAGGTCTCATCAAATCACCCGTCAGCACCACAGCCCTACAAGTGGTCACACGTGTGATTCAAGTATGGATGGTCTGGTTCAGCTTCCCACAAAGTACTGCATCGTCGCATACATACTTGGCGTTGCTGCTTGCATGGTCCACCGCAGACACGATTCGCTACACGTATCTTGCTTCGAACCTGTGGAACAAATCTCCACAGAGACTGTTGTGGTTGCGATACACAATGTTCGTCCCTCTGTACCCCGTTGGAATTGGAACAGAAATATGGTTGCTGTTCCGCGCTATCGAACCCTCGAGGAAGAGCAGTGCCGCTTTACCGCCCGTGTTTTGGTTTTGTTTGATGTTGTATGTTCCTGGTAGGTTGCTTCTTTGAGGTTTACGCAAGACCCTTGCTGATCGAAAAGTAGGTTCGTGGAAAATGTACACGTACATGATCAAACAGAGGAAGAAGACGTTGAGCGCGCCGCAGAAGAGTACATGAGAGCCTTCAAAATGTGTGGCTACGAAGCGTTTGCT
This sequence comes from Ampelomyces quisqualis, assembly GCA_018398575.1. NCBI lineage: Eukaryota > Fungi > Ascomycota > Dothideomycetes > Pleosporales > Phaeosphaeriaceae > Ampelomyces > Ampelomyces quisqualis. The sequence continues at coordinate 3,127,642 of JAGTXZ010000005.1, forward strand.
GACTGTCAGGCCCTTTTTCCAAGACATGCATTTGCCTCGACACAAATTGTGCGGGAAAGGGGAACAACGCCACGGGTGCTCGCCGATAGTTATTCTCTGGAAAATAACCAGCTATTTTAGCCACCCTCGCATGTTTCTGAAGCTCAGTGAATGTCAATGTGATTCTTCCTGTTTTGGAGAGATCGGGCGTGCAGAAGAGCCCATCCATGCGTTCAGACACGATGAAGCAAACATAACTCCTTTAACAAAGCTTTCCCAAAAGGGCATAGTAGACTTTGCTCTCGAATTTTGAAACCGACAGAAGAGCATGTGGGAGACTTGTAGGGAACGATAGGAAGACGGAAGCAGAGGCTTATTTATATGTTCGATGAAGAAGTCAAAGGTGCAGTGCCTGTAATGTCCGAGGAGACGCAGCACATGAATTCGTCGTCCTCGAATTTTGGAGAACCACATCAATAGTGGCATGGAAGCTTTGCGATCCAGCGCGAGATTTCTGAACTGACGTAGCTGAGCGGCGAGAAAAAGGCACATGTATAGCCTGAAACTACGGTTCGAGGGGAAGACATCGTCTGAGGCTGGGATTCTTTTGATTGATTTCCATGAATAGAGTTGTGTAAATATGGACGGAGGCTGAAAGGAGCACTGGCGATTTTTATACCCAGACACTGGGGTACAAATGCGGTGTTAAATACCCAGCGCGGTGTTAATATACACCGCAGTATTGTGTAAATTCACTCTTTTACACCGCACATAGGGGATATTTACACAGCTCTAGTGTATATTACACTGTTGCGGTATTTTTTTGCCTGTCCAATCTTACAGTATATTATCTTATGTTTTGTTAAAATATATATAAAGCATATATTACGCAAAATTAATAAAAATACTGCTGTTGTTTTACTCTAAGCAGTACGTTATTTAAGCTAGGCTAATAGTACTTGCTAATACTACTTACTATATAAGACGTAGGTAAATGTTAATGTAGTTAAGCACAAAATCTTAAAAGCTATTAGGTTTTTAACTAGAAATATATTTAGAGTTAAACTAATTAATCTTTCTTTAATCTAACTTAAGCTATTATTATAACCTGCAAGCAGTTCTTTATAATAGCATTTGCTATAGCGCTCTAAGCTTTTAGCAAATTAGAAATGTAAAGGTAAAGTTAATTGTTTATTTAAACTAACACCTGTTAACTTTATAGCTATCTAAAACTAATTTTCTATAATAGTAAACATTCTTGTTAATAACTGCTACAGTTACTTATTAGTTAAACTGCGTTAATAGGCTTTGCTAAGTACCTGCTGCTTGTTACTAAAACTCTTAAAAGTTTGTGTTTAAGATAGTGTTAGTAAATACACTATAACTAGGTAGCTTTAGTTAGAAGTAGTAGATGTAGCAGGCGTTATAGCTTACTAAGTCTTTAGTAATCTTAATAACTACTGCCCTCTATTAAGTAAAAGAGACTAGAAATAAGATTTAGATATATACTTAAGAATACTATTAAATTAAGATTAGTTAACAAAGTTACAAGTACTTATAGCCTATTAAAAGTTATTACGCGTGTAAGCTTAAGGCGCTACGTAACTTTATAGCTGTTTAGGTTTAAATCTCTCTTGCGTCTTTTATAGTGTAGTAGCTTAAGTTTTGTAATTAGCTTTATACTCTTATAGCTACTACGCAAACAGTTGCTCTTAGAGAGCTTAAGACGCTGTGTAATTTTATAGCTATATATAATAAAAGTACTCTTATTAGTTAAGTACTAGATTTCTATTAGGACTTGTGTGCTATTTATACTAGAGTTTCTATTACCTAGCTACTTCTTAACTGTAAGAACTTTCTTTAATCTATTGCACTTAATAAAAGTAGCTAGCTACTTTTTAACTATAAGAACTTTCTTTAATCTATTATACTTAATAAAGGCAGTTGTTATAAATATTGTGCTAATAGTTACTAGAACAAAATGCAGTGCTTTGTTGCTCTTCTTTGCCTAATAGACACTATCTTAGTTCTTATAAGCTATTAAATTTAAGTATATATAAACAACCTAGATAAAAGTAGTTGTATAAGAAGTTAAGGAAAAGTATATAGTAGGTAAAGAAAAGTTGTTGTATAAGAAGTTAAAAAAAAGTATATAGCAGGTAGGCACTAGGTAAGATAGAAATTGCTTGCCTACGTAAAAACTTTCTTTAATCTTTTGCACCTAATAACAGTAATTATTATTATATATATTATTTTAATATTAATTAAACTTGCAGTAACTTGTTATTTTTCTTTGCAAATAAAAAACTATCTTGTTTCTTATAAGTTATTAGATTCTAGTGTAGATAAATAAACTAGAGAAAAGCAGTTGTAGTTAATAGAGAAATATTAATAAAAGTACAAGGAGTATTTTATATATTGTAGTAGGCAGAGCGTTAATAGAGTAAGAAACCTTGTAATTAAGGCGCTGCATTGCTGTTTAAGCTATTTCTATAAAGTTTCTTTAGTTAAGACTATTATTTCTGTTCTCTAAGGCATTGCAATTCTCTTACTAGTTATTAGCTTATCCTTAGATGCAGATTATTATACCTGCCTTGTTATTAAAGTAGATAATAATATTACTAGTCTTAGTATTATATATAGCACTGCCTCTTTACTTAATAATAGTTACAAAAGTAGTACAAGCTATATTGCCTTAGCGCTCTAGGTATAGCTAGAAGGTAGTAATTAAATAGCGTATTTATTAGAGTTATCTTACTAACTCTTTGCTAACCTAGTACTACTAAACGTGTTACTATTACATTTAGAAGTTACTTTGTAGCTTTAGCAGTGTTAATAAGATCCTTAATACTCTTATTAAGGTAGGCGTAATGCTTAAGGCAAGTTTTAAATATACTGCACAGTTTGCTATTAGATTCTTAGAAGGCTAGATACTAAAGTTAGAGTTAGAGATTATTATATAAGAGTTGTTTACTAGCTTTAAATATCTTACTACTGTTTAAGTTATTGTCTTAAAGTGCCTTTAGTTAGTTTCTTATACAAAGACAGTGCTACTAAGAAGAGATTAGTAAGTTCTAATAAGTAGGGAATTGTTTACTTACGTTAAGGTTCTTACTACTATTTAAAGGTCTTTTTCTTAATATATTATTAGGTAAGTAGGCTAGTAGATAGAATATGTAATTAGAAGCTTGCAAAGAAAGCGCACTTCTTATAAGCTTATAATTATAGCTTATATTATCTACTCTAGTGTAAGAAGAATAATAGATAAAAGAAGTGTACTAAAAAGTATAGATTATATAGTAGAGCAGGTAGTGTGCGCACGCAGGCACCTTTTTAATTTGCTTTTTGTTAAATTATTTAGATAAGAATCCTATATATAACTGCTACGTAGAATATATATTACTACTACTATACTACTATACTAGTCTATCTTACTTATTAGAGTTATTCTTGTCTAAGCTAAAAGAGCTAAAAGAAATAGTTATTACGCAGGCTTTACTCTTTCTCTTATTAGAGTATTAACTTTAACTGTATAAGCTTGTAATATTATTTCTCTTATTAGATACTTCTTTTAGTTGTATTCTATTAGTACTTGCTTTGCCTAATAGCGCTGCAGCCTTTCTTAATAGAATATAGCTTTGTTAGCTTAGGCAAAGTATATTTTTTTAACTATATCTAGTGCTAAGCTTATATTCTCTAGGGGGTAAAGATCTATATTACTCTTTTGCCTAAGAGTATATTACTTTTGCGTTTCTAATAGTCTATTAAGTTTTTAAGTGCAGCCTTTTCTTTCTTACTTTATTAAGCTTAGTAAATTTGTTATATATACTTTAATAATACTTTGCCTTTAAGTACTACTTAGCTATAGTAAAGAAAAGTTAAAGTATATTAAGATTCTATAATATACTCTATTTTAGCTATATCTTTATAGAAAATATATTTCTTATGTGCTTTACGTTCTAGGACTTGCATATCTAAAGAATATAATAGTAGATGTTTAGCGTAAGATTGTATAGTATACTCTTATCTAGTGTAATATTCTTTTCTTATAACGTAAAACTAGGCTTACTATATTATTAGAATAGTAACAATTAAGTAGCCTTGCATTATTATAAGTCTAAGATCTCTTTATTTATAAGAAGCTGCAGTAGTTTCTTTACTTTAGTAAGTTTCTTGTTAACTACCTCTTTATAGGTTAGTAGTGTAAAAGCTACTAGTCTTTGTACGTTTAGCGCAAAAGGTAGTTTATTCTTTAATAGTCTTTTCTTGTTTTACCTAGGCACGCTATATATACTTTATCTGCTTAAATATTCTCTAATATCTAAGTATATTATAATACTATTTAATATTATAGCATGTTAATATTGCTAGTAGCGCAGAATAGTTAGTTAAGTAAAGTGTTAACTTTAACTAGATAATTAATAGTTTCTATCTAAAGTTTAAGATGCTTAAAACTAATAGTTAACTTGCTTTATATTGTCTAAATTGTTTGTTATATATTTATAAGGGCTACGTAAGGTTTCTGTATAATTAACGCATACTCTAATATGCTTAGTAGAAAACTCTAGTATAAATAGTATTCTCTAGCAACCTTCTACGTAATATAGTAATTTCTCTAGTCTTAATACTTAAGAGCAATAGTTATTTAGTAGTAATAATTATACTTTATTGTTATTAAAGTCTATAAACTCTGTAGCAGTATGTTTAGCCTTCTTATAAGCTATTAGTTTTAGAATATATTTCTATGTATATAAACTGTTTACGCTTACCTTTCTCTGCTTAAGCTACTACTTTTTTTTAGTTACACTAGGTAGTCTTTAACGCTTACTTAATTAGCTAGGCTCTATTAAAATACTAAGCTGCCTATAGCTACCTACGTGTAACGTAGTTTCTTATTGCAGTATACTTTAGTATAGTAATTTTGTTAAATTTACAGCTTTTCCTATGTTGCTACTAGATGTTACACGCTATGCGAATTATTCTCTTCTATACTTTTTCTCTATTCTTGCTTATAAAACTTCTATATATGTTTAGAGGTATTAGAATCCTTGTATAGGCAGCTACGTCTGCTGCTAGTAATTTAAAATCCTCTAATTTTAGACGTTGTTAAGGACTACGTAGTTCTATAATCTTTTAAGTACTATACTTAAATTAAGAAGGTTTAAATAATAGAGGTATAAGTTATAAGTTTCTTATAGTTTCTAATTATATTATTTTATTATTATCTTGCATTACCTGTTGTTATGTAATTATAAGTTTTAGGTTTAATAGCAGACTCTATATAGAGCGCTGCTGCTAAATCTTTAGATATACATATCTAAGTTGTTATTTATTACCTGTTAGTAGATAGGCGTTATTCTAGTCTAGAAGCAGATATTAGTTTTATTAGTCTAAACCTTGTAGAAGACAGTTTAGATGTAGACTTACAGGGCTAACTAGGCTTAATTATAGCTACTGTCTAGTTATTAGCTTATTTATTATTCTTTTTAGTTACTTCTCTACTTTACAAAAGGTATACCTTCTCTATATTGCGACAGAATATAGCCTTTAGTGTCTGCACAGGTACGTAGATATTCTAGACGTTAAACCTAGCTAAATCTTAGTAGATAGGTGCTTTAAACGCTTATAGTAAAAGATATTTATATTGCTAGTTATTAACTTTAACTTTATTATTAGCACTACCTTTATTAACTATTAGTATATAAGTGTGTTACAATAGTAACTATATACTCTTTTAATATACTATATTATCTATATTACTATTTCTAATAAGAAGTTTTGGCTAATAATAACGTTACAGTATTATAGACGTTACCTAGTACTTTAGAGAACATGCTATCTAGCTAACTAATTAGCTAGCCTTAGTAAGTAATTAATTTAAACACACTTTTAAACTCTGTTTTATCTGCTAAATGTGCAATAGATTAGCTTATAGGATAGTAACACGCTAGACGTATACTCTATCTTAGAAGTTCTAATTAATAGTAAGAGTAATAACTAGATAGCCTGCCTTAAAGTTACTAAAGAGAAGATAGAACTTCTGTAAGCTTATATTAACTTTAAACAAGTAGAATTAGAAGCAGCTTTAAAGGAGAATAAATCTTTTACTGCTAGAGTATTTAAGATACAATTAGGCCTTAGTTATTTACAGCAAAGTATATTCTTGCTACAGAAGTAGTCTATAAATATAACTCTGTCTATTACTGCTAATCCTATACTGTTTAACATTATCTAAGTAACATTATCTTATCTTTATCTACTCTAAATAATTGCTATAACTATTCTTAGCACTCTAATCTATTGCCTTTAATAATTGTCTAGGCGTAATCTAAATACGTTATAGTTGTATTAAGTCTTATTATATAGATATAGGCTTTGCTGTATTAGAACTTATAATACTTATTATACTACTTTCTAACATAGTAACTTATATATATAGAGTTTAGTCTTAACACTATTACGCGCTATTATAGTAGAGTAATAGCTAGCGTACTGTGCTAAAAAGTGTTGCAGTTAGGCTAGTACTGTAGAGGCGCTAGTTTTTATATTTGTAGACTAGAAATTAGAGCCTAGATACTGTAAGCTAATAATAGAAGTAAGGTTAAGACTATAGTAGTCTTAGGCGCACTAACAATCTGCTGCACCTTTACAGATATATAGGTAATAGGCTAAGGTGTTTTAGCACGTATTTTAGAGAAAACACTAACGCCTTAGCGCAAGCGTATTGCTAACGCTACCTCTTATAACTACTTTTAACGCTTAGAAAGCTTCTTAATGCGCTACTTAAGGCAGCGCTGCTAATAGGTACACCCTAGATATATTCTTTCTTGCAAAAGTAACTTAGATACTATAATACTAACAATTTGCTAAGACTAACTAGACAAAGCCTATGTTTACGTCTATTGCTATTAAGTATGCTCTACTCTCTATACTAGCTACCTCTCTATATAGGCAGATTAATAACTAGATTAATGTAATAGTAGCTATATAGTGCCTAACTACAGGTATATAGTAATTGCAAGCTATTGCGCAAAGTTATAGTTTTATAAAAGTAAAGCTCTAACAATAGATAGGCTAGCTCTTAAGTATGCTATATAAAAAGTAATAGAGCCTAATAGAAACTTAAGCTAACAGTAACACTAGTTATTAACTACAAATCTCTTAAGCTAAGTATAAGCTTTAGCCTTGCTTATACCTATTGCTAACAACTAGAATAGCTACGTTAGTAAACTAAACAAGATAGCGTCTATAACAAAGTTATTAACTTCTAATAGCACTAATTCTATTACACTACACTACTTAGAAGAAAACCTATCAAAAGAATATATATGTTATACAGAACGTGCCTACTTACAGGCAGCTTATTATAAGGCAAAGCCTTAGGATTAGGACTAAAATAACATAATAGAGCTTTATAAGACAAGGGTTAACTAGTATAAGGTAAGCCTACTTATAACTAAAAACTATAAGTCTATTCTACAGCTACTAGTAACTATAACTATTACTGTTAATAATAATAGTAATAAGTATTAAAAGTGCTCTTGTAATATTGCACTAAACTCTACTAGTAAAGAAACACGTATATAAGATTAAGTATAAGAAATATGTTTCTTAGCGCTATATCTTTGTACACAATTACTAACAATAAATACAGTACCTAAAAGATTAAGTAAAGATTAACTTAAACCTTATACTTTCTACTATACTAGTACGCAAAGGTGCAAATTATATATTTAGTTTAATATAGATGCGCTAAGTTAAGGCAGCAGTTGTTACAATTAGGCGCAAGTACCTAATAGGCTAAAGCCTAAGCAATAATAGTATAAGGTTATGTCTAGTAAGCTCTAGGCTTAGTATAGACACTTTAATAAAGACTAAGTAGAAGCTAAAGCGCAAGACAATTTAAAGCAACTATAGAAGCAGCTAGTTAAACTACTTAGGTTAGATAGGTTAATACCTGCGTACTAAGATAGTAAGTTACTTTCTATTATTGTATAAAGCGTTTAGATATCTAGAAGACTGTATAAACGTTTAGCTAGGCGTTACTAAGCTTTAGTAATCTACTATACTATAGAAAGTGCTTTAGTAACTTGCTTTTGCTACGCAGCTTTAGTAACCTGCTTATACTGTAGTAGTACACTCTAGTTAAAATATTAAGTAGTTAGTATAGTCTAATAGCAAGAAAGAAAGACTTAGCAGATATAGCTAAGTAACCTACTTGTGCTGCAGCAGTACACTCTAGTTAAAATATTAAGTAGTTAGCATAGTCTAATAACAGAAAAGAAAGACTTAGTAGATATAGCTAATATACTTAGTAAAATGCCTCTGTTAAACTCTATAGTAGTTAGTATAGCCTAATAACAAGCAGAAAAGACTTAGCAGATATAGCTAAGTTACTGTAGCAGTACACTTCTGTTAAACTCTATTATAGTTAGCGTAGCCTAATAATAGGCAGAAAAGACTTAGTAGATATAGTAAACTTTAGTGTTAAGATAGCAGCAATAGCTAAGTCCTATAGTAATTAGAATAGACTTATAGAGAAGACAGAGATATGTAGCAAAGATAGCGTTAAGGTAGGCGTTAGTGTTAAAAAGATAGAGAAACTAGGCAGGCAGCTTAAGATAGCTAGTGCCTTACCTTACTATAGTAAGAGTAAGCGTATATTTGCAGCTGCGTAGCAACTAGTATAATATTATATATTATAAGAAATCTTAATAAGTTATAACTGTTACAATTTAGCTAATAGAAAAGAACGTATATCTGTAGTTATAGCAATTGCAATACAACTAAGTTAACCTATTAACATGTTAGATCTATATAAACTAGCTAATTGTACGTATCTATTAAATTATAGCCTTCTTTTATCTACTTTACAAATAAGGCCTTTAGTAAAATCTCTATATAAATCTTCTACCTTGCGAGCCTTTCTCTTCTGTGTAAAAAAGTTTATTTATAGCTTTAAAATGTTATGCTACAAAAAGCTATAAGCTTCTAATAGAACTATTTCTATCCTAAGATTATTACAGCACTGCTAAGCAAATAATATTAAGAAATACGTATTAAACACTGCAGAATACACAGCTTCTAGACTACACAAGTAATATATGCCTATATCCTGCTACTATAACGCGTGTATTATCTATAAAGCTATGTCTCTTTTTTAGTTATCTTTAATCTAAGTTGCACTTATATTAAGCTAAATTACTTAGGTAATCTAATTATAAGTGTTATAGTTTAGGTACTATATAGCGTAGATTCTGCCTAATAAGAAGAGAATAAGAGATTAGAGTATAGTATTACGCTTAATATAATCTGCACTAGCGCAACTAGCTGTGCCCTATATAATTCTCTAGTAATAAATTGTTATATCTTTTTGTAAGAGCTCTACTGCTCTAACTACTTAGGACAAAAATAGCTTTTAAGAATAGTAATAATCTAAAGGTAAATATTAAAAAATCTGTGCTATATAAGATAACACAATAGCTAGGTCTAAGAACAAAAGTTTATTGTTAAGATAGTTATTACTAGTCTACTTATATTTATACCCTAGAATAGTACATATAAGTTTTAGTTAGATTAGAGGTATAGGTATAGTAAAAGGTATAGTAAGAATATTACATAGTTAGCAGATATATAGCAATAGTAAACGTTTAGAAAAGGTAGTTAGAGAATTTATAAGTATCTTTAACTAAAATAAACTAACTATTTGTTACAGTTTAGTATTAGGAGCTTATAAGCTGCTACTACACAAAATATAAGCTAATGCCTAAGAAAATATATTTAAGTTTAGAGTTAATTCTATAATACTAGTTTGCAGTAGTTCTACTAGTACCTAATTCTAAATTAGTTAGTTAACTAGTACTACGCATAGCCTAAGGCTGCACGCAGACTTAATTAACATAAAACTATAGTTCTGTATGTTATAAGAAAGCTAGCTATTATAAAAGTTGCTATACTTGTAGTAGAGGACTTACGTGTCTCTACTTAATACATCTTTTACTTTACCTTAGGCGCTTACTACTTTCTTACATATATAATTAACATACGTAGTTAGATAACTAGTATATCTACTATCTAAACGTTTCTACTATATTAATATATAGCTTATAAAGGGTGTAGTATAAATGCTAGTTACTATTGCATAGAGGCGCTGCCTACTTTATTACAACTAAACAAAGAAAGCGCTATAAAACAGCCTACTATTACTATAGCATCTCTTTTAACACTAATAGATTGTTAGATGTTTTAATATTAAATAAAGATGTATAAACCTAAGATAATAAAGTAATTGTCTTAAAGCCTACACTAAGTTTTAGCCTCTTAGATTAAAACAGTGTTAATAAAAACATAGATAAAGAAGACTATCTAAGTATATATAATTAGATAGAAGAAATACTTACTACTTTAACTAGAAACAAAGATAATATATATGTAGAAGATCTAGATATATTTAATACCTTTGATAGCACACTAAGAGAAAAGATAAAAAGAATTTGTGTAGTACTTAAGATATATTATAATGTAGATATTAGTAATTCTACACAAACAAGTTATAAGATACTTAGTAAGTTAGTTAGTAACCTTATTTAACTTATTTTTATACACTACTATATAGATAGATATGTAGCGTATACAAGTAGACTACTTACTGCGTTAGTATACCTAGTTTGTAACTAGCAGCAATATAATAATAATAGGCAACTAAGGTACACCTTTAAATACTTACTACTTATTCTACAACTTTAACTTTAATATAGCTATACTACACGCTTAGTGCAGCTATTAGCATACTAGGTAATATTTAATTTATCCTAGCCTAACACAGAAGCTTGCACTAATATATTTAATAAGAGCTAGTTTTAGAAATGCTAAAAATATAGATATTTCTAAGATTATTGTAAATTAGCTATGCGTCTTACACTTAACGCTGTTAGCACAGTTAAGAACCTAAAGAAACACTAAAGCGTTACGCCTATTATAATATACGTTCTTAACCTATATTTATTAGTAAAAGATAACGCATTAAACGCGTTAACTACTTATATTATACTTAGAGGATTTAACAAAGACTATACTAATATATAGCTTAACCTGTTAATTATAAAGCTATATAAGTTGTGTTAGAGAGTTTATACTTATAATAGAGTAATAAACATAGATTTTATGCTTAAAGCTTACTTAATCTTAGTTACTAGAGACAGACTAGCAATTGCAGATATTATAAGTACAAAATATCTTAGAAAGGCAAAACAAAGCTGTTGTATATATATGTTTAGTAGAATAATAGGTAGAGGTAGTAAGTACTTCTACCTATATACAGACAATACAGCTACTACTATTAATATAGATATATAGGAATAGATTTAACAAATTAAGCAGCACTAGTAAACAGATAAGACTAAGAGGAGCTTTAAAGTACTTAAGAGAGACCTAGGTATTAACTATTAGTCTATTCTAGTTAATATTCTAACTTTCTATTTTCTAAGGAGTTTTCTTATTAACACTATGCACTCTATAAACTACAATATACTAAAATCTATGTTCGTTAGGAAAATACAACGTTGGCGACATCCGCGACATTGGTAACACTGTTAGAACAGTTAACTAGACGGTTCTTAACTGTACTTAACTGTCCCTAGGGTCCCCTATTTGTTCTGGCTGTCTAATTAGACTGAAACGCTTAAATTAATCTGCCTAATCCACTGGACCTACCTGCCCCACCCGCGCCATTACGTCATTATCCTAAAAAGCAAAAATATAGAGCTTAATGTTCTCTTTAAAACGTACTTTTTAGATTTCTTATAGCTGCTCTCGTTGTTAAGATGCACAGCAGTGAAGTTTGTAACTTTTTAATGTTCTTTGCTAAAGCTTGTTTTCACTAAAGCTCTAGCACTTTAACTAGATAATATATTATATTTTTTTTTAAAAAAATAGTAACTAAAGTGTAGATTTTACTCTAGGCCTATTTTATTTTATTATATTATAGTGTAGGCGTTGAGATCTATTGTGTTGAACGTACTTTAAAGTTTTTTTAAAAAAGTTTATAACTTTAACGCGCTATATCTCAATAACTAGACTAGCTATTAAAATTCTGAATAGTGCATTTTAAAGAGGAGATTCTGCTCTATATTTTAAGTTTTTAAAACAATTACGTAATTTAAAATATATAGTAATACAGTGTAAGGATGCTACAGCGTAGAGCTGTTGGTTGCGCAGCAATGCGCCTGCGCTATAACAACGCTACCCTAGCGTCCTCACGCGTAGGACGCGCACAGCTGCCCTAGCGTCTTAATAGCGCTACACTAGTACAGACCTAGTGCATTCTAGTTGTAAGGATACGCGTCTAGTTGTATCTACAAAAGAGTAGTTCTACACTAAAGTAGCAGAACAGGAATTAACTTACTTCTACCTATACTACTATTGTTATCCTGTAACTTTGCTGCTATACAAACCTCTTATAGTTTTAATTCCTTTACCTTGCAAAAGGATAGCAGCCTAGTTACCTAATAACAATAGATTAGGATCTGCTCCTAAGCCTACCAGCTAATCTATTAAGGGAAAACACCCCTAATAAGGAATTAATGCTTAGCCTAGGCAAACGCTTAGCGTAGCTAAAGTGCTAGCGCTAAGAACTTAAGGAGCAAGCTAAGATCTAGACTCTAGAGAAGGAAGTACGCTAATAGGAGCAATTATTAGCAGGTAAACAACCTCTTCTACCTCTTAAACAGCCCTTAGGCGCTCTAAATAAAATAGATCTACTAACCCCCCTAGTTGAACGCGACACGTCCCTACTAGCGCAACGCTCCTAACTTAACCTATTAGCGCTACTAGGACGCAGGCCAAAGATTAAGAAAATCCCTATCTTTAAAGGCAAGAGAATTAGAGAGTATTAGGACTTTAAGGCTAGGCTATCTATTGCCTTTTAATTAGACCCCTTAGCCTTTTAGCTTAAGAATTAAAAGATTACCTTTACTCTCTAATACCTACAAACTACGTTTTAACAAATATAGATACAAAGGAAATAGAAAGATAACAGTAAAACGCTAGTATAGCGCAATATAATATCCTTTCTACTTAATTAGATTAAGAGCTCTGTAAATAGAGAGCTTTAAGTTACTATACAGTATCAAAAGGCATCTCAAAAGGATAGCTAAATAGTAAACAAATTCGCAGCCTATCTATCTACTTTAGAAAATTAGGTAAACTCCTCTTATAAACAGAAACACCTAGTAATGCACTTATATAGCAAACTCTGCCTAGAGATTAAAGTAGCCCTCTCTAACTACACTAAGTTCTCTACTACCTGCAGAGAACTTGTTAAACGCGCTGTAACGCTAAAAGACAACTTGCGCTATAGTAGTAGTATACTGTTGCTATACTATTGCACATACAGAACGCCTAGTACAGGAAAAACTTTGTAGCCTAAACTAGACGCAATAGCTTTACAACGTTGTGTCGCTAGCACTACAAACCTAAGCCTAAAGCTAACTAACGCCTGCTACTATTACAGTAAGATAGGCTATTAGGCTAGAGAGTGTAGATTAAGGCTTAACAGCTCTTCTTCTATTACTAGTTCAAACGCAATACAAACAAAAAACAAGCAGGCCTAAGAAGAGCCTCTCTCTTAACAGCCTAAGTCCTACTACAATAGAAAAATTGTATTAAAGTACTTAGGACGCTGCGTAATAACAGCACTGTGTAGCCTATATAAATCCTAATTAACTACAGTGCAGAACTTAGCACTATTAACAAGAGAGTTGCCTTACTTAAGGATTTCTCTTGTATTAACAGCGCTGCGCTACTAACTATCTGCTTGCCTAACTTAAGTACTGTGCCTAGCTTCTACGCTTATTAAGCTTATCTAACAATAAAGGACAACTAGAGCGTAACTAAGTCCTTTACTACTATTCTATACAGAATTGCTAATACAGCACAACCTGTTATTTTGGGTCTACTAAGCCTAAAAGAGAGGCGCGTTGTTATTAACTGCAAGTTAAAGTAGTAGCGCTACAAGCTTAACACTAATATAATAAGGGTTAAAGACGTAAAAACCTTTGCAGAATCTCTTTATAATAAGCTAAGCGTGTATGCAGTCCTAGTAGGCAGTCTATAATCCTTTTCTGCTAAATGCCTATTATAGCCCCTTAAACTTAAGGATTTTAAAGATATTGCAAATAGTAACGCTGCTAACGCGCTACTGCAGCACTATAGAAGCAACTACGCTATTAAGTTAAAAGAAAAAACTACAGCTCTATGTAGGCTGCTCTACAACCTCTTACTAAAGGAGCTAAGTATACTACGCAACTACTTAGCAACAGCGCAAAGCCTAGGCTAGATCTAAGAAAGTATAAGCCCTATAGGAGCACCTATTCTGTTTATACCTAAAAAAGATAGAACGCTATGCCTTTGCGTAGATTATTAAGGCCTTAATTAAGTTACTAAGAAGAATAGACTAGCTTTTTCCTTAATTAGGGAAACTCTTAATTGGCTCTGTAGATTAGTAAAGTTTACTAAGCTTAATCTTAAGAACGCGTATTACTAGATTAAGATCTAGCAAGGCAATAAGTAGAAGATAGCGTTTTACACACAATACAGCTACTTTAAGTATATAGTTATGCCCTTTAGGCTAACTAACGCGCCTGCTACGTTCTAGGGGTATATTAATAGAGCCTTAGCTCTGTATTTAGATATCTTTTGCGTTGTCTATCTTAATAATATTCTAATCTTTTCTTAAAAGAGAGAGAATTATTAGGAACAGGTAAGAAAAGTACTTGCTAAGCTAAGAGAATACAGCCTTTTTGTTAATTTGAAAAAGTGTACCTTTACTACTAACTAAGTTAAGTTCTTAGGGTTTATTATGCGCCTTAATAGTGTTATAATAGATCTAGAACAGGTTTGCGCAGTTATTAATTAGCCTACGCTAACATTCTTTAAGGATGTTTAAGTCTTCCTAGGCTTTGCAAACTTCTATTAACGCTTTATACAGAGTTTCTTTGTTATTGTTAGCCTAATTACTAATCTCTTAAAAGAATTAGTTTAAGAGAAGAAGTCTAGTTCTTTTAACTAGCCTAACGCTGTAGAGAAAGCAAAGCGCTAGCTATGCAACAGGTTTGTAACTATACTTATCCTGCGGCACTACAATTATATACTCCTATCTAAGTTGGAAACTAATACCTCTATTTAGGGAGTAGTAGGCATCTTCTTCTAACTCTATGCAGATAGAAACTAGCACTCTGTAGCCTTCTGGTTAAGGAAGCTCTTACCTGCAGAAAGAAACTACTACATATATAACCTAGAGCTCCTTGCTATTATTATAGTAGTATAGCACTAGCGTTACTACGTTAAGGAGCTAGCAATTTAGTTGGAAATATAGATAGACTATAACAACCTACGCGGCTTTATAGGCACGTTAACTCTGTCTAGGAGACAGGCTAGCTAGGCAATAAAGCTAGCTGCTTACAACTTTAAGATTAAGCATTAGTTAAGAAAGACAAATTCTGTAGATAGGCCTTTAAGGCAACCTATAGACAACAGCAATACGCTAGATGTTTAACTATTAGATATATTGCTAGCACTGCAAAAGAAGTTGCAGCTGGCAGAAACCTAAGCTAAGCTACCTAGAGAGGAGCTAGCATTAGTAGGAAGCTAGATAACAGCTTAATAGTAAGTAGGCACTCTACATCTTAGTAAAGATGTTTCTATAAGCCTAGCGCACAGCGTTAAGGTAACAGCTATAAGCTACAGCTCTAATTAGGAGATTCCTAAGAGTAGACTAGTAGTAACCTAAAGGGTTACGCAGTTACAAAGCCTAACGCACAGTATTAAGGCAACAGCTAAGAGCTACAGCCCTAATTAGGAGATTTTTAAGAGCAGACTAGTAATAGCCTAAAGGGTTACGCAGTTATAAGCAAAAGCTGTAGCCTTAGAGAGGTTAGCTTATAAGAAACTTCTTAAGTTTTTCTTTAAAATCTGTGTACAAGCATAATAGAATAACCTAGAAGTAGTTGTAATACGCAGAGACGTTAAATCTCTAGCGTCTGCCTGTTAAGGCACTAGCAAACGCCTAAGGCACTAGAAGCTTAACACTTTAGGCAGCCTTTAGTTTAAGAACTAATTATATATCCTACTAGAGCTAGCCTTTAGGGCTAAGCTTCTTAAGCTGTATTATAATAATCTACTTACTAGCTATTTTAAGTAGGCCAAAACGCTTAAGCTTGTAGCCTAATACTACTATTAGCCTAGGCTTAAGAAAGAGCTTAAGGAGTACATTAACTCTTACTTAGTGTGCTAAGGCACAAAGTTGCTTAAGCAGCGCCCTGTTAGTGTGTTAAACGCGCTCCTCTAACCTTAGAGACTATAGCAAGAAATTATAATAGATTTTGTTATAGGCCTACTGCCTGCCAAGCGCTATAGTGTTGTGTATAACGCAATACTTGTTATAGTTAACAAGTACACAAAAATAGCTAAGTATATCTCTATATAGAAAACAGTTACTACCTTATAATTAGTAGATTTGTTTTTAGAATACGTTGTATAATTCTTTAGCTTGCCTAAAGGTATTATATTAGACTAAAGAAGTGTCTTTACTTTGCAGTTCTAGGCAGACTTCTACTTTATAGCAAAGGTAAAGCACTAGCTTAGCACTGCCTTCTATCTGTAAACAGACAGCTAAACAGAGCGTTAAAATCAAACGCTAGAGCAATACTTAAGGGCTTTTATAGGTAATTAACCTAATAATTAGGTATACCTCTTGTTACTAGCAGAGTTTGCATACAACAATACTAGACAGGCTATATTAGAAGTATCTCTATTCTTTGCCTACTATAGGTTTTACCTGCACCTTAACTGCGAGCCAACAGCGCCTACTAAAGTTCCTAGTATTAGAGAAAGGTTGCAGAAGCTTATATAAACTTAGAACGCTTTAGCTAATTACTAGAGCAAAAGTTTGCAATACTAGAAACAATATTACAACAAGAAACATAGGCTCTAAGAGTTTAAACCAGAGGATATAGTCTTCTTATTAACAAAGCATCTGCGCCTACGCAGCGCTAGCAAAAAGCTATTACTGCGCTAGATAGGCTCCTTCCTAGTAGATAAGCAAATTAGCTTATAAGCTTTTAGAATCTTACTCCTATTATATATAAAGGTCTACTCTGTATTCTATACGTCCTTGCTCTAGCTGTTTGTACTAAGAGAGGGGGAAGAATTAACTCTACCTAGGCCTATTAACCTAGACAACAGTAATAAGCTAGGGCAATACTATAAGGTTAAAGCTGTCCTAGTAAAGCAGCGTAACAGACGTTTAGTAAATTACCTAGTTAAATAGAAAGGCTAGCTACTAGAATATAACAAGTAGGTTAATTAAAAAGATATAGATAAATTACTTATAGAAAAGTATAACTAGAGAGAAGATTAATTATTATTACAAATTAATATACAGAAAAAACAAAAGGAAAAACAAAGGAAAAAAAAGAAAAAAGAAAAAAAAACTAGGCGCCTTAGTAGCGCAACGCCAGCGCCTAAGCAGCGCAACTAGGCATAAACGCTAGCTTACTCTAGAAAGTTCTTGTTATCTAGGTCCTTAGGGATAGAGAACTTGTCTCTACTACTCTTCTTATCCTCCCTCTTAACCTCCTCTATACCTTTCTGCTCCTTTACAGTAGCTTTACCTAGATTACCTACTAGCTTATAAGTTAACAGTATAGTAGTAGCGCGTTAAGAGCGCTTTAGCTTACCCTTAGTAGTAAGGCGCTTAAAAAGAGGCTGCCTAGTTAGCTAGGACTTAGCTAGGCGTTTTCTAAGGGCCTTAGCCTTAGCCTTAGCTTTAGCCTTGCCCTTGCCCTTAGCTTTACTCTTTTCTTTAGAGAAAGAAAGCGTAGGAGTAGGGCTCTAAGGAGGAGGGGTTTTATCTCTCTCCTCCTTCTGCTTCTTACGCCTCCTAAAATTAGAGCTCTAGTTACTAGCAGCCCTTTCTAAATTAAGGTTAGAGTTAGACTGCGCGTTAGCTTTACTAAGCAGTAGTAGATTAGCTTAGACAACGTTAGAACAACAGCGCAGCAACTGCAAGAAACAAGAAAAAATAACTTACCTAGGCCTACAAGAGATTAAGAATACCTTCTACTATAGTAGAGAGGTAGTTAGTTGCTTTAACCTACAAGATCTAGATCTTATTACTCTTAGGCTAATAGCAACTCTTAAACTTTACCTTCTTATAGAGGAAAAGCTTTACTAAGGTAGTTTACTAGCGCAACGCTGTCTCTTACGCGTTAACATCTAAGTCTACTCTAGCCTTATTAGCAGTAAAGTACTGCTGCTACTAGTATAGAGTATTTTAGCCTTTAATAAAACTTAGTAGCACTAGAGTGCAGGACTTCTTTTTATAGGCGTACCTATTACACTATAGGCTGCTAAGAACGTAGTTACACGCTATGCTATTAATCTTTAGACTCTTAGCATAACGCAGGTAAACTAGCTTAGCTAGCTTAATATTAGGAACGCTACTATAGCAGGTAATAGGCGTAGCCTAAACGCTAGGTTAGCAACGTTATAACGCTAGCGTTACACTACTTACAGAGACAGTAGAAGTAGTAGGCAGTATAGGCATAGTGCTTATAGTAATTAATATAGAGGTAATAGAGTTGCAATAGTGTAAAGCTAAGAGATAGTGTAGTAGTAATAGTAATGTAATTGTTACTAAGAAAGCAAAAAGAATTAGGCACACAAAGTTCTACTATAATTCTACTATTACTATAGCTACTAGCTACCTCTTAAATTTACTTAGAGTTTTAGCCTTAGTATAATAACAGCGCTTATAATAATAACGTTAGGCACGCACTAACAAGACCTAACGTTATATAAATTACTAGGACAGCAATTCTAGAAAAAAGAGAATAATTATAAAGATACTATAGCGTAGAGCTGTTAGTTGCGCAGTAATGCGCCTGCGCTATAATAACGCTACTCTAGCGTCTTTACGCGTAGAACGCGCACAGCTACTCTAGTGTCTTAACAGCGCTACGCTAGCGCAGACTTAGTGCATTCTAGTTGTAAAAACATGCGTCTAGTTATATCTATAAAAGGGTAGTTCTGCACTAAAGTAGCAGAACAGGAATTAACTTACTTCTACTTATACTACTATTATTATTCTATAACTTTGCTGCTATATAAACCTATTATATACAGTTACGTAAGTAAAATTAGTAATATTAGTAACACTAGCAACACAGGTAACATAGGTAACATAGCTAACTTGCTATTAGGTTGCTGTTAAGTTACTAGCAACTAGAAGTAAGTAGAGTAACTTTAGTAAATTGTCTAGTAGATAGTATTGCTATTAGGCTGCTGCAGGTCGCGGCAATTAGGCTAATTAGATTAATCTTAAATTTTTCTAACGTTCTACCTTTAGAAAAGTATAAAGTATTAAACTAAGAGCTAGAATATAAAGAAATATCTATAAGTAATACTAAACACTAATTAGGTACTTATTAACTACAGCATAGTAGTATTGCATATAATAGTGCCTACTTATATAAGAACTACTCTAAGAGTAATAGGTAGCTTTACTAATTAAACTATATATAAATAGTAATTATTCTTCTTAATATATAGCGCTCTTACTATAGCTTACTTTTTACTAAAGTAGTATATAGTAAACTTCTTATAGTACTATTAGCTACTCTACTATACTAGCTAATAGAACTTTATAAGCGTAGATATTGCAAAAGTTAATATGTACGTATAGTTATTTTTATATAAATATAAAAGTTTGTATTCTAAAGTTAATCTAGACCTACTTCTATTATATACTATATAATTCTATTACCTGCTCTACTTAGGCTAGAATATTTAGGATTTTAGCTTTCTAGCTAGTTATGCATAATAGTTGCTAGAGTAGTTTTTATAGATAATAAAGATATTTACTACATTAACGCTATATAAGTATTAAAGTGTAGAAATTAGTACTATAATTTAGAAGCAAAAAACGTATACTTAATAGAGTAACACAACTCTTAAAGAAAATAGTTTAACTATAGTAACTAAAAAAGATCTAATATTTATAGTATACTACTTTATACGTTACACAAACGCAAAGATAAATTCTAAATAGTAATATAAACTAAAACAGATAAATAACTTTCTAGCCTGCTAGTATATAGAGATAGCGCTCTATAACTTTATTATATACAAAAATCTTATACTACTAGCTAAGGCAAGAGTTAGTGTATTTTCTGCGTATTTACAGAACTTTATGTTATAAAGTAATACTTTTATAATATTTTACGCTAACTTAGAATAGATAATAGTGCCTTTATTCTTTAGCACTATTATAACACTTTTCTAGAATTTAGCTAATATGTTAAGCTAGGCTAGAATTGCAAGATATTAAAGAGTAAAACTAGCTAGTAAATTAATACTACATTATTAAATAGTAGATAAAGAAAATAATAACATAATATAAGTGTTAGTAGACTGTATTGTAGATCTTGTTAGAGTAGCTTAAGTATTCTACTTTAATACAACTTAGAAAACAACTTTAAAATTACTGTTCTTAGTTAATAAGCTAAGTTATTTTAAAAGATAAAATACAAATTACTCTAATTATAAACTAGATTCTAACGTTATATTACTACTGTGTAAATATGCTTACTTATTGTGTAAATATACCTACTTATTGTGTAAATATACTTGCTTATTGTGTAAATATACCTACTTGTTATGTAAATATACCTGCTTATTATGTGTATATACCTGCTCTCTACGTAAATATACCTGTTTAGCAGGTATATTTACATAGACTATGTAAATATAGACAACTTTGCAGTGTTTCTAGGGGGAATTCTGCGGGGTTTTTTTACACGATTCCACGCGGGGTATTTAACACCGCGTTTGTACCGCAGTGGGAACGATAAGCGCGTCTTGGCACATCCAAAAGAAGGGAAAAACTACACTGGCAGTTTTCGAGTGCTAAGAAGGCATGTCAATGTCATGTTGTTATATTTTGGGCACATGAGCCGCTGTTGAAGCGAGGTTTGAATCCGAGGACCCAGGGTTATCCTGAAACTGGAGCGATTCACACTTCCAGAGATGTAGGCAGAACGGGTGGTCTCTGGAAAAACATGAAAAAGAGCTCGTCATTAATTTCGTGATGCCAGCGAAGAAAATTGTGTGTTGGGAAATCGAAAGGTTTGGGTGTGTACAACAGGAAGTTGTTGGCGCTACATTTTTTCATAAGAAGACGCATTCATCAAAGTGCGGTGTGATCATCTGAATAGTTTGCGCAATATTCTCAGACTCTAACATATAACGCTGTCGCAGAATTTACAAGGGTACAGCACACAGACATACAAGAGCAAATACATAGTTCCGGAAAAGAACATATCCCACCCAAGCCAGCCCCATTCTGCACTTTGAAGAAAAGCTGAGGAGTAATACAGAAGGAATCAAACCCATTTCGTCTGTCTAGCGCACATAAACTCTCCGCCATTGTAATGCGCACAAGTCCCTCCCCAACACTCGGCCAGCACCGCAACACCGCGAGCGCTGTTGGCTTCCGAGGCATTCATTCAGTTACGGTGAAGGTCCTTTCCGCGCCGAAGACGAAGCTATTATGTGCAGTCGAGGAAGCCTTCTAGGAATTAAGTCCCTGGAGCAGTAGGCGTGGGGAGAGAAGAAACAAGTAACTACTACCACAAGCACTTTGTACTAATGCCAGGAACAGGGAGCTCTGACATGCACGTACAAGAGACGCGGATTTGCAGTGCGCTGGAAATATGTGATACGGTTCTTTGCTCGAGGGTGCTGGAGAAGAGAAGATGGAAAGACATTATAGTGTTTTCATGGAGTTTTGGTTTTGTTTGTAGTGTGTTGGAGAAGGAAGGTTGTCTTGTGTGGAGAAATCGTCGCGGGGACATGGAAAAGCAAGTTTTTATATTTTGGGGACGGGGATGGATGAGTCGTATACATGTAGCGATTTCGAATGGGTATGGAGCATGGTTTGTGTGGGAGGAGTAAAGTGAACTATCCATGGAATGAATAATTACGAACCAACTCGCTCCTGAGTGGTGTGTTTTATAGACTGACAACAAACAAAAAAGAAAATCTCCCGCGAATAATGTGAGATGACTGCTAATTTGTTTCTGATTAACACCGGGGGACTTGATATGGTACAGGCGTCGGTGAGCTATGCAAAATTGATGCGTTGAAGAGGCAAGTTTAAGCATTACTTGTTCCGCCCTCGACTCCCTGTTTCATGACGGCTAGATATAGCTAACTTTGACTCCCATTCCCACTGTCTGGCGCACTTTCTCCCATGCCGCTCTCATCACTCTCATTGCTCGGTCCCTCAAGTCGCGCCTCCCAATCGCAAGTAGGAAGGCCAGTAAGAATAGAAAGGTTCGAAACAGTGCCATTGGATTCGCCGTCATCTGGTGCGCCGTCTTTGCTATCAGCGCATTGACTGAGGCAAACATGGTCGAGGCTCGATTGGACAACCCAGGTGAAGGCGTTCTGGGCGGCTTCGATGCAGGTGCTTGCTGGCGTGAAGTCGGTTGCGGTTGTTGATTGCGGTAACGCTCGTCTGAGCCTCGAGGCTGTCTCCGATTTTCCTCCTCGCGCTTCCTTCTTTCGTCTTCAGCGCGGGACTGTTCGAGGCGGTGGGCCTCGGTTTGCTTGCGGCGCTCCTCCATGTGCTCTTGCTGTTGCTGACGCAGCTTTTCTTCACGTGCTTCGGCGTCTTCCCTCTCTTCTTTCAGCGAGTGCAGGGCGAGCAGGAAGGCTTCTTTGCGCTCGTCGTCGAGGACGTCGCACATGGCGATGAACTCGCGGGCATAGTCCCACTCGTCGTTGCGTGGGAGGACGTGCAGGGTGTAGAGCTCAAGCAGCTTGATGCGCGTGGTGAGGTCACGTGGGGTGTCGGAGCCGTTCTGGGGGCGGTGCATGTGCGAGGCCATGTCCAAGGGCGGGTTGGCGGTGGCGGAGAGGAACGTCTCGAGCTTCTGCTGGTTCAGGCGCTGCGAGGGACAGTGGGTGAGGAGAAGGGTCGCCCTGGAGGGTCGTCAGCACGTGCAGCCATGTCTCTCTCTCTCTCTGTCTGTCGCCGTGTGCTCACAGGTTGACGACCACGTCGGGGTCGACGTCGCCCTCGGCGCCTGCATAGCCGTCGCGGACCACGTCGTCCCACACGCTGCCATGGCGACACCGGGCGACCAGCTGCTTCCACCGCGCGCTGCCAAACGCGTTCTTGCCCTCCTCGGCGCCGAGCTCGACGACGGCATTCAGGACGGTCAGGTAGAAGCTCCACACCTTCACCCGCGTGCCACGTGACGCGGTGGCAATGGGCGCATGGCCGACCAGCGCCCCGTCGTCCGCCTGTGCGGTGGTGGCGGCCTGCGGTGCCGGCGTGATGACGGGCTCAATGGTCGACAGCGCCTCGGGCAGGCGGCGCGTGAGGAACAGCTGCGCGGCCTGGCGGTAGGCCTTGGCCAGCTGCGACGCCTGCTGCCGCGACGTCGACAGCGACGAGAGGGACGCCGAGAGGTAGCGCGACGAGTCCATGGCGTCGTGCAGCGGCGGCGGTGAAGGTGCAGCGCCGCCGTGACTTTCGCCGGCCACACGTGACACGTCTGCGGCCACACGTGACACGTCTCCGGCCACACGTGACACGTCTCCGCCCCGGCCTGGCCCCCCGCGCGAACCTCGGCCCAGCCAACACAACACATCGCTGCCGCCTGCACCCGCTACCGCCCTGCTTTCCCCATCACCACAGGCTGCCCCCGTGCGCGCGTGTCAAAGCGCGACGAGACAACAGCTGTGCGTTTGGTGCGCCTTGCTGCTTCAATCAACTAGACGCATGTGTCTTGACGCTTGATCGTTGACTGACCTCATCACTGCCTGCACGACATGCTGACTGTTATTGCCGCCCTTGTTCAGCTCATTCTTAAATCGCTGCCATCATGGACGTAGACGCCACCACCTTCCAGCACCACCTGCTCGGTCTGTTCATCAACATCTCCGAGGCAGACTTTGTCTCCTTCGACCTCGAACTCTCCGGCATACCCTCCCGACTACCCAACAAGAAGCCTCGTGGTGGAGCAGGTAGGTTCACCCTCCAAGAACGGTACGCGGAAACCAAGGAGGCGGCGAACCGATATCAGATCCTCCAGGTAGGTATCACGTGCGCGCGATTCGACTACCTCGCGAACAACTATGTGTTGCGGCCCTATAACATCAACATAAGTCCGCTCTTGGACGAGAAGCTCGACTTTGAGCGCGAAATCAGCCTGCAAAGTGGTGCCATCACCTTCCTCCTCGGCTGCGGGTTCGACATGGCGAAGCCATTCACTCACGGTGTCCAGTATCTGTCGCGACAAGAAGCAGCAGATGCCAAGCAAGCGACCTGGGACAGACTCGGCAACAAGAACCCTCCGGCGGACATGCAGTTGAAAGAAGGCGATGTCGATTCGCTCGATTTCATGCGCCGGGTGAGAGAGGCCATCACAACCTGGAAGTCCACCACCTCGGAATCCCTCGCAATCACCACCCACACCGGCTTCAGGCAACAGTCCCTGCAACCAGTCATTACACGATTCGAAAAGCGTCTCGTTCATCAGCTCGTGCGCGCGGAGTTCCCCGAGCTCGTATCCATCAGTCGACAAGATTGTATACGAATCGTGGACTACGATCCGGTACGAGAGGCCGACAACATTCAACGCATCAAGAACCGCGTCACCGAGCAAATAGCTCGTCAGACGGGCTTTCGCTGGATTTTTGAAGCTTTGGCTTGTGGAGATGTCACCTGCGCAAATCCGCTGTATGTGTCTCCAAGTGCGGGTGGGGCCATGAGCGAGCAATCGTTCCATGTCCGAGATCGCTATGACAGAGCAGTTGAGCGTTTGAAGACTCATCAGCCTGTCCTTGTTGGTCACAACATGTTCACCGATATTGTGTATCTCTACCGCACGTTTGTCGGGGAGTTGCCCGTAAGTTAAGACTGGACGAGATTGAGCACGTCCAATCCTGAGCCTTTTGCTCAATGCGACTTGCAGCACTTACTGATGAATCCAGGACACACTACAGGGCTTCCAAGACGCGATTCATGACTTGTTTCCGAAGATTGTCGATACAAAGTACCTCGCCACTCACGCCGAGGGAGATCTTAACGCTTCGCCTACTCTCCAGGAGATTGCCCAAGGATTGAGCAACCAGCATCTGCCGACCGTTATTACACACCCCGACCACTCCAAATACCAAGAGAAGGAAGCGTTTCACGAAGCTGGCTACGACAGCCTTCTGACCGCCACGATCATGATCCGGCTGGCTGCCAAAATTGGTAGTGAGCGCAAGAAGCACGACTCGCCACTACAGTATATAAGCCCAAAGAAGAATGGAGCCACAGTCAACGTTGGAGATGGTCAGGACTTCATACGTGACGGGCGCGAAAAGGTTCAGAAGCCGATCCCCCTCCCGCCTGTTGAAACCCCCCACTACGAAGCAGCGCCAACAGGCCGACAAAAGCGCCGTCAAACCCGTAAGAAGAGTAAAAACTCCGCAGAAGGTAAAGCACGCCGCTTCCAGACCAAGAACATATTCGACACCCTCCGCGAGATGCGCCTGAGCCCTGAAGACACAGCAGCAGATGCACCTTCGTCACCTGAGAGCAAGCGCGCCACGGAGTATGAAGATGCAGAAGCCTCGACAAATACTTGGGCAGAGCAACCAGCCGCCGAAGCAGGATCTTGGGAGCACGATGAATATGTTCAGGACAAGACTGGCTGGGTAGCTATTGAGCAGAGCGAAAGGCATGCGATGGAGATGATACCCCCATTAGAGCAAGAATCGTTGTTCTGGCGCGAATTTGGAAATACTTTGCGCGTATTTGGTACACAGGAAGCCGTGTTGAAGATCGCGGAGTGGTAGGCTTGGATACGTCGAGGCGTCGGAGAGATTTGAAGTTGGGATTCGCTAGTCTCCATCTGAGGAATGAAGCGATTCGATACCTACACCCTGCGAAGTCCAAAGAGTCATGCTTTTTCGAGCCAGACATACATCCACCTCCTAAACAAATTGACCCCCCATTTCTCCACTCATCTGTGATGGATGTTTCAAGCCATGCCCAAACTCCTGGCCATCTTAACCCTCCATCTCGACCCCCGACCTTCTCCATCCCCTGCGAGACACACCAGGCAGCATTTACACGACATCATCCACGACCCAGCACTCGTTTCTTCTCCAGGTTTCTTTTCGCACCCCATACCCTTGCTTACGCACCATTCCCACATTCCTTCCATCATGCCGAACTACGTGAGACGACAAAGGGAACTGATGTGCAAAAGGCGAGGGATCCGTTCAAGCTGCACGTCCACGATACATCAAGTGTTGGCGTGCATGCTTCGGAGGGAAGAGACATACATGATGACGAGCGCTGATTGGTGTCGGGCAGGTATCTGTGTATTCCATAGCACTACAGACTATTTCGTCTTGACTCTGGACGCTTCACTTCCAGGGAGTCTCTTGTATTTTTCCGCCAACTGCTAGAATGGGGAATGTATGTGTTCCATGCAGAGGGTGAGGCATTGTTCTTTCGGGCTGTTTACTCGAAGATGCTTTGTGCAGGCAGGACTGGCCGGGGTTTTTTTTCGGTTCGGAGTTCTGCTGGGCTTCGCCTGGAAATGACTGACACGAGTACTGTGTGTTTGAGGAGATGTGGATGACGAGCTCATGGCTGTCTGGAAATTACTACACTGGATATGATTCGTGTGCCTGCCTCTTCGCTTCACTGTCGTACTTTTACACTCTTCCTCAGTGATGCATTAGTGTTTTGAGAAGCAAGCTGACTATTGTGCGAATTAAAAAAGTGGCCGGACTAGGAGTGTAGTGCATGCTGATCAAAATACTCTGCTTGGCTGGTCATGCGCTGAGAGTTTGAAAGGATCTTATTGTCCCAGAGTAATAGAAAAATATTTAGGTGAAGCAGGAGGTGTCTAGCGGACAAACGATATTGCAAGCCCTGCGCTTCTGGCTCAAAGAATCCAGCGTAAGCAACGAAATGAAGCCGCACGATCGCCTTCGAGATTCCAAAGGACACTCCTCTAGGATGATGCAACAACGACGATTTGGCGGGCAGACTTGACAACGTGCCCAGCAGTGCGCGTCCAACAAAATTCCCTCAGCCTTACCACACAGTGCTCCGTGACAGAAGACGTCCAGCCAACACCCACCGCATCAAAGACGCGCGTACAGCGAAGTTACAATCAGAAGAAATATGTGCATGAATCATGATCTTATCATCAAGGATCACTCCAAGTGAAACGAAGCGGCGAATAAGGGCCGATGTCAACACGCTGACGAATATACTACGCGCCAAATCGCCGACGACAAATCCCCAGATTCTCCTTGCTCCATACAATACTTTTAATGAGTGAACTGCATAATCCATGTCCGGGGGGAGCTAGGGCATGGATCGCCTGGTCTGTGGTGATACCTAGAGTAAGCCTCGCGGTCAAATGTAAACCCATAACTCAGGGAGGCACCGAAGAATGGCCCGAATGTATTGGAAGCTCGACATCAGAAGGTATATGAGGACAGGTAGGTTTCCGATGACACTGGGTGACAGGTTACCACTTTGTTGCACTTTCCTTACACACGTTCATTTATTCGTTTGGCTGTCCGCCGTCCTCTCATTTCAATATGCGTTTCTCCAGCGCTGCCACTCTTTCTGCTTTGGCGTCATTGACCCAAGCTGCACCGACTGTCCGCCCGAGTGAAAATGCTCGTTCCTACGATCTCAGTTATGGTTCGAAGTTTCAGTCTGGTATTTTCTATGTCAACTGGGTAATGAACATGAGATGCTCGAGAGATGACGAGCTGACTGAGGAAGGCCATGTACGGTCGCCAGCACTTTGTCACCGATCTCCCTGCCGACAAGCTCACCAAAGTCAACTACGCCTTCGCCAACGTCAATAATGTCACTGGCGAGGTATTTCTTACGGACGAGTGGGCAGATGTCCAGTTCCCGTACCCTGGAGACGTCGCTACGAATGGCAGCCAGCTGCTCGGCAACTTCAACCAGTTGTACAAACTGAAGCAGAAAAACCGCAACCTGAAGGTTATCCTCTCTGTCGGTGGATGGACCTTCCGAGCCAACTTCAAGCCTGCGCTTGCCACCGAGGCCGGAAGACGAAAGTTCTGCGATAGCTCTCTCACACTGATCGCCGACTTCGGACTCGACGGTTTCGACATCGATTGGGAGTACCCCGAAGATGCTACCGATGCAGCTAACTTTGTAGACACTGTCCAGCGCTGCCGCAAGGTACCATTAACCCGATTGAACCCCAACGAGACTAAGCTAATCGTCTCAGGTCTATGATGAATACGCAGCGATCCACGCCCACGGCTACCACTTCGACCTAGGCATCTCCGCGCCCGCCGGCCCACAGCGCTACACTGTGATGCCCATCGCAGAAATGGACCCCTACGTCGACAACTGGAACCTAATGGCCTTCGACTACCAAGGCCCCGGCTTCTCCAACTTCACCGGCCACCTATCCAACGTGTACGCCAGCAAGACCAACCCCCGCTCCACGAATGGCTGGGACACAGTGAACCAAGAATTCACGCCGTTCAACACCAAGCAAGCGATTGACTACTACAAATCCCACGTCGCGTCGCCGGCGAAAATTCACCTCGGCATGCCTCTCTACGGCCGCTCCTTCGCCAACGTCGTCGACCTCAGCAGAGACGCTCGCGCAATGGGCCAGTCATTCAACGGCTCGGGCCAGGGGTCGTGGGAGCCCGGCACACTCGACTACAAGGTGCTTCCGCAGAACGGATCGAAAGTCTTCACCGACAAGTCTGTGCTCGCATCTTGGTCGTGGGACGCCGTGCGAAAGCAAGTCGTTAGCTTCGACACGCCCAAGGTGGCGCTGTGGAAGACGGAGTATTTGAAAAACGAAGGTCTGGGTGGCGCGTGGTGGTGGGAGAGTAGTGGCGATCGCGAGATTAGTGATGAGAAGAGTATTGTTAGCGCTGTTGTGGAGGAGTTGGGTGGGCGAGGGGGGTTGCGGCAGGCGAGGAATAACCTTTACTATCCGCGGTCAAGGTACTACAATATTCGTGGGGGTGCGGGGAACACGACGTTGGCTTTCTAAGAGGCTCCGTGGGCGACTACACAAGGGCTTTGATGCGCCGAAAGGATATGAGTAGCGCCTGAGCACTGCGAGACATCTGATCATCACATTCACTCCACCAACAAACTTGTTTCTCCCAACTCGTTTGCACACGGTCACAAATGTTTAGTTCTCGAGTTTTACAGATGGCATTTTCGCATTGTTCTGATCACCACAACTTCGTCTCGTACCCCCGTCCCGCTCCTCATGTGCGCGAAAACCAACACAAATCCAATCCTGTTCTCCAACGCGCGGTGCATTTCTCTACAGATGCGTTTGATGGTTGGTTTATGAGGACGTGATGTGGAGTGTAGCAAATACTCAGCCCGACGCATCTTTTCGTCGTCGAATTGCCTTCGCACTACCTCAAGCGAGCCCAGACGTCCTAGACCTGAAACGCCACGCCCTCCCTCTTAACCACGGCCTTGCCACCACTCGCAAACCCCGTCCCCTCACTGCGCATCTCCACGAGTCCCGGCTTCGGCTTGTCCTTCTCTTTGTCCTTCTTGCTCTTTCTGACACTTGTCAGATCTGCATCGCAGACATAGCAATGTACGCTGTCCGGCTCAGGCGCGTCGTCATGTGCATCGCGGTGATGGCGGTGCTCG
Source organism: Ampelomyces quisqualis (assembly GCA_018398575.1). Taxonomy (NCBI): domain Eukaryota; kingdom Fungi; phylum Ascomycota; class Dothideomycetes; order Pleosporales; family Phaeosphaeriaceae; genus Ampelomyces; species Ampelomyces quisqualis. Next base: position 3,157,391 of record JAGTXZ010000005.1, read on the forward strand.
GGCTTTAAAAATTTCTCCACACATGGTTTGCATAGTACGTGGCCGCAAGGGATCGCGACTGTGGCTTTTGTGCTGTTGCTGAGGGATTTGCGGCAGCTCGGACATGTGCGGATAGTCTTGCCTGTCTCGGTGGACTTTTCTTCAGTGAAGGCAACGGACGTGAGAGACTTGAGGGAGAGGCTATGGGGTTGGTCGGGAATGCTTGACGGGCATGTTGGTGATTGTTTTGCTTTCTCTGCCTTCTTGTGATTTTGGTCGGGTGTTTCGCCGGGAACCCAGAAGCTGGGGAGATGGCCTTTTGCGGCTTTACGCTCGTCTTCGAGGGTGCGTTTGGCTTTTGTTCGATCCTCGGATGCTATGCGTTTCAGTTCTGCCTCGTCGATTTCGAATTTGCGCTTCGTGCCTTTTGCTTCGCCGGCTTGCGCGTGCTCTTGTTCTACGACGATTTTACCGTTGTGTCTGCCAACGACTCTTGATCCGGCGCCGACCTTTGACTCCAGACCGGCTTGGACAGCTTCGAACTCTTCAATTGCCTTGAGCCTGGCCTGCTCGTCGTCTCGTAATCTTTGGTCGTCGTCTTCGATCACTTGCCGCTCATGCGCCTTTTCTAATCGCTTCATCTCTTTCCGCTGCGCGAGAAGATTGGTCATGGCACATTCTCTGCAGAACAGATCGCCTTGTGAACAGCACACTGGGTCTACTGATGGTAGCAGGCATAGCTGGCATGAGCCGAAGGGTAAGAATGAGTCTCTGGTGAGGCGTGTAGCTTGCGAGCCCCATCTATCTTTCAGAGCATTCCGTTCGTATGCCGTAAATACAGATTTTGGAGGCGGCATGCTGGTTTTCAGTTTAGGCACTACAGGTAGCTGCGGATGAAGACTGTCCGAGAGCAAGGGTGTGGTGCACGACTCTGGGCAGAATGATTATGTAGGACGTGCCTAAGCTAGCCACAACAAGCCACATGATCCGAGCTCAGCCGAATCCTTGCCACAAGCTTCCGGTTCCTGGCGATGTCATCGGTCATGCATCGGAAAAGTTCCATGCCTCCCAACGCCTCATACAACTTCCGATGCGACCGGAGGAGCAGCCCGAGGCTCCCAGTTTGCCATGGCGGGCAGGGTCCACGTTCGTTATGGGCGCCGTGGGACTGCTATGCAAAGGCTTTCTGTCCGGCCTGAGCAAGGTGGAAACCCATGGAATGGAAGATTTCTTGAAGCTCTTGGATGAGCGAGAAGACGTCGACAGGCGGAAAAGAGGGCTGATCACTGGTATGCGAAAATGGAGCGAATAAGCCGGCCGTCTAACACTAGCTAGTTTCAAACCACATCTCTGTGTACGTACGTTCAGACGCTGAGGCGCTCTCACGCGTCTTGAGGATCGTGCTCACACACGATGCAGACTGGATGATCCGATACTATGGGGCGTATTGCCCATGAGCTACATTTTCAACCCCGATAATCATCGCTGGGGACTTGGAAGCTACGATTTATGCTTCACGAACAAGTACGGTCCCGACAGCTTGCTCCATGTGCCGGCTAACAAGCAGGCAGAGGACTATCCAGCTTCTTCACTTTCGGGCAGGTCCTCCCTACCCATCGACGTATGCATTCGCCATTTGGTGGCCTCTTCCAGCCAACCGTTACGCAGGCGATTCGTCTGCTGTCGCGCGGCCCGTTCCTACACGAGAACGAGCGCCCTGCGAAGCCCAGCACGTCGCTCAGCAGTCCCGATGTCAGTGATCCGTTCAGCGGCGGCCACCTCACCTTCTCGACGAATGGGCAAGACACGTTCCCCGCGCCCTCAGCATACCGCAGCCGGCGGCACGCGTGGGTCCACATCTTCCCTGAAGGCATGATCCATCAGTCGGAGGAGAGAGTGATGCGCTACTTCAAATGGGGCGTATCACGGCTCATCCTGGAGAGCGAACCGACGCCTGACATTGTGCCCATGTTTATTGAGGGGTTCGACGACATGATGCACGAAACGCGCGAGTTTCCTCGCTTCATTCCACGGCCGTTCAAGAAGGTGAGGGTCACGTTTGGGGAGAAGCTGGACGGCGACGAGGTGTTTGGCGACTTGCGGCGGAAGTGGAAGCAGATGCGCGCAGAGGAGGAGCAGGGTGGGGCGCAACTCGAGGTTGGGGTGCTGAACGACAGGCTCAAGTACTCTGACGACGCCGTCAGACTGCGCAAGGAGTGCAGCAGGCGGATGCGCCAGGCCGTGCTGGACGTCAGACGGCTGCGCGGGTACCCTGAAGATGAGGCGCAGAGCGGCCTAGCGGAGACGTGGTTGCGCGAGGGGCCAGGAAGAGAGGGACGGAACGATCATGGTAGGTAGCATGGCCAAGGAGGCGTGATTGCAGCTATGGACTACCTAGTACCGAGTATGCTACGGGAAAGCGCGCAAGACGATCGTGTCAGATTAGATCAAGTAATTCACCGTCAGCGACAGCCCGTGCCGCCGCGCCGATCAACCACGGAACCCCCAGGCGTGGGCGCGGGGGCGGGTTTCGTCGTTGCGCGGCGGACACGGGGCCCGCCATGTTTGTAGGCGATGGCGGAGTGTCTCGGGGGTGCTCGTGTCGTCATCCACTGCTTGCGCGCCCATGCACGGCCGGGCGCAGACACGAGGGAGTGCGCGGCGGGTGGTGGGTGTGAAGGGGGAGGGGGAGACGGAGGGGCTAGAGATGAGCTCTTATGATACAGTATCGAGTACAGTTACGATACGATACAACAAGCGAATGTATCCAACAGGGGGTGCACAGATACACGGGTAGCATGTGACCTGGACAGTGACCTATTGAGAGGGGGCAAGCCTATCTGTTTATGGTCAGCGTTACGATACATTGTATCGTATCACTTGAATACGGTATACGATACGATACGGAATACACAAGATTTTGGGCTCGGTTACGATATCGACCGCCCATGCACGGCCGGGCGCAGCAGACGCGAGGGAGTGCGCGGCGGGTGGTGGGTGTGAAGGGGGAGGGGAGGGGTGAAGGGAAGGGCGGCGTCGGGCGGAGTTTTGTCGCAGATGCTTGGCAGGGTGCGTGCCTGGCGTGTCTCCTCGCGTCTCCTCGCCGCTCCCTCGCCCACACGCCGCTCCCACCCACGCCGCTCCCACCTCCGCCGGCCATGTCTCGCGCCGCGCCCCCCGAGGAGAGCATGCCGGATGCACCCTACATGCCCGACGAGCCAGCATCGCTGGGCAAGCTGCCTGCCACAGCCAATGGCACCGGTGGGGGCGCATCGACGCTGCCGCCCAACGTCGCCCACATCGTCATCAAGAACCACTTCCCCGTCGCGCGCATAAAACGCATCATGCAGGCCGACGACGATGTGGGCAAGGTCGCACAGGTGACGCCTGTCGTGGTTTGTACGCGCCTCCCGCCCCCGGCCCCCGCCCCGTGGCCCCCGCCCGACTGACGCGCCCCAGCCAAAGCCCTCGAGCTCTTCATGATCTCCCTCGTCACCAGGGCCGCCGCCGAAGCCCGGGCCCGCAACTCCAAACGCGTCAACACGCTGCACCTCAAGCAAGCCATCACCAACAACGACCAGTTCGACTTCCTCAACGACATCGTCTCCAAGGTCGCCGACGCGCCCGAGAAGAGCGAGACCGACGCCGTCGAGGGCGACGGCGGCAGGAAGAAGAAGACGTCGAGCCGGAGACGGAAGAAGACGGACGACGACGACAGCGTCTGAGCCGAAAGAAGAAGACCAACGACGACGAAGCCTCTGGGCCGGAAGAAGAAGACGGACGACGACGACGACGGTAACAATGAAATAACATCAGCCTTGTTCTGCATCGCCATACCCGCCGTGCTGCTGAAGTAGTGGCCGGCTCCACGAGCCCATTTTAACTCTCCAGCGTAGCGCCTTATTCGGCCTCACAACGTCGCGACATAACGCCAAGGCCGTCTTTACCCCGTCACGTGCCCGTCCCCCGTCCACCAACCCGGCTTCCCTTTTTGCCGCACTTTATCCGTCCATCTCCGCAGATCCCCACCTTCTCCACGCACAATTCATGCACTGGTACCTGCGCTTCCTACACTTCTGCCTCTTCTGTCTTCGTGTTGTTGCTTAGCCCATGCCGCAGCCGCTGCCGCAACACTATAAACATGGCGAATCTCCCATGTCGACACACGCTCTCGGTCGACCATGTAGAGCCACCAAAGACAAGTGACTCGCCATGATCTTCTCAAGACTAGCAGTGCTGCTCGTTGGCGTCGTGGCTACAGTGCACGCCGGTACGAGTGCAGAACTAAACATGGCAAAACGCGCCATACGCCCCACCCCTTCCCATGGCCATTGGTCCGATGCGTGGGCGTCGATGCCTCAGCTCACCGAGCCAGCGAATCTGCCGCCAGCTCCGTTTGTGTGTTTTTCGAATTGTTCCACCGGCCATCTCTAACCTCGATCCTAGAACCAATCGGGGGCCGTCTTTGTCAACTCGACCATTCGCCAAACACTGTTTGTGACAGCACAGGCGAACCAGATCCGCCTCAAGTTCTCCAATGTTTTCGGGGGCACCAACTTGCCCATCACAGCCGTCACAGTCGCCCTGTCAGCGAACAACACCGCAGGCATCCACCAGATCCAGCCAAAATCGGTCCACAAGGTGACCTTTTCCGGGAAGCCCGACATCACCATCCCCAACGGCGCGCTTGCAGTCTCCGATCCCATCAACTTTCCGATCAAGGGGCAACAAATTGTCACGGTAACCATCTACCTCGCCGCTGGCCAGACCACAAACAGCATCACGTCGCATCCAGGTTCAAGAACCACAAGCTGGTGGCAATTTGGCAATGCTGTTGAAGCCGCTCAGCTGGCTGTCACGGATACAAGCACTCAATCCGCAGCCCATTGGTACTTCCTCTCCAGCATCGAGGCATGGGTCCCACCAGAGCAGGGCTCTTTCCTCATTGTCGGAGATTCCATCACGGACGGTCGTGGCTCGACCAACAACTTGAACAACCGCTGGCCCGATCTGCTCTTCCGACGTCTTCAGACCAACCCATCTACCAAGCACATCTCCTTTGGCAACCTTGCAGCAGGTGGTAACCGCATCCTCGCAGACGGTCTCGGACCCAACGCCTTCGGCCGCATCGATCGCGACGTCCTCGCTCACCCTAGCGTGAGCTACGCCATGATCTTCGAAGGAGTAAACGACATTGGCACCAGCGCCACCACAAAGGAAGCCCAATCAGCCATCTACGACTCCCTGACTCAAGCCTACCAGCAAATGGTCGCCCTGATCCACGCACACGGTATCCCTGTGTTTGGTGCAACAATCACACCTTTCAGCGCACCGTCCAATTTCACCGGCCAGCCCTACAGCAACCCAGAGCGTGAAATCACGCGCCAGCGCATCAACAGATTCATCCGCGAATCAGGCACATTTGACGCCGTCGTTGATTTCGACAGGCTGCTCGCTGACCCGACGATGCCGAGCCAACTCAACCCGCTGTACGACAGCGGTGATTACTTGCACCCTGACGTCGTGGGCTACCAGTACCTTGCCGATCAGTTCCCCGTGGAGTTGTTTAGCGATTGGAAGCATGAGGCTGATGAGGTTAGTTGGGGACAGTGAGTTGTGCATATGCATGTATGCGTAGAAGGCTTGATGGATGTGTGTAGTAGTAGTAGTACCACAACCACTTTCAATCCTTCCTTGGGGTTAATATCCAAACCCCCTCTCTCCCTTCGTCTTTCCCTAAACCCCCAATCTCCCCTAAACCGCAACACCATCACCCTCTTTTGCGTGCCCCACTCCACCCCAGAAAAATCGTTTTCTCAGACCGCGACACCCTGTGAAATAACCCTGAGCCTGGGAACGAGCGGATAGTGCAAAATCCCTGGCGCCATGGACATATCGGGCAAAACGAAATGGGGGGTTTTTTCCTTCCTCATGCCCTGTTGCGCGTGGTTCGGTCATACCGTTACCTTTTCTACGCACGCACGCACGCACGCACTCGATGAGTAGCGTTCCCTTGTTTGCACTGTTCCTTGCATGTCGAAATTCTAATCAAGGAAAAAAAATATTCAAGCCGTACGGGCAAGCGTTGGGTGGGTAAGTAGCTGGGCTGAGTTTGAACGCAGGGTTATGGCTGGGTGATGTTAGCGCGAATCGTACGGGGGAGTGTAGGGACGTGTATGTACTGAAAAAAAAATCGTCGGGGGAGGAGAAAGTAGTGGGTTGGTGAGGGATGGGGAGGGAAAGGGGAGAGAGGATGGGGGAAGGGCCTTGAGGGCTGGGTTTTGCCGGAGGGGAGGAGGTGGATGGGTTTTGGAGTATATGATGACATGGGGTCTGGGTATTTATTGAGGGAAGGAAAAGGGGGAGGAAGGAAAGGGGGATTACGGGTCGATTGGGGGAAGTTGTTTGCGGATAAATCCATGTTCACGGCCTTTAACAAGCACGAGCGCGAGATTGAGAACGAGTGTGAGAAACAGTTGCGTCGCGGTGGGTACTACCGCCAAACGAACGCCACGACTCGCTGGTAAAATCACGGTCCTGGGGCTTGGGAAATAGCGTGATCGTTGCAGGGTATGTGCCGCTGAGAGATATCTGCGTGTGCACGCAGGCAGGGGAAATGAAATGGACGAGAAAAGGAATTTGGGTGTGTAGGATGAGGGGTGTGGTGGTGGGATGGGCTTCGTTGTCGGATATGGGTATGGCGTGATGAGAAGAAGGACTCGATGCTGTTATGATACCACTTACATACGAGGAACTAAGATTGTGTCTGTAAGCGGCGAGGGTATGAGGGACTGGTGTGTGTGGTGGAATACATGGTGAGGACTAAGGGGGAGGAGGGCGCTTGGTCTGGATAGAATATTAGAGTAGTTTGATACTCACTTTGGGCTGTGTTTCGATGGATTATGTGGATCTGGGCATGTCGATTGAGATGGTGATGGGGGTTATGTGCAGTTCTGGTGGGGATGCGCTGTAGGTGTATGGCTCAGGATCTTGTGTCGAGACAATATATCGCAAGATGAGCTTGCATAGAAACTCATCTTTGGCCGCTAGAAATTTTCACGGCGCGTTCTACAGGCTGGAATCTTTTTGCAATGCGATGTGGGGTGGGGTTGAATAAGCTTTCTTAGCTGTTATTCCATGGAGATCAGAGCAGTGGGGACTCTGTGCTGTACATGCGCCAACAAGTTCTGTATATGCGACATGATTCAAATCTCACTTTCACCACATCTTATCTATTGAAAATTGCCTGCGCGGCTAAATCCGCGCATTCAACCTCTTGTATACTTCTCTTTCTCCTGATGCGTCAGTCTTCTTTTCAAAACGAACATTCAAAAAACCCGCACTAAGAATTCGCATGTTGGTTGGCGTTAGTGCTTCAAAACATCGCACGCCATGTTTTATGTCCAGATACCGTATCGCCGTCGCTTCTCTCCATGACCCGCGAGTACATGTATATCTTTTTGAGATTAACAGGTGCTTGAACCTCATCTCACCTGACTGGTTTTTACATTCAAAGTCGCGCTTATTTTATCTTCTTCTAAATCACCAAAAAAGAAAAGCAGCGACCAGCCACATGTCTTTGGCATGATTGGAGTGGGGTAAAACCCCTGCTAAACAATATCGTTCTCTTGCAAGATTCACCGCGGCGAGAAGAGAATGATATTGAAATCATAAACGCATGGTTCAAATCCTGTTCTGCAGTCCTTCTCTGCTGAGTCACTTAGCGTTTCTTTCACCCCTGCATTGAACTATACATAACCTGTAAACTCGCAAGATCTTGACCTTGTAGCGCGGCAATATTCTTCTCAACATGTTCAAGAGCAAAATATTCTTGATATTTCTTCACGTCCACCACCCTTGTAGCGTCATCAGCCCGATAAATTCCGCGCGGAACACGCCTACCTCCCTTCTTTCATCCAATTACACCAGGATTCCATGCTTGCGACTAAAACATCACACACTACATGGCGTGAGACAGTGCTTTCCAAAACGCAAAAGAAGAACATCTATGACCATGTACACTTTATTAAATCAAAGTCCCGCACTTGATATGTTTCTGCGATTAGATATTGCTGCCTGGTACGTACCAAGTTCACGCTTCTACAAGGCTCAGCTTCCTTGCTTCTCTTATCCACCAGTCTACCGGTAGTCTTCTTTGTTCGAAAATGAAATCCGGCTATTTTATGAGCTCTTCAGAACCCTTCACCTGCTGGGACAATATTTGGCTTTACTAAAAAGATACACTAGTTCATCATAGGTGTGGCGCAGCGAAAGAATCTTTAAGGTCGTTGAGCTTGAAAGGCATTATCTTCGACAATATGTGTAGTGTGCACGACTCCAAAGAAGTTGTGTATAGACCACGTGTTGAATCCAGAGCTATTATTCCCTTCTTCATCTAGATTTCCATCTCGAATTTGCTGCGAGTACCGATCATGAGCTGTGCTTTCGTCTTGCGAATTAGAGAAGCATAAATGCTGTTGTCCCCAAGACTCCGTCAATGTCGAGTCGTCAAATTAGAGCTTCCTTCTTCTTTGTCTACTTGACTGAATATCTATCTTAATAAAGGATAGCACCGAGGCATAAGTTGTACATTCTCGCGCTCGAAAAAAGTAGGATATAAACGATAAATTCATCTTTTACTCGATATGTTGGTGGGATCAAGTGCGCTCGACCCACTATTTCCTCCTCCGCTGTCTTCTTTCTTTCTTATCACCCAGCTCTACTTATACTAAACTTCGTAACAGCCCACTTTATACTTATGAGTTGTGCTCTCCTGTTCTCCGTAATGGAAACTAGAATCGTCCTTTGTCTGCCCTTCTTTAAAATAGACCGACATGCTGTACGATGAGGAGCATCGAGCACGCTGGAGTCACTACATATATTCCTTTCTGGTCTCGAGGTCTTGATCTTCTCACCACTGAATCCAGCTCTGATGCATAAAAAAAAAGGTCGAGGGCTGAATGTGAAGAAACATACGTCTTCCGTATTTCAGAATCTCTCTCCTTCTTTCTTCAAAAAGAAATAATAGCGATAATACAAAGGGTATTCAGCACTTCGAGCTCAATAGCTACATCTGTCCAACATCTCCACCTTCCTCCCTTCCTCATCAAGCTCAGTCATCTACACATTGAAACTGCCAGACGATCTTCTCATGAGCCTTCCGCTTCTTTCCACTCAACCCACAAGCGTTCTTACCAAGTCAACCATTCCAGAAACATTGCCACTTATCTCACACACCTTCTCTGCCCAAAACCTAAATCAACAAACCACTACATCCGCCGACGCCTCTTTCTCAGCCAAATCACGCCAGAAACAGCTCCAACGCATTCTCCCGCCTCACGCTGCCCGAATCAGAAAACACCGGGCCCGCATGTATATAGCCCGCGCGCGTCCAAAATCGACAATGGAGAAGCACCCCACGTTCCCCCGCATGGACGCACAAACAAGCCCAGCAAACACCAGTCCACCAAAGCCGCACCCAGGCAACAAGAGTCCACGACGCAAAATCAAGACTTCGCGTTCCTTTCCCGCAAAAACAAAACGCCACCAAAGACGTCGAGAAGCGAGAACGTTGTTTTGCGCATCTCCTCGACGCGGACAAATCCTCGACTGGGCGACGTAGATGGCAGCGACGATGGAAGCGTGTAGTGCTATAGCTACTGACATTCATGAGCGAAATGTGCGCGTCTTCGTCGAAATTCGTGCGAAATATCTTGGCGGGAGGGATGTGGGTATGTTCCTAGGCATAGACACTACTTGGAATAATGCTGGGTTGGTTTCATGTGTGATGGCTGGTTGCTGAGAGTATACAGACCGCAGTGGAATCTAGCTTGACTCTACTCTGGGGTAATTGTCTGTTTTCACTTGTTGTATTCCAAGATTACACCGAAATGTCTGGGTCGAGTGTGTTGTTGTCTGTAAACTGGATTTGTACATGTGTTCTTCCGTTTTCGGGCCTCGTAGGCTGGTGCTAAAAGGCTCGACGGAACTGGTGCATGCACTTGCGCCGTTTCGGGCTTGCGATGGGCGAAGGTTGGCTGAACGAAGAATGCATCGACGAGGGTTGGGCACAGTGAATGACACTGGGAGATCATGTGTACAGGGTTGAGATGGTGTATGTAAAGCATCGCGTGGCATGTTGCTTGGATTGCCGGTGATATGTCAGGATGTGGTGCGCGCGAACCCGTGAAGCCATCAACGCCATTCCAAGATAATGCCCTGAACCAATGCAAGCCCCATGTCCTCTTTTCAACGCCACGCTCAAGCAGTTTTATACAACGCCCTCAGCATACCTCTCAACGCCCCTCTTAATCTCCCTAACAATCTCCACTGCCTCATCCGCAGACTGCGCGACGAAATCATACCTCTTCGTTTCCCTCTCCTTGAACACCAACAACCTAAACATCTTGGGGTGTTTCTTCGACACCTTGCTGCCCACGACGCTGCTGAAATGCACAGTCGTAGTCTTGCCGCCTTCGACTGCAAAGCCACCCGGTCGTGCATTGCCTTTTGTAGTCTCGCCGGGCATGATGTGGATGTACTCGTTGTCGAGGGCAAGGATGCGGGATGTGGAGGAGGCGAAAGACATGGGTTGTTTGCGCATGACGGCGTAGCGGCGGTAGTAATTTGTTGCTGTGAGTGCGAGAGCGGAGGATTCGGCGCGGGCGGCGAGAGGGTGTATGAGACCGTGGCCGGAGACAGCAGCGGCTGTTCGTTCGCCTTTCTTAGTCTTCTTGGGTGCGCCACCGGTGCTGATAATTAGTGGCGCGTTGGGCGACGAAGAGCCTGGTGATCCTGCGAGCCCGAAAACGCCGTCGCCTACGAAGCGACGACGTGATAAGTCGAGATCCATGCGTGTGCCGAGAGCTTCGACAGTGCGGTCGGTTGGTGCGACGGTGGTGCTGTTGCTCACTTTAAGGATGTAGAGTGCTTTGTCAAGACGTAGCTCATGACATGCTTGTTCAAAGACGTCGGCAATGTAGGTGTCGGTCGTGCAATGGATGGGAAAGTGCTTGGTGTTGAAGTTTTCGTCGGTGAAGTGGATATTGAGTGTCTTCGGGATACCTGTTCGACTTGCGGCGTGAGACGCATTGACAGTGGGAGCATCGGCGAGTGCACTTTTGTCTTTGCGTGTGGCTGTCGGTGCAAATGACGGACCCGTGATGGGATTACGGAAGCTTTTTGCGCGACTAGGGATAGGTTTGATGGGCTTCTTATCTGTACCGCCCTCTGCAGCATCCTTTTGTGACTCCAGCGCCGTAGCTACTTCGTGGCTGTAGAGAGGCGTAACCTTTTCATTGTCCATGATCTCACGTTCATTCGCCTCGACGAGCGCAAACTCGTCCCAGGGCTTTTCTCGGGCACGTGGGCGCATGCCTCGAGCATTGTTCGAAGCAAAGTCTTTCAATGGCTTATTCCTTGTGAGGGGCGGGAACTCATCGTCGACTTCTCCGTCATCATACATGCGCAAGACCCAGCAGTTGACGTTAGTCTTCTCTATTGTCAGCGGAGGTTCGAGCTTCTCTTCTTGGTAGCGGTGTAGGGCATAGCCGATAGCTTCCGCCACAGACGGACCCTCTCCTTTGTCGTTGAACTTCCTGATCAAGAGCTCCAGGCCTTTTGAGGGTTTGGAAGAGAAGGGGCAGTATATCCTGAGGTATATGGGGTTTTGCTGCGCTTCGCTAGCTGCGTTCCAGCCAGCGAACCTTTGCAGAGGATTCAAGGGCTTCTGTTGCTTCGCTCGTAGCGCCTGGGTGAGGGCACTCTTTGGAAGAATAAAACTAATGGGTCGTGGCGGCGGCAAGGCTTGCAGAGTGGGCTGCAGTGACTCTTTCCTCTTCCTGGGCGACATATTGAAAGAGGTAGGGGCGGTCATGTTCGGAAGCTCGCCCGGAGGGGACGAGTCCAGCGCATGTCCACCTGCGCCCATCAGCGATCCGCTATCAGCAGAACCCGAGAACTCCGAGTCCAACGAGCTGTCGGATTCGTCGCCCTCGTCCAATGCCTCGAGACGCGTGCCTCGCGCCAGGCCTTCATCTTCGGCTATGCGCTGAGCCAGCAATTGTCTGTTTGTCGCCGCTTTCCGAGGATTGATCTTTCTCTTCCTGAATGCCGAGTTGTCGAACTCGTTTTCAGAGGACATCTCACTGCTAGTGATGGTGTCCCTTCGGGCGCGCTCCTTGACCGTGTCCAGCGTGCCCAGAGAGCCTCTCTGCAGCTCCGTGTCGGGAGGGCGTGAAGGAGATGTGATGGTGACGGAAGGCCCTTCGGCAGCGCCCGTGAGCTCGTTTCGCAGAGCCGATCCCTGCATGGGCGACGACCCGGAGCGCGTTCGCAGGGGCATTTTGGTGAACTTGATCTGGTTGGCAGGCCTGTGCGAGTCTTCCTCGTCATCGCTCTCGTCGCTCAGGTCACTGCTGTCGTCCTCTTCCAGAATCTCCTTCCGACGCCGGCGCTTGGCATGCAGGGTGGGCGCGACAGTGTCGTTGCTCCCCCCGCCAGTGACCATGCCGCCTTCGTCTTCGTCGTCGCCAAAGCCCTCGGGCGCCTTGAGCGCCGCCGAGCGCGGGGCCTGGAAGTATTCCGAGGTGATGGCGGTGGGTATGGGCGGCGAGTAGGTGCGCTTGATGTCGGTGGCATTGGGCACCCAGCCGGCGGCGCGGAAGGCGGGGTTGTTGAGGACATTGCAGTTGACGTTGATCAGCCGCTCGCCGACGCCGTCCTTGATCGAGGAGAGGTACGCCGTGCGCAGCTGGTAGAGGACGAAGCTGCGAGCGTGAGCGGCGGCGCCGAGGTGCGGCCGGGTGGGGCTTACTCTTCGTTCTGGAGGAGCGACATGGCGGCGTTTCTAGGGCATCGCCATCATCACAGCCAGGTGGTGAGGATCCGGCCCGCTGAAGCAGGAGTCATGACGGCATAGCCCGAGTGCCGAGAGGGGTGGGGAGTGGGGGTGAGGAGTGGGGGTGAGGCGTGAGGCTGGGCGCGGGGTGGCAGTGGGCAGTGGGCAGTGGGCAGTGGGCAGTGGGCACTGGACCCTGTGCTTGGCAACGGCCTTTCAGCGCCAACTCTATCTGCACCACCCTCACAGCAACACCCACCACCCCACGGCAACAACACCATGGACCTGCTCGCCTATCCAGACTCGGAATCCGACGCCGAAGCGCCCCCCGCGCCAAGGCAGGCGCCCAAGCACGCCCCGAAACCCTCCTTCCAGAAAGTGGTCGATCGCGCCAACCCGGGACGCATCAAGGTCAACCTCCCAGGCGCATCACAGCCACAAGCTGGCAAGGCCGGCGACGGAGACGAGGCGCCACCTTCCAAGAAGCCGCGATTGGGTGGCGGTGCTGCGTTCGGTGGCTTCAACGCCATGCTCCCCGCGCCGAAGAAACCAGCCGCAGCAACAACATCAGGTGCCGCACCGGGAAGGAAGCCGCTTGGCACAGGACTGGCTGCTGGTGTCAGCCTGAGAACGGGCGCAGAGCCTGCATTCAAGAGGGAGGCGCGAGTGGAGGCAGAGGAATACGACGAGAATGGCAACCCTGTCAAGAAGGAGCCCATGAGCAAGGACGATTTCAGGGCACTCCTGAATTTACCCACATCGAAGAGCGAGAAACAGGAGGAAGCCGCATCGGAACCAACAGACGCAGCCAGTGTGCCAATGTCGATTCCACCTCCCAAGGCGCCAGCTCCACGCTTTGTGCCAATGTCAGTAGGGAAGGGCAGGAAGAAGAAGCCCGTGGTCCTGCGTCAAGCATCCATCGCATCTGGAGATTCAACTAAAGCTGCGTCATCGTCATCGACTGTGAATTCTTCGGAGACGTCGGCGCCGCCTCCGCGGAAGCCGAAAGTGTCTCTGTTCGGTGTATCCCATGAAACAGCGGCGCCAGCAAATCCTGCCTCTAACGAGGCTTACACACCTATGCTATACGGCGCCGGAGAAGACACAGATGCGCCCGTACCAGATGACGTTTTCGAGACACAACCAGCATACCAACCAGCTCAACAGCTTCATACGCAGCCTGAGGCAGCAACGTCGAATGGGCTCACAGGCATAGCGTCGGAGCTGAATCTGTCAGAAGCTGAGCGCCGCCAGCTTTTTGGCAAGAGAGGACGAGAATCAGACTTTTCCTCGGCCAAGATAGTAGAGTTCAACACCGACACTGAGTATGCGCACAACGAAAAGTTGCGACAACAGGGTGAGCAGGTGCAACACAACGCACTCAAATCTATATCTGGTACGGGTAAGAACAGCCTGCGAAGCTTGATCAACGTAGCTTCGACACAAAAAGATGCACTTGAAGAGCACTTTGCTTCAGGGTATCGAAACAAGAAAGAAGCTGGAAACAAATATGGATGGTGATCTACACGTTGATCAGGGCTCTTCATCAAATTCCGTTCCTCATGGTAATCGACTTGGCAAATTTGGAAATGCAGCGAGCGTTGCTGACTGATCTCACAATTGTAAGTATGATTGGGGCTACCAACGTGTCCACCCTTTTCCAACATGTCTTCATTTTCTCTTCGCTGTGGGCATCATATTCCCATGTTCTCAATCATTTCATGAACTCTCAAACGTTTCCCCTTTGACCTCCTCGCTGTACCATTCTGATGTGATCGATGCATGCCCCTCACGATAGACTGCAATCCATTCAAGCTTTTACAATTATGCCCTGACGCCAACGCTTCTTAATCGATGCGTGGGTAATCTAGGGGGTAATTCAGTTCATAATCCTATTTAATTGCAGCCTGGGGTATGTTTGTTTACCCCAACAATTTTCCGTTGGCACATCTTCTCATACAGCGCGCGTGACGCCGATCGTGTCAGGAGGTGTGCACAAACTCGCCTTCACCTTGACTTTGCTAAACTGATTGTGAAGCTTCGCTGGCAACACAGTATATTTTTCCTGAGCCTGGCTTTCTTCTCTTTTTCTTTTCTCCTCAACACCAGCAAGCAGCAGAAGCAGTCGATCACTACTAACGTGTTTTTTCGCGTCTCTTGAACTCGCTTTCTAATACTCTTGCGTCCAGATATCTATCTCAATTGCAGCAATGAGCATGCCAAAGCTCCCACAGTCAGCAGTCGGCGCCAGCGAGATCGAAGGGGCCACGACCGGTATGAGCGATGTGAGCATTGCTTCAGGGAGTGCTGTTGAGAACGAGGCTGCCGACAATAGCGAGTCTTCGACCAAATTGGCCAAGAAGAAGAAGAAGAAGAGTCGCGCGGACCGCCGTCGTGTCGTCAAAGGCAAGGGCAAGGAGGTGATGCAGCAGCAAGATGACGAAGTCGAGGTAGACGACGTCCAAGATTCAGCCAGCGTTGCATCTTCAAGCACACTCTCAGCAGGCACAGTTGCCACGCAGATCCTCGATGAGCCATACCAGCCCGGAGGATCGTCACAGCCCCGGGCGACTACTACCACGGCACCTGTATTGGACACCGTTCCCGTGCTCCCTCACTACGAACATCGACGGGTCCCCGGCCACGTTGGCGATGGCGTCCTAAGACATGGCATATTCGCTACCCAAGACATCCCCGCCGGTACTCGCATCATCTACGAAGCACCTCTACTCACCCTCTCAACTCCAAGCAGCAACCCCACTGTCCTAATGCCAGCCTTCCGCGGACTCAACCGTGAAGAGCAAGATATGATTTACAATTTATACCCCATCCGATCCACCGTGACCCAGGATCTCATCGACATGGCCGCCATGATCCGCCAGCATCTTCCCCGCTTCTGCGAGCTCTGCAACACCCCTGCTGCCACCATCACCCAAGCTGCCAAAGAGGAATTCGAGCAGCTCGCCCTCGAACTCTCAGAGGTATGCGAAACATTCCGCGTCACAGCCCGCTGGGAAGCCCACTCCCAGCCCATCTCCCCGCTCCCCTCGAACAACCGTCCAGCCGCAGACATGCCCGTCTCCGGCCTCTTCCCCTGCACCGCCCTCCTGCGGCACTCCTGCGTGCCCAACGCCCACAAACACTACAACCCCATGACGCGCAAAATGAGCGTCCAAGCCACACAGGACGTCGCAGCCGGGCAGGAACTCACGCTCTCGCAACTCAAAGACACCTACTTCTCCGACGCCACCACGCGGCAATTCTACCTGCAGCAGGACTTGAGCATCACCTGCGAGTGCGCCGCGTGCACAGGCCGCCACGTCGCGATGCACGATACTGCGCGGCTGCATGCGCGCGCCTGTCGCGAAGAATTGCACACGATTATGGTGGGGCTGCCCGGCGTGGATTTCCAGACGTTTGGCGCTGATCTGTGTCTCGACGAGGAGCCGCATCGGGATGGCTTGAAGGCCATTGAGGCTGTGATTGCGCGGTTGCTTGGCGCGCTGCGGACGACGGGCTGTTTGGGTCCGGAGTCTATGCGCTGGCTTGTTGCGCTGGTTACTCGGGTGTTGCCGCGTGCTGCGCAGGGTTTGGGCGAGGCGGAGCGGATTCGCGCGTGGAAGCAGATTCTGCTTCATGCGCAGAGGTGTGTGGAGATAGGGGTGAGGTGTTTGGGCAGGGATGTGGATATGGTGGGGAGATTTGAGGAGATGGTGAAGGTGATTGTGGGCCTGGTGGAGAGGGCGGAGGAGAGGATGAAGGTGTTGAGGGAGAGTAGGGAGAGGCTGGGGCTGTGAGTGGTAGGGAGTGGATGGAGGAGTAGATGGAGGTTTTGGTGGGGACGGGAGGAGGGGGTGGGGAGGATACGTATTGATTTGAGGAGAGGCAGGGGATGTGTATAGTAGTGTATGTGCATATTCAAGTGGTTCTTTCTGACCGTTGCTCTCAACGTGCCGGAATGTATTGAGGCTTTTAGGCCATTGTATTTTGATTTTTCTGACCTCGTTAGAATGCGTGTATTTACACACAATAGTATGAGACATCCACTTGATCGGTCTATTTCTCAATCTTATGGAGATATACAGCCGCCGAAATGTCCTATCTTGGCTTAATTCCTGGGAGACTAGACCAGTAGAGCTTCCAGGTTGCGATACCACATTTCGTTTCACTATCGTGGACTGCGGCTTGGAGCATGGCAAGCCGAGGGTTTTTGGCTAATTATATCTCTGAATCAACCTGGGTGCTAGTGGCGCTGTAGCATATCTTGACGTGCATTGCCATCGGGACTGAAATGGCTTGCCAACACCGATTCCAAGTCACAACCGCAACCAGACAGATACTGTCAGAGGTCGTTCCGCATCATCGAGTCCCAATTTTCGGCGCAGTCCCTGTATTCTGGTTACCTTGACGAGCAGATTGCAGCTACATGATCAAATCACAATGGTAAATGGGAATTATACACTGAACAGTACACCGTTTCTGGGTCTTTCGGACTGCATAGATCACGATACACACCTTTATGCATCGACCCGAATAGTAGTTTTACTGCGTTGCTACAACAATCACACACCATAGCCTGTCGTCCCGCTGAGGTGAAGTATAAAGTTCAAATGCGATACAAAAAAAGGTTACGAACCTTCTCACACCAGATAAGTGCTGCTGTGAAAACATTACAAGAAACTCAGGTGGCTGGACTTGATCTCTGGGCCTGGGGCAAAAATTAATTGCGCAACATGACTGCTCTCGAGTATAACTAAGTTGTGAGAATCTCAAGTGCTTCATCAACGCTGATCTGAAGGCCTTGGCTAGTCCTACCCCTGACTAATCCTACGTTATTACTCCCTTCTATTTTACAATCTTGCTCGAATTCAATTGATTTCAATCCAGGCAAGCCCAAAACAGCAATGACTTCAAGGCTAGGGTCGACGATTCATTGAGTTGATTGTTCTGGATGACGCGTTGCGGCACTTGCGCAGAATACATTGACGAGAAGAGTTACTATGTGCAACTATTGGGCTCAATATACACTGATACTATGCAAACCGCCGTTTAGTTGGGTCCAGCAGCCGACTGCAGCGACATGATTTTCGATCGTTTGGCAGGATAGGTAGTGGAAAATGCCCTGTCTTTCGCGGAATATGTGTCCAAGCCATTTTCTCAGCATTGGTGCTCTTATGTTTAGGTTACACAAGAAGTGCAGTTGCTCACACAGTGGTCGCGCAGTAGGGTATGCCTGCTGCCTAATCTTTTTAAGGGGTTTATCACATGCCACGCACGCTTCCAGAAGCTCTATTTCGATGTCAAAAAGGGCTCTGCCGAGTTTTTTCACTACAGTAGTTCCTGACAATTCTTGACTGCTTTGGACCTTACAAAGCTATCTTGACGGCATCAGGGCTCGAATCAAACCTTACTTTTTGTCGAGGCGAAAGAACATTTCGGCCTCGGATCAGAATGTCAGCTGCTCTGATCGGGTAGTAGTGAACAACCGGAAGTGTCAAGGCGCTGACTCTGAATTTTGCGCAAGAATCAGCTGGGTCTATACTGTTCCAGTGTTTGCAGCAAAAGACTGTATTTTTGGACAACAAATCCTTAGGATGAGATCTTTGCGTCTTCAAATGTAGCCTTATCCCTCAAATATTTTATCTGCGCAGAAAATTAGGTAGCGACTGCTTCTGTGTCTTTAAAGGTTACGGCAGCAATTCAACTTGAGCAAGACATACAGCTACTTCTTGCTATATGCAGAAAACAATTATGTTCCAGGTTTGCCTTCATAGATACCACACATAGCCGCCTGCTTAGATATACCTAATCTTACTTAGAACACTTGGATATAACATTTAATTTGTCTAATAGTAAACTTATTGTTAGCATCTTGATATCCTTACAAGGCAAAAAGAACACGCAAAGCTATCCTTAAGATGTTATGTTTTCTAATAACTTTAAAAAAACTCTGCGCTATAGAGCACATTATTAGTGTAGGTCTCTAGTCGTGTTTAATTGGTTATGCTTACCCTACGTAAATATGTCGCCTATAGTGTAATATAGTTAGATAAATATACTGCTAGCTTTCTATAGGTTAGTTAGTAGTACAGGACAATAATATTTCTTACAGACACTAGACACATGTAATAGGCGGCGAAAGACGGTAAGTAAGATGCTATTATTGCTAGCCTTTCTAGGATTAGTTTTCCCTTTGTCTTTAAGCGTACGCAAAATAGCAAATATGTAATAATTAATGTTACTTATGTTATAGATTACGTCCTTGGTAAACTAGTGATATACAGAACGAAAACTAGGTACATTAATACTAAAGACAGTATGTATAAACCTACGCAGTAGAGAGGACTAGGAATAGAGTACACTCTAGAAATAGTAGAATATATACCGTCGAGACAAGCGCGTGTAGCAGCGTAAATCTACGTCTATCCGCTAAGATCCTTAGCTAGCGTCGAAAAATCTGCTGCAGAAGTAGGTTTAAGCAGGTAAGTTTCAACTTTCGTCTTCCCGCTGTGTATGTCAAAGTCGGAGGTAAACGACAGAATTACTGGCATTCGGGGCTCTACAAGGCACACTGTTTCAAACAACTGTGCTTAGCAGTTGTTAGAATCCTAGGTATGCGAGAACTAGGAGTCTAGAGTACATAATTTAGCGTAGTTAGGAGCCTACGTGCTGTTTTGATATTACTCCGCTGCCCTACAGAGAAGACAAATCTGTTAATAACATTACCTTCTAAAGTTACAGTTTTTCGCTTGCGCCAGTGTAAAGCCTCTAAAAGCAATTGTTATTATAATTGTATACAATCGCGTGACCCGTCTATGTCAAACTACCTTACAATAATTGTTCTCGTCCGCGCACTAACATTCAGCCGCTTCTTGCTCTCTACTATTAATAAATATCTATTCCTGTCTCTTAGTAAAGCTCTTAACATGTCTCTTTTTTGTAAGAACTATATGTCTATACACTGCGATCTAAAACAAACAGCCTTAGACTTCTTACAGCTATCCTTCCTACGTGTAGTCCGCTGGTGCCTTTTAAGATCCTTGTTTAGATGTAACATTAGACAGCAACTCTTATACGCAAAGCAACGTATATACTTACAGTAGATATTTTCTAGTAAGTAATAGAGCACTAATTAATTAAGAGAGAACGCAAAGCAAAGATACTTAGTACTTACCTTAACTATCTCTATATTTAGGATCCTATACTACACTTACTAAATAACTATATTTCTAACTCTCTTTCTAGTAATCTTTTGTTACGCTAACTTCTTCTTATAGATACAACCTGTTTGTCCTTAGCCTACTATTATTTTCTATAGTCTATTCTTTTACTTTATTCTACTAGCGTACGCGTCTAAACCTACCTATCTCTAAGTCTATCTATAACCTTAGGCACTAATTCTACGCCTTCTTTTACGCCTTCTTATATGTAAGGGAGCTAACTCTAAGAGTAGCTGCTAAGGTATAAAGGTTGTAAATTTAATACCTATAGCTAATACTAGGTCCTAAGGGTTTTATAGTAGCTATCTAGACTCTAATAGTTCTAGTCTAGAGTAGTGTTTAGGTTCTAGTCTAGAGCAGGATTTTAGTTCTAGGCTCTAGACCTTTTAAGGCGTTCTAGTGCAAAAGGTGCTGCGCCTTTCTGTTCTAGAACCTAAAGTTTTTATATAACTAAAAGATTTTCTAAGTAGTAGCCTATTATAGTATCTCTCTACTTTAGCGCTAGCGTAAGTAGGCTGCGCGTTGCACTAAGATAAAAATGACGCTATTTAGAATAATAGTTTTGTATCTTTAACTTTCTTTTTAGATAAGATGTATACTATTTTAAGCCTTATATTCTATATTATAACTTACTCTATACTTCTTATAGCGCTTTAGCGCACTTTCTATATTACTTTATTATTCTCTATAATACTATTATCTCTATACGCTTCTTCTAAGAAGTGTACTTATAGTAAAAGTTCTACTATAGTAAGTCTAACTTGTTTAGCAGTGTCTATCTATATTACTAATAGTAATAGAAACTAGCTAATATTATTGTTAAGAGCGCGCTTAATCTGCTATACTATCTAGTTTACACTATTTAGTAGCTTAAGAGTAAAGACTAAGAGTGTAAGATTACTTCTATAGAGTTAACTTACTCTAGCTATAAGGTTAAGTATATTACTTATAGGCCTATAAGTTATTTTAGTATTTCTAATTTACCTAGGCCTATTCTTATTACTTCTTAGGTGCTAGACGTCCTTAAGATTGCAGTTATCTTGCTTTGCAACGCTTTAGCTATAGACCTTAAGCTTAAGAAGTTATTAACTAAGTATTCTATAGCTAGTCTATACTCTAGTTTTGTTAAGAAGTTACAGGCTACCTAGGCAAAGTTATATAAGAATAATAAGTCTAGCTACTAGAGGCCTATACGTAAGGTTACAGAACTTAATACGCTAGTTAATATCTGTAGCCTTCTCTAGCAGGTTATAGCTAAGTAAGATTATCTTAAGAAGCGCGTTACAACTCTTATAGACGCAGTTTATTAGGTTAAGAAGCATATAAGTTTTTTTACCTCCTCTTATAGTCTAAATAATATTCTAGTAATATTTTTCTTTAGACTTATAAGGCAATATACTAAATTGCTAACTTAGGTTTTTAGATAAGCTAGGCTAATATTCTACTCTAAGATAGTAACGCAGTTATCTACTACTTTAACGTAATTAGTTTTTAGGTATAAAGCGTCTAGCCTTACTCTTCTAAGAATACTATTATTACTTCTAATAAATTGCTTACGCTTAAGTATAAGGCTTGTTTCTAAGTTAATACTAATTGCAAGAGTAGCTACCTTAATTTATAGTGTTCTTTAGTATAGCGTATCTTTAGCGTTAGTAGGTAGTATTTTTGTAGTAATAGAATATTCTACTATAGCAACTATTTCTTATTTTCTTATTATAACTAACTTTTCTTTTTATACTACTGCATTTTGCTATTTACTAGAATATCTAAGTCTATACTTATAATTTCTTCTAGAGTTCTTTTAACGTTATATTTCTTTCTTGCTTTGTTCTATCTAGTTTTTCTCTGTCTAGCTTAGTCTAGCCCTTAAATTCTAGCGTCCTTTAGCTAACTCTCTTATCTTACTCTATATCTAAGCTAGAGTTATAGTCTAACTCTTAGTAGAATAGCTGTAGTAGTAGCTAACTTACTACTTTCTCTTCTAGTAATTTACTTTATTATAGGTTGCTTTCTTATATATTACTTATTTCTAAAGGCTTCTAGTACTATTCTTCTTTAAGTTAAGCTTAAGACTATAGTAGTAACTATTATTTACTTAGTTCTTTAACTTACTTTTACTTAACCTCCTTTAAGAAATATCCTAACAATAGATTCTTGTTCTAGTCTAGACTCTACTCCTAGAGTTCTAGCGCAGGTCTATTTTAAAGAAGTTGCGTTAGTGCTCTAGATCTTCTAATATCTAGAGTCTAGGCTTAGGTTAGAATCTAAATATTTATAAAACATTTTCCTAGTCCTTTATGTAGCTTACGCCTAACTTTTCTCTCTCTTCTTCTTTTTTTGTCTACTTCTATAGGTAGTTTAGGCTGTCTATTAGGGCTCTTCTTCTAGAGGCTTCTTAAGTATACTATTATTATTCTTGTTTTCTACTTACGTTTTGTCTAGCTACTGCTATAGAGCTGTAGTGTTCTTTACGTTCTTCTTAGGTTCCTATATAGGTTCTGCGTAACTAGTCTATTTAACTAAGTACTAAATTTACGTTCTATAGCCTTATCTCCTTTAGTAGTCTGCTATAATTTCTTTAATCTAGTACTTTTTACTATTAGCGTTATTATAGTTAATTACTACATCTAGTTACTAGTTGTTAGACTTTTAATATAAGAGTAGGTTCCTGCTGTTAGGTTTTAGGCAGTCTACGTAGAATCTAAGGTAGACTCTAAAAGAAGTACTTAGTTCTACTATATATAGGGAAATAATTCTTGTAATAGTATATTTCTTATTCTTCTAATCTAGCTTCTTTAAAGGCTACTTGTTAGATATAAAAGCTCTATATTATAGCTAAACTTTAACTCCTACTTTATATTCTAGAGATTCTTATTAATAGTAGTTAGCTTATTATTTCTATTCTTGTTATACCTCTACTATCCTTACTTATACGTAGTTAACAGTGTTTTTAAACTTGTCTACTAGAGCCTTTACTACAGCTATTTTATTCTTTCTAGCTTCTCTTTAACTATAGAGGTTCTAAATTTTACTTGTCTAAAGTAGGTCTATGTTATAGCTATGCTATAGGAAGAATAGGCTTACGCTAGTAGAAGCTAAGTTTCTACTAGTAATAGCTATTTAAGCTACTAGGCACAAAGAGGCCTAGTTAGTCTAGTCCTAGTTTACAAAGGCCTGCAAGTAAGCCTCTACTATACTATTTATTCTTTCTATAGCTCTATTACTTTGTAGGTAGTAAGTAGTAGATATCTATCTTTAAATTTCTAAATCTTTATATAGCGTCTTCT
The DNA here is from genome assembly GCA_018398575.1 of Ampelomyces quisqualis. Classification (NCBI taxonomy): domain Eukaryota; kingdom Fungi; phylum Ascomycota; class Dothideomycetes; order Pleosporales; family Phaeosphaeriaceae; genus Ampelomyces; species Ampelomyces quisqualis. Next base: position 3,180,715 of record JAGTXZ010000005.1, read on the forward strand.
AGAATTAGCTAGTAAATTGTAACTTTCTATCTAAAATAATAGTATTAGAAAGCTAGTAGTACGCTATAACCTTTTTAAGAAACGCTATTACTATAGTCTATACTTTAAGATTAGAGAGTAGTGCTAGGACTAAATCTTTACTTAGCCTATCTGTTACAACTATTAAGTAGCGTATACCCTAGCTCTATAAGAGTCTAATAATAAAGTCTATAGACAATTCCTTCTAGATTTAGTGTAAAAGTAAGAGTAGTTAGAGTAGTTTCTATTTTAGTTTCCTCTAAGGTTTAGTTTAGCTACATGTTATATAGTTTTGTATATACTACCTAATACTTAATAATATGCTAGACTAAAAGTAATTCTAGGCAAGTATAGTATAGGTATTTTCTCTTTCTAGGTATCTAGTAAGTAGAGAGTTATAGTTGTTGCTAATAATCTTAGTTCTTAGTGCTTTGTTATAGAATACTTATTTTTACTCTTAATAGAGTAGCTAATTGTAGTTATCTAACGTGCACTCTGTAAGAGATACTTTAAGGCTAAGTTTAGAAGAAAATTTTTTCTATTCTAGTTAGATAGCTTTTTATACCTTTATATAGGCTTTGTTATTAAAAGTTACTAGGTCCTATATCTACTTAATATTGTTATGTTAAGCTAGGCCTTCTCTTAACAGACTAGAGAGCTACTTCTATCTCTTCTAACCTAGAAGACGTTCTGTCTTTTTCCTAGGAGCGTTTACTCTACTATTATCTTTGTCTATAAGTATATTCTTAGAGTTCTTTACCTACTAGCGTTGCTTAGGGTGCCTATTACTCTACGCCTCTTACAAGTTCTAGATACTAAGAAATTAAGTACTCTTTTTATTAGTTGCTCTATTAGGTTTGTAGGTAGAGACTAAGAGTTAGAACGTTTGTAATTATAATTGTTTATTAGCTCTACTTTGTAGAAGGTCTTGTTTCTTTCTTAACAAGGTATTAGCCTTGCTATTTACGCTACTAAGTTAATATTAGAAGGTTATATTAAAGAGGCTAAGAAACTCTACCTATTATACATACTACTCTATTAATAGGCGTATTATTGCAAAGTACTCTAAGTTCTTATAATTAGTTAACATAGTAAAGTATTCTATGCGTTAGAGCTTAGTTTTTTATTACTTAAGGCACTTAATTACTACTAATAGCTTTTTATTATGTATAGTATAGTTAACCTTAGCTGTGTTATTCTTAGAAGAGTAGTAAGCTACTACTTAGAGTAGTCTATCTCTTTTGTACTAGAATAGTACTCTACCTGTTAACTATTCTAAAGCGTTACATTTAACTATAGTCTTAAGGTCTGCGTTAAAGTTTACTAACAATAGTTCTGCAATAAAGGCCTTCTTAAGCCTCTAAAATATAGATTCTTACTTTATCTCCTATTTAAAGTTTACGTTCTTTTTAGTAAGTTATATAAGAGGTGTAGCTAGTTCTAAAAAGTTCTTAATAAACTAATAGTAGAAGTTAGCAAATCTAATAAAGCTACGTACCTTCTTTATAGTTTTTAGTAGCTTCTAAGACTTAATAGCTTTAACCTTTTTAGAGTCTATACTTATTACTTTTTTAGCTTTAATAATAAACTTAAGGTATTTTGTCTTCTTTACTCTAAACTTGCTCTTTCCTATGTTAAGATATAGTTCTATAGCACTAAGCTTTTATACTACCTGTTTTACTTTCTCTTTATAGTCTAATTTAAAACTACTAGTATAGATAAGCATATTATTAATATAGGTAGAGTAGAAGTTATTAAGGTATTCTTAGAAAGTCTAGTTAATATAGCGCTAAAAGGTACTTAGAGCGTTTATAAGTCTAAAAGGTATTACTAGCTACTTATATAGGCTAAAATGCGTCTAGAAGGCTGTTTTCTACTTATTACCTTCTACTATCCTAATTTTGTAGAACGCCTAGATAACGTTAACTTTTGTAAACTACTTAGCCTCTAAGATCTAGGCTAGTATTTTATGTATAAGAGGCAGAAGGTACTAGTCTTTTCTTGTAATAGTATTTAGGGCATAATAGTCTACGCAAAACTAGAGACTTTTGCCTAGTTTCTTTATAAATAAAACAAGCGCTAAAGCGCTAGAATAACTTACTTAAATGAAACCTTTGTCTAAGTATAATATAAGTTCCTTACATAGTACTAGAAGTTTCTTCTAAGATATACTATAGAGTAGTCTCTAGGAGACTTCTACTAGTTTCCTATCTTTCTTTATTAGTTCTATTAAGTAGTTAATAGAAGGTCCTTTCTATAAGAGTAAAAGATTAGCCTCTACCTATAGAAAGACTTTGTACTTATCCTTTAAGTATTCTAAAAGTACTTTTCTAGGATCTATAGCAACTTTTGTTTTTAGAGCTTTCTAAATATCTACTAGAGATGCTGCATATAGGCAGATAGACTTACTTTTCTATACTCTATTAATCTAGGCAGAGTATACTACTGCTATAATGTTTTAAAAGAAGAAAAGTTTTCTTTCTTCTTAGCTCTTTACTCTAGTCTTTATAGAGTAGATATACACTAACTTTTTTACTAGAGCTATAGTAATATTATACTAATCTATCTATAGGTAGCCTAGTATTAGGTTATATTTATTATCCTTTTCTAACTTATAGGCTTAAATTGTTTCTTTGTGCCTATCTATGTTAACCCTTATCTTAACTGCTACGCTTATCTAGGTCTAGGCGCCTATAATGCCTATAATCTCTCTTAAAGTTACTTTTATATACTTTAACTTATTCTTTTAGACAAATTTTACTAAAGTAATAGTATAAGTAAGGTAACCTATATTAATTAATGTAAATATAATTACTAATTTATTAACAATTATATATATAGTAATAGGTTTCCTATCTAGCTATCTTATTTAGAATTGTTAAAATTTCTTCTTTTTCTCTAGTGTTAAATTATTGCACTCTTGTCTGCGCCTTTAAATAGAAGTTACTTATTTTCTAAGCTTATACTTTTAGAAGTGCTTTCTACTTTATTATCTAGTAGTTTAGCTAAAGTAATCTTAACTAGCTTTATAAGTAGAAATAAGTTACACTTGCTAGCGTAATGTCTAGACTTACTATAGCGCAGGTATAAATTATTCTGCCTTCTATAAGACCTCTTCTCTTTTATAGCCTACTTTGCCTTTTTCTTATTATAGAAGGTCTTATTAGGCCTTTCTAAGTAGCCTTTTATAGGCTTCTAGTCTATAGGTTCTCTAGTGTAGCTTTTCCTCTTTAAGTAGTTACTGCTAAGTTTAGCTTAGAACAAATTTTCTTTAATAATTGCTACCTAGTCTATTAAGTTATAGATACTCTACTCTACTTAAGTATCTACTAAGATTATCTAGTTCTATAGATCCTGCTGTATAGTATATAAGTATCTTATTTTTAGATTTACTTTATTATCTTCTTTACCTATATTATAGGCTAGCCTTATAAATTTAGCGTTAAAGTTCTATAAGAAAGTTTTATTTTATTAGATTATTTAGAGCTTTCTTTAAGCTCTTTCTATGTATAGTTTGTCCCTAAATTAGTTATTAAAGAACTTCTATAGTTTAGGAGTAGGCTCTAATAAGTTTTAAGTTATCTAGAATAAGGCTATATTTATAGCTATTTCCTTAAGGTAGTTAAAGATATATTCTATCTAAGGCCCTAAACTTACACTATTATACTCTAGTTTATACTTTATCTAAGTCTAGAATATATAATACTTTTTCTAGTCTCTACTAAAAGCTTCTAGGTCTAGAACTTTATAAGTTTTTTAGATAGGTAGGTTTTTAATAGGAGTTTCTAGGTAGCTAGAAAAGGTAGAGAGAGAAGACTAAGTTATAAGTCTTGCAACCTATTCCTGTAGTAATCTTATAAGCTCTGCTAGATTAGGCCTAGGTTCTACTAGAGCTTTCTCTTTATCTGTCTAAGATAGCCTTATATTACTTAGTTTCTACTATACTAACACGCTCTTTAGTTTGTTTAACAATAATATAAGGATGCTACAGCGTAGAGCTATTAGTTACGCGGTAATGCGCCTACGCTACTATAACACTACTCTAGCTATTATACGCGTAGAATGCGTATAGCTGCCCTAGCGTCTTAACAGCGCTACGCTAGCGCAGACCTAGTGTATTCTAGTTGTAAAGATACGCATCTAGCTATATCTACAAAAGGGCAGTTCTGCACTAAAGCTATAGAATAGAAATTAACTTACTTCTACCTATACTACTATTATTATCTTGTAACTTTACTGCTATACAAACCTTTTATAGTTTTAATTTCTCTACCTTGCAAAAGAATAGTAGCCTAGTTACCTAATAACAATAGATTAGGATCTGCCTCTAAGCCTACTAGCTAACCTATTAAGGGAAAATACCTCTAATAAGGAATTAATGCTTAGCCTAGGCAAACGCTTAGCGCAGCTAAAGCGCTAGCGCTAAGAGCTTAAAGAGTAGGCTAAGATTTAGACTCTAGAGAAGAAAGTACGCTAATAGGAGCAATTATTAGCAGGTAAACAGCCTTTCCTTTCTCCTAAACAGCCCTTAGGCGCTCTAAATAAACTAGATCTACTAACTCCTCTAGTTAGACGTAACACATCTCTACTAGCGCAACGCTCCTAACTTAACCTATTAGTGCTACTAAGGCGCGGGCTAAAGATTAAGAAAATCCCTGTCTTTAAAGGCAAAGAAATTAGGGAGTATTAGAACTTTAAGGCTAGGCTATCTATTACCTTTTAATTAGATCTCTTAGCCTTCTAGCTTAAGGACCAAAAGATTACCTTTACTTTCTAGTACCTACAAACTACGTTTTAACAGATATAGATATAGAGGAAATAGAAAGATAATAGCAAAACGCTAGCGTAGCACAATATAATATCTTTTCTACTTAATTAGATTAAGAGCTCTATAAATAGAAAGCTTTAAGTTACTATATAGTATTAAAATATAAGAATGCTACAGCGTAAAGCTATTAGTCGCGCAGTAATACGCCTGCGCTACTATAACACTACCTTAGCTGTTACATGTAAAGAATACGCATAGCTGCTCTAGCGTCTTAATAGCGCTACACTAGCGCAGACCTAGTGCATTCTAGTTATAAGGATACACGTCTAGCTATATCTACAAAAGAGCAGTTTTATACTAAAGCTGTAGAATAGGAATTAACTTACTTTTACCTATACTACTATTATTATCTTGTAACTTTACTACTATATAAACCTCTTACAGTTTTAATTTCTTTACTTTGCAAAAGAATAGCAGCCTAGTTACTTAATAATAATAGATTAAGATCTGCCTCTAAGCCTACTAGCTAACCTATTAAGAGAAAACACCTCTAATAAGAAATTAATGCTTAGCCTAGGCAAACGCTTAGCGCAGCTAAAGCGCTAGCGCTAAGAGCTTAAAGAGCAGGCTAAGATTTAGACTCTAGAGGAGGAAGTACACTAATAGGAGTAATTATTAGCAAGTAAACAGCCTTTTCTCTCTCTTAAACAGCCCTTAGGCGCTCTAAATAAACTAGATCTACTAACTCTCTTAGTTAGACGCAACACGTCTCTACTAGCGCAACGCCTCTAACTTAACCTATTAGCGCTACTAAGGCGCAGGCTAAAGATTAAGAAAATCCTTGTCTTTAAAGGCAAGGGAATTAGAAAGTATTAGGACTTTAAGGCTAGGCTATCTATTACCTTTTAATTAGATTTCTTAGCCTTCTAGCTTAAGGACTAAAAGATTACCTTTACCTTCTAGTACCTATAAACTATGTTTTAACAGATATAGATATAGAGAGAATAGGAAGATAATAGCAAAACGCTAGCCTAGTGTAATATAATGTCTTTTCTACTTAATTAGATTAAGAGCTCTGTAAATAGAAAGCTTTAAGTTACTATACAGTATTAAAAGGCATCTTAAAAGAACAGCTAAACAGTAAACAAATTTGCAGCCTATCTATCTACTTTAGAAAATTAGGTAAATCCTCTATATAAGTAGAAACACCTAGTAATATACTTATATAGCAAACTCTACCTAAAGATTAGAGTAGCTCTCTCTAACTATACTAAGTTCTTTACTACCTGTAGAGAACTTATTAAACGCGCTGTAACGCTAAAAGACAACTTACGCTATAGTAGTAGTATGCTATTACTATACTATTGCACATATAGAACGCCTAGTATAGGAAAAACTTTGCAGCCTAAACTAGATGCAATAGCTCTATAACAGCGTGTTACTAGTACTGTAAACCTAAGCCTAAAGCTAAATAACGCCTGCTACTATTGCAGTAAAATAGGCTATTAGGCTAGAAAGTGTAGATTAAGGCTTAATAGCTCTTCTCCTATTACTAGCTTAAACTTAATATAAATAAAAAACAAGAAGGCCTAAAAGGACTTTTCTCTTTAACAGCCTAAGTTCTATTATAATAAGAGAATTATATTAAAGTACTAAGAACACTATGTAACAATAGCGCTGCGCAGCCTATACAAATACTAATTAATAGTAGTGCAGAACTTAGCACAATTAACAAGAGAGTTGCCTTGCTTAAAGACTTCTCTTAGATTAATAGCGCAGCGCTACTAACTATCTATCTACCTAACTTAAGCACTATACCTAGCTTCTACGCTTATTAAGCTTATTTAACAATAAAGAATAACTAGAGCGTAACTAAGTCCTTTACTACTATCCTATATAGAATTACTAATGCAGTATAACCTGTTATTTTAGGTTTACTAAGCCTAAAGGAAGGGCGCGTTATTATTAACTGTAAATTAAAGTAGTAGCGCTACAAGCTTAACACTAAGACAATAAGAGTTAAAGACGCTAAAACCTTTGCAGTATTCCTCTATAACAAGCTAAGTGTATACGCAGTTCTAGTAGGTAGCCTATAGTCCTTCTCTCTAAAATACCTATTATAGCCTATTAAACTTAAGAACTTTAAAGACGTTGTAAATAGTAACGCTGCTAACGCGCTACTGCAGCACTATAGAGGCAACTACGCTATTAAGTTAGAAAAAGAAACTATAGCTCTATATAGGCTACTCTATAACTTCTTAGTAAAGGAGCTAAGTATACTGCATAACTACTTAGCAACAGCGCAAAGCCTAGGTTAGATCTAAAAAAGCACAAGCTCTGCAAGAGCACTTATTTTGTTTATACTTAAAAAAGATAGGATACTATGCCTTTATATAGATTATTAAGGCCTTAACTAAGTTACTAAGAAGAATAGATTAGCTCTTCTCTTAATTAGAGAGACTCTTAATTAGCTCTGTAGATTAGTAAAGTTTACTAAGCTTAATCTTAAGAACGCGTATTACTAGATTAGAATCTAGTAAGGTAATAAGTAGAAGATAGCGTTTTGCACACAATACAGCTACTTTAAGTACATAGTTATGCCCTTTAGGCTAACTAACGCGCCTACTACGTTCTAGAGATATATTAATAGAGCCTTAACTTTATATTTAGATATCTTTTACGTTATCTATCTTAATAATATCTTAATCTTTTCTTAAAAGGGGGAGGATTATTAAGAACAGGTAAGAAAAATACTCGCAAAGCTAAGAGAATATAGTCTTTTTGTTAACTTAAAGAAGTATACCTTTACTACTAACTAAGTTAAGTTTCTAGAGTTTATTATGCGCCTTAATAGTGTTATAATAGATCTAGAACAGGTTTGCGCAGTTATTAATTAGCCTACACTAACGTTCTTTAAAGATGTTTAAGTCTTCTTAGGCTTTGCAAACTTCTACTAACGCTTTATATAAAGTTTTTCTGTTATTATTAGCCTAATTACTAATCTTCTAAAAGAATTAGTTTAAGAGAAGAAGTCTAGCCCTTTTAACTAGCCTAACGCTGTAGAGAAAGCAAAGTAATAGCTATACAACAGGTTTGTAACTGCGCCTATTCTGTAGCACTACAATTATATACTCTTATTTAAGTTAAAAACTAATGCTTCTATTTAGGAAGTAGCAGACATCTTCTCCTAACTCTATTTAGATAGGAACTAGTACCCTGTAGCCTTCTAGTTAAAGAAGCTCTTACCTGCAGAAAGAAACTACTATATATACAACCTAGAGCTTCTTACTATTATTATAGTAGTATAGTACTAGTGTTACTACGTTAAGAGGCTAGCAATTTAGTTAGAAATATAGATAGACTATAACAACCTACGCGGCTTTATAGGCACGTTAACCCTGTCTAAAAGATAGGCTAGCTAAGTAATAAAGCTAGCTGCTTATAACTTTAAGATTAAGTATTAGTCTAAAAAGATAAATCTTGTAGATAGGCCTTTAAGGCAACCTATAGACAACAGTAACACGCTAGATATTTAACTATTAGACATGTTACTAGCACTGCAAAAGAAGTTATAGCTAGTAGAAACCTAAGCTAAGCTACTTAGTAAGAAGCTAGCGTTAGTAAGAAGCTAGATAACAGCTTAATAGTAAGTAGGTACTCTATATCTTAATAAAGATGTTTCTATAAGCTTAGCGCATAGCGTTAAAGTAACAGCTATAAGCTACAGCTCTAATTAAGAGAACTCTAAGAGTAGACTAGTAATAACCTATAGGGTTACGCAGTTACAAAGCCTAACGCACAGCGTTAAGGCAATAGCTAGAAGCTACAGCCTTAATTAGGAGATTCTTAAGAGTAGACTAGTAATAGCCTAAAGGGTTACATAGTTATAAGTAAAAGCTATAGCCTTAAAGAAGTTAGCTTATAAGAAACTTTCTAAGTCCTTCTTTAAGATCTGTGTATAAGTATAATAGAATAACCTAGAAGTAGTTACAATACGCAGGGACGTTAAATCCCTAGCGTCTGCCTATTAAGGTAATAGTAAACGCCTAAGGTACTAGAAGCTTAACGCTTTAGGTAGCCTTTAGTTTAAGGACTAATTGTATATTCTACTAGAGCTAGCTCTTAAAGCTAAGCTCCTTAAGCTATATTATAATAATCTACTTGCTAGCTATTTTAGGCAGGCTAAAACGCTTAAGCTTGTAGCTTAGTACTACTATTAGCCTAGGCTTAAGAAAGAGCTTAAGGAGTATATTAACTCTTGCTTAGTGTGCTAAGGCACAAAGTTACTTAAGCAGCGCCCTACTAGCGTGTTAAACGCGCTCCTCTAACCTTAAGAACTATAGTAAGAAATTATAATAGATTTTGTTACAGGCCTACTACCTGCTAAGCGCTACAGCGTTATATATAACGCAATACTTATTATAGTTAACAAGTATATAAAAATAGCTAAGTATATCTTTACACAAAAAATAGTTACTACCTTATAATTAGTAGATCTGTTCTTAGAACACGTTATATAATTCTTTAGCTTACCTAAAGGTATTATATTAGATTAAGAGAGTATCTTTACTTTTTAGTTCTAGGTAGACTTTTACTTTATAGCAAAGGTAAAGCGCTAGCTTAGCACTACCTTTTATTTGCAAATAGATAGCTAAACAAAGCGTTAAAATTAAATACTAGAGTAATACTTAAGAGCTTTTGTAGGTAATTAACCTAATAATTAGGTATACCTTTTGTTACTAGCAGAGTTTGCATATAATAATACTAGACAGGCTATATTAGAAGTATTTCTATTCTTTACCTGCTATAGGTTTTACTTGCGCCTTAACTGCAAGCTAACAGCGCCTACTAAAGTTCTTAGCATTAAAGAAAGGTTGCAGAAGCTTATACAAACTTAGAACGCTTTGGCTAATTACTAAAACAAAAGTTTATAATACTAAGAATAATATTACAATACAAAACATAGGCTCTAAGAGTTTAAACTAAAGAATATAGTCTTCTTATTAACAAAGCATCTGCGCTTACGCAGCGCTAGTAGAAAGCTGTTGCTACACTAGATAGGCTCCTTTCTAGTAGAAGAGTAAATTAGCTTATAAGCTTTTAGAATCTTACTCTTATCCTATATAAGAATTTACCTAGTATTCTACACCTCTTTGCTCTAGCTATTTGTAGCTAGGAAAAGAGAAGAGTTAACTTTACCTAGGCCTGTTAATCTAGATAATAGCAAAGAGCTGCAACAACGCTATAAGGTTAAAGCTATATTAGTAAAGAGGCGCAACAAGCGTTTAGTAAATTACCTAGTAAAATAGAAAGGCTAGCTCTTAGAATATAACAAATAGGTTAATTAAAAAGATATCAACAAATTACTTATAGAAAAGTATAACTAGAGAGGAGATTAATTACTTATACAATTAATATACAAAAAAAAAAAGAGAGAAAGAAAAACAAAAAGAAAAAAAAAATATAGGAAAATAAAGGCGCCTTACTAGCGCACTACTAGCGCTCTAGCAGCGCAGCTAAGCATAACTACTAGCTTAGCCTAAGAACTTATTATTATCCTTATTAGCTTTATAGAAGCTTAGAGAGCCTAGTAAATTATTACTAAGCCTTCTATTCTCTACCTCTTTCTGCTGTTTCTAAGAAATAATATTACCTAACTCTAATAAGACTTTACTTCTTACTAACGCTATTGCAGCGCGCACTAAGTAACCTAACAGGTCTAAGCCCTTAACGCGCTTAGACGCAGACTCCTTAGCAAGACTAGCTAAAGCTAGGCGCTTTTTAGGCTTAGGCTTAAGCTTAAGTTTAGCCTTAAGCTTAGCCTTAGCCTTAGCTTTAGCTTTACTCTTACCCTTCTTCTTAGGAAGAAATATAGAGCTAGAGCTCTTCTAGAAAGAGGTTTTATTCTTATCTCTACTCCTACTACTACTACTACTCTTAGACCTAGGCTTAGACCTAGAAGAAGACTTTTCTCTTTCTATATTAAGGTTAGAGTTAGACTACGCGTTTGTGACAAGCACATGCAAATATATGTTACATCTAATACCTTATAAAGGCTTAGTAACAGATTATGTAGGAGGCTAGTAGATTAGAACTAATAGCGCTCTAACAGCGCTCTAACTCAGCTGCTACGCCTACTATAAATATAAGCCTATAGCATTAGATAGAGGATAAGTTTCTCTTGTCCTTCTATACAAGACCTATAGGTGTATAGCTAATCTAGAATCTCTGATACAACACACACTCCTATATACCTCTAATACGTATCCAATTTAATCTTAATAGCTGTACCTACCTGCGTTGTTACATTACAAGAGAAACTTTGTCTTGCTAGTAATAGCATTTAGATAATATTGCTATTTACTTTTGAAAAGATTGCGTTAAAACGTCTAGAACCCTATCTAAATTAGATCTGTTTGCAACCTTAAATCTATTAAACACAGTTAGAATCCCTTAGATCTTCTAACAGCTAAAGCCTTTAGGTTTAGAACTTCCTATTAATAATAGTTAGGACTACTTTGGTAAAAGTTGCGTTTGGCGCCAGAATAGAGACTTAGAGACTATTAATAACCTAGGAGTATTAGAGGTAACACTAATAACTCTTCCAAAAGCTGCATTAGCAACAACACCTAGAGGATTCTAAGAAGACTCTATATTAACTGTTATAACCTAGCAACAGAGTGCTAAAGTAAAAAAGTTAGACACTAAGAAATCTAAGGATACTTCTTAGCCTAGAGCTGCACTAAATCTAACTCCTGCGCAAATAGAGGTTAATTAATTATAACAAGAACTAAAACAGGCGTTAGCAGAAATTAATTTCCTTAAGAAAGGACTAACTCTTTTAGTAGGACTAGACAAGCCCTTACCTACTACTAAAACCCCTTAGAATAATTCTGCACTCTGCCGCTTATCTAACAGCTTTGCATTAGAACGCTTATATTACTATAGAAGTTTGCACTAAACCTAACAATTAGAGAAGACGCCTAATATTAACAATCTTAGTAATAGAAAAGATCCTACCTTCTGTTAATAGTAGGCCTCTATCTAAGATTAACTTAAAATCAACTTAGATTACTATTAGACTAAAAGGCAACGCATAGCCCTAGTATAGGGCTATACTATAGGATTAGCCAAGGGCTATCTTAAGCTTTAATATTTATTAGATACTAATTAAGAGTAATTCTAGAACGCTAAGCAAATAATTAAGCTACTTAAGTTCTATTTTATTACAGGCAACAAGGTAGCCAAAAGCTGTGCAGCCTTTAATTAATTGCAGATAAATAAGAAGAAAACGTTTCCTCTGTTTAAAGCTAGATTTCTAAGTTCTGTAGTTAAGGGACAAGTACCCTCTTTAGAGTAGTTTTACTATTTGTAGACAAAAATTACCCTAGAACTACAAGTCCCTAACCTAGGATTTAGGCACTAATAGAAGAACTTATTTAATCAGATAGTAGAACACCTTACTACCTATAATATAGAGTAGAAGAATAATTCTAACCTAAGTACATTACTAGTTACTGCTAAATTGCTAATTAGGCAGGCCTTACAAGCTAACTTAGAGCTAAATTAGACAACTACCTCTAGCGCTACAACACACCCTACGCTAGCCTATTAATTAACAATAGTGTGTCTTCCTACTAAGACCTCTAAACCTAATTAATAGAAGACTTCTAGTAGTTATTATAATTGTAGTAAGCTAGAACACTACTCTAGTAATTGCATAAAGCCTTGTGTGCGTTAGATTAAAGCTATAGAAGTAGATAAGTTTAAAGATGCTTAAGAGCAACCTAACTAAGAGGTGTATTATACAAGAAACAGAAGCGCCTAAGAGAACACTCCTCTCTAGGCCTAAGCTATTACAATCTATTCTACCTTAACCTCTCTTATTTGTTTTGTAGTTTCTATTTCCTTATACCTATACTTCTCTATAACTAGGGTATTAGTTTATGCCTTAACACTCTTGTTAATACTAGTACTTAAAGTTTCCTATTTTTGAATTTATAAATTGCTTTATCTGTTTCTAAAGCTTTATATTAACCTATCTAGAAGCTCCTCTTCTAGGTTTAGGTGCGTGGCTTTAAGGATTAGATTACTTCTGCAGTTACTTAATATATTTGCCTATACTTAAATATTAATAGCTTAAAGATTTTGAACTGTTTATTTCTTATTCTTAATCTTAGGTCTTAGGATTGTATACTTAGCCTCTAATAGTTAAGGCGATTTAAGATTTAATTAGACACAGATAGGTTACAGTTTATTTGGCTATCTAAGTACCCCTATTCCTATAATCCTTTACTCCCTATTCCTACTGTTCTATATTAAGCTATAGTGCTAGCTACTATCTATCTTAATGTGCAACAACGCAACGCCCTATAGGAGAAAGAAGACTATTGTATCTAAAACAGTCCTTACTATTATTCTCTTTTTTCTATTTATTGTCTTAAGGGATGCTTAAAGCTTCTATTAGCCCAAAAATTCTTAGAGATTCCTTATACCCTAACTAAGCAACCCCGCTTAGAGTCTAAACCCCCTCTAACTACCTACATTGCTCTTATTTCTGCTAATATATTCTATTTTATTATAAAGAAGCCCTAAAACAAGTTCTTTATAACTAGCCTATATAAGATTAACAGGATCCTTGCCTCTAAGAACAATGCAGCCAATTAATGCCAATTAGATAAGTAATTACCTGCCTGTTACTTCTAGTATTAGAATGTATTTAGTAAGTTAGCAGCTAATTAATTACCTTCTTATTGTCTGTATAATTATAAGATTATTCTTAAAGAACTATTACTAAATGCGTTTAGTTTCCTGTACAAGCAAAATTAGAAGGAGCTTAAAGCTACTAAGGCCTACGTCTAGGAACACCTTTAGAAGAGTTTTATTAAGGCTAGCCAAAGTTCTTTTACTTTACCTATTCTTTGTATACGCAAACTAAATAGAGATATATACATCTGTATAGACTACTAGAAGATTAACGCCCTTACGCGCAAAAATGTCTATCTAATCCCTTGCATTAATAAGCTGCTATCCTATCTCTCTAAAGCCAAGATCTTTACTAAGTTTAACATTAGAGCTGCCTTTAACAAAATTTGTATAGATCCTAACTCTAAAGAGTATACTACTTTCTAGACCTATTATAGTACCTATAAGTGTAAGGTGCTCCCTTTTAGCTTGTATAATAGACTAGCTACGTATTAGCGCTACATAAATAATATACTAATTAATTATCTTAATAATTTCTGCATTGCGTATCTTAATAACATCCTAATCTACTCTAAGGATATAGACTTACATTAAGAACACGTCTAAAAGGTCTTAGAGCGCCTATGTACTATAGGACTCCAAGTAGACATTTAGAAGAGTAAATTCTATGTAACCTAAACAAAGTATCTAGGTTACGTTTTAACAAACTAAGGCACTAAAGTTAACTCTAACAAGGTAGAAGCACTCTAAAACTAGGCTAAACCTACTACAATTACTAGCGTTAAGTTATTTCTTAGTTTTGCTAGTTTCTACTAACAATTTATTAAGGATTTCTCTTGTGTAGCTAAACTAATTATAAAGCTTTAGAGTCCTGCTACGCCTTTTAAATAGACTATTAATTGCTAACAGGCTTTTAATTGGATTAAAGCCTTACTTCTTACTATTTCTACGCTATCTTATTTCTATCTTAAGTATAACACAAAATTAGAAACTAACGCGTTAGATAGAGTAATAGCAGGAGTACTCTCTTAAAAGTACTCTAATAACAAGTAGTACTCTATAGCGTTCTATAGTTACGCTCTATCTAGGGCTAAGCTTAATTAGGAAATATATAACAAAGAACTTTTTGCTATTCTAAAAGCGTTTAAGAAGTAGAGAGCCAAACTTACCTCTATACAAAGCCTAATCTAGGTGTATTTAGACTACTACTTCTTAGAATACTTTATAACTACTAAGGTTCTTAATATACGTTAAGCACAATAGGTAGAGATTATTGCCTTTTTTAATTTTTGCATTATGTACACGCCTAGCAAGCTTAACAAGTAAGCTAATATCCTAAGCTAAAAGGAACAGAACGTTAGTAAGGTTAAGGCTGCCTAATAAGACAACAAGTCCTATATACTTCTAGGACCTAAACGCCTAAACCCCCTAGTTAACTTTAAACTAGCTTAGAACTACATCTATAACTAGCTAGAGATTAATATTTTAGCTATTTTAGTCTAATCTATTAGTGCCCCCCTAAATCTTAACTCTCTAGAACTAATTAAAGCCCTACTAGTAGAGAATTGCTGCTCTTTTAAGAAGGAACGCCTTACGCTACTATAGCTATATTATGTCTAAGAAGAACTACTGCTTTATTACTTATACCTTTATGTACCTAGAAATTTCCCCTTGTGTACCTAACTAATTAGAGAGGCTTATAATTAGGTATCTACTACTTACCTAAGTGCTATAAAAACGTATTAGCTTCTAGCGTAGCAATATTATTAGAAAGGTATAAAGGCTACATATAAACGCTATGTACGAAACTGTATTTCCTGTTAAAGATCCTATCTAAAATAGCTCTAATCCTAAGGTTTTCTCTATCTGTTACTAATTTTTAACAGGCCTATATAGTATTTGTGTATAGATTTGAAGATATTCCTAACTAATTAGTATAGCTATAATTAAATTATAGTTATTATGAATTGCCTATTAAAGTAAGCTATTTCTATTCTGTATTACAAGGCAATTAACGCTTAAGAAATAGCTTACTTGTTTATCTAATAGGTATACCAATTTAGCTACACGCTTAAAAGTATAGTGTCTAACTATAGACTCTAGTTTGTGTCCTAATTCTAGTCTAAGTTCTGCAAGATCCTAGGCGTATAACTTAAGCTTTCTACAGCCTACTATAAACAAACTAATAGATAAACTAAGATTATAAATAAGTATATTAATTAACAATTAAGGCTCTTTGTATCCTATTACTAGGATAACTAGAGTAACCTCTTGCTAATAATTAATTAAGCCTAAGCTACGCTGCTATACTCTGCAATTAGTATAGCGCTGTACTAGCTCTTATTTAGATCTAAACTATAATAGAGCTAAGATTAGGTATTATCCCTCTTAAAACACAAAGATATAAACGTTAAGGATGCCTTAAGCTTAGCTACCTGCATGCATAAAGCCTAGCGTACAGCTAAAGACAATATAGAGAAGGCGCAGTAATAGATAGCTACTAAGGTAAATAAATATTATTAACCTGTTAATTAGGTAGTAGGTAATAAAGTTTACCTTTTAACCTAAAACCTATCTATTACCTACTTAAGTTGCAAACTTACTAAATTGTAGGAAGAACTCTTTAAAGTCCTAGAATAAGTTAGCTATTTATTCTAACTAAAGCTACCTAAAGGTTCTAAGATCTATAACGTATTTGCTCTAGATGTTCTCTGTAAGAACTCTAATAACCTCTTGCCTAGTTAGCTAAGCCTAAACTTATCTAGCATTCTAATTTAAGGCGTTAAAGAATAGGAAGTAGAAGAGATCCTTGCTAGCAAGCTATACTACTCTATTCTAAAGTATTGTATAAAATAGGTAGGCTATAATTTTAACCCTACCTAGTATAATGCCTTAAACTTTATAGGCGCTCTATATATGTTGTAAGCGTTCTATAAACGCTATCTAAAACAGCTAGAACCTCTACAAGTGTTAGCTAAGTAGATTATAGCATAAGAAAAAGAAGTTAAAGATCTTACATTACTTTAAGACAACTATATTAGAGAAATTAAACTTAATATTGCAACTACTACACTAGTAGGTAACAGCTATTAATAATAGGAGCCTTACTCTTCTATTAGATCTAATAGCAGACTATTACTGCCCTTAGTAGGACGCTCTTAACTATCTAACTCTCTAGGTACAGACACTAATGTACTACCTAGTTTTCCTCTGTTTTAGAGCTGCACACAAGGGCTGCTTAACCTTACTACTACTCTCTCTACCTTCTGCTCTACCCTAGCTGCTATAAGGGCATCTACTAACTCTGCTACTACTCTAACTAGCCTAGATACAGACTGCCTAAGGGTCTTTACCTTTCTAGCTATTGTCTTAACCTTCTTAGCTAACTCCTTCCTCTAGTAGTAAGCGCTAACTAGTAAGTTAGCAGTATTTAAGTTAGCTACTTGTACAAAGCTAACCTGCATAGCAGTAGCTAACTAAAACGCAGCTAACTATATATTAGCCTCTTTCTCTACTACTACCTTGTCCTCCTTGTTACTACCTAAGGTAGCAAACATGTAATTAAGGGCCTCTAAGAGACTATTATACTCCTAGCCTATATATTAGAGAACTAGCTAACACTTCTTATTTAAGAGTGTACAATAAGCACACTTCTTAGACACGTCTAAATAGAATCTAAACTTAATATTAAAATAGCTGCAGGTAAAAGCCCTTACAGCCTGTAAGTAAACAACCTAATAGGCTAGAGGATAAGCTCTAAAAAGGATAGGAATAGGTATTATATATATCTGCAAAACAGTTAGCCTGCAATTAAATTAGAAGGGCAGTTAGATAGCTATAGGTATACAAACATATAGAAGGAGAGTATAAGAAAGTAGTATACTAAGGGCTAGCCTTGTATATATACTTTAAAAACTCTAGGTAAAGTTAGGATAATAAACGCGCTGCTGCGCTAAGTAAAAACAATAACAAACAGCTACAACGCGTTATTAGAAATCTAAAGTTAAGGTAAATAAGACTTTTCAAAAATTTTAAAAGGTATCTAAAAGTATACTAATATAGACCTAATTAATAGAAGCTATTAATTTCAAGAAGGAGAGTAATATAACAAGCACATGCAAATACATATTACATCTAATATCTTATAAAGGCTTAGTAACAGATTATATAGAGGGCTAGTAGATTAGAACTAATAGCGCTCTAACAGCGCTCTAACTTAGCTTCTACGCCTACTATAAATATAAGCCTATAGCATTAGATAGAGGACAAGTTTCTCTTATCCTTCTGTACAAGACCTATAGGTGTATAGCCAATCTAGAATCTCTGATACAACACGCACTCCTATATGCCTCTAATACGTATCTAATTTGATTCTAATAGCTGTACCTACCTGCGTTATTACAGCGTTAGCTTTACTAAGAGAAGAGAAGTTAGCTTAGACACTATTAGAACGCTAGCGCAGTAACTACAAAGAATAGAAAAAATAACTTACTTAAGCCTATAGTAGGTTAAGAATGCCTTCTACTATAGTAGATAGGTAGTTAGTTACTTTAACCTGCAGAATCTAGATCTTGTTACTCTTAGGCTAACAACAACTTTTATACTTAACTTCTATACGCAAAAAAAGCTTTACTAAGCTAGTCTACTAGCGTAGCAACGTCTTTTACGTAGTAACTATAATAGAATTAGGCTTTTCTTTAGTAGTAAGGCGCTGCTACTACTAGTAGATAGCATTCTAGCTTTTAACAAAATTAGTAGAGACTTTAGAGTAAGGCTTCTACTTACCCTAGCAAAGGCTATAGCGTAGGCTACTAACTATAAGGTTATAATAGGTGCTAGTAAGCTTTAAGCTCTTAGCGTAGTAAAAGCAAATTAAAATTACTAACTTAATATTAGAGACACTACTGTAGCAAGTAATAGGCGTAGCCTAAGCACTAGGTTAGTAACGTTGCAACGCTAGCGTTATACTACTTATAGAGATAGTAGAAGTAGTAGGTAGAGTAGGCGTAGTGCTTATAATAATTAATATAAGTGTAACAAGGTTACAACAGCGTAGAGCTAGTAGATAGTGTAGTAGTAGAATAATATAGTTGTTACTAAAAGAATAGAGAAGATTACGCATACAAAGTTTTGCTATATTTCTACTATTACTATAGCTACTAGCTGCCTCTTAGATTTACTTAGAGTTTTAGTCTTAGTACAATAACAGCCTTATAGCAAATAGCCTTATAATAATAATATTAGGTATACACTAGCAAACCTAATATTATTAAATTACTAAGACAGTAATTCTAGAGAAGAAGGAATAATTATAAGAATACTATAGCGTAGAGCTGTTAGTTGCGTAGTAATGCGCCTGCGCTACTATAACACTACTCTAGCTGTTACACGCAAAGAATATATATAGCTGCCCTAGCGTCTTAATAGCGCTACGCTAGCGCAGACCTAGTACATTCTAGTTGTAAAAACACGCGTTTAGCTATATCTACAAAAGAGTAGTTTTGCACTAAAGCTATAGAACAGAAATTAACTTACTTCTACCTATACTACTATTGTTATCTTGTAACTTTACTGCTATACAAACCTCTTATATAAAAGGTATTCTAAAAGAACAGCTAAATAGTAAACGAATTTGCAGCCTATCTATCTACTTTAGAAAATTAAGTAAATCTTCTATATAAGTAGAAACACCTAGTAATACACTTATATAGTAAACTCTGCCTAGAGATTAGAGTAGCTCTCTCTAACTACACTAAGTTCTCTACTACCTGCAAAGAACTTATTAAACGCGCTATAACACTAAAAGATAACTTGCGCTATAGTAGTAGTATACTATTGCTACACTATTGTATACATAGAACGTCTAGTATAAGAAAAACTTTGCAGCCTAAACTAGACGCAACAGCTTTACAACAGCGTGTTACTAGCACTACAAACTTAAGCCTAAAGCTAACTAACGCTTACTACTATTGCAGTAAAATAGGCTATTAGGCTAGAGAGTATAGATTAAGGCTTAACAGCTTCTCTCTTGTTCTTAGCTTAAACTTAATACAAACAAAAAACAAGAAGGCCTAAGAAGACTTTCTCTTTTAATAGCCTAAGTTCTATTACAATAAAAGAATTATATTAAAGTACTTAAAATACTGTATAACAATAGTACTGCGCAGCCTATATAAATACTAATTAATAGTAGTGCAGAACTTAGCATAATTAACAAGAGAGTTACTTTACTTAAGAACTTCTCTTAGATTAATAGCGCAGCGCTACTAACTATCTATCTACCTAACTTAAGCACTATACCTAGCTTCTACGCTTATTTAGCTTATCTAACAATAAAGGATAACTAGAGTGTAACTAAGTCCTTTACTACTATCCTATATAAGATTGCTAATGTAGTATAACCTGTTATTTTAGGTTTACTAAGCCTAAAAGAGAGGCGCGTTGTTATTAACTGTAAATTAAAGTAGTAGCACTACAAGCTTAACACTAAGATAATAAAAGTTAAAGACGCTAAAACCTTTGCAGTATCTTTCTATAATAAGCTAAGTGTATACGCAGTCCTAGTAGGCAGCCTATAGTCTTTCTTCTTAAAATACTTATTATAGCCTATTAAACTTAAGAACTTTAAAGACGTTGCAAATAGTAACGCTGCTAACGCGCTACTGCAGCACTACAGAGGCAACTACGCTATTAAGTTAGAAAAAAGAACTATAGCTCTATATAGGCTGCTCTATAACCTCTTACTAAAGGAGCTAAGTGTACTACGTAACTACTTAGTAATAGTGCAGAGCCTAGGTTAGATCTAAGAAAGCATAAGCCCTGCAAGAGCACCTATCCTATTTATACCTAAAAAAGATAGAATACTACGCCTTTACGTAGATTATTAAGGCCTTAACTAAGTTACTAAAAAGAATAGATTAGCTTTTTCCTTAATTAGAAAAACTCTTAATTAGCTCTGTAGATTAGTAAAGTTTACTAAGCTTAATCTTAAGAACGCGTATTACTAGATTAGGATTTAGTAAAGTAACAAGTAGAAGACAGCGTTTTGCACGTAATACAGCTACTTTAAGTACATAGTTATGCTCTTTAAGCTACCTAACGCGCTTGCTACGTTCTAAAAGTATATTAACATAGCTTTAACTCTATATTTAGATATCTTTTGTGTTATCTATCTTAATAATATTCTAATCTCTTCTTAAAAGAGAGAGAATTATTAGGAATAGGTAAGAAAAATACTTGTAAAGCTAAGAGAATACAGTCTTTTTATTGACTTAAAGAAGTGTACTTTTGCTACTAACTAAGTTAAGTTCCTAGGGTTTATTATGCGCCTTAATAGCGTTACAATAGATTTAGAATAGGTTTGCGTAGTTATTAATTAGCCTACGCTAACGTTCTTTAAGAATATTTAAGTCTTCTTAGGCTTTGTAAACTTCTACTAACGCTTTATATAGAGTTTCTCTGTTATTATTAGCTTAATTACTAATCTTCTAAAAGGATTAGTTTAAGGGAAGAAGTCTAGCCCTTTTAACTAGCCTAACGCTGTAGAAAAAGTAAAGTAACAGCTATGCAATAGGTTTACAACTGCGCCTGTCCTGCAGCACTATAATTATACACTTCTATCTAAGTTAGAAACTAATACCTCTATTTAAAGAGTAGTAGGTATCTTCTCTTAACTCTATTTAGATAGGAACTAGCACTCTATAGCCTTCTAGTTAAGAAAGCTTTTGCTTGTAGAAAGGAACTACTATATATATAACCTAGAGCTTCTTACTATTATTGTAGTAGTGTAGTACTAGCGTTACTACGTTAAGAGGCTAGCAATTTAGTTAGAAATATAGACAGACTATAACAACCTACGCAGCTTTATAGGCACGTTAACTCTGTCTAAGAAACAGGCTAGCTAGGTAATAAAGCTAGCTGCTTATAACTTTAAGATTAAGTATTAGTCTAGAAAGACAAATCCTATAAATAGGCCTTTAAGGCAACTTGTAGACAATAGTAACATACTAGATGTTTAACTATTAGACATGTTACTAGTACTGCAAAAGAAGTTACAGCTAGTAGAAACCTAAGCTAAGCTACCTAGTAAAGAGCTAGCGTTAGTAAGAAGCTAAACAATAGCTTAATAGTAAGCAGGTACTTTATATCTTAATAAAGATATTTCTATAAGCTTAGCGCACAGCGTTAAGGCAACAGCTACAAGCTATAGCTCTAATTAAGAGAACTCTAAGAGTAGACTAGTAATAACCTATAAGGTTACGCAGTTATAAAGCCTAACGCACAGCGTTAAAGTAATAGCTAGAAGCTACAGCTCTAATTAAGAGATTTCTAAGAGCAGACTAGTAATAGCCTAAAGGGTTACGCAGTTATAAGTAAGAGCTGTAGCCTTAAAGAGGTTAGCTTATAAGAAACTCTTTAAGTTCTTCTTTAAGATCTGTGTATAAGTATAACAGAATAACCTAAAAGCAGTTGCAATACGCAGAGACGTTAAATCTCTAGCGTCTGCCTATTAAGGTAATAGTAAACGCCTAAAGCACTAAAAGCTTAACGCTTTAGGCAGCTTTTAGTTTAAGAACTAATTATATATTCTACTAGAGCTAGCTTTTAGAGCTAAGCTTCTTAAGCTGTATTATAATAATCTACTTGCTAGCTATTTTAGGTAGGCTAAAACACTTAAGCTTGTAGCCTAGTACTACTATTAGCCTAGGCTTAAGAAAGAGCTTAAGAAGTATATTAACTCTTGCTTAGTGTACTAAAGTACAAAGTTACTTAAGCAGCGCTCTGCTAGCGTGTTAAACGCGCTCTTCTAACCTTAGAGACTATAGTAAGAAATTATAATAGATTTTGTTACAGGCCTGCTGCTTACTAAGCGCTACAGCGTTGTATATAATGCAATACTTATTATAGTTAATAGGTACACAAAAATAGCTAAGTATATCCTTATATAAAAAACAGTTACTACTTTATAATTAGTAGATCTATTCTTAGAATATATTGTATAATTCTTTAGCTTGCCTAAAGGTATTGTATTAGATTAAGAGAGTGTCTTTACTTCTTAGTTTTAAGTAGACTTCTGCTTTGTAGTAAAGGTAAAGCGCTAGCTTAGTACTACCTTCTATTTGTAAACAAATAGCTAAACAGAGCGTTAAAATTAAACACTAGAGTAATACTTAAAGGCTTTTGTAGGCAATTAACCTAATAATTAGGTATACCTCTTATTACTAGCAGAGTTTATATACAATAATACTAAATAAGCTATATTAGAAGTATCTTGTAACAAGCACATGCAAACACATGTTACATCTAATACCTTATAAAGGCTTAGTAACAGATTATGTAGAGAGTTAGTAGATTAGAACTAAAAGCGCTTTAACAGCGCTCTAACTCAGCTACTACGCCTACTATAAATATAAGCCTATAGTATAGATAGAGGACAAGTTTCTCTTGTCCTTTTGTACAAGACCTATAGGTGTATAGCTAATCTAGAATCTCTAATACAACACGCACTCCTATATGCCTCTAATACGTATCTAATTTAATTCTAATAGCTGTACCTACCTGCGTTGTTACATTACAAGAGAAACTTTGTCCTACTAGTAATAGCATTTAGATAATATTACAATTTACTTTTAAAAAGATTGCGTTAAAACGTCTAGAACCCTATCTAAATTAGATCTGTTTCTAACCTTAAATCTATTAAACACAGTTAGGATCCCTTAGATCTTCTAACAGCCAAAGCCTTTAGGTTTAGATCTTTCTATTAATATAATAGTTAGAATTACTTTAGAAAAGTTGCGTTTAGCGCTATAATAGAAACTTAGAGACTATTAATAACCTAGGAGTATTAGAGGTAACGCTAATAACTCTCCTTAAAGAACTAACTCTAGGAGCCTTCTCTTAAGACAACTCTATATTAACTATTATAACCTAGTAACAGAGTGCTAAAGCAAAAAAGACAGACACTAAGAAATCTAGAGACAGACTCCCTTAGCCTAGAGCTGCACTAAATCTAACCCCTGCACAAATAGAGGTTAATTAATTATAACAAGATTTAAAACAAGCGTTAGCAGAAATTAATTTTTTTAAGAAAGGACTAACTCTGTTAGTAGGACTAGACAAGCCCCTACCTACTACTAAATTACTCTAGAACAATTCTGCACTCTACTATTTATCTAATAGCTCTATATCTAAGTACTTATATCGCTATAAGAGCTCTTGCTAACTTTAACAATCTAAGAAAACGCCTAATATAGACAATCTTAGTAATAGAAAGGATTCTACTTTCTACTAATAGTAAGCCTCTATCTAGGATTAACTTAAAATTAACTTAGATTACTATTAGACCAAAAGACAGCGTATAGCCTTAGTATAGGGCTACACTACAGAATTAGCTAAGAGCTATCTTAAGCTATAATATTTATTAGATACTAATTAAGAGCAATTCTAGAACGCTAAGCAAATAATTAAGCTACTTAAGTCCTACTTTATTACAGGCAACAAGATAGCTAAAAGCTAAGTAGCTTTTAATTAAATGCAAATAACTAAGAAGGAAACGTTCCCCTTGTTTAAAGCTAGGTTTTTAAGTTCTGCAGTTAAGAGACAAGTACTCCCTTTAGAGTAGTTTTACTACTTATAGACTAAGATTACGCTAGGGTTGTAAGCCTCTAACCTAGAATTTAGGTACTAATAGAAGAACTTATTTAATTAGATAGTAGAACACCTTACTGTATACAATATAGAGCAGAAGAACAACTCTACACTAAGTATAACACTAGCTACTACTAAGTTACTAATTAGGTTAGCTCTATAATAAAATTTAGAGCTAAATTAGACTACTACTACTAGCGCTCTAACAAATTCTGCGCTAGTCTATTAATCTACAACAGTGTGTCTTCTTATAAAGACCCTTAAGCTAGAATAATAGAAGACTCTTAGTAGTTGTTACAATTGCAGTAAGCTAAAATACTACTCTAGTAACTGTACAAAGCCTTGTGTGCGTTAGATTAAAGCTATAGAAGTAGATAAGTATAAAGATGCTTAAGAGCAACCTAATTAGGAGGTGTATTATACAGGAAATAGAAGCGCTTAAGAAGACACCTCTTCTTAGGCCTAAGCTGTTATAATCTATCTTACCTTAACTTTTCTTATTTGTTTTATAGTCCTTATTTCCTTATATTTACGCTTCTTTATAACTAAGGCATTAGCTTACGCCTTAATACTCTTGTTAACACTAGTGCTTAAGGTTTCCTATTTTTAAATTTACAAATTGTTTTATCTGTTTCTAAAGCCTTGTAGTAACCTATCTAGAAGCTCCTCTTTTAAGTTTAGGTACGCAGCTTTAAGGATTAGATTACTTCTTTAGTTACTTAATATATTTAACTACACTTAAATATTAATAGCCAAAAGATTTTAAACTATCTATTCTTTATTCTTAATCTTAGGTCTTAGGATTGTATACTTAGCCTCTAATAGTTAAGACAATTTAAGATTTAATTAGACACAGATAGGTTACAGTTTATTTAGCTATCTAAGTACCTCTATTTATATAATTCTTTACTCCCTATTTCTACTGTTCTACATTAAGCTATAGTACTAGCTACTATCTATCTTAATGTGCAATAACACAACGCTCTATAGGAGAAAGAAGACTATTGTATCCAAAACAGTTCTTACTATTCCTCTTCTTCTATTTATTATATTAAGGGATGCTTAAAGCTTCTATTAGCCTAAAAAATCTTAGAGATTCCTTATACCCTAACTAAGCAAAACTGCTTAGAGTCTAAACCCCCTCTAAGTACCCGCATAGCTCTTATTTCTGCTAATACATTTTACATATTATAAAGAAGCCCTAGAACAAGTTCTTTACAACAAGCCTCTATAAGATTAACAGGATTCTTACCTCTAAGGACAACGCAGACAATTAAAGCCAATTAGATAAGAAATTACCTACCTGTTACTCTTAGTATTAGGATGTATTTAGCAAGTTAGCAGCCAATTAATTGCCTCTTTATTATCTGTACAATTATAAGATTATCCTTAAAGAACTATTACTAAATGCGTTTAGTCTCCTATATAAGCAAAACTAGGAGGAGCTTAAAGCTACTAAGGCCTACGTCTAGGAACACCTTTAGAAGAGTTTTATTAAGGCTAGCTAAAGTCCTTTTACTTTACTTATTCTTTGTATACGTAAACTAAATAGAGATATACGCATCTATGTAGACTACTAGAAGATTAACGCTCTTACGCGCAAGTACGGCAGTAAATAGGTAGGAGTTGGGTTAGAGTAGAGTACCTTTACGTAAGACCCTATACCTAACCTAACCTCTACCTATTTAATTAACGCTAAAAGTAAGTAGAGGTTAGGTTAGAGGTAATTAATTGCAGGTTAAGGTTAAGTTACATAAGTTTTGCGCAATTAAATAAAATTTAAAGTATATAACTACTAATTTTATAAGATTAGGTTTTTAAAAATATGCTAAATTTTACAGGGGTAAAACTATGCTAGGGATATCAAAAATAGTATAGTAATCACAAATTTTTATTACAATAAAGAGGAAATTAGGTCTTTATTTCTAATATATATAAAAGTAGAGGATTCTAGATCTCTTACGCAAATGCTTAATAAGAGCTAAACTTCTAATAGTACCTAAGCGCAAGTCTAATATTCTTTGCCTATATAGTAACTCTTTTTGCGTAGATTGCATTTATATTTATATCTATATTTAGTTAGAATTTTATTAAAAAAATAGAGTTAAGAAATAAACCCTTAAAAAAACTAACTATATAGGCCTTAGCAGCCTCTTAAGCTGCCTTAACAGCTAATTTTTAGAAGCAAAGACTACTACTAGTGCTTTAGACGTATTCTTAAGCTATTTTGCGCAAGAGTTACTAGAAGAGCAGCTTGCAGATAAGGAGCTTAGTAGACCTCTAGTATTAGCAAATCTCTCTAAGTAACACAGCTTTGCGTAGCAAGTAAATAAGTGTAATAAAGAATTGTAATAACCTACTACTTAGCTTAAGGTACCTTTTTTTTTTAAGAGCTGCTTTTTAAGTTTTTGCGGCTAGGCTTTTTCTAGCAGATTTCCTAGCAGCCTTACTAGCTAGGTCTTTAGCAACTATAGTGCCTCTAGTAACAGCATCCTTAACTTTAGATTTGTGTTTTTATAGAGCTATAGTTATAGTATTATAGAGTTGTAGATTTAATATTATAATAATTTAGGTTGTTTTAGTACCTAGTAAATAAGCAGTAAGCAGGCTTAGCGCAGGAAATTAGGTCTTAGCGTAAAATTCCTGCAGAAGCTAATTTAAAACTGCTAGCACTACTAGAAGACTAGAACGTAATAAAAAACTATGTTAACTTATAGGCCTACTTAGAATTGCGCTAGCTTTTATTCTAGCTATATATTAAAATTAAAGAGTAGATTTCTATAGACTTGTTAGTTGTTTATGTAAAATAGGCTAAAAGGCAGTAAGCGTAGGCAGTAGGCAGAAAGCACGCTAGTAGCCTACTTGCGCATAAACTAACTTACTGCGTTATTAGTTATAGGCTGCTAAAATAAAATACTAAAGCTACACGCCTGTAATAGCAACACGCTTTGTTACATTACTTTATTATACTTAGCGCTATAGAATCTATTAAGTCTAAGGAAATTAAGGTTGTTAACAAGCCTAAGGGCTTTCTGCTGCCTATTCCTGTTAGAGTTCTGCTAAATTTTAAGGAAGAGAAGTAGGCCTAGCTTACAATAGTAACATTCTTAGAACTTTACTTTAAATTATACTTATTTGTCTAGGGTTTTGCTTCTAGAGATAATAAGATTAGCTATATCCTAGACTCTTGTGGTAGTAATACGCTAAAGCAAGGCTAACTAACAAATTTTAAAGTTAACTCTAGTAGATAGCATAGCAGCAGCGCTATACAATCTAGGGAGCTAGCTGCTATTACAAAGGCTAAGTCCTTAGACTAATTAGCTAAATACTAGCTTAAGAAGAAGGTTAAGAGAGGCAATAGGTATAAGGCGTTGTCTCTAAGGTAATAAGCTAAGAAACTTAAATATAAGCTTAAGGCCTAGGTAGCAAAGCGTTTTGATAGCAAGCAATCTAGTAAGTTATTATACCTTTTTATTACATTATTTTTACTAATATGCAAAGCTAAGTAGTTAACAGCCTCTATTACTTAAGTTAATTAAAAATAGAAGGCTATCTAAATTAAAATTGATATGCGCGCCTACAACATTGTTATAAAGGGGTCCTCTGCAGTAACTTTAGACTTAAAGCAAAAAAAATTGTTAGCTTAAGCTTATACTTGCGTTTATAGGCCTAGTAGGGCTGTAGAAGAAATACTCTAAAGGGAGTATACTTATAGGCTACACCTCCTTAAGAGGAATAGCTTTAAGATACTACAGGCTAAGGCTAAATAGCTTAAATTTCGCAATAAGCTAACGCCTAACAAGTTGGCTCTAGTAACTGATTAGAATTGGCAGTAAGTTTATTACGTTATTTTATTACGTACTTATTCTAACTAGTTTGCTAGGAGGCGTAAGCTAACCCTCTCCCCTATATTTAATTAGCCTCTAGAGCTCTATAGTAATATGCTATACGTTAAGAGACGCAATAAGACTAAATGTAAGAAAGAGGTTAAAGATTCTAGTAAAGAGCTAGAGGTATACTACAAGACGTTGCCTAATAAATATAAAGATAAGAAGGATAAGGATCAGAGCAATAGCACCTAAGAGAGGTTCTCTAATAGTACTTAGAAGGGCTGTTTAGACGCTAAGTAACATGTATAATTAAATCTACTGTATATTATTACCTAATATAGTTAAGGCTTAAAAATTTTGCTACTACTATAAAACCTAATTTCTTAATTTCTAAAACTTTAGCCTTACTATCTGCCCCCTAACTAGGGGAATAACGCCTCTAGTAGAACGCCTACCTCTCTTACTTAAAGTAACGCTAAACTATAGTTTTACTATTCTATTGTTGCTGTAATTACTACTATCTTCTTATAAGATATTACTACTTTATTATTACACTTTTTTATTACATATGTAGACCTAAGCAACTCTCCTTTACTCCTAGACAACTTATACTCTAATCTGCCTAAAATACTCTACAAATTTATACTTAACGCCTCTTAAATCCTTAAGTCTAGAATTAAGAGAATAGTTACTGTTTTTAAGTAGCTAATTTAAGATAATGCTACTGTATATACTGCATAGGATGCCTAGTAGCAAAACACGTTATAGGCCTAAGACTCTAATAATTCTAATCTTTAATAGGGTAGAGCCAAACGTTCTGCTATTATATAGACTTAATTTAGAGAAGAGGCTTATATTAAAAGCAGCAAACTATATGTATATTGCCTAAACTGTAGGTATATACTTTAACACCTAACTAATAAGTATATAGGGACAAAATACCTTAGTAACTACCTTTAGTCTAATAGTTGCAGAGAGGTTATAGAATCTATCTACATAAGGTAGCTACTCTTATTTATTACACTATTACGTCTATAACCCCTGTAACTGTTTACTACTTAGTAATTTAAACTAGAAATTGTACAGGTACTTCTTAATAAGAACTAGTCTTTTTAAATATTAGAGCAACTCTTATTTTGCTACTTTGTAGAGTTTTTCTAGCCTAGCACTACTATACCTAGCTAATACAAGTTTACTCTTATACTCTAGAAATAATATAAGTAGGTAACTAAAAACCTCCTTTCTAATCTTAGTAAGTTAACAAAAATCTTAATTACCCTTAACGCCTGGTCTACTGCTAACTACCTAAGCTTTTTGGCTATTAAAGCCTATTATATCAACACTAGTTAGCAGATAAGAAAGGTTCTATTAGATTTTGTGCCCTTGCGTAGGCAGCACACTAGGGTTTCTATAGTATCTAATCTTATGCGGGTACTTAAAAACACAAAAATATTAAAATAATTACTAGTAGTTACCTGTAATAACGCTTTAAACAACAGTACCTTTAGTAGAAGCCTAGAAAGCAATCTTGCTAATAAGAGGGTTTCTTAGAACGCAAAAGAAAACACTATACTATGCCTTACCTATATTATTAACCTAGTAGTGCAGGATATAATAGCCTACCTAAGGCTAATAGCCTTGCCTGAGATTAAAGGGGCTTAGCAGCTGCAACGCTATTACGTTTACTAGATTAATAATAGCATATTAGTGCCTTACTCCTTGCAAAAGGTATGTTACACCCTTTATTATAATTCTTTATTACGCACTAAGCTCTCTTAGATCTAGGCAATTTGTATTGCTATTGATTTGTCTCTCTAATATTTTAAACAATTCCTAAAGGTACAATCTAATGTACTGCTAAAAAATTAACTCTATATAATTTAAGATGTTAAGACTAGGTAAAATTTAACCTATAATATGTGCAAGCGCGCCTGCTCTTTAGCTGCTTATATTAATAAGTAGCTAGAGCAAGAGATTACACTTAATTAAGCCCTGTAAGGTAGCAGTAGTAATTTATAAGACAACAACGCAGTTACAGACTTTAAGGACCTTAAAAGGCTTTAGCTAGTACCTACTAAGTAGTTACACCTTAGGGCAATAACACGCATACTAGTAAACTTTAAAACAGCTACTAACAGAATTAGTAAAAGCAACACACCTTAGGCCCTATATATCTAGTTAATATATAACAGACTTTTTAACTTTTTAGATTAAATAACAACTAAGCTATCTAACAAGGAGGATAAGACTAGCTATTGTAAGGAGTAGCTAGCTGTAGTAAAGGCAGTAGTAGAGAAAGGTAAGAAGAAGTTGTTAAAGTATTATTTACGCATAGATAAGGAACAAGGATATCTTTATAACGTTACAACTATTCTTAATCTATTCTAGAAGCTTACTATATATAAGGTAGAGACTATGTTTATTACATAGGTTTATTACAGTGCACTGCTAATAAAACCTAGAGTAATACATAGAGACTAGACTTTAAACGTATATACTAGCGTT
Organism: Ampelomyces quisqualis; assembly: GCA_018398575.1. Classification (NCBI taxonomy): domain Eukaryota; kingdom Fungi; phylum Ascomycota; class Dothideomycetes; order Pleosporales; family Phaeosphaeriaceae; genus Ampelomyces; species Ampelomyces quisqualis. The sequence continues at coordinate 3,211,189 of JAGTXZ010000005.1, forward strand.
AGTTCTTAGACTATATTAATTGATACAAAAACAACCCTATAGTAACAAATAGAGACTGTACTCTAGTTTGTTTTTTGCAACTACAGTGTCTACCTAAACACTAGTAGTTTAGAAGGCCTTTTTCTTAAACAACACAGTCTAGTAGGTTAAGCGCTAATCTCTCTTATAAAACTAACGTAAGTATTAGACTACTCTATGTAAAAGCTCTCTGCTACCTTAGCACTTCTCTAACTAGTAAAGAAGATAAAGAGGAGTTATTAAATATACTTGTCTAGTAGTAGGCTAATATAGACATGTACTTACGCCTAGCCTAGGTAGCTAAAGATATACTAGCTGTATAGCTTGCAGAAGTTAGGGTTAAGCGCTTGTTTAATACTGCAAGAAACGTCTTAGAAGATTAATAGTATAGGCTTAGAGCAGAAATAATTTAGAAGATTATAGTTGTAAAATACGCAATTACTAAGGAGAATATATAACTAAACTATTCTACACTATAATTACTAACTGCAGGATCTTAACACAGCGCTAAGAGTGTCTAGAATCTACTTAAGCTTTTAGGTCTTATTAATTTTGCTAGTCTAACTAGCTCTAGAATTTAACGTTTTAAGGATTAGACAAGTAATAAGGAGCAGGAGAGTAATAGAGAAAATAATATTAGGGAATCTGCAACGCCTTTGTATAGTGCACTACTCTAGACTCTTTAGTATAAGCAGCGCCTACAGAAGAAGAGATTAAGGCCTTCTTATTTCTTAGACTAGTAAGCGTAATAAAAAAATGTAATAAACAGTAGCTCTTAACTATCTAAAACAACCTAGGTAAAAAACAGTAATAAATATCTATAATAAGCAGGTTATAAAGCTAATTAAACAGCTATAAGATTAGACTATTTCTGCAATAACCTTATTTTAGGATATACGCTAAAATAAACTTATTTTATTTACTCTACTTTACTCCTAAGTAACATACTTGTTACAGGCGTTAGATTAGAGGCGCTGCACAAGTATAACCCTATAGTAGGTACCCTAACTAAACTAACAACCTAACCTTAACACCCTAAGCTGTATACCCTAACCTAAACCCTATACTAGCCCCTGCGTAACCTAAACCCTACTCTACCCCCCTTGTGCTTAACTCTAACCTAACTCCTACCTATAAGTAGGTACCCTAAACCTATTTACTAGCGTACGCGCAAGAACGTCTATCTAATCTCTTGTATTAATAAGCTGCTGTTATGCCCCTCTAAAGCTAAGATCTTTACTAAGTTTAATATTAGAGCTGCCTTTAACAAAATTTGTATAGATCCTAACTCTAAAGAGTATACTACCTTTTAGACCTGTTATAGTATATATAAGTGTAAAGTTCTCTCTTTTAGCTTATGTAATAGGCTAGCTACGTATTAACGCTATATAAATAATATACTAATTAATTATCTTAATAATTTCTGTATTGCGTATCTTAACAACATCTTAATCTACTCTAAGAATATAAACTTATATTAAAAACACGTCTAAAAGGTCCTAGAGCGCCTATAAACTACAGGACTCTAAGTAGATATTTAGAAGAGTAAATTTTATGTAACCTACACAAAGTATCTAGGTTACGTTTTAACAAACTAGAGCACTAAAGTTAACCCTAACAAGGTAGAAGTACTCTAAAACTAGGCTAAACCTACTATAGTTACTAGTGTTAAGTTATTTCTTAGTTTTACTAGTTTCTATTAACAATTTATTAAGGATTTCTTCTATGTAGCCAAACTAATTATAAAGCTTTAAAGTCTTTCTATACTGTTTAAGTAGACTACAAACTACTAACAGGCTTTTAATTAGATTAAAGCCTTACTTCTAGCTATTCCTACACTATCTTATTTTTATTCTAAGTATAACACAAAGTTAGAAACTAACGCGTTAGATAGAGTAATAGCAAGAGTACTCTCTTAGAAGCACTCTAACAACAAGTAGTATCTTATAGCCTTCTATAGTTACGCTCTATCTAGAGCTAAGCTTAATTAGAAAATACACAATAAAGAACTTTTTGCTATTCTAAAAGCGTTTAAGAAGTAGAAAGCTAAACTTACCTCTATACAGAGTTAAATCTAGGTGTATTTAGATTACTACTTCTTAGAATACTTTATAACTACTAAGGTTCTGAATACACGTTAAGTATAATAGGCAGAGATTATTGCCTCTTTTAATTTCTATATTAAGTATACGCCTAGCAAGCTTAACAAGTAAGCTAATATCTTAAGCTAAAGAAAACAGGACGTTAGCAAGGTTAAGGCTGCCTAACAAGACAACAAATCCTATGTACTTCTAGGACCTAAACGCCTAAACTCTCTAGTTAACTCTAAACTAGCTTAGAACTACGTCTGTAACTAGCTAAAGGTTAATGTTTTAGCTATTTTAGTCTAATCTATTAGTGCCCCCCTAAACCTTAACTTGTTAGAACTAATTAAAGCCCTACTAGCAGAGAATTGCTATTTCTTTAAGAAAGAGTGTCTTAAGCTACTATAGCTATATTATGTTTAAGAAGAACTACTACTTTATTACTTACGCCTTTATGTACCTAGAGATTCTCTCTTATACACCTAACTAATTAAAGAGGCTTATAATTAGGTATCTACTACCTACTTAAGTGCTATAAAGACATATTAGCTTCTAGCTTAGTAATACTACTAGAAAGGTATAGAGGCTATATGCAAACACTATATACAAAACTGCGTTTCCTATTAAAGATCTTATCTAAGACAGCTCTAATCTTAAGGTTTCTTCTATCTGTTACTAATCCCTAATAGGCCTATGTAGCATTTGTGTATAGATTTTAAGACTTTTCTAACTAATTAGTATAGCTATAATTAAATTATAGTTGTTATTAATTGCCTATCTAAGTAAGCTATTTCTATTCCTTACTACAAAACAATTAACGCTTAAGAAATAGCTTACTTGTTTATCTAATAGGTATACTAATTTAGCTATACGCCTAAAAGTATAGTATTTAACTACAGACCCTAGTTTATATTCTAATTCTAGTCTAAGTTCTGTAAGATCCTAGGCGTACAACTTAAGCTTTCTACAGCTTACTATAAACAAACTAATAGACAAACTAAGATTATAAACAAGTATATTAATTAACAATTAAGGCCTTTTATATTCTATTACTAGAACAACTAGAGTAACCTCTTGCTAATAATTAATTAAGCCTAAGCTACGCTGCTACACTCCACAATTAGTATAGCGCTATACTAGCTCTTATTTAGATCTAAACTATAATAAAGCTAGGATTAGGCACTATCCTCTTTAAAACATAAAGATATAAATGTTAAGAATGCCTTAAGCTTAGCTACCTGCATGTATAAAGCCTAGCGCACAGCCAAAAACAATATAGAAAAGGCGTAGCAATAGATAGCTACTAAGGTAAATAAATATTATTAACCTATTAATTAGGTAGTAGGTAACAAGGTTTACCTTTTAACCTAAAACCTATCTGTTACCTACCTAAGTCGCAAACTTGCTAAATTGTAGAAAGGCCCCTTTAAAGTTCTAGAACAAGTTAGCTATTTATTTTAACTAAAGCTACTTAAAGGTTCTAAGATCTATAACGTGTTTGCTTTAGACGTTCTCTATAAGGACCTTAATAACTCCTTACCTAGTTAGCTAAGCCTAAACCTATCTAGCATTCTAATTTAAGGCGTTAAAGAATAGAAAGTAGAAGAGATCCTTAGCTAGCAAGCTATACTACTCTATCCTAAAGTATTATATAAAATAGGTAGGCTATAATCCTAACTTTACCTAGTATAATACTTCTAACTTTATAGGCGCCTTATATATATTGTAAGTGTTCTATAAACGCTATCTAAAACAGCTAAGACCTCTACAAGCGCTAGCTAAGTAGATTACAGTATAGAAAAAAAGAGTTAAAGATCTTATAGTATTGCAAGACAATTATATTAGGGAAATTAAACTTAATATTATAACTACTATACTAGTAGGTAACAGCTATTAACAATAGGAGTCTTACTCTTCTATTAGATCTAATAGTAGACTGTTACTACTACTAGTAGAACGTTCTTAACTGTCTAAATCTTTAGGTACAGACACTAACGTACTACCTAGTTGTCTTCTATTCTAGCCTTACTTACTGTAAGTACTAGCCTCTTACGCTACTGCCTTTTACTCTACTACTACCTAAAACGTTGCTACCTGCGCCTTCTCTTGCTCTACTAACTAATTAGCCTTTAATGCTATTATAATATCTACTAGCTAAGCAACTACACTAGTTAACCTAGCTATACTCTTTCTAAGCGCCCTAACCTCCTTAGCTATTCCTCTAACCTTCTTAGCTAGCTCCTCTCTCTAGTAATAAGCGCTAACTAACAAGTTAGCGTTATTTATATTAGCTACTTGTATAGTACTTACTTATATAACAGTAGCTAACTAAAACGCTGCCTTTCTAACAGCAGCCTTTTACTCTAATACTACTTTGTTAGACTTATCTCTACCTAAGGCAGCAAACCTATAGTTAAAGGCCTTAAAAAGGTTATTATACTTTTAGCCTGTATATAGAGAAACTAGGCAATACTTCTTATTTAAGAGTATATAATAAGTACACTTCTTAGACACGTCTAAATAAAATCTAAACTTAATATTAAAATAGCTGCAGGCAAAAGCCCTTGCAGCCTATAAGCAAACAACCTAATAGGCTAAAAGATAAGCTCTAAGAGAGATAGAAATAGGCATTATGTGTATCTGCAGAAACAATTAGCTAACAATTAAATTAGAAGAGTAGTTAGATAGCTATAGGTATATAAACGTATAGAGGGAGAGTATAGAGAAGTAGTATACTAGAGGGCTAGCCTTGTATATATACTTAAAAAGCTTAAGGTAAAGTTAGGAATATTAAACGCGCTAACGCGCTAATTAAAACAATAATAAATAGCTATATTATATTATTCTAAAATAAACTTAAGGTAAATAAGAGTTTACAACAATTTAGAAAGGTATCTAAAACAATACTAATACAGACCTAATTAATAAAGACTATTAATTTTAAGAAAAGAAGTAATATAATAAGTACATACAAACATATATTACATCTAATACCTTATAAAGGCTTAGTAACAGATTATATAGGAAGCTAGTAGATTAAGACTAAAAGCGCTCTAATAGCGCTCTAACTTAGCTACTACGCTTACTATAAATATAAGCCTATAGCATAGATAGAGAACAAGTTTCTCTTGTCCTTCTGTATAAGACCTATAGGTGTATAGCTAATCTAGAATCTCTAATACAACACGCACTCTTATATGCCTCTAATACGTATCCAATTTGATTCTAATAGCTGTACCTACCTGCGTTGTTACATATCTCTATTCTTTACTTACTATAGGTTCTACCTACGCCTTAACTGCAAGCTAACAGTGCCTACTAAAGTTCTTAGTATTAAAGAAAGGTTATAGAAGCTTATATAAACTTAGGACGCTTTAGCTAATTACTAGAATAAAAGTTTATAATACTAAGAATAATATTATAATATAAAACATAGGCTCTAAGAGTTTAAACTAAAAAATATAGTTCTCTTATTAACAAAGCATCTACGCCTACGCAGCGCTAGCAGAAAGCTATTACTATACTAGATAAGCTCTTTTCTAGTAAAAGAGTAAATTAGCTTATAAGCTTTTAAGATCTTACTCTTGTCCTATATAAGAATTTACCTAGTATTCTATACTTTCTTGCTCTAGCTATTTATAGCTAGGAAGAGAAAAGAGTTAACTTTACCTAGGCCTATTAATCTAGACAATAGCAAAGAGCTATAATAACACTATAAGGTTAAAGCTGTATTAGCAAAGAGGCGTAATAAGCGTTTAGTAAATTACCTAGCAAAATAAAAAGGCTAGCCCTTAGAATATAACAAATAGGTTAATTAAAAAGATATAGACAAATTACTTATAAAGAAGTATAACTAGAGAAGAGATTAATTACTTATACAATTAATATACAAAAAAAAAAGAGAGAAAGAAAAATAAAAAGAAAAAAAAAATATAAGAAAATAAAGGCGCCTTACTAGCGCACTACTAGCGCTTTAGTAGTATAGCTAAGTATAACTACTAGCTTAGCCTAGGAACTTATTATTATTCTTATTAGCCTTATAGAAGCTTAGAGAGCCTAGTAAATTATTACTAAGCCTTCTATTCTCTATCTCTTCCTACTATTCTTAAGAAACAATATTACTTAACTCTAATAGAACTTTACTTCTTACTAACGCTGTTGCAGCGCGCACTAGGCAACCTAATAGGTCTAAGCCTTTAACGCGCTTAGACGCAGGCTCTTTAGTAGAACTAGCTAAAGCTAGGCGCTTCTTAGGCTTAAGCTTAGGCTTAGGTTTAGCCTTAGGCTTAGCCTTAGCCTTAGCTTTAGCCTTACTCTTGCCTTTCTTCTTAGAAGAAGGCATAGAGCTAGGGCTTTCTTAGAAAAGAGTTTTATCCTTATCTCTACCTCTACTACTACTACTACCTTTAGACCTAGGCTTAGACCTAGAGAAAAACTTCTCTCTTTTTATATTAAAGTTAAAGTTAGACTACGCATTAGCCTTGCTAAGAGAAGAGAAGTTAGCCTAGACGCTGTTAAAACGCTAGCGCAGCAACTGTAAGAAATAGGAAAAATAACTTACTTAAGCTTATAGTAGGTTAAAGATACTTTTTACTATAGTAGATAGGTAGTTAGTTACTTTAACCTGCAGAATCTAGATCTTGTTGCCTTTAAGCTAATAATAACTTCTATACTTAACTTCTATACGTAGGAAAAGCTCTACTAAGCTAGTCTACTAGCGTAGCAATATCTTTTACGCAGTAACTATAATAGAATTAGGCTCTTTCTTAGTAGTAAAGCGCTACTACTACTAGTAGATAGTATTCTAGCTCTTAACAAAATTAGTAAAGACTTTAGAGCAAAGCTTTTGCTTACCCTAGTAAGAGCTATAGTGTAGGCTACTAACTATAAGGTTGTAATAAGTACTAGTAAGCCTTAAGCCTTTAGCGTAGCAGAGGTAAATTAAAATTACTAACTTAATATTAAAGACGCTACTATAGTAAGTAATAGGCGTAGCCTAAGCACTAGGTTAGTAATATTATAACACTAGCGTTATACTACTTATAGAGACAGTAAAAGTAGTAGGCAAAGTAGGCGTAGTGCTTATAACAATTAATATAAGTGCAATAGAGTTATAATAGTATAGAGCTAGTAGATAGTATAGTAGTAGAATAATACAGTTGTTACTAAAAGAATAGAGAAGATTACGTATATAAAGTTTTACTATATTTCTACTATTACTATAGCTACTAGCTACTTTTTAAATTTACCTAGAGTTTTAGTCTTAGCATAATAATAGCTTTACAGCAAATAGCTCTATAACAATAATATTAGGTATACGCTAACAAACCTAATGTTATTAAATTACTAAGATAGTAATTCTAAAGAAAAAGAAATAATTATAAAGATACTATAGCGTAAAGCTATTAGTTGCGCAGTAATACGCTTGCGCTATTACAACACTACTCTAGCTGTTATACGTGTAGAATACGCATAGCTACTCTAGCGTTTTAACAGTACTATACTAGCGTAGACTTAGTATATTCTAGTTGTAAGAATACGCGTCTAGCTATATCTATAAAAGAGCAGTTCTGTACTAAAGCTGCAGAATAGAAATTAACTTACTTCTACCTATACTACTATTATTATCTTGTTACTTTGCTGCTATATAAACCTCTTATAAATAATTATTTTTTAATCTACTATTTCTTTAGGTCTAGATACGCGTAGTTAATTATTTAATTAAACTCTGTTTTAATTACTAACCTAGAGATGCCTATATGCCTTATCTAGATAGCTTCTGCTATTATTTTCTAAACTATTATTAAGATAGCTACTTATTCTATTATAGAGGTTACTAAAAGCCTTCTAGCCTAGTTAAGTAATTAAATTTAATTGTAAAGAAGCTAACTCTAAGAGTAGCTGCTAAGGTATAAAGGTTATAAATTTAATACCTATAGCTAATACTAAGTCCTAAAGGTTTTATAGTAGCTATTTAGACTCTAACAGTTCTAGTCTAGAGTAGTGTTTAGGTTCTGGTCTAGAGCAGGATTTTAGTTCTAGGCTCTAGACTTCTTAAGGCGTTCTGGTGCAGAAGGTGCTGCGCCTTTCTATTCTAGGACCTAAGGTTTTTACGTAACTAAGAGATTCTCTAAGTAGCAGCCTATTACATTATATACCTTCTCCTACGCCTTCTTCTATAACTCTACTATCTTATAGTATACCTATATATATATATATATATTAATTTCTATCTACTAACTTCTATCTACTATTCCTAACATAAACTATTTTCTTTTCTAATAATATTTTTCTAGTACTTACTACTAACTTAACTTAATAAAAATAGAGAATATATAACAGACGTTAGTTATAATAAGATTTAGATTTTTTTTAAAAGTTCTTAGTAGATAAAAAAAGGCTAAGGTATAGAATTATTTAGTGTATATTTATATATATAAACTATACCTATATATTACACGTTTATATATAAGGATACTATCTACTAATACTTGTAGTATTCTTAGGATTCTTATTTCCATCTTCTTCTTATTGGAATTTAAAAAGTCTACTCCTAACGTTTTGGCAAAGCACCTCGCACCAACCCGCAAGGGTCTATGTGAAAACTAGAAACTAAAAATGGAAACATAGCTCATGCAATTCGATCCTAATCGTTGGTGACTTCTACAACTACAAAACACACCTTCTTTACTCCGTGCCCTTTATTCGCCCAATACCCTAATCTCATGGACATCATCATCTCCCGTCTCGCCGCCAAAACTCGGCTGAATACCTTCTACAGGCGTCGAAACCTCCGTCTGACCAAGCATATCGTCGCCAAAGTCTTCTAGCAGGCGGTTGTAACGTTCGCCTGCGCCGTCATCAGAGCCAAGATTTGGTGCGTCGGAAGCAACGTCGTCATCATCGGAACCATTGCGGGCGCGTTGCGTCGAAGCGTTGCTCAAGCCTTCAAAACTCCACACCGGGCCTTGTTCGTCATGATAGCCGTTGAAAGGGCCATAGGTCGTGTCCTCATCTGCATCGACAAACCCTTCGTCAGTCGAGTCGTTGACGCCACCAGTCATGGGAAGCGTGTCATCTACGTCATCATCATCGCTCAGGTTCGCGGCTACGACTCCGTTCTTTAGATGGCTCGCGCGACCCGAAGGCGGAAGCGAGCCACCCCCGCGCAGGGCTCCGGCTCCCGCTGTGGCTTCGGTCCCGGCTATGAAAGCGCTCGACGACCCATTGCGGGACGAGGCGTCGAGCCGCTGGCCGTTTCCCGAAAAGGAGTCGCGAGGGCGTGAGCGGTCGGGTTCGTCATCTTCGGCATCAGAGTCGGCTGGAGGGTCGGATTCGGCGGCGAGGACAATCTTCTGGAGGTGTGGCGGGCCTAAAGGGGTCGGTGTGCGACGGCGGTAGAACAGAAGATATGCATTACGTGTCACGGCTTTTTGGCCAGAGTCGCATTTGGACACGATAGAGTCTGTCCTAATCAGCAAGATTTCAAATTGCAGGGCGACTTCTTCGGTGGCTCACCATTGTAGTCATACCACTGCTTGTCATAGAAGTTCTGCGCAGTGGCTGTGTAATGACCGCCTCCAAGCCCACCATAATGATTGTCGACCGCGAAGAGGTCATATGTCAGATCCTTGTCCTCTGGGAAACCCACCTTCCCTGCCAAGTCCAGGCCTTTGACGGGGAAGTCAATCAATTCCTCAATCTTGTCTCGGAAGGTCCGATGCCCGCTAAAACGCTTGAGATGAATGATCAATATGTCCGGCACGGTCCATATCTCGAGGGTCTTGGTCGCTCTCCTGAGCTCCTTGCAACGATTACAGTACCATGCATTGTCTTCTGAAAGCACTTCACTCCTGGACGTCTCTGTGAAGCACTCGTCGAGAGTGATGCCATGCTTTCTCCGCGCAGCTCGCCTTGCCTTCTTCTCTTGGATCTCTGGGTCTTCTAACAGCTCGACAAATTTTAATGCCTCCATGCCTCGCGAGTCATCGGCTGTGGTCCCGCCGAACAGAGCTTCGTACGCATTAGGCTCCCACTCCAGTACGAGAGCCTCACCCATGCGGACCAGCCTGTCCTCCGCTTCATCATCAGGATCATCGGGGTAGTTTGGCTGTTCTGGTGCCCGATTTTTCTTCGACCTGAAGTTTTTGTTGTTCTTATGTTTTCGCTCAAGTTTTCGCTCCCTCTGTAGCTGTCTCTTGCTCTTCTTCTTGTTTTGACGGCCACCGCGGGAAAACGCCTGGCCCTCAGGCTCAACGGACTGCATTTCTTCGTCGCTACTAACGTTCGCTGCGTCAATGGCAGCGTCAGCGTCGACAAGATTTGGGGAGTCTGCATCTTCGTCGCTGGACGATGCCTCACTGCCACCTGCCGAAGATTGTACAGATGCTTCTCGCGAAGGAGGGATGCGGATGCGCTTTGAGATGGGCTCAAGTGTCCGTAAGTGATCCACGGTGCTCCAGCCCGTGGTCACAATTTCACTGCTCTTCCTGGTATGCTTGATCTCGAAAAGCTGCCTAAACTCAGGGTGGATGAAACTACCAGGCTTCAACACTCCGGGAATTCTACCACCATCAGCTGTCTGTTGTGCAGGACCATATGCGGGATCGGTCATGGTGACTTCCACCAGATCTTCGCCTTCGACCGATCCATCTTGCACGCGCGGGTCCCCATTCGGTGAGGCATCTTCCTCAGTTGTCAGCACCATATCAGAGCCAGAACGGGATTGGTCTGGGGATGGTCCCCCGAGCTCACTCAGAATGGGCCGCGTGGTCATCTGAGCCACTTTAGCGAGAAGCTTGCGTAGGATAGCATCATGGTCTTTGGCTTCATCCCGGGTGAGAACGATGAAAAAGGGCCACAAAGCCATGGAGTAATTCTGCGTTCGGTAGGAGGACATGTTAGGGCCTCGGTGGAACACAGGTATCATGACACGATCGTGTAGCGGCGATGCAGAATCTGGTATATCCTCGTCAGAAGATCCGTGGGAAAGAAGCAGCTTATACTTCGAACCCCTCTTCTTGGGAGCGGGCCAGTTGCTAGGCGCAATGTCCAATTCGTAAACGAAAATTTCATCCCGAACACCGATATTTGACTCAGCAATGGTGCTCTTGTCGTCCAGATGCCGATAGTACTTGTGGCTGTACACCTCCGAGGCCATGAGTCGACTTGCGGGGACGCCGCCGCCTCGCTTGCCAACGTACTCCTTCAGAGCTTTGATTGTGGCATTCTTGTCGATGTCGACTTCGAGCTGATAAGGCTTGCCATAAAGGGGCATGTAAGTAATTTTGTGGCTCCAGCTTTGTTCTATTGGGAGCTGTAGGGTAAGCTGACTGAAAGGATCAAACGTGATGCTGACTTTCTCGCATTCGGGGCACACCATAGTGTTTTTGTAGAATCCTGTCATATGTCAGTGGCTACATCAAGTATGTCAGCGTGAAGCTGGCCAAGTAATCCATACCACTGAACAGATCGACAGCTACAGACTTATTTCGAGCCCTATAATTCCATCTGTAAATCTCGCCCAGCTTCTTGATAGCCTCTGCATCTTGAGCGGTGTTGTCGTCAGAGTCAGGATTCTCCGTATAGGGCTTCTTTGTAATCCTGTTCAAGTCTTCATGAAGGGCGTCGACGAGCCAGCTGACAAACTCCTGAGAGTCCTGTTGTCCATAACCCGAAAAGAGACTATTTGCCTTTCCAAGCGTGTTTTTGAAGTTTTTGGGGGAGAAGGACGAGACAGCACCGAGATCGTAGATGCCACTTAAGAGGCCAGCATACACCTTTGCGATGGCGCCACCGTGGCCGATGGGGTTGTCTGCGTTGATGTGCGATTTCCAGCTGTTGCTCAAGAAGTACATGGTCAACTCCTCGACGCTACGAAGACACTGGAGGGCACTGTTCATGTAGCAAGTATTGCCCAAGTTGGTCAACCCCACATGTCCTCGTACCTTGCCATTGCGAGCTTTGCTGCGAGTGAGGGCACGGCTAGTCGGGGTAGATCTTCCACTGTTGGGTGTGCTCTGTAGGCCTTTTGTAGTCGGGGTGCTGGCTTTGTTCTTCGCACTGATGTTGATTGTGTCCGAGACGTACTCGCCCCTTTCGTCGTGCTCCTCGAGCACTATGACTTGGTCTTGCGTGACACCAGCACTGGCGAGCGACAAGAGATGATTAAAGTCCTCGTTCGCCTTTTCGTCTTTGCCAGTGACAATCTCCCGCTCAGTACCATATGCGAGACCGTTGAAGCTTGCAACGTCTATCACCAATGTAGGTTGCTGAACAAAGGCGGGGAAGCCGTCTCGCGGCGAAGCATCTGGCGTCAACATACCAGACTGCTGCGTCTGCTGTTGCACATCTGAGAGAGCAGTGTTCAGGATCCTCCACACTCGGACCCTCTTGTTCGGATCAATACCGGCAGCCTTTTTGGCTCTATTGAGGAAAGTGAGAAAACTCTCGTATCTGCTGGCAACAATCTTGGGCGCTCGTTCCGATATCTCTGTTGCTGGTGACGGGGCTTTTCGTACTTTGCGGATGGTGAGGATGGGTGGGAAGAGCTCCCATTCGATGTTTTCGCGGCTCTTGTCGGGCACTGTGTTTTGGGCGTACCGGCGAATGAGGGGCGGTTCGGCTTTGCAACCATACCAGCTGACGACAAGATCCCAGGCCTTTCGAGGAAGAACTTCGAAGTCCTGGTTCAGCTGGGCTCCTTGCCGGAGAGGCACGAAGGGTTCACCCCGCTGGTCCTGGAGGCTGTCCTGGGCGGCAGCAGCATCGACAAGCTCCAAGTTGTCCACCGCACCTATCGGTCCTTGAGTCGCCTCTTTCCCAAAGTCTTGCGGCCTGCCGATATTCTCTGTTGTTCTTGCAAATACACGTTCTAGCCACTTTTCCGAGATGACAAAGCCCTCCTGACCCTCCTGGAGACCAGACTGCACCATGATCATGACCTTGGTCACCTGCTCGTCCAGGCTGGGTAGCTCGCTCTGCTGAGCGGGCTCCATGCTGGTGGACGAGGATTCGGTTTCGGGGCTGCCGCTGGTGCCTGGGGCGTCTGCCATGTCCACCGAGGTCGCTCGTGCGCTGCGTTGTGAAGCGCCGGCAGGCAGCGGCTTGGTGGCGCGCGGGCTCGACTGCCCGCTGTTGCGGCGGGTGGTGGACGCCTGGCTGTCGAGGTCCATGTGGTCGTCGGCCATGTCGGAGTGCAGGCGCTTGGCGGGCGACGACGACCGCGGTGCGCGGCGCTGGGGCTGTTGGTCGGGCTGAGCGGTGCTCTCGTCGGCCATGGACGCCTCGCCGAGCGTCAGACCCGCGTATGCCTCGCTGGGCGAACTGGCTCCGGTGCCGGCGTCCCGAAGAGCGCTTCCGCTGACCTCACTGTCGACAAGCACTTCGTCGTGGAGGTGGGGAGGCAGATAGCGTGGCGGTGACGCGGACGCGTGGATGTTGTTGGTGGTGGCGGTGGTGGCGGTGGTGGTGCTGATGGTGCTGGGCGGGGGCGGGGACGATCGAGGCGCTACAGCTTCCTCATCCGGTGGCGGCCCGGTGCTGTGGTCGCGGGTGGAAGTTTCTGTCGGGCCTGTCGCGATCTTCCGTTTCTTGGTGGAGGCCGTTGTGGAGGTGGTTGGCCCGCCGTGAAGCCCGGTGGAGCTCCAGGACACGGCGAACGGGGGAGTGGGAGGGCGGTTGGCTAGCGGGCCTGCGCTGCAAATGCGTGCTTGTCTTGCGCGGCAACGGGGCAGGTGGGCGGTGCGTGGTGGGCGGTGGGCGGGGAGCGCGCAATGGCCGCTGAAAAGAGTGTATGGCGGTGAATGCGCGCTGCTTGCTCTTCACGTCACCTCTGGTTTGCCTTCAGCCTCGCAAAAATAAGCGACCCTTGGCGTTCGACACCTCCACCCCCGACTAGCTGCCTACGGATACGAGCCTGTTGTGCTTCAAAGTTCACCCTAGCACAGTTTGCAGTGCAGGTCCACGGGCTGTATGCATGCTGCACATTGGGGGCATGCTGTACCCATCCCGCCCAACCCAATCCACTGGCGGTGTCTTGTACATAGGCACGGAGTACTCCGTAGTTCTTGAGCATCCCGCAGACCGGGTATGTACCGAGTACTCGCTTCGGGGTACCAGCCACACACGATACGCGGGCTCCAATGCAATCTAGATCCAAGCTTCCACGTCTGTCTAGTCTCGTGCCCATTTCGGTCTGCCATGGTGCGCCTCGTGGAAAAGAACAGTGTATTTATGCTATACAGCCACCTTGGCCATCTGATAGTCCGTGTGATATCTAGCCAGCTGGCCTCATTTGGACAACCATGCAAAAGCAGATGCGCCGCCGACGGGATTCGCGGAGCGCGGTTTAGCAGACGACGCACTGTCCGTGGGCTTCTCGCCATATGTGCTCCTCCTTACCTCGGGCGCTTCGTCCTCGTCCTTCCTCTTCCCATCGTCAAAGAAGCGCGATTGACCCGTTGCCGGTGATGATGTCGATGTCGATGTCGACAACGTGCGTGTGCCTGCTTTTGCGGGTCTCAATACTTTCATGCCTGTATCACGAGGCTTGTAGTTGGTATTGCATGCCGTGGTTTTACCCACGCTGGCCCAATCGAGAGACCCCGTGTTCCTTCTCTCTGATGAGTCGCGACGCCAATTGCTCAGCATGGCGGGAGATGGCCCATGGCGCGGAGCAGTTCCGGTGGGTGACGAGTCTTGCGTGTCTTTGGCATTTGCCTGTGTTGACGTAGATAGACCAAGACGTGGACGCTTCTCGAAGCTCCCACGGCCCCGTGGACCACCATCGTCAGAGCTTGCTGTGCCGGAGCCGGTATGCTTTGACTCGACATAAAAAGAGTCCTGTGCAGCAGCTAAAGTGCGCTCGTCCACCAGATCCTGCTTGGATCGTTCAAGGCCCATGGTTGTTGTCGTAGACTGTGGCTCTACATGGCCGAGGAATGTGCTGGTAGTCACCAGCGATTTGAAAGTGCGCTCGTCTTCGGGTCGCACCAGAGGAATTTGGAGTTTACAGTGATCATCGTCATATAAAGTCAGTTGATTGGAAGAGAACAGCAGATCCGCGTTGTGGGCGCGCAATACGTCGCTGCCTAGGAAAATTTGGATCGCTTTCGGATTGGTAGCTGTGTCGTATCCCTCGTTAACGGTGAACTCTACAGCTATGGAAGGGAGCTGTGGAGCTGGACTGCTAGACCGAGAAGAGCCTGTCACCGGCACGGCCTCAGGGAGGTAGACTGAGATCTTGATCTTGCGGGCGCCACCAATGGTCTTGGTCACTTGATCTTGCAACCCAAGTCGCTCGATCAGATGCATGTCGACAGACGATGAATATGAGCCAGAACACACTGCGGCGTACAAGAGAGCGTCGTGCTTGAAGTTGGTGTCGAGCCAGCAGCGGACGATAGCTGGCACTGATCCGAGTATAAACAAGCCCGGTGCCAACCCAGGAGGATCCATCAGTGCAGATGGGCCTAAGCCAGTAAGGCTGTTTGCCCGGCCAGATGTCATCGAGTGCACCGAGTGTCCCGCAGAGCTCTGTCGTCCATCCGACTTGTGCGAATAGCTGTGTTCGCTCATAGCAAGACCGCCAAGACCGCTGCCAGTGCGGGGTATGAGGTCAAGAGATGATCGTGAAGCGTGTGCCCAGTGGCCATGGTTCGCCGTCTCATCGAATCGAACACTGTTCGCACGTGAAGTGGCGCCTACCCTGCGAGGCTCTTCGTCTGCGTCGAGTTGAAGGTTGCCGATGAGGTTGCTCGAGTGGTCGTCGAAATTGGAGAAGTGTTCCGCCGTGGGCTGTTGTAGAGGCACTGCGATTGGTAAGCACAGCCACAGCTACGAGAGCAGGAACAATGTCTTACTCTGCTGCGGCGTCCCGCCCAAGACCGAAGGGAAGGGAGAAGAGGTGCCCCAGACGCTCTTCAGTCGCGAATCATCATCCCGCTGACGTTCCAGGCGGGAAACACGATCTGATAGCTCGGCTTGGTTTTGCTGCACCCGAAGCATTTCTTCCTGGAAGCGCCAGTTGTCGTCGCGGGGCTGGAAAGCTACACTCTGTGGATCCATTCCCGTGGGTCTCTCATCCCTTGTTGGGGCAGCAATTAAGAGCGTCGCCTCCTCCGATGTACCCTCCTTCCAACAAGACCAGGCGCCAGGGCCGCCAATTCCTAAGACCTCCCCCTCTCGATGTACCAAACCGCTCGAGTGCTTTTCGTGGGGAATGAGTATGGCGGACCGCACAGCTAGGGCAGGTGATGTTTCGCGATGGGATTTGTATCGTCGTGGATATACGGATCGGAAGCTTCAGAAGTAGAGTTCGTGGGAATCGATGGTGCAGCGTCAACGACGTTGTGGGTTGCGTCGTAGGCCGTGTGGGTATGTGTGGTGGTTGCTTAGTGTGGTAGAGCGCAAAGGTAAGGGCGGAAGGCAGGCAGGTGTCACAGGTGTCAGGCTCCTCTCAGCAGCGCACGTTCGAAGAGAAACTAGTATACAGAAAGCGCTCAACAGAGCATGCAGTTGGCGTTGCATTTGTTCAATGTTCTCGATGCACGTCGCGGGAACATGCCATGCAACATGCGCTACAACTAGCGTCACCGTGCCCCGTCTCCCCGCAGTCATTGTGGAAGACCCCCCCATCACGTTCGCAGAGACAAGAGACACGTCAACCTCCATGTTCACTCTTTCTGCTGCTGAACATTCTCTCAACATCTGTTGGACCCAGCAGTGTTCCCCTCCCACCGTTTCCACGCTTCCGGGTCATTCCAGGCAGGTAGCACCATGGGCAGCTTGTCGGGTGCCTGGTCTGGCCACTCTCGCGCAATGACTCCCATGAGCTCCTGAAACAATACGTCGTAGCCTGCGGGATTGAAGTGGAGGCCTGCAGCCAGCTTAACACACAAAGACAGAAAAGCTTCAAGACGGCTCTTACTCACCATCGTACATGAGTTCTACCAAGGCGTCGTTCTGCGGCACACCCAAGGACCCGGGTAGCGGATCTCCAGACTTCCATGCATCTTTCTGGAAAGCAGCCTTGTCCATGAACGCCTGCCACAGGTTCACGACAGGAACGTTGAGCTTCGCGCCAACCTCGCACGCCGCCTCGGCGTAGTCTTTGGTCGCACTAGCAAGACGGGTGATACTTGGGTATCCGCTAGCCTGATCTCGCGGCCACCATAGATGCTCATTGACGGGCGGCGGAGCAATGAGGAGGACACGAGGGTTGTGAGCTACGACTTGGGGATGCGTGATGATTCGCTCGATGTTGGACTTGTACTCGTCGAGCGGAACATGCTGCTTGTTCGGTGCATCTGGCAGCGAGGCATCGTTGGCACCAAAGAAAACAAGCTAGTTGGGCTAATCAGTGGACGTGGCCACACGTCAACGAAGTCATACCAGAAAGCGGATTTTGGCCTGTTCTGGCGATGGAATGAGTGCCGGGAGCACCTGAAGGGCTTGGCGGGTATTGTATCCGCTGTCCACGCATCAGACACCAGGCTATGAAGCATAGAGTGATAATACCTTTGACCTCGGTTGACCACGTCTAGTCTCCTCATGTATGCTCAAGAACAATCAGTACTTTGTTCGTGTCCTCTAACCCCACAACGAATAGGAGAGCCACTGTGCCAAGGCTGCTGAGTCGCGACGAAAACACACTTTCACTAACCAGCCTGCAGCGCTGCTGAAAAGCCGAAGCCTCGTGTCTGATCGAACGAGTCCTGGGTGATGGAGTCCCCAAAGAGGAAGAATTGTTCGTACAGAGCAGGCTGCTGAATGGTCAGCCAAGCACAAGCGATGTGTCCGAGCTTTATCGATCACTTGCCATGTCTTCGCAGCGGGATGCAGCCTCGGTCAATGGGTTCGCAAGCTTTTCAGATGGTCCCGTGTTGTCGCCGCTATCATTTGCGTGTCGGTCGACCAGGCTCGCAATGCTCCAAGCACCGAGCGCGAGTAAATCGCAGCATCGCCTGTGGGGTTGCGGTACTTTGAGCGGTGGGCTGTCATTGGCCCTGATGTGGCAGCCGCTTTGCCGTTTTGGAACTGGCAGCAGGACCCTGGATTCGTGACAATCACGGGGGCAACACGCTGACTCGGCGGTGAGGGTCCTCGTCCATTGTTCCCACAGTCTCGATGGATGGTTTGTGGATTTGGTGAAGAGATGCGCCGGCTTGCAGGCAGGAAGCAAGCGTGTTGATGGTACTCCGTACGGATACGGTGGACATATGTACTGGTACTGGTGGCTGACGTGTCCCCCAACACGGTGCGTGCACAACCCCAGACGGAGCAGCAGGCCGAAGTCAGTCCGCCGCGCAGTGGGCATGACCTCGAAGACGCTACTCTGCCCTCGTCCTTCAGATGACCTTGGTAGCGGCTTCGACCCGCTGCACCAGCTACATGCCGTTGTTTCACCCCCCACTCACATAGGCAGACGGCTGCAGTCTCCAGCACTGTCCCCCCTTCCCCCTCCCCCGCGGTCCTCACCATGCCGAAGTCGATGCACTCGTACCGGAGCGTCGACGACTACGATGGCGATGGCGACGGGTACCTCGAGCAGCAGGAGCGCGACGACACGATCAGCAGCACCACCCCGACGTCGCCCACGGCCACGTTCCGGCTGCCGAGACAGATGCGAGCGTCTGACCACGACCTCGCGCGCTCCCGGGAGAACCTCAACGAACGCTCCCGCCTGCTCGGGCACCGCCATGGCCAGGCATCGCGGTCATACAGCAGCCTGCCAGCCACGACGCCGGGCACGCCACGGCCGGGCCAGAAGCGCCACAACGCGCAGCTGCCTACGAGCTCGCGCATGCGGTCCAGCCGGGCCGGCTCCTTCTCGCACTCGTTCAGTCAGCGGCTAGTGAATGCGCTGGGCGAGCGCCGCCCGGGGCTGGAAGAGAGCATGCACTCGGCCAAGGCCTCGCTCTGGCAGGACAACCGCGTGTGGTACGACCAGTTTACCTCGACCGACTGGGTGCACGACAACATTGCCGATGCCTATCGGGTCAAAGCCCTCAGGAGCCGGAGGGACATCAGAGGCCGCATCCTGGCGTGGTTCGACGGTGCCCAGGGCTGGATCCTGGTAGCCCTTATTGGTGTGTTGACTGCCACGTGCGCCTACTTTGTTAATACCACCGAAACCACTCTGTTCGACTGGAAGGAGGGCTACTGTGAGAAGAAATGGAGCCTGAGCCGCAAGCCCTGCTGTCAAGGCGCTACCATGTGCGAGGACTGGGTACACTGGTCCAAGGTCATTCGCAGTGACAGGCTGGATGTGATCCATACGCAATATGGCTTCTTCGTGCTATCTGTCGTTGTGCTGTCCCTTGCATCTTGCTTGTTGACGCTGACTACCAAGACCATCATCCCCTCGGCCATTTCACTAGCCACGCTCGATGAAGACTTGGGCGCAGAAGTGCAGCGTCGCCTTCCAGAAGACGAGGACGAGGACGAGGACGATGGAAAGCGTGTTACTAGTCCCGAGTCAAGGTTCCAAGAGGCCCAGCTCCGTCCTCCGATGGTCTACTACTCCGCTGCCGGCAGTGGTGTAGCTGAAGTCAAAGTCATCTTGAGCGGTTTCGTTCTCCACGGATATCTCGGTGTACGCACGCTCATCATCAAAACGCTCGCTTTGGTCCTCTCGGTTGCATCTGGTCTCAGCCTTGGCAAAGAGGGCCCATACGTCCATATCGCTACTTGCATAGGCAACATCGCATGTCGTATCTTCTCCAAGTACAGCGACAACGATGGCAAGCGTAGGGAGATATTGAGTGCCAGCGCCGCTAGTGGTGTTGCCGTTGCCTTTGGTGCTCCGATAGGCGGAGTGTTGTTCAGCTTGGAGGAAGTGAGCTACTACTTTCCCTCCAAGACACTGTTTAGGACCTTCTTCTGCTGCATAGTAAGTGTTCTTCTATTTTCCTTGCTCCATACTAATTTGACGATAGGCCGCAGCACTGTCGCTAAAATTCCTGGATCCCTACGGCACCAAGAAGATTGTCTTGTTCGAGGTCCGCTATCACCTCGACTGGAAGTTTTTCGAGCTCGCTACCTTCATATTCACTGGTGCGGTCGGAGGCGTTCTTGGTGCTTTGTTCATAAAAGCGTCCCGTATCTGGGCCAAGACGTTCCGCCGCATACCCGTCATCAAGAAACATCCTCTGCTCGAAGTCCTCCTTGTGGCATTGGTGACTGGCCTCGTGAGCTTCTGGAACCGATACACCAAACTACCAGTCACCGAACTCTTATTCGAACTCGCCAGTCCCTGTGACACCTACACTGATTCCGGTGATGGGCTTTGTCCAACTGTTGAGCATATACCGAGCGTGCTCAAGGTACTCTTCATAGCCTTTGTGATCAAGGCCTGTTTGACAGTCGTGACCTTTGGCATCAAAGTACCCGCCGGTATCTACGTGCCATCCATGGTCGTTGGTGGCCTTGCGGGGCGTTTCATCGGCCATAGCGTTCAGCTCGTCGCATTTCATTACGGCAGCCTGGGCATCTTCAGTGAATGCTCACCCGACGATGCGCCCGGCACCTGCCTTGTTCCCGGCGTGTACGCACTGGTCGCCGCCGGTGCCACCATGACCGGCGTAACACGTCTGACCATCACTCTGGCCGTCATTCTTTTCGAACTCACAGGCAGCCTTGACCACGTCTTGCCGTTTTCTTTGGGCATATTGGTTGCCAAATGGGTCGCCGACGCCATTGAACCGCTCAGCATCTACGACCTACTCACAGACATGAACTCATACCCCTTCCTCGACAACAAGGTTCGACCAATATTCACCTCTGAACTCGGTGACATTACGCGGCGCATCCGACCAGACCATATCATCGACATCTCCGACGAATCCCTTGTCCCGGCAAGCGAATTGCGCGACAAGCAGCGCGGCCTGCAAATGACGGGCGAACTCGATGGCGGTCTCCCAATCATCAAGCACGGCGTCCTAGTCGGTCTCATCCCTGCACCCGATCTTCAATTTGCGCTAGACAAATTAGACAACGAACAAAACACCCTCTGTTTAATGTCTACTCAAGTCGACTGGGCCGCGGGACGCGAGCCCCACGGCGAAGAATCACAAATCTTATACGACCCGAGCGATTTCACGCCGTACATTGATCCCGCGCCCGTATCTCTAGACGCGCATAGCCCGATGGACCTGGTGTACGAATGCTTTGTCAAACTCGGCCTTCGGTATATTTGCGTCCTGCGCGACGGCAAGTTTGCCGGACTGGTACGTTGAATGTGCATTTCCTTGACTCGCTACAAACCACTGACGTCCAGCCAAGGTCCATAAGAAATCTTTCGTCAAGTACATGAAGGAGTTGGAACGGAATGAGAAGAAACATGGCGATATTTAGACGAGCTGGGTGATGCACATGGGGAGTTTGGGTTCGGGTTTGGATTTGGGTTTCTTGGCTACTGGCATGGCGATATCCAGTTGGCGTTTTGTGGATTTTCTTGTGCTCCTTCCGCGTTGTCGAGGAGTGGGCATGGCATAGCATAGCATAGCATAGCACAGCGTAGTTCGTCATAGTATAGTATAGTATAGTATAATCTTCAACCCCCAACGCGCCATCCATCAACACCGCATTTACTTCTCAAAAGACAGAATGACTCCCCAATTCAGTTCTTTCCGACCCAAACCCTCGATATTATCCTGTTCATCAAAGCGGTGGGTATTTATCTTCGAATCTACTTCCCCCCCCCCTGCGCGACTTACTTTGCTGAACCTCTGGCATTCGCGGCAGCCGCTTTGCGTGCTAGATACCTCTCGCGGGCGCTCTGTACTTGGGCTTGCGTCTTGCGAGACTTTGCTGCGTGGGCTAATTTTGCGGCTTCGGTGGCTTCTTGGTCGGCCTTTCGTTTTGCCGTGGCTTCGATTTGCTGGGCGATGAGGGCTGTTTGGCGGTCGCGCTGGGCGTGGCGGGGTGCACTGGTAGTACTTTTTGGCGCGGGGACAGTGGGTTCGGAGTGCGTGGTGGTGGCGGAGGAGGAAGAAGGTGCGGGAGGGGGTTTAGGTTTGGCGACGATGTTGAGGCCGGCGGAGAGGAGTTGGCGTTTATCGGCTACTTGGCCGTCGTGGTTGAGGAGGACTTTTTTCCCCTGGGCGGCTAGTTCGTCGACGATTTGCTGCTCGGTTTTCTTTCCTTCTTCTTCGAGCGCAACGGGCACGACTATGCCTTCCTGCTTGACCCTTGCTGCGGCTGCCATGGCTTCTTCGTGTTGTTTCTCACGCTCAGCGAGCATTTTCTTGTGGAAGCTCATCATGCCAAATTTACGCCGTTGTTCTTCTTCCGCTGCGACGCGCTTCTGTTCTTCTTCTTCCGCGCGCGCGGATTCTTCTTGTTGCGACACGTATGCCGAAGTCACGAATTTCTCCTTGTCGGCGAATTCGTCGCCCTCGTTTTCGCGCGTCCGTTGGAGGAATTTGTCGCGCGCGCGGAGTTGGTCGGATTTGCGCTGCTCGGCCGCAGAGAATAGCGAGTCCATGTACTTGGGCGTGCGGGACGCAGGGTCGGCTTGCTCGTCGGCCTTCTTGAGGGCGGAAGAGGCGTGCAGGGCGTCGTAGGCGGTGTCATAGTCGTATATTGTTGAGTCGGTGGCTAGGGCTTCTTGTGCGCGGAGGGCGGATTCTTTGGCCGAGGCGGAGGCCTCGAGGAGGGTTGGGTCGTCATGTTTGGGAATAGGCTTGCGCGTGGGAGGGGCGGGGAGTTGACCTTTTGGGGGTTTGGGAGGTACTGATTTAGAGGGCTCGGGCACGGAGCCGAGGGTGTCGTCGAAGTGGAATTCACCAATTTCTTGCGCGCCGTCCGTAGCTGTCGCCTTGCCCTCGACGTCCTCCTCTTCGTCGTCCAACAGTGGCTTCTTCTTCTTCTTCTTCGGAGCTGACTTAGCGCCTGGCTTCGGGAGCGCGTTTGGCGCCTTGTTCTTCAGGCTCAGTCCAAATTTCAAGGACATGTTGTGAATGGGTGGTGGTGTTGTCGCGTGAGGCGTGCGCAAGTCAACCTGTCGGCCCGCCAAGTCTGCGCGCACCAGTGAGATGATCGAAACCTCCGCGATTGCCCGCACGTTCACTCCTCCCCCCACCATGAGCAACCAGCGCCGCGACCCCGCGCACTCGTAGAATACTCCTCATGTATTACTGGATCCCATCACTTCACAGTCCTCATCATGGAGGCGCAGGCTAGCGAGCCTTCCGCCGAGGCTGAATACAGCGAGGCACGAGCATCCAAATTCAGCTTCAAGTCAAAGTCAGGCCGCCGCTCGAGGCGCAGCAGGCGTGAAGATGAAGAAGACACCTCGCCACGCTCTCGTGGTAGAGAGGATGACAAGGCATCGAGGCGGCCGCACCGCGAAGCAAGACGCAGACAGAAGCACAGGGATCGGGGTGCTCGCGACACCCACTCCACGTCTACCCGCAATGGAGAATACTACGACCCAGACCACCGCTATCGCGAATCGCTGTTTGACGACATAGACGACATGGATGCCGCATCGCCGCAACCAGCAACGGAGGAAGCTTTTCGCGAGTCCTTGTTTGACGCCCTCGCTGATGACGAAGGCGCAGCTTACTGGGAAGGCGTCTACGGCCAGCCTGTACACGTCTATCCTGACACCAAGCCCGGCCCAGACGGCAAGCTTGAGCGCATGACCGAGGAAGAGTATGCGGATTATGTCAGAGGCAAAATGTGGGAGAAGAGCCACCAGCATATTCTTGAGGAGCGCGCGGCCAGGGAGGAAGCGCGCAGGAAGAGGAAAAAGCAGCGGGCACACGTCCGTGAGCATGTCGCTCATGAAGAACAGGAACGAGAGCGCATGTTGCGGCAAATGGAAGACAGTCTTAAGCGCGGAGCCGAACGCAAGAGAGCGAGAGAAGCTGAGGCTGCCTGGCACGACTATGTGAAGAGATGGGAGAACCTGAAAAGTGCACAAAATGTCTCTCAAGAGACAGAATTTCGAGCTCGCGAGTGGATTCCATGGCCCGTGGTTTCTGGGAATGCGAAGCATGTCTCGCCGGAAGAGATCGAACGTTTCTTGCGAAGTGCAGTCGCATGGAAAGACGACCCGGCTGCGTTGTTGAAAGTCGAACGCGTACGATGGCATCCAGATAAGATGCAGCAGCGCTTCGGGCAGCACATCGACGCTGACACAATGAAGTCGGTCACCGCAGTCTTTCAGGTCATCGACCGCCTCTGGACCGAGCGACGTTGAGATGAGCTTTAGGATCCATTTATCCAGCAATACTCAACTCCAGCATGTCCCAGTAGACTCAAATCTCTCTCTAAGCCGTACTTATCGGCACGGCATCCTTCTCGCTGCATAAGTTAGGCACCCTTTCCTTATTCCCGAGATATCCAATTCGCTCATGAGTATATACCACTAGCTTTGCTTCTGCAACTTTCCCTTATGATAGTGGCAACGAGGACAATCATAATCTCGGGTGCATATCTTACTCCTTTCTTTACAGAAATCTTCTCCATTCCTGGCGCCCTACGCGAGCCAAAAACCCTGCGTACTCCATCTATGACGAGTGCGACAGCAACACGACACACCAGGGCTTGATTTGCTTAAGTAGCCGGCTAAAGGCTTGGTCTCCAGGCAAAACTACTTCTGTAAACCCCATTTTTCAATTTATCGCCTACGATCATCTGATGATCCCTTCTGCCGAGGAACATACATTGAAGACAAGCTAATGACAAGAAAATTGATCGTTTTGATACGATGCTTGTTTCATTCGCACAGCTCTTGGAAGGGCTTGACGGGAGCTGTAACCTTGGCCAACATCGCAACACGCGACCCAACTGCGAATGTTACTTTGCATTGCTGGTTTCCAAGAGCTCATATCGAATCTTGGGCTCTCAGAGTACGGACAGGCTTGTTCTCTTTTCGCGCTTTTGGTTTCATTGCACCAGTCTCGGTCAATAGCATTGTCGCGTAAGCTAATAGCCACCAGAAATGCAAGAGCATGCTCCGATTGCCCGGAATTCAGTCTGTCAGCATCCAGCAAGAGATCATTGGGCACAAATACCCGGTGGCACAACAAGGCTCTCGGAGGTGACTCCAGACCTGTACCCCACAAATATACCGGCAGAAGCACGCGCGGTACGGCACTCAAAATCCCGGTCCTGACGACGTGATCTTCTGTTCCACGATCGCCAATGTACCGGGGTATGTGGCTATGGCTCACAATTGACTGCCTGCAGCATACAAAGTGCAATACGCAGGTGCAGGTGGAAGATTGATATAAGTACCGAGCACCTCCCTCGATGTGAAGTCGCAAGCAGCTCCATCACATCAATCAACATGGTCGCTTTCTCCTCCATCCTGCTCGCTCTCAGCAGCGCCACTGCGACGCTCGCCTCGCCACTCAACCTTGTCATCGACGCCGAGAAGCGCGATGCCGCCGCTGCCCTCGACACCAGGGCGACTCCCGCCGGCACTGGCACCAACAACGGCTTCTTCTACTCTTTCTGGACTGATAACAAAGGCTCGGTGACCTACAACAATGGCGCTGCTGGAAAGGTATATTGCTCACGCCAACACCATTGCATATTCATACTGATAGCAGCTAACAGTACGATGTCACATGGTCCAACGTCGGCAACTTTGTCGCCGGCAAAGGCTGGAATCCTGGCGGCATCCGCAACGTGACCTACTCAGGCACCTGGAACGCTGCCAACGTCAACTCCTACATATCTCTCTACGGCTGGACGCGCAATCCTCTCATTGAATACTACATTGTCGAAGCCTACGGGTCCTACAACCCGGCCTCAGCCGCACAAAAGAAAGGTTCCGTCACCACCGACGGCGGCACCTACGATATCCTGCAAACTACCCGTACGAACCAGCCCAGCATTGACGGCACGTCGACATTTCAGCAGTTTTGGAGCGTCAGGCAGCAGAAGAGGGTCGGTGGCTCGATTAACGTCCAGGCGCATTTTGACGCGTGGGCAAAGTTTGGGCAGAAGCTAGGCAGCCATAATTATCAGATCCTGGCGACGGAGGGGTATGGAAGTACAGGGAGTGCTTCAATTACAGTGCAGGGGCCATAAATGGCATGCTAGCTTGTCTCAAGTTCAAAATGCTCGTCCATTGTTCGGATGGTACATCCTCGTCGAAGAATCGGTGTAGCACCGTGCGAATGCTATGTTCATGGCGATTACTATATCGAAATACATGTGTTGCAGTATACATTACTCGTTGTTTGTTCCTTTCCTCAAATTCGGCCAGAGACGCTAGGGTTCGTTTGTGTGCTGTTCAAGCACGCGTAGACATTGCTCTACTGCTATTAGTCGCTCAACCTCGTATCCCTTGTCCGCTTGCTCTAGCAGAGCTTCCCATTAAGATAGATAAAGCAGTGAAAATTGGAGTCTCTCTCGTTAAAAAGCCGGATGTTTGCTCATCGTGGTTTTTGTCGATGCGAGTTGTGGAGTGAATTGTGTAGAGAACAAAAGGTTGCCGTTGTTGTGCTGCAGTCTGCGGAAATAATGTTTGTAGTAATTCATGTGCTCATGGTGCCGAGTCCTGCGCCTGCGGGCCTGGTTTCGCCACTTCCAGAACAGGGAGCGATGTTGGTTTCTTTGTCTTTGAAAGTGCAGTCTGCAATTGTTCCTTGATAGCCGTGTGGCCTTTGATTATGGCGTAGTTGAGTGCGGTAAGATAGGATGTGTCTTGGATACGGAGATTTGCACCGCGGTTGATCAAAAGCTGTACGCATTCGCTGTTCCCGTCGTTGGCGGCCCACATTAGTGCTGTTCGTCCTTTGTTGTCCGTTTGGTTTAGAAAGCCCTTGCGCCCCATCAGTAACTCGACACATGCAACATTGCCTCCCCGAGCTGCCCACATCAATGGTGTCATCCCAACGTTGTCTGCATTGTGGATGTTGTTGTCATTTCCGGTAAACAGCTTCACGAGCGCAACATCTGCTCCTTTTGCTGCAAGCATCAGAAGTGTTTGGCCCTCTCCATCTCTCGCATCATACTGAAGTAGCGCGCCACGATCTAGCAACAGTAGCGCTATCTTTCTGTGTCCTCCAAGTGTCGCCCACATTAAAGCTGTGCGTTCTTTGCTGTCCTTTGCATCTTTTTGAATTCCAGGCTTCGACGTCAATAAAGTCGCCACAGCTAGGTGGCCTTCCTCCGCGGCCAGCGACAGTGGCGTTCGGCGATCGTTTCTTTCATGGTTTAATACAGCTTCATGCGCCAACAAGCAACAGGCAACGACCCTGTGCCCTGCCTTTGCTGCCCATGATAAAGGTGTCTGTCCTTCGTTGTCCGCTATGTTCAGTTCCGCCCGTCCAATAACGCGCAATACTTTGACCACAATGTGATGACCACTCTCCGCAGCCAACGACAAAGGTGTCCTTCCTTGATCATCTTTTAGATCAACCAAGGCCCTGCGTGAAACAATAAGCAACCTTACTATGTGATCATTGCCGTGTTTTGCAGCGAAGTGAAGTGCAGATCGACCATTCTCATCGCTGTAGTCCACCATAGATTGCCCGTTTGGATCTGTAACAGGGCCAAGTGTGTGCACTGCTCCAGATCTAAGTTTCGGTCCTTCAGCTCGGAGAAATATATTCAGGATTTCCCCATGCCCAGCCTGAGCTGCCCAAGATAGTGGCGTACGGCCTGTTTTGTCTTGTTGCGTTATGTCGTCGTTTTCTTTGAGTAGGAGCCTTGCAGCTTTTACACTGCCACAGTACGCCACCCAAGACAAAGCTGTGCGACCCTGCTCGTCTCTAGAGGTCAAGGCGGTTCTGTACTTTGAGAGTATCATCTCCATGATATCGATGTGCTTCTTGTTCCCTCTAGCCGCAGCTCTCATGAAGGGTGTTCTCCCTTGTTTGTCGGCTTCATCGATCCTGGTTCTTGAATCAGAGAGAAGTACCTTGACAACATCTTTGTGACCCTCCATCGCGGCCCATAATAATGGCGTCTGTCCTTCCAAATCTTTCATGTTCACATCTGCTTCCTTCTCAAGCAGCCACTTCACAATCTTCGCGTGGCCTCTTCCCGCCGCCCACGACAGCGGCGTCCAGCCTTTGTCATCTGCTTCATCGACGTGTACATCTCCTTTTAAAGTCAATAGGAATTCTACGACTCCCTCCTGTCCTCTTCCAGCTGCCCATGAAAGTGGTGTGCGACCCCTGTTATCTGTTTCATCAGGGTCAAACCTTCCCTCCCTAACCAATAATTGCACAATTCGAGAGTGTCCATTGCTTGCAGCTAGGCACAGAGGGGATCGCGTCATGTGCCAGTTGCTATAGTATCTTGATCCGGGTTCGAGCATGTTCTTGACAGCCTTCAGTTTTCCACGAGAAGCGGCAGTTTGAATGTCCATTTTTTGGTGATGTGCGCGACACGGAGCAACAGGATCATGAAAGGGGTGCAGTGGGTTTGAACTTAGCAGGCTGTGGGATTTGCTATCAATGGGACCCGAATTCCGGTGAAGATTCAGCTTCTACTTATATTAGGTGGTAGGCTGAGTCACGTGTGGTAGCATGCATGTTGAGGTGCAGATGGCAGCCACACTGGTGATCCTCTCGCTAAGTCGCTTTCGCTCACCCGCTTGATGTGCAAGTTTGACGGTGTTACTGGTAGTGCTACGCCGATTTTTTTGGGAATCTACAATGTACTACAACGATATGTTGCAAAAGAGGTGCGGCATACAACGAGGCGCATTCCGTGCCAACTTCTTTAGATTCCTACGCATAGCGTACGCAAGAGCTGTACTTTCTTGTTTTCTAGGCCGAGAAATTAGCTCGAAACGTTCAGAGTATAATCCGGGTCTCAGCCGTTTGGTCGCGATCTATTGTTCACAGTTCGCACTCGAAAGTGGTTCCCGTGCTCGCATCGCGCGAGCTGGCGGGGGGCATGCTGTGAGCCGAAGGCCATATTCTCAGCTTAAAAAATATCGTTCGGGGACTCGAATTTCGCTTGCATCACTTTGAGACTACGTTTTGGCTGTAAGACCTTGGTGATTTATTAAGCACTAGTCGTAGTAGTCTGCGTAAAGACTACCAGCACCGCCGAATAGGCCGCCGTGGCTGCTAAAGCCTCATACAGCCGGGAAATTGTGACAGCAAGAACTACGAAAAATACTACAATGAAACAAGATATTACTGCGAGTTTATGGGTTTTTGATTCGAGATAAGCAAGCGCCCATATTGGTCCGATCAACATTGCGAGCCCAGCCAGCGAGATAACAACCGATGATACTCTCTCCATTCTTTTATCGTTTGGCCAGAAAGTTCCTTCATTGTTCAAAGAGACCACGTTCTTTGGAGCTTTCCTGGTGAACCATTTTCTCAGCCATGGTATTCCATTTCGGTTGAATCTGCTACCAAATGCAACGCTTTCCAAGAAATCTCGACCAGGAGATTGGAATTTTGGATGTACCGAGATCAAGTCATCGTCATGGTCAATGTACTCGCATTCTTTGCCGTCGATGGCCGTCGGTCGGAGATTTCTCAGCCAGTTCCGCACCTTGCTAATCTCTTTGGGTTTACATGTCCCGCGAGAGACAAGATCAGCGTAGCTGTTCAGGAAAGAATCTAGAGGACAATTCATTAGGCTCTGGGCTATTCTCCTCGCACAAACATGCACTTACTATACTTTCTGAGCTTCTCAGGAAGCACAACTCTCACTAATTCTTGCCGATCCAGGGGCCCATCGAAAGGGTCCTCTCGAAACGTTCCATTGTGGGCATCTGGGGTATCTCTGTGGCTGTAGGTTTTGTCCATATAGTCCAATTCTTCTTCTAACTGCGCAATCTCATCCTGGAGAGATAAGGCTACTCGTGCATTGAGCGTGCCGAACCGACGGAGAACAAAGAAAGACGGGTCAGATGCGACCCATCTGGAAAAGACTTTGTATCCAACGTACTTCCATGGCTTTTCCTTCTCCTGGTCAGGGCTTACACTTTCTGTGCTAGACGGCCGATAAGGTTCGTTCATTGTTGTTTTGGCTCCATGGTGATCCCTCGAACAAGAAAGATAGCTAGCCCATATGTTCACGACCCGTTCAGCTCTCTGTGTAGAAGCTTACACTTAGCAAGGAGTAGCGATCCGTGACTGTATTGAAGGTGTCATACAGGCTATTCTCGGACATTTGCATATGCAGCACGCTAAGAGAACGGTGCTGATTGGATACTCGTCAACGAGTGTGCTTCTGCATGACCTATCGGCACATAGCCAGCCAATGTCCGAGAGCCACATGTTGCCACAGTATTCGTGTGGGTGTGAGGGCAATGTATCGAACCCGAGAATACATGTGGAAGCATGCAGGCTGACCGAAGGACGTGTCCGGCTGAACTTCTGCCTGGCTACCTACTAATGTGTCAACCCCCAGCGTCGATTTAAGTCTTTTTCTCCTGATATCTGCAAAAGGTTGTAGTGTCCGCGCGAAATTCTTGTCTGTAGGGCTGGAATCGGAGTGATTTGATCAGAATGCAGCGCGACTCCCTACAATTCAGGCCCTTGACCTATTAAGAAGCCTGACGTGATGACTCTACTCCTAAACGGTTCCTGGTTTGGTACAGGAAGTGAAATGGGTGGTGCAGACTGTCAGGCGCAGCTTCTGCCTTAGCGCCTCAGGCGGAGCATCCAGCACACTGTACCGCCCCCCTCACCGTGTCACGGCACGCCAAGTCGAGAATTGTGACGCCTCATTTGAACCTTTAATCTTGTTCTTAAAGGCCGGTAGCCTAACAGAACAGGGCTGTGGCAGTGTATCATCACACATTAAGAGTCGTGGTCCGTCTGGAGTGGTATGACCTTCTCTAGCGACTCGCCATCGTGTTGTCCGAACCTATCTGAGTCAATAAGGTTGAAGCTTTCTCTTGATCGCCACCTCTGAACATGCTGGATGATCAGGTGGCGTGAGTTCTTAAGCAAGCTCCGGCCATCACAACCTTCCACTTTTCATCATCTTTGAACTTACATCGTACTCCAACAAATTTTGAGGCGAATGAAATCATGGCAGTGGTCATTGAAACTCCCGAAAACCGATTAGCAATGGCTAAGCCGCCGCCTAAAAAGCTTGATGCGCAAGAAGCAGGGAAGATCAGCGAAGAGCGAAGGAACAATCGGCCTGGTGAGTGCCTTTCTCCACGGACTTGGTTTGACATATGCCATCGCTCACTGCTAGAAGGCTCATCTTCCCTATTTAGCATCGCGGCGTTAGCAAAACGATGGAAGATCCTGACGAGACAATCACATTAGTGAGCGCACAAATTGTCATTCACTCGCCCCAAACCTTCCACATCCAACCGAATATCAATCTTTACCTATCTGGGGCATACCCGCCCTTAAGTTTATGGATCTCATCCCCGGGATAAAGAATACACAGGAGGAAGTGCTGTCACATTTGCCATGCTTCAATCGCTTGGGCTGGAGAAGCAGAAAGACAGTGTCGATGTATGAACCGATCACGAGTCAATGGGCTAAATGAAGTTGAGACGATTCAGAATCTACTGGGGTCACGAGTCATCAAGGATTTGGGGTCAATTTTGCTATTTTGGTTTCGCGCTGTCAAAATCTGCATCGGTGGTGTTAGTCGGGTCTTCGTCACGTTTTTCACTTAATGTCATATCTGGACGCTACGCCTTCACACCCGTAGACAACCTGTCCCCCAAAGCAACTTTACTTGCTTGTGGAATGTCACAAATGAAAATAGTGATCTGATGACACGTGCTCATGCTAGAATCACATGGACAAAAAGGTGGTAGGATAAGGCCGTGTTCTCGTGAAGCATTAGTCTAAAACTTATGACAAGTATCGTCACCAGGTGGACGAAGTATTCAAACAGTGTCAAATCGATCTTGCTTACACATCAGAACCAACTCTGCGCCATAGAACAGTATGGTAGTCGTGATACCACTTTCTGAGAATAGTTTGCAATTGACTATGGCAGGACCGCCGCCAAAGAAACTAGACCCGGAAATGGCATATGAAATCATCGATGCACGGAGGTGCTAACGAAATTTTAAGACTATCTCCCACTTCACCACGCAGCTAAGTACCTACGAGTCAGCGTTGACGCTGGATGAAAATTCCCGCCTATCCAACATGAAGAGGTTTTGGAGCAAATGGCAAAGGCTGACAAATACAATGCGAAACCCGGAATTCCAACGTCATGATGTAGCAAATCGCGATGGTGGCGACTTATCGAAGCAGTAGGGCTAACGGCAATGGCCAATGTGGTGACGTGCAGTCTCCAGCTAGACATATTTTCTAGCACTGTTCTTGCCAGAGCAATACGGTCACAATCATCTTTACGCCCTACTCACCACCAATATCTACATCTTTACCAACTCGATACACTCACTATATACTGGTATACCGCATCTGTCATAACTTCGTCTCCCCCACGACTTGTGCCTTTACATCTTCAGATGTATACATTATAGATGGACCAAAGTCGTCAATTTATTGTAAAAAACAATACCCAGTGTGATGCTCGATATCACGTTGTCACTTGAGGCAACCGCAATGGTAACGATGGAATCAGCAATTCGATCTGCCCACGAGAGGTACCTCGCAAAGAAAAATGTCACGAGATGATGTTGTAGAGGTCTTGGGAAAAGACGGTGGCCTAGATATAGTACGAGATGCTGTCATGACCACGCATTCACTGCCCATGCGAAGCGCCACGGCGACACTTCATTCTCAAAACGCAGATACGACAACATCACGTCCGGATTCCGAACCAAGTGCTATTCAGATACGGCCCTGAAGCTACTCTACCTCGCCCGCTGCAACGTCACTCATCGCAGAGTTCAGTCGCTTTTGACTCGAGTCCTTCCCAAGGGCCAAGAGTGCTGTGATCTTAGGAATTCTAGCTATACGCGAGCTTACGTTACAGGTCTCGACATCTCGTCACAACAATAGAGCGCTACTAAATGGGCGTCTCGCCGGTATGCAGATGTCTTAAATCGAAATATGCCTTATAACCTGGATATGTTCGAGCACAGTCTGAGACTCTCTCTAGAGGACCACGCCAATTTACGCTTGATTGGCTCTATATCTCGACGACTATTCAATGAGTGTTTTACACGCTCGTGATGAGGAATACGAGGGCCTTTAACCTGGCTGGGCATCTTTTCGCTCTCATTATTGTTGGATCCACACACACACCTTTAATAGCGGAAATTCGACGCCCCAAGTCCACGATGGAAATACACGCGCTCATAACCTCACCATTAGGAGACTTTAGCAAGTGCCGTAGCTTTGTGGCACTACAGTAACGGGTTCATCGTTCCAACGCTACCGACGTCCTGTGGCACATTCCGATCAAGCACATCTCAGTGCGATCACCCCTTCAACAAGATCGAACTACAATCCTGCAAAACTTGCCAAAGGATTTATCGGACGTGCTGCCTCGGACGCGATAGACCTTTCCCTGTCCATGCCACTCGACCAAGGGCCGTCGGATCCCTGCCAGAAACCGGTGGTGGTACGAAGATTGTCACTTGCAATCATTGATGATATCTAGACAGAAACAAGTATAAAGGCAAATACAAAAAAAGTCTGCTTCAAATCTGCTGGTACCTCTCAGTCTCGACTTAATATTTTTCCCACCCTCCTCCCCCTTCTTCTCTTTTTTCTCCGAATCCACACCCATAACCCAACATGACACACCCTGTGTTCAATCCCTCTCTTCCCTCGACAAGAACAATCAACGCTCTTCTTCCCGCCCTCCACCATCGCCATCCTCGGCGGCGTCATACCCACCAAGCACCAAGTCCACCTCTCTCATCCCCCCCTTTGCCACAACGCCTCTCATGCAATTCTACAACCTATCAAGCAACACGTGGGCATCTCGCACCCCGCTCCCGCTGCCAATAAACCACGCCAATGCAGCTGTCGTGAATGGGACGATTTATCTCTTAGGTAGCCTAATTGAACATGAAGACGAGCGAGTCCGCAGCTAGCAAGCTAGCCCAGCACATTTCGCGTATTGTCCTGCGAAAAAAAATAACATGGCACGCCCTGCCATTTCTTCCAGCAGCGGAAGCACGCGGGAGTGCTGCGATTGTCGTACACAACGCGAAGATAAACCTTGCTGGCGGACTATTTGAGTCTCAATTTTACGGCGCTCAGCCGCGGAGTAGCGTGGCTGTGGTGTCTGTTTTCGACACTTTGACGGAATCTTGGGGGAGTGTACCAGCGCAGGCGGAATATCTGCCTGAGCCGCGCGATTATGCGGGCGCGGCGGTTAGGGCGGGGAGAATGTATGTGCTAGGCGGGAGAGACCATGGAATTCCGCATGTTAAAGATACAGTGTTTGTGCTCGATTTGAGGGATTCAGAAACCGGGTGGTCGACGAGCAAGGCGCGTATGCCGACGCCGAGGGGTAGTTTAGCTGCTGGCGTGGTGGGCGGGAAGATGTACACGTTTGGTGGGAAAGGGGACATGAGTAGGAAAAGTGGAGTATTTGAACAAGTGGAGGCGTATGATACGGAGACGGATAGTTGGGAGAGTGTGGGCAAAATGAGAATGCCGAGACATGGGACGTATGCGGTGGGAGTGGAGGGGATGTATATCCCACGTGAGGGTATTTTGCAGGGTGAATGGCCAGTGACTGATTTTGATGTTTTTGTGCCGTGACGGGAAGACAGTTTGTAGAGTTGCGGAAAGATCGAAATCGATGTGAAATGCACGCTTACGGGGCGAATGTATTGTCGCGAAGAACGCAGATGTGCAATGTTACTAAAACGCAGACGAAAATCTTATTGAGCTCCAATACCTGACTGCACACCTGTGGCACTATCCTGCCGCGACAGTTCGTTCTTCTGGGCTTCCATAGCCGTCATCGCTTTCGTCACCTTGATCATAACGTCTTTCATGTGTCTCGACAGAACTATACCCGAATATGCACCCTCAAAGTCGTCTCCAAGATCTTCATTGGCTAACGGGAAAATGCCGGCAGCTCTTCCATGTAGTCTCTCATCCGCAGCAAACTGCAATATCGCAGCTGTGACTCGCTTCATTGGCGCAAATCCCATCACATTGAGTAGTATGCCAGCTTCGCTCTCGACAAAATCCTTTGCCTTAGTCATGGCGGTCTCAATGTACCATGGCGCAACAAGATTGATGCGTACAGGTGGTGTTGCGCGGGCAGCTTGGTCGCGGATGCCGTAGAATAGACCGCGTACGCCGAACTTGGAGGTACTGTAAGTTGTGGAGGACGGGTAGCCAACATAGCCAGCAAGGGATGCGATAAGAACGATGCTCGGCTTGTAGGTATCGGCAGCGTCTCGAGGAAGGCGGAAATAGTGTATCGCAAGGAAGCACGTATTATAGACAGCTTGAAGGTTTATGTTGCATCCAGCATAACCTGGTTCGGGGGGCGGCGGGCTGTCTACAGTCGGTGCACCTTCTGGGACCATGTCGAACATGTTCTTTTCGGCTATCACACCTGCGTTTGGGATGACTACGTCGACCTTTCCACAGCCGAAGGCTATGGCTTTTCTGAACATTTCGACCTGAGCAGCATATGAGGTGACATCGCATTGCACAAATTGGACCTTATAGCCCTGTGAAGAAAGCTCTCGCGCCGCTGCGTGTCCGGTAGTCTCCTGTATATCAGATATGGTGACAAGGGCGCCAGCCTTCGCGATTTCCGTCGCGCACGCTAGGCCGATGCCCGCTGCACTCCCGGTCACCAGGACTGAGCGCCCTCTAAGACTCGAGAAATCAAGCTGTGGATTGTCAAACTTTATCGATACCGGGTTGGAGGCAGTCATTGTAAAATTGTTAGGCTGGTCGCAGGAACGAGCGCAAGTTGACCAGGTACGAGACGAAGTACGGGTGTCTGGGTTTCAGTAAAAAAAGTCAAGCAGACGGAGAGCCAGCAGCGTGGTACTTGTACACCGAAATGACACTCACCGAAGCATGCGATCGCCACTTCGTAGCTCAAAGCCAAGAGATACAGGTCATGGGTGCGGGGATACTCAGTCGAGTCAGCGTGAACGGCTGACAGGCCGCAACATTGACCTCGAAGTTGCTACCTTCCGTAGGCCTAGGCTGAGGTGTTCAAGTGAGGCTTCTGCTCAGGAACCAATCGAGAGCTGAACTCGAGATGCGGGGTAGTCAGATGATACCGGTAAAGCCGAACTTGACGAAACTCGCCGTCTGGTCTAGTAGCATGGAAGCCGGAAGCGTGCATTTCCTCAATATTCACCAAGCTCAAGATAGAGCGCCCTTTATCTCATGTCGAATGCTCCCTCGTAGGGAATACCATGTCATGCGTCGTGTTCTCGTGATTTCAGCCCAGTGTAAACGACCAGTCCCATTCTTTTAACACCTCTTCCCAGTCTTTTCGCTGTCCAGAAGCTAGTCTTGCACGCCAAACTTCTTTGAGAACCTTCTGCACCATGCCCACGTTTTCGTATCGATTTCGCCCTTGAATCTCTTCCAGTCTCTTCGAACAGCGCTCCATGGCTTTGTCGTCCTTCAACTCGGCACCGGCCAAGAACAGTGGATACAGCAGGCTTGACTCCGCAGGGCTGCCTGGTGGTATACGGGCGACAAAGTCCATTGCACGCGTAGCACAGTCTGGTATGAGTGTAACATGTTCTGTTGAGTTGCGGTAGAGCTGTATAAGAGCCGCGAGGCGATACGCTTCGGCAAGTGCAATAAGATCGAGTGCGATTGTTAGGTCGACACCCAAGGTGAAGAGATTGTCGTATGTCCAACCCATGATGCCGCTCTCTATAGCCCGGAAGGACGCTTCTGTGATGTATGGAAAGGCGGGATTGCTTGATGTGACATACTGTATACGCGCGATAAGATCACAAAGCTGGTACGAAATGCCCATGAGCGGGTCAATGGTCGTCATGGGCATAATTGCATTGGTGACCAAAGACGAATCCTGCTCGACCGAGGATGTAGCGGAAATTCTTGCCACTCTGGCCATGAGAGAAGCAGAGGCGAAATGATAAGTGAAGTGCCGGTGCAATGAGTCGACCTCAATACAGTCCCTTATGCTCTGCTCTGGTGGTATGTTGTTCAAAAGTCTCTGCGCAGATTTCAGCTGAGCTATCCAGCGCGTAGAGGTAGAGCCATTCAGTGCCTCCAGACCGACTAGAATTAGGATAATAGCAATGACCTGGTACGTGTCTTGGACGGGCTGACCCGACGAAGAGACTCGGTTCTGAATGAAGGCATAGCATCTGCTCTCGTGCTTGCTTGATATGTCTTTTAGATGTTCCGCTCGGTCTGGAGCGATGACTCGTCTTGCAAGCTGAGCGGACGATATGGCGAGGATAATGTCGAGCATCCCGTCGATCTTGAACGCCCATGGCATGTACAGGGAGGTATAATAGTTTGTGGCGCTTGTCGCAACTGATACGCTTGGGACATAGGCCTCGACATAATACTGCAAAATGTGTTTCCTTTCAGAGGTTTCGTCCAGCGTACATGGGAGAATATCCCAGATGTCGAGCGATGAATGCAGCGGTCCGGCAACTTGCAACGGTGGACTCGATGGACTCGGGCTCGAGGATGGCTCGGCGACTACCTTCTGCTGCTGTTGCCACTCGCACTCGAGATTCAGACGTGCGCAGCTGGCACATTGAGGATGCCGGTTATCGCAGCGTTTCCTGCGCGAACGGCAGGTCAAGCAGCCCGTCCGTGACCGAGGCGCAAATTTCCTTTGGCGTGGCTTGGTCTCCGCCATGATCTATGTCTCCGGATTGGCGCGTAGAAACGGATCGCATGTTTACCGCATGTGTTCAGCTACGTGCCTGGTCCCTGGAAGCTACTGGAAGGACGCTGGTGTGGAGGCAATCGAGGGTCAATGCGGGTATGCGCGATAGGTAGGCTTACGCAAGAGCTCGGCGCCGGCGCCTTGCCCAATGCGAGGCGCATGCCCGGCACCACTCCATCTTTTCGTTCTCTCGTCAACTTCGTGAAAAACGTCGCTATTCGATACCGGATCCATCCTTCAATATGGCGTACTGAGCTAGGTCGGTGCAGATAGGAGAGACGTCCCAGCCGCACAATCAGGGTCCTTGAGCGCCCCGGCCATCCCAGTCCCATTGAGGAAGCAAAACCAAGGCCACTGAACGTAACGGAGATCGTCGCATAAGTTTGTATATAAGAAAAGCAGCAGGGATATAGACCCTTGCGAAATTCCTCTCTTCAAGCACGATGCACTTCCCCCTAACATCGTAGCAGCAGCAGCTGCCGTGGGCGGTGGCGTTGCACAGGACTTCAACATCTTGCAGCACGTAGGAGGCAATAAACAATGGTTTCCAGGCCCCCTCTACCTAAAAATGTGTCCAGGTATGTGTTTCTAAATTTCCGACCACCATCTACGCACTGAAATCCAGGGCTCACGCAGTCTGGATGAACTCATTGGCCCCTAGCGCCCTGTGCAAGGCTTACAACGACAAGGACGGGAGTCCATACAAGAAGATCTAAGATGCCATCTACACCCCTCCTGTCCAACCCAGGTTGAACGCCTTTGTCCAAGGCTTCAAATTCACTGCAGGATATGTGCAGCAGATTTTATACCTCTGCAGCTTCGAAACCCAAATCACCGAATCCCGCAGTCCCTTTTGCGACATGCTGATCGAGGAGGATCACAGGATCTCCGCTACTGGTATGGGCACTGGTCTTGGTTCCGAAATCGAAAAGTTGCAGATGTTGCCTATCTTGACATGGTTGCGCAGCGTTTCGTGGACGGGCTCCATTCTACCAGAATGGCAACATGACTTTTGTCCCTCCCAAGGTCAACCCTACCTTTTTAAACAACGGACAGATCAACCAGCTCATTGCTGCTCTCGGTATCTCCGACAAAGATCCCTAACTTCTAGGCAACATGAGCTGCCTTACACCAACGCGAGGCACCGTTACCTTTGAGCGTTTGTCATGTCCCGGTGAGCCTGTAAAAACTGCTTGTGGTCATTCGGACGTCGATGTGAAGGACATTTACATGCGCATTCTCCTAAACGATGTGGTTTATCCGATAGTTGATTGTGCCAGCGGCTCTGGCTCTTCGTGTCCTCTGTTGGGGTACCAGAGCATTATCCCTGATGGATAGCACACTGCCGTGTGGAATGGTCGTCAGATTATATATGGTGCTATCAAGTAGTATGATCTGTCAGCAAGTAGTAGCATACGTCTCAATGGAAACTTACCTGTACCATCACTTAGACGCGCGCTTTCGCAAGGAACTGCGGACCATGCTGACACAAATCCAACAATGAGATAAAATGCCTTACAAACTCTGCATGTCGTGCTCATCGCGCCTTTTGACTTTGACATGTATAGGGCGCTCACTAATCGACTCGCTGAATAAGGCGACCCACCCCTCGATCTACTGTAGGGCGTGTAACTCGAAAGGCGCGAAATGACAACTTCCCGTCGCCCTGGGAGCGTTTCCCGCAAACCAGGTCTTCGGTAATGCAGACCCGACAGCGAAAAAACTTGTCTTACCGCTTTTTGCAATCAGTTATACAGCGAACATTGCTCATGCGCGCCTAGAATCGCAACACACCACGCCCAAGCCCTTGCCGGTCGGCAGAGAACAGATGACACGAAGAGCCACCATTCCGCAAACGGCTCAAGTGGCTTCGACCCAGCAATGCGATTGGCCACATGGCGCGCTATGCTAGCGTAAGCCCGCTAGCGCCACATGTGGAGAGTGCGCGACTCTTTTGACATGAAAGGCGCGCTGAGGCTGGTTTCAACCACATGGGTTCTCATGTTACAAGGTGTGTGGTGTGGAGATGGGGATTTTTCGAGTTTGGGAGTCATACAAGGGCCGGCGTCGGAGCAGGTTGATGCACAGGGTATATAAAGGGGAGCTGAGGTTTGCAAGCGGTCAATACAAAAACAAGCACGACTTTCAGCTCAGCCTTGACCTGCACACTTAGGAAGCGCTCATCCAATCATCTCACATACAGCCAGCCATAAGAATTCGAGAAAGTGGTTACACATCTACAGCGAGAGAAGAGAAAGGAAGTTAAGAACAAGCAAGCAATCTACCCCGCTCTCTCAGGGAACTAAACAATCGA
Organism: Ampelomyces quisqualis; assembly: GCA_018398575.1. Lineage (NCBI taxonomy): Eukaryota > Fungi > Ascomycota > Dothideomycetes > Pleosporales > Phaeosphaeriaceae > Ampelomyces > Ampelomyces quisqualis. Next base: position 3,251,317 of record JAGTXZ010000005.1, read on the forward strand.
TTACTTGGTTGTCGACCGGACTTCATTAATCACCGTGCAATCGACAATCGACCACGACATTCGAAAGCCATCGGCACACTGCATCTCAATCAAACAGATAATAACACCGATATCTCATCTCTCGCACCACTACCATAAAGATGTCTCTCTCAGTATCCACCACCCCCCGCACGTCCATCGACCTCGCCAAAGAAGCAGCTATCACAACTGCATCTTCATGCTCATCTTCCTTCACCACTACATCACCGTCGAAGAGCAAAGCAAGCACTATTTGGGACAGCATCAAGAGACATGCGAAAAAACACCATGAGGGCGTCAACGCAGCGTATGCAGCGTACTATGGACATGGAGAGCACAGGCGGAACGGGTGTGGAGGGAAGGCACAGGAGGTCTGGGAGTATAGGAAAAAACTGAACGTAAGCTTGAGAGAGTGAGTTCAGGAAGTGGTATTTGCTTTGGGGGTATTGGCGTTTGTATGAGCATGTGAACAAGAGTGTTTAGGATTTCGCGTTTATCGGATACCACATGCTCGTTGATACGCATGTATCTCATCGATCTAGCTATCATGTTTACGACCACTACCTTCTTCCCCTCTCATTCAGCTCTGACCTCCTCCGTTCAAATACCGTACACGCCCCCCTTAATCCCCTCCACTACATCCCTACTTAACCATCTTCTCCTCCACGCCACGCGCGCCAATAACAACATTCACGAAAATCGCCGCCCTCATAGGACTCACACACTAACAACGTCACACAAACTACTATCTACTTCCCCTCGCTCTCAACCGTCCTCCAGAGCCCAATGTTCGCCAACTCGACTCTCCCCATCGCGTAGCTTACCAGCCCGATACAAAGCAAGCGTGAATATTCAACACATAGCGCAACGTTTATCTACCGTAAGCCGCGGCGGAAGAAACAACACCTTGACTTGACCATCGTATGTTTCCTTCCAGTCAACAGCACGTGAATAAAGGGCGGTGGTGCGTATATGCAGTCGCGTTGCGTCAGGACATGTATGATGTAGTATTCTGGGACGGCGTGGGAGAATCGGGGCTTCGTGAGGGGGTTGACACGCTTGAGCTCATCGTGTTCTCGCGTGGGAGGGGCGCTGGGTGGGGGTGTTGATGTAAGATATTGCGGGAGCGCGGTTGCGATGGTGGGGTGCTGGCGAGAGAGGTGTGCGAGGCGCGTGGACGTTGTGGTGGAGAAGACGAGGGTGCGGAAGTGGGATTTAGGGGGCATGGGGTTAGGGACGGGGTTGCTTGTCCGGAGAAGGGCGGGGCATTGGAAAAATTGAGGGGGGAAAGGGTTTGGGTGGTGATTAGAAAGGGCCAGGATATAGAGAGTGTTGACATTCGAAGGCGGTCGGAGAGGTGTAGAGGGGATTAACGATTGGGTTTGCGTCAGGTTTGGACTCAAGGGCATTGAGGGTGCGAGGAAGGTATCGTGCAACAGCAGGGCTGAGAATTCGTGAGAAAGGGTGTGGTGAATTATCCAAGAGGCTGTAAATCTTCTGTTGTCAGTATGAGATGTCAAGACAGCAAGGGGTTACCTAAAATGGTTTGGACACCAGATTCTCCTTGAAGTTGTGGTTATGCTGCTTGTTCAGGAGCTGATCTAGTATTTCAACAGTTCCATCATATTCAGGTAGCGCCCTTGAAGTTTTCGCAACTGACACAGGAGCAAAAATCGTGTGAAGGAGCCGTGCAAAGTAGACTTTCGGATGAGGTTTTCCTCGTTTCAAACCATAGAACTAATAACCAGATAATTGGCGATTCTCAACTTGAGTACGGGTAAACATTCGTTTCTTTAAGTCCAACGACAGAGATAGTAAAGTATAGATTTCGGCCAAGCCAACATTGCTGTAGAGGCCTAGGTGCTGTCTAGCAGACTCCGCATCTACACTGTCCGTACAAAGCCGCGCCCGCACCCGTCGATGGCTGCTCAGGCGCCGGTAGCATTGAGCCCGTATCACCACCTAGATTTCACGCAGAACACGTGAGCGGCTCGGGGCCAGGGATCTTGTAGGTTGCAGGGTAAGGCTGGCCTTTAGTGTCGTAGATGTTGACTTGGATGCCTGGGTCATTGGCCTTGTATGCGCCTGGGAACGAGACGAAGTTGGAGCCTTTGTTTGTGCCGGAGCCGGTTACGCGGATCTGGGCGCACTCCATGTAGAATTGTGCACCGCCTGTTGGTATGTCAGAACGTGATGGATGGTGGAGCTGGACTCGCCCTCGGAACACGTACCTGCTGATCCGGCACTGTGCAAAGCGAGTAGCTCAACGCGCATCAGGTAGTCTCCTGGAGCAACGCATGTTGGCATGTTGAAGTAGTGCCATCCTTGGTTCGCGATCATGGTGTCGACAGCCCATTTGCCATTAGCGAGTCCATCGTGGGATACCTTGAACCATTGGAGTCCAGTCGTGCCAGCGGTGGCTGCGTTGTCTACCTTGGCCAGCCAGTACGAGATAGGCCCTGTTTTTGTTAGTTAAGCACTTCATAATTGTTGCCCGTATCACCGACCCTGTGACTCTTCGCAATGGGATTGTCCGGATCATTTGCACCCTGAGCGCCACCGATGACATGGCCCCACCATGCACCGACCTTGCGCCGGCGGGGATGGTAATGATGGTACTGTCCTTGTGCTTGAGGTCTTTGTTGCAAGCGAAAGATCCATCGTTGACGTTTTGAATGGGGTAGTCAGAGTCGGGAGCTCGGACACCCTTTAGTTGGCCCTGGTCGACACCATTGACGGAGACTTTCTGGAAGATGGTGTGGGCAGACACAGTGCTGGCCAGCGCGGCAGCAGAAACGAAGCTGAGCTTCATTTTGGAGCGAGAAGTGATAACGAAGGTTGGTTACGTGGATTGCGACGGGATAGTGAATGAGTGCATTTAAATACTACATGCTCAGTGATTGTGTGCTGGGTACATCACGATGGCGAAAGCCTCATGTGTCAGCTCATTCATCTGGGGAAATCAGGGCCAAGCTGAGGTTGATACCGGGATGTATAAAGTGCTGGCTGGGGAAAGTACTGGCATGCAGCGAACCACAACCAGGCTCGCCCCAATGACCATCTTGTCTGTCGACGTCTGAGTAAAATATAGTGCTGTGCTACGAATTCATTCATGATCTATCCTCGGTCTATGGCCTCCGTGTCAAATTGGTCTAGATAGACTCGCAGATGATATTGTATAGTGTGCCAAGGAAGCCTATATTGTTCGTTACCGAGTCTGTTATGGGCTTGTTAGGCTTCATCGGAGCTAACACGTCAGTGTAATCGAAACTGAACGTCAGGTGTCAGTGCGCTTGATCATCAAAGATGGGTTTTGGATGTAGGACGTTATGCCTAGAAGAAGCTTTGGTGCGAGGAATACGGATACATGGAGGAATCGGATTATATTTTCCGTACGACAAATGCGACATGATGGTGTTCAGCATACCATAGCTACTTATCTATGTTTTAGCGACCTTCTCAAGATCATCAGAGGCGGAGCACATCTTGGGCTCTCCAAGAAAGGAGCATGCGCATCCCGGGTGTGCAGATCTGGTTCAGCAACTGCCGGCAGCAAGCATGCAGCCATATTAGTGGCATGCCGGAGTGCCATACCAAGCGTCTGGGTCACTTGCGGCCCCAAGTAGCCCTGCTCGGATGGTGTACTAGACGATTTTCTTGTGTCAGGTTCCCATCGTGCGTTGCGTTCCGTTCCTGGTTCGGTCGGTAATCCCAGGCGACCTGACCATGCTTGAGAGCAAGTTCAGTGTTTATGGAACACAAGAATGTGTATAGTTGACGTCGTTATTCGGATGAGTTGGTTCAGTTTGCTTGAGATTTCATTAGTTACACAGTGTGAGTAGTTTGCGTACTTGGAGGTACGATGCGGGCGAATGCTTCAGCCAAGAACAGAATGCAGGGCAAGGCGGCACGTGACATGTCGAAAACTTGGTGGAAAAGCACGGAGGCGCGAAGCTTTCGAAGATGAAAAAATCCTCACCTTTAGACAAGTGGCGACTGCCCACGCAGCAACTTTCTAGTGGCAAGGGCTTATGCCTTGAGTGCTGCACTGAGCCCGGTAGAGCTCCTAGACACAGAAGGTCGTGGCGGCTTCTTGCTGTGCGGAAGCGTCGGCTTTGGTGAACATGGTCCGCCATTTTGCCGTGGTGATCTTGAGCAAGTCTTTAAACAGAGTCTGGTCAGATGGCGATGGGTTGCCGTCGAGATGATACATGGTGGCGCTTTGGACGTGGCTTGAAACTTTGGTGTCGTGTCGAGAGTTTGGGAGAGGGGCGAGCCACAGTGGACGATTTCTAGCTTCCCGCTGCCGGTACTAGTTATTGGTGGCTAATTGCCCAATACCGCGAGCTAAATACTCCGTGCCAGCGACGCGTCTAGGCGTGCTGCCATCTGCGCCAGATCTGCAAGGGTGTTCGTCGCGGGTGGAGATGGATGCCAGCAGGACTGGGAATCTCGTCTCGTCTCGATGAAATCATGAAAAGATGGACATCAGACAGGTCGATTCCGGGACATCAAATGCATGTGTACCGCCACAAGATCTGCTGGAAACACTTGATCAGGGACACGCCAGATGAAGGTCGAGGCACAGCGTTGCAACGCTCTCCTGTGTTACTTTCTGCTGGTAAAAGTGATTCAGCCGCATGCCGGGTGAGGCTTGTGCAACCTGCGACCCTCCTTCAATCTGTTTCCGGAAATGGATGCTGAGGCTGAACATCCGACATGACATGGATTCAGGAGGCTGGCTGATGCAAGGTCCAGAGGCTGCCTGCGTGTCTAGCTTCTTGGCTGTTGCAGGCTCGTAATTGGTTGAGCGGAGGCTTACATAATTAGTCACCAAGCCTCTCCTCTCCCCAATCGCAGCACCACCCACCACGCCTCCAAGCACTCTGCCATGAGCTCCGCCACCCTCCCGGGATCCTACTCCCGCGTCGTCGTCGTGCGTGGTGTCCACCGTCAATCCAGACGCTGATCACTGCCACCAGGAAGGACTTCCGTTGGTTGGACGACTGGTCAACTATGCAAAGCACAATGCATCGTCGACGACAACTCATCTCCATCGACGATATGAGCATGTAGTACTGTCGACTGTCAACGGTGAATCCGGCCAGATGGGTTACATGTCATCTGCGCACCCGTAGAGAAGAAACGTGTCATCCGGATACCAGGTATGACTTTCTCTGCGTCCTGGTGTAATGGAACCTCTCGTCGAAGCGATCGTCGTCGCATCTCACGCATGTGAGGCTGTCTCATCGTCCTCTTTTCAGCTTCCTCGCGTATCGTATGACGCTAGTCGACCGCTGGACAGGTCGGCGGGACCGATCATGTCCTAATCTAGCGTATGCTGGGGACCTTCACCGTACTTGGCGCGCCAAAGTGGTAGCTGTACAACATGGGCGCTGCCAATTGTGGTCGCATCGCCCGTCCGGTTGGGATAAGTACCAGTGCGCCTCGCTAGGTGACATGAGTTGTGCACCCATAAAAGCGACCGTTGGGTAGTTTGCTGCGTTGTTATATTGTTTGGGATACCGGATCCACACTGCCATGGTGCACCCACTGACATGGTCTTCTCTGCGCGGTCGTGCGTAACATCTCCATCATATTACTCATTAGAGCATCTCTTGAACATACTAAGGTCGTTCTGTTCACCTTCACTTTCACATCCGGAGTGTTCACACAGATCGTACCGCACATCAAACTCGTTTGCTCCGCGCTTGTGGGTCTCACTTCTTCCACTGCGACGCGAAACCACACCTCAATCATATCCAGCACGACAACCACAAGTGGCGCCCGGCGAGATGACTGGTCATGTTGACTTTTCGGACTCTTCGGACTCGATTTCTACAACAGAGATTTCGAGCCGCCAGAAACACGACACGGACGATCTCCGTCGAGTCAGAGACAGCGTCCCATGGCGATTATGGGCCGTGGCAGCCATCAGTCTCTTCGAACGTGCTGCCTTTGGGCTCTGCTTGCTCCATGGCGTACGTAGTCTCTCGCTTGTACATTCACGTGTGCTATGTTCTGCAAGGAGCTGACCAACCTTAACAGAGAACTACATGGAGAACCCCCTGCGTCTGAGAAGGACCTCCGCCCGGAGCCCTTGGGCTTGGGCAAGCACTCGCAACGCGCATCTACTGCTGCTTCTACATCTTTTACTATGTGACACCCATTTTCGTAGCCTTTGTTGCGGACAGCAAACTCGGCCAGTACACGTCGCTCATCATCAGCACTGTTCTGTACTGCCTAGGCATAGTCGCTGTTACTGTCACTGCCATCCCAGCCAATATCGACAAAGGCTGGGGCCTTCCTGGGCTCATCGTGGCTATGTTCCTCGTCGGCCTGGGCGGTGGAGGTGTCAAGGCTATTCTGCCGGCTTTTCTAGCGGATCAGTACGAGAAGAAAGAAGCTCAAATCAGAACACTCAAGTCTGGAGAAAGGGTCGTGACGGACGATGAGTTAACCTTGACGTACATTTACAATCTGTACTTCTGGATCGGCAACGTTGGCTCTCTTTCCTGGTTCGCCGTAGTCTTCATCGAGAAGCACTCTGGCTTTGCGCAAGCTTATGGTTTCACTCTTGGACTTATGGTCTGCTCACTCATCGCGTTGGTAGTGGGCAAGCCGTGGTTCGTGCTCAGATCTCACAAGGACAACCTGATTGTAGCGCAAGCCGCGAAAATCGTCTCTTGCGCTGCTAGGAACGGGTTCAAGATGAAGCACGCTGAACCCGAGTACCAGTTGGAGCGCCACTACAAGACTGTTTCCTGGACGGCCAGCATGGTCAACGAGCTGACGCGAGGGCTAAAGGCTTGCCGAGTCCTCTTCACCTTTGTCACATTTTACGTCTGTTTCGATCAGATGCAGAACAACCTCATCTCGCAGGCCGGCCAAATGAAATTGGGTACCACACCGAACGATCTAGTAGGGGCTATGAACCAAGTCGGCTGCATCATTATGGGCCCTCTGATACAAGAAGTACTGTATCCATTCCTCCACCGTCGACGAATCTACATTGGCCCAATTATGCGCATCACCATCGGATTCGGCATCACAGTGCTCGCCATGCTGTACGCGACCTTCGTTCAGCATGCAATTTACTCCGCGCCACCCTGCTACGATAACCCCTCAAATTGTGCAGTCGCCTCCTCGCAAGCAAACCTACCCGATGTTTGGATACAAGCGCCAATATACTTCATCATGGCGATAGGAGAAATTTTCTGCATGGTCACTGCACTGGAGTACGCGTACGAGTATTCGCCAAGGACATGAAAGTCATCGTCCGCTATCAACCTGCTCGTTGCAGGTCTTGGCTCGGTTGTCGCATTGGCTCTCACAGCTGTCGCCCACGATCCCAAACTCGTCATATTTTACGCTTCGCTGACCAGCGCAATGGCTCTCACAACATTTCTCTTCTGGGTAGTGTATCGCCATTATGACACAAATCAGGCGAGTGCCGAAAAACATCAGTTATCGAACTGCCGCACAATAGATGTCGAACTGGCACAGAAAATGCAGGCCATACTGGTGAAGTCAAAACAACGGACATGGCAGGATCAACCTTGGAGGCAGGCGAAGCCAAGAAAGGACCTGCAGTCATCGTCACCGAGCGTGACACAAAGGACTCTATCGCACTGCAGCAAAACACGTCAGAAGTGACTCTGGTCCAGGCGAAGAGTGAGAACAACTAACGTCATTCGACGCACAAAGAACAGCAGGTGCTTTGATATATTACGAATCATGACTTCAACTGTGCACTACGACGCGCAGCTAGACGCGCCCTTGTACACTACCCCAAAAAAGCGTCTCGATTTTCAGCACATCTCGATCCAAGCACCCTGGATCCTTGATCTTTGATGCACCATTGTGCATTGCCCGGGCATTAGAAAGTACAGGTTCACACCGACTTGTACTTGTAATTATCAGATTCACGAAGCATTGCATGGAGTTGGAACAGTACAAACATGGGTAGAAACTGATATACAGTAGCACAAAATGGAATAAACATGCCAACCAACAAACACATTCGGTACCTGTACTGCAACATATCATGGACGAAACAAACCACGCTGACACCCGCTTACACATCTGATTACTTGAACCCCACCCGACACGGACATGCTGACAACAACCAACCGTAAGCACTAACACCGCACGCACAATCCCGCCCACCAAAAAGTAAGCACACACGCATGCAAATGCACACACGAGCACCCACCAGCAAAAGCACGCTGCCCTCGACTAGAATCGAACTAGCGACCTCGTCATAGCACCACAGAACGACCTGTAGTAATACTAGTGACGCGCTCTACCACTGAGCTACAAGGGCACATTTTAGCGCCTGTTTCTTGATGAATATACGCCCTTTCCCATGGAATATATACTCCGAAACACAAAAAACAGCCAGCACAGCAACACCTACACAACACATTTTAGCATCCATGTTCAGCACTGGAGTTGTGGGGGCAGGGTGGAGAAGAGATTTCTTTATGCTGATGTGAGATTGAGACGGGGAGTGGGGTCGTGGTGGGGGATGGGATGGGGGTGGGATCCACAATTGTTGATGGGGCAGGGATTGTGTGTACTGTGGGAAGGTTATGCTGTTGGAAAGAGTGTTGAGGAGGGGGGGTCAAACAGGCGTTCAAGGTATTGACTTGATTGTCGGGATGAGTGATTCGTTACTATCGTGTTGGGCATTGATCCGCCGGCAAAGGCAGGACGAAGGTGCACTGCACTACAGACGATGAGCTCGATGAATTAGTTATTTGTGTACATGTATGTGATAAGTTTGAAGGAAAGTCGATGTTTCAAGTGCAATTGCATGACCATTTCACCATTCCCTTGCTGTCTTATTTCTTCCCCCTCTTCTTCCCCTTACCCGTCTCACCATCCCACTCTTTATCCGCTGCTCTCTTCCGTCCTTTAGATTTGGCCTTTCCCTTCTTTGTCCTCACGTCCTCGTCATCCTCACTATCCTCTTTATACGACTGAGCAGGCGTGGCTGATCTCGACGAGCGCAACCGCCGACCCGTTTCCAGCGCGGGTGGATTGTCTGATATGACTGGGTCTTTGCGCTTGCGGGGGGTGCGTTTTTTAGGTGCCGATGGAGAGGGTAACTCTGGGGATGGGGTGGGTTGTTTGGAAGGGGTAGGTTTCTGGGGAGGAGGGGTAGGTTGTTTGGGGAAAAAAGCAGGTATTTCAGGAAGTGTAAGTTCCTTCTGCAGTGGTGCAAGTTCTTTTGGACACGGTGTAAGCTCTCCCGGAGGCTGTGGAACGTCTCTCGGATCCGGCGCGAGCTCTTTAAGAATCGACGTGTGCTCACTTCTCAGAGTCAGTGTACGTCCTAACAATGGCGCCAGCTCTTTCGGCGTAACAGACCGTCTCCTTGACGTAGGGTTCTTGCTGCTCGTAGACGGGCTCGGACTTTGCGGCTTCGACGCTTCTTTTGATCCTGTGAATTGTCTCGAGGATCTGGCCAGTTCCGTTTGATCTGGAGGAATGGCATGTTGGATCTGCTGCTCGACTTGCGTTGTTTGATGAACACACGACGACGCTGTAGTGTCCGCTGTCCTGTCTTGTTTGACAAGCTTATCTTCCTCAAAGTTCTCGATCTTGATTGTCTCTAGTACCTGATCCGTATACGCCCCCGTCGTCGCAGCTTCATACCCCTCAAACGGACTAAGCGGTTGCGTCGTAGTCTCCGGTTCACAGACGATAGACGGTCCATGTTCCCGAAGAACGTCAAGGAGCTTGAACACGTCATCTTGCGCCTCAATCAAACTTGCTGCCTGCTGAGCCACTGGAGTTCCCGAACCATATGGGTCCCAGTCATCTTTCTCTTCTGGAGTCTGCACATCGAGTTCCATTGTCGTGTCCTGAACCGGCAGAATGTCTCGAGTGTCGCTGCTACGAGTGTGCGACACGTATGAAGGTAAAGAAGTTGGTATCTCGCTCACGATAGGATGCGACGTCTCCACAGGAGGGTCTTCTCGCATGTCGGTAGTGGTAGTCGCTAGGACCTCCACAGCTTCAACCACCTTCCTCACCGGCGCCGGCCGATCCCTACGATTCTTCTCCTCAGCGCTATAATCCCTTGTGTACGCAACAAGCCCAATCCCTTCTTTCATGTTTACATTTCTTTCAAAAATATCCGCCAGAGAAAAGCCACAGATGTTTCCTTCCAATCTCGCCCTTGTCGCGCCTAGAACATTCCTTATATCTTCATCCTGCTGCTCAATCTCCGCTTGCATACAATCATCCACATACGCCCCCACACGCTGCTGCCACGCTTGCTTCGCGACATGGGCAATGCGCCGGCCATATACGCTCTCCAGCCGTTTCTCCATAGGTATCTGATCGCCTTCGCGTCTCTTCGCAGCACCTTTCGCGTTCAATTCCTTTTCCAAATCGTGCTCAGCCCTCGCCGCATCTGTCGCAATCTTCACCCCCTTAGCAAACTCCTCCATCTCTTTCTCCGCAATCTTCTCGCCCTCGTCACTAATACTTATCTTCTCCACCCCCTTCCGTCCCTTCTTGACCCACGTCCGGCGCACAAATACATCAGCATCATCGTCCTCGTCCTCGCCGATCTCGTCGGCGTAGGTGATTACGTGCCAGCCTTTAAATGGGTCGAGGAGTCGCGCTAAATTCACGCTTCTCACGACATCAAAGGCGCGTGGCATACGGACGTTGAGGGCGCTGAGACTTGTCAGGCTGGGTGCGTATGTGCACCAGAAGCGTTGCCAGGCGAGTGCTTCGCGCTTGAAAGCGGCGTCGCGGGCGAGATGTGTGAGGGAATCTTCAAAGGTAGACTGAGTGTTGGGTGGGATGAAATGGCCGGGAGGTGGGAGTGAGGGGTGGTGTGGAGCGAGGGTGAGGCAGGGATTGGAGGTGCGGAGGAGGTGCTTGTTCACCATCTTTTGGTGGCGCAGAGCAGGAAATGAGGGGAGCCATTGCGTGGGGAAGGGGCAGGGTGAGTCGGATGAGGTCCAGGGGCAGAGGGGGCGCGGGCATGTTGCTTTGACGAGGGTTATGGTGCTGGGAGGTGGCGATTTGATGGAGCGGATGCGGTGTTCGTCTAGTGGGTTGCGGATATCGTACATGATGCTGAGGGTGTCGATTAGAGGTGCGATAGTGCGCAGGTCGACATCGAGTGGCGTATCGAGCCATTGCGACCAAGCGTTTTCATTATACGGCCAGCCCCAATAGAGGCTTGAGGTGTTAAGAGGACGACGGCCGATGAGAATATGGAGTGGAATACCAGCTTGCTTCAGCAGTTGAAACTGCTTAGTGATATTTTCGACAATATCGTGCTCTGCGAGCGATTCAAGGCCGAATTGCTTCTTCGCCCCTTCATAGACACTCCGTCTAGTATTTCCTGGATTAGTTGCCTCCGGGTTGACGAGGCAATCCCAATCGAATACCGGCCGCCAGTTGAATGTAGCGTTGAGCCAGCGATATTGGTCGACATTGAGATATTTGTCTTTGTGGTCCCTTGTTTGTTGAAGCTCTTCGAGCGTAAGTTTATGGAGCAATGCAAATGGATGCAAAGGATTGGTACTCTTTTCCTGCCACTCGGGCTCCAGCGGCGATATCGTAAAGCTCGTGTTCTTTGATGCCGCGCGATAGAGATTGCTCACCACGGTTGGCACTGTACTGAGTCTTGCGTCCAGTATGTGTCCATCGACTTCGTGTTCATGACCCTCTTGGTTCAAGCGGCAATTGCATATGGTGTCCTGGCTTCGATCTTCATCCTCATCTCCGATCGATACATAAGGAAACGGTGTAGCTTGAACGTCATGGCAATAGAAGTTACGATCAAATGCGTGCTTAACTTGACCAAAAACGCCCTCTTCTTCCGACACGTATCTGTCGAACTGGGACCGTGGGAGCCACCACTTATCCTTGGCTTGAAATGTCTCGTTGTGCGATTTTTCATAAGTCGTGAATCTCATAGCTCGCGCCACCTTCCCAGTCGTCCGCTTGATCTCGGGTTCGTGCAGGGGATTCGAGCCAATTTTAACACTAGCTTGGTGCTCAGGAGAAATCTGTATCCACGCGCCGAGATCGAAACTGATATGCTTGATGGATGATTTCAGCCTAGAAAGACTACTCATCAGTGCATCCAAATGCAAAAATGGTAGCCGTAACTCGAGCTTTGTCAAAGTTGGTGGAGCAGACGATGTGATGTTTAGTGGCAGTCCGCAAATGTAGTTGTGAGGTTCGACGAAGTCGTGTTGGGAGTGTACACGGCGAATAGAGAGAGTTCGGAGAATTTTGCAACGAGGGAGAGCGCGGTGCATGAGATTCGAAGCGAAAGTTCCCTGGGGATCGCGGATATCTGGAAGTCCCAGCCATGTGAGACCGCCAAGAAGCATCAGCATAGACTCAGACAGACAATTTTCTTGATCTCCAAGTAGAGCATCCCATGGATGTTGTTCGAAGCCTTCGTGATCTGTGTAAAGTGCTGGTATGTCGCTTAGATCCATCCCTTCAAGCACAGTAAGATTATCAGCGACCCTAGGTAACTTTCATTAGCAAATGTACCTACGTTGGCCATCAATATACATACCAATACAAATCATCCATCTCCATCCAATGAGCCACCGCGATTCTCTTCACCCATTGCTTTTTCCATGGATGCGCATCCAAATCTCCTTTGAACTTTCTCCACCTCTCTTTCGAGGTAGGGTATCCATAGGTCTTTGTCCCATCAACCACAAAGCCGCGCTGATGTTCCCACATGCGCTGCCTCTTCCACTCGCGCGCGTATGTATCGTCGGGACCTAGACCACGCCAGTCCCAGTATGTGAAGGGCTCGTGGTACGTAGCTTCGTGCGCTGCAGAGGCTCCTGCATGTTTTCCTAGTGCGACACAAAGTGCGGCGCTGGCTTCTCTTCCAGCATGGAGACAGATGGACTTTGTGATCCAACTGAGCAAGGGCCAGGATCCGGTTTCGCGTTCATAAGGTTTTGTGATTCGCGATGTGGCCATTTTCGGACGTATGCAGTTGACGACTCGCTGTGAGCTCGACACTGTTGCCTGAGAAGGTAAGAAGATAGTGTGTAGGGGTTAACGAATGTTCATAAAAATCATATGAAGCATGAGCACACCCTAGGTGTCGCAGACTGTCTTTGTTCAATTGTGAGCACGAGCGCGCAACGTCGCACTTTCCGTTTGCAGGAACAAAGGAGGATGTTGCAGCAGTGAAAGACACGAGTTCTCACTCGAAGTGACTGGCCACAACGATGGGGTTTAGGAGTACAAGATGTTAGTTTGTGCTGAAACCATAAACCAACATCGGGTAGTCCACTATGACGCCGTGCAGTTGGTGTGTTAGATCTTGCTGCATTTCTTTGTGAAAGCAATTTGCCTAAGCCAAGGATTCGCAACATCAGGACTTGCGCAATGGAGGCGAGCTTCGCTTTCACAGCCCTCTAAGTCTGCGATCACCCACATTGGTTGCACAATGTTATAATAGAGTATGACTTGGTTAGTGCTCTATGATGGTAATGCTCAGAAATATGGCGGGTCGTCCTCTGGTGCTTGCCATAACCGCCGTTTTCTGCGGTGCCAGCTGCGACTTGTTCTTGATGTTAGTTGCCGACTTCGAATTGCGGCCATAGGCGGCTCTTCGGGAAGCTGTGGGGCGGCCGGCGCAGGTGGAGCACCACTTTTGCTACTCAGCTTCAGCGACAAGAGGATAAAGACACCGGCGATGAGAATCGCCAGCAGCAACATGGCCTTCCTCTTTATGCTCCGCTGCTGATAGCCCGAAGCCACCTTCAACTCCTTGTCCGCCTCTTTGACATCGCGTGACATGCGCTCGACGTTATAGTCGATGCGGTCGAGCATGGTGCCCTGGTCGATGACCATGGTCTGCAGCTCTTGGAAGATGTTGGCCAGCTCTATGATGCCTTGTGCGATCTTCTCAATCTCCTGCTCGCGGTGTGCAATCAGGGCTTCGTTGGGGTCGTGGCGCATTCGCTGTTGCTTGGTCTGAAGGAGCGTCGATTGTGAAAACGAACGGTCGGCGTCCGACTCCTGCATCGCTGGGTCGTTGTAGGGGTTCTGCACGGGTGTCACAGAGCGGAAGGGCGAGGCGAAGCCGCCGAGCTCGCGAAGCTCTGTAGAGTGTCAGCGGCCGGCTCGGCCTTCTGAGGGCCGGACTTACTCTTCAGATACGTGGCCTGCTTCTTCCGGAACAGCGCGCTTGCTTCTCCGACGCGTGAAGCCAGGGAGATTTTCAGGTTCTGCGCCATGACTTCCTCGCCCTGGTGCATGTTGCCCTGCTGCTTCGCCTCGCGCACCATTGCCTCTATCCGCTTGATGGCCTGCTGGCACCGTTGGAAGCCGCGCGTGATTTCCTGTGTGAGCTGCTCAATCTCCCGCTCCTCGCGCTTCTTGACATGCTCGTCGTCGAACCCGGGGAGCACGTGCTTCTGGTGCAGCTGGTCGAGCTTGCGCATCTGCTTCGCTGTCTGCGCGAGGTGCTCGGTGATGTCGTCCTGCACATCGAGCCATCGCGGCGGCAGCAGGTCCATCTCTATCACGGCATCCCCGTCATCCTCATATGCACCACCGCCCGACATGAGCCCCTGCCGCTCCTCGGACATGCGCCTGCCGCCGCCAAAGCCGCTGGAGCCGGGCCCGCCATGGCGCGTCTTCTTCTGCGGGTGGTGCGAGTACGACTGGCGGTAGGATATGAAGCTGTGCGGCTGCGTCAGCGTGGAGCGGCCAGGGTGTCGGCTGGCGGCCTACAGATTCGTGCGGTCCCGCCACATGCTGGATTGGCGAGCCTCAACGGCGCGATCTCATGGTAGAAGGGTGTCCTGGGATGGTGGCGTCGTGTGCGCGCACGTGAGCGGATTGTGTGTGTCACTGTGTCTGATGCTCGGTGATGGCAGGTGCGGCCTGGCTGTGGAGGGTCGCGCTTTCCTGCTTCGAGGACGCTAAGAGCCCGTCCAAACAGCAGGGCGCCGCTACGGCCCCTACGGGCTGACACGCTGAGCCCAGCTGCTCCACCTCCAAGTCTCCAGCCGCAAACACTCGTCCTTCACTCTCCACACACCCACCTTGCCTAAAAGCGCATCTGCCACGCTTTTCCCACAGCCCTCTCCACCAGCCTTCCACCCGCCAACCCGCCAACCCGCCAACCCGCCAACCCTCACACCCCACACAACCAGACATGGTGCGTCCACCCCGCCCTGCCCTCGCAGTAGTCCACATACCCCGCCCTGCAAAACATCACGACAGCCTCACGGCCCATTGCCGCGCTGCACTGACGCCCGCCCACAGGCTGATTCTCTCACCGAGGAGCAAGTCTCCGAGTTCAAGGAGGCCTTCTCTCTGTTCGTAAGTTCCCCCCCTGCCTTGCTGCGCTGTGGCTGCCTAGCGCCTGAAGAGCCTTTGCCTTGTTCTGCATAGTACAGATGACTGACCGTCTATCGTAACAGGACAAGGACGGCGATGGTTAGTGTTCTCTTCCCACCAGCACCGTGTCTTGGAAGCATCACGAGACAGTCCACGTGTTTTCGCCCACAGGCGCCCCCTTCCGCTCGAGTCTTGGGATGCCGACCAGGGTACCCCTCCGTACCATTGGGCAGCCGCATCGGCACATCAGCCTCGAAGGAACAAGTCACTGATTTTGATACTCGACAGGTCAAATCACCACCAAAGAGCTAGGCACCGTCATGCGCTCGCTCGGCCAGAACCCCAGCGAGTCGGAGCTCCAGGACATGATCAACGAGGTCGATGCCGACAACAACGGCACCATTGACTTTCCAGGTCAGACGACACCTGCCTTCTTCCCACAGCCGCATGACTGACACTGTCAGAATTCCTCACAATGATGGCCCGCAAAATGAAGGACACGGATTCCGAGGAGGAGATCCGTGAGGCATTCAAGGTTTTCGACCGCGACAACAACGGCTTCATCTCCGCCGCGGAGCTCCGCCACGTCATGACGTCCATCGGCGAGAAGTTGACCGACGACGAGGTCGACGAGATGATCCGGGAGGCTGACCAGGACGGCGACGGTCGCATTGACTGTAAGCACATTCAGGGATACCGAGTAGCTTAGCGCTGACACGCAGTATAGACAACGAGTTCGTGCAGCTGATGATGCAGAAGTAGGGAGCGGGGCATTGATTGGGACTATATACACACGAATGGCGTCGACACAGCTGCGGCACGTGACGGAGCGGGATGGGCTTGTTGGGGCGCCTTGAAGTATACTTTGGTCGATCTGGTTGTTTTCCCTTGCCAAGCTCTATCGGAACGACGGCTATATATCCTCAATCCACCCTTTTGTGACGTAGATGAAGGTGCTCCGATATCAAACACGGGAGCGTATCAAGGCAGCACATGGAAATCAGTGACGGGGTTGTACATGTGTGACGGTGGAGCCATGCGCATCCATGATGTTATCCATGTTGGGTGTACATTGCACAGTAGCAATACAGGACCCAGTAGTGCTTCCTGGCCTTGAAATAACCCAGGAGAAGCCCAGGTTTGACAAAAAGCGTGTACAAAGCCAATCCGTAGAGGCGCCGTGCCGCGTGCCTTTCCCGACTCGACGTGGCTCTACTTCAGCGCGGCCCCCACCTGAAGCTTCGATCCTATCGATTCACCGACGTGAAGCCCACATCAGCCATCTCCGTGTCGCCATTATGCTGCGGCGCAGCGGGCAGTTGCTGGGCGCCAGAATAGGCGCGCTGCGTGCCCGCTGGATCCGCGTCGCTCTCCCTCACGGGCGCAGGCGCAGGCGCAGGCGCAGGCTGCTCGTCGTACGCCGGGTCGAAGAACGGGCGCGCAGCAGGCTCGGGGGGGCGCTGCTGGAGCGGCGGGAGGGAGTGCAGAGGCGGGAGTGTGGGGGCGGCGGGGCCGCCGTTGGCGTGTGCGTCTGGCGCGCCGACGGCGGTGAAGTAGCTGGACGAGACGCGCGAGGGGTCGGGTGTGCTTTGCGCGCTGGACATGGGGTTCATTGGGTGCATGAGGTTTGGGTGGTGGTGCTGGAGGCTGTTGGGAGACTGGTGGTGCAGGCCCCCGGCGGTGGTTGGCGGTGGAGTGCCCTTCCGGTTGTGGCTGCGTTTGCTGCGGAGGGGCTTGTCGGTCGGCGTGGGCGGCGGCGAGCTGCTGCGGTCGCTGTCGTCGATGTTGTATTCCATGTGGCGGTTGAGCTGCTCGAGGAGGAAGGCGCGCTCGAGGCGCATCTTCTGGACGCCCCGGTTCAGGCGCAGGATGCGCTGGCGCGTCGAGTCGTTGGACTCTTCGATGTCGTTGATGCGGCGGCGGATCTCGATGCACTTGCGGTAGTAGGCCGTTTCGACCGACGGCGGGAGGTCTTTTTGCGAGTGGGCGCGTGCTGCTGCGGACGGTGTTAGCAGGCCGGGGGC
Source organism: Ampelomyces quisqualis (assembly GCA_018398575.1). Lineage (NCBI taxonomy): Eukaryota > Fungi > Ascomycota > Dothideomycetes > Pleosporales > Phaeosphaeriaceae > Ampelomyces > Ampelomyces quisqualis. The sequence continues at coordinate 3,268,728 of JAGTXZ010000005.1, forward strand.
GGGGGACGGCGCGGGGACGGACGTGGTTGCGGAGCCATGCTGGGCGGTGATGAAGAGGAGGCCGTGGGCGGTGATGAAGAGGAGGCCGTGGGCGGTGATGAAGAGGAGGCCGTGGGCGGTGATGAAGAGGAGGCCGTGGCCGGGGGCGCGCTGGGGGACAAGTGTGGTGTTGGGGTCGCGCCCGCGCCCGTCAGGCCGAACATGTTCCGAGCCGAGCTGCCTCAGCCCATCCGTCCTGGCGTCCCTGCTTACATCATCGGCGGAATGAAGGCTGCATGTCAGCGTCTGTACGGAGTATGCATCGCTAACATGAGACGCCTGTGCCCGTTCCGTCTGCAAAAAAGAGAAAGCCTTCCGCCTGCCACAGCATCGTCCCATCGCCGTCCGTCCTCGCAGCCAATCGCCTGTCGGGAACGTAATTCAACGTATCATCCAACGCAAAAGCTGTGCAATATATCTGACATGCTCCGTCCCTCTTTCGGACCTTCTGCCTCCTCCACCGCCACAGGCGCCCCGGCGGAGCGAGTTCCGGGCCATGTCCCCTGCGAGTCGCCCTCCAGTATCACTCCATATTCCACGCGCACCCAGCAAGGCTGCAAGAATATGGCCCGCAGCCGAGGCTCATCACGCCCGGAAGTTCCCCCGCGCGCGCAAACCTGGGAGCCAAACAGGATTTAGGGGCCCCGCCCGCTGCCATTGGCTGCCGTGCATACGAGACGCCTCTTGGCCCGTCACCACCAGCGGCAGCGCCCGCACCCATCTTCGTCTTTTTGTCTGTCCAGGCGCGCTGCCATGCAGGCGATGACCTTTTACGACCCAGTCCTGGTCACCTGGAGCACCACCACCCGAGCCCCGTTTCGCGCGCAGTTGCGTGCTGAACACGACCATCGAGCACACGCCCCACGCTTCGCCTGACGATGCCCAAGCGCAGCACGGGTTGCTTCGAGTGCAGAAAGGTACGCGAGCTCGGCAAGCCACCACTTGATAGCACTGGACGCTAAACGTCGCCTCTAGAGGAAGGTCCGTTGCGATGGAGCGAAGCCCGAATGTAACACGTGTGTGCGGCGCGGAACCAAGTGCCCAGGCTACAGGCCTACGCAGTCTTTCATCCTGCACAAGTTCGACCAGCAGACCGACAGACCAGAAATCATAAAAGAGGACGAATCGCGCTACAGGTATGCCAACTACAGCCCGACGAGCACCGCGTCCTCAGCCAGTCCTGAATCACGTGCCGTGGGGCGCATTCCTGCATCCGAAGCAAGACCCGTCGATGCACCGCTGCCCAAGCGACTGAGCTGTATTGCTGCAGATCGCATACAGCACGTAGGCACCTTCGTTGCACTCTACCTCCCAAAAGCCGATGGGCCCGCTCTACCTCCGCCATCTGCTCTGATGCTCGCGCTGCCGACCATGCCCGCGAACAGCGAGGTCCTGCTTGCCGCGCTAGATGCACTGTCCGCTGCTCAACTTGCTGTTGAAAACAGGAATCTTCCACTCATCAACAGATCACGCTCCCTGTATGGCACGGCACTAAGCCAGATGCTTGGGGCTATTCAAGATCCAACAACAGCCTTGAAAGACGAGACTCTGTTATCGACGTATCTGCTCACCCTCTATGAGGTCTTCGTGGGCCTGACCCAAGGTCATGGCTTTTTCTACCATGTTCAAGGACTTCTACATCTGCTGAAGCAGCGTGGCCCGGCATCGTTTCAGACCAGGCTGAGCATGCAAATCTTCCACGCCATCCGGTACAACTCAGTAAGTCGACTCGGTCTGCATGGTGACCTTTTTTAACAAGTACAGTTAACTATCGGCTACCACATGCGCAAAGCTTCCATGTTAGACAGCCCTGAATGGTTGGCAGTCACAACTAGAGCGGCCAGATTCGACCCTTATGTCGCTCTTCAAGATATCTGCATAGCCATCCCCCGACTTTTGGAGCGCACGGATAAGCTTGCTACTGCAGGTAATTCGCCAGAGCATGTCGACGCGCTGCTCAAGGATTCGGAGCAGCTTGCCGATCGGGCCTTTGACTGGCTCTCGAGCTTCGAAAGGAACGGACCACGGTACGACCAAGTCAATCTCGAGGCTTTTGAAAGCTTTTCCGATATCCGTGCTGAACGTGTATTCGACCCTGTGTTTGACTTTCACTACTTTGGAGCCGGCATCTGCTACATGATCTACTGGATGAGCATGCTCATCATGCAAGGCAACACATTCAAGCTACTTCGCCAACACAGACAGTTGGAGCTGAAGCAGCTCATGATGTGGGATCGTCAGCTCGGCGGCTACGCCGATTCCATCTGCCGCAGCATACCGTATAACTGCCGGCCCATGACAGGATACGCAGCGAAATTTGGCAGTTTGACACCACTCGTGGTTGCGAGAAAGTACTACGAGCTCAAAGGCCCCTCGAAGCTAACGGAGGCGAAGTGGTGCGAGGAAGTGTACATGGGCGCGAGGGTGCCGGGGTTATATCAGAACCCCGTACCTCTGGAACCTTTCAAGAGGGTCAAGGAGACGGTCGACAACAATAATCGCAAGTATATCTAATGACGAACATCGTACGGAGCACACCATACCTCCACCGTGTTATGCCGTCGAAATTTCCGCATCATATCCACTGAATGCTTTGCCGTGCTGTGAACACGATCTCGTTGGTTGTGTGCGAGTCGAGGGTGATCCTTACTTGACATGTTCATCTTCAATATTTGGTTTTGCTACAAGACTCCCTAAATAAATAGAGAAACAGGCTGTACGCCCCTACATGGCACAGCCCCGCTATTACTTTTGACCTTCCTTATCACATCCTGTTACTCTTCTGATTTTGCGCACCATGATCTGGAATGGAAGCAGTCCGTCTCGGCGTTGGAGTTGTTGGCCTCGCCGCAGCGACCGCTTAGAGCTCGTTCAGCGCGGCACATACCTTCCGCTTGCGGCAGCTATTGAACGTAAGGTGCTGTGTAATTTTGAAGCAGGTACACGATACTTTCGACATAGGCCTGTCGTGCAAAGGCAAAGTGCTTAATCAAGCTGTCTAGTTCATCGCCCAAATGCCTTCAGCGCTAAAGTACCTCCACAAGCAGCATATTATCCATCCCGCTACGCATACAAAGCCCGAAATCATTCTTAGTGGTGTGTCATGGTGAGATGGAAATAAGTGACGTTGGCTGGTTAGGTCACGCGCCCTGCCAACCGGGCGCGCGCCACCATGTGCGGTACGCTTGATTATCTACCGCCAGAGATGTAACGCACGTGGCATGATTCCTACGCCGACAAAAGCGGATCTCTGGAGCTTGGGAGTGTTGATGTAGGGATTTTTCAGCTGGTGTGGCGCCATTTGAGGATTCGCAGGTACTAACAAAGAAAAGAATTGTAAGAGCAGAGTACGGTACGCGGTGCCGAGCTTGGGTCGTTCGGAGGCGAAGGACTTGGTCAAGAAGGTGTGTTCACTGTACTTGAGCTTGGACAGGAAAGTTAATAGCTTACAGCTACTTGTCCTTGGCCCACAGAAGCGTATCGCTTTGGAGGAGGTCGAAAGGCATCCTTGGATCGTCAAGTACTGCAAGAGCAGCCGGGTGCCGAAGCGTAGCTGTTTGAAGTATTTCTCCTTACTGAACGCGTGGATACCAGATTCTTGATGGAACGTGGCGGCAGATATTCTGATCGCCCGGATCGTGGGCCGCATCTTGAACTTGTGATACATTCTCTACGCGATGGCTGAAAGGCCCTGGTATGGGGAGGTGAGAGGGGTTTAAGAAAGGAGCACTCTGGTCGATTGCTGCTACATGGAGGCCCAGGCATTGGCAAGAGTCTCGCTGCAGAATCGATAGACAAAACGAACAAGCCGCCACATTACCGTATGTCCGGGAGCAACGTTGGCACCGATGCAGCGAAGGTCGAGCAGCACTTTCGCTCCATTTCGCTGATGCAACGAATGGAATTGCCTAGTCCTTTTCGACGAGGCAAATGTAATCCTCAAAAGACGAGCACCTGCAGGCCTGCAGCGAAATGCCTTATTCCTCGTCTTTCTTCGTTATCTCGACTTCGCGGACACGATGATTCCGACAACGATACGAGTCAGTACTTTTGATCAAGCCATCTTCGTCACTACCAACTCTTTGTACACCATCCATTCCTCGCCGACGCCAGTCGCAATTCGATCTGATCTGGCGCACTTTGATCGAATTGGCCTAGGCTGACGAGAATGTCGATTCACTTCAACTCGAAGACATGGTAGATGACATCACGGAAGCATCACAGGGGATGAGATTGAATGGTTTGGAGATTAGGAAAATGGGCAAGATGGCAAGACGGTTGGCTCCCTCATAGGACACCTGTAGCACAACCTTTTTTCCTCGCTGTCTTGCGAAACCCGCGTGATTTCGCTCGCAAATCAGGTCTACGGCAGCAGTGACCAATGGGCGATCATGTCTGGGCATTAGCTTGTGACTGAAAGACGTCTCTTACAGCTGCCGAGTCACGCCTGGTACTACCTTTCGCTCGACTCATCGATGGCACTGTCCTCCGGCGTCATTTGTAACTTGAGTCAGCTTTGAGTCGGCAAGTAAATTCATCAATGTTGGTTGACTCTATTACCAGTATCTAGATCTTGGAAACAGTTGCATAGCGCTCTTTGGGTTCCATCTTCCCATGAAAGACTCCATAACAATCTAGTAGCCAGGTACTCCTACAAGCCACATCCCCTCTTCCTTCTTTCTTCCTCATATAATTACTCCTGATACGACCATGGCAGAACATTACGAGATCCATTACCATCGCACCAACAGCCACAACGAACACATCTCAGGAACCGGCTACACCAAGTCCCCGTACCTAAAAGCCCTCGCAAAACTTATTATTCTACTGCGCTTTACTTTTGCTGCTGTCCCGCTCAACGAATCCCATATACAACAAGATTTCGGGGCGGCCATTGTCAACGGCCAAGTTCGCGACATCCCAGGGATGGAAGTATACTCGCTTGTGACTTGATTCTTTTTTCCTTTTTCGCGACTAACGCGCTGCTTTGGAGTGGCGAGGGGACCTGCGGAGGGAGCACTTGCTCTGATCACTCTTGATGAGGTGAGGGAATTGGTTAGGGAGCGCGAAGTTGGGTTATTGGTTATGTGACTTGCAGTCTGGCACATATATTAGCAAACTGGAGTTGTGAAAAAGGCCAGTGAAATAGAGAAGTTCTTTTGGCAAATTAAACACTGATTGCCCCCAGGGTGGTGCGGTTCTTTTACCGCTCTTATTACTACCTACTCTCTACACCGTGATTTTCGTCACAAGGATAAGCTGAGGATTGGTTCTTGAGGTGGTACTTAATTACGCTCTCTGTTTGCTAAGGATTTACATCTGCGTTTCGCCATTTACGTTGCACGTAGTGTCGCGACATTTGTTCAAGTATTCCCACTATTTCTGATCCTGAAAGCTGGAGATAATGTCCTTCTCGTAAAATACACATCGCTGAACGGCGGGGTCGTGGCTAAAGCTTAGTTGATTGTTCAGTCACACGTCTTAATTGAATCAGAACTTATCCTGTTCTTTACGCACCCAGAGCAGTAAGTGACACGAAGCAATAGCTGTTAGACCTTACTCCTTGACTACATCCGCTGTCTATATAGATAATAGCCCTAGATCTGCAGGTGCCAAATCGATGAAGCAATAAAACAACCTCGTTCTGTCATCGCTGCAGTTACTCCTCCCTATTGACTCTCGACCTTGGATGTTGTTTTGGAGTGTGTCGTACAAAGGGGCGCAGGTATGAGGATGGGAAAGACGTGTAAGTAAAGTGAAACCTAAGCCAACAGCACGGTACTACCTTCGCTCGGCTTATCGAACGCACTGTCCTTCTCTGTCATTTGTGATACTCGATAGCTTTGACTCATGCATTTGTATATAAAACCATGCTTCTATGTCTAGAAGACTACCTGTACATCAACTTTAACAAACAATTTAAAGAACAACTCGACCAGCTTAATTCAATTGCAGTATATTATATTGTATCTTCTAATCTTTCGAAACACACATACAAACCGACGATATGAGTGGAACAACGTGTGCGAAGATTACATTTCCGTTCCGCGATGAGAACGACGAGGTGTTGTGTGGCTACACTAACGCCGCATTCTACATACAAAAGGCAGAAGAATACGCAAAAGTATTGTCTGATTGGAAAGTGGAGATGGTCGACTACGACGAGAGTTTCAAGAGCCTCGACAGCGGGCTCGCAATCTATAAACTTGACCGCAATCTCAAACCCGGAGAATGGATTACTTACAACCGTAAGTCATTGCAATTCGTTGGATTGTGGGTGTATGTATCACTCAGCTGACACATTGCAGTGCAGGTTGCGTTCTCTGACCATGAAGGGGATATCGTGTGTGAGGGAGGACTGGAAGCGGTCAAAAGGCGACTAGATGAAGAGAACGAAGAGGGTGGTGTAGAATAGAGCGGTTTTGTATTGGCTTCTGTGAACACAGTACAGCTGCTAACCTAAATAAATCTTTTTACACAGCTGATACTCCACGGCTGATACGTAACGGGGAAGAGTAAATACCCAAGATCAACACTATTATGCGAGTTGTCTAGGCATATCTCAGATATCTTGGGCGATCTCTAGGAATATCCAGAATATGCCTACATGCAGTCCTTGGAAAGTCTACATGAATAGCTGAATCAGTAATAGTGTGTCTGCGCTTCAACCCTTGACACTGCAGTTTGATGCTGCTCCGATGCTCCGATGGAATTTCTGGGTCAAACTGCTGCATTTCTATCATGCTCGGAATACGTCACTCGAAAATCCCTCTGGTGTGCAGCATACAACACTCAGGTTTGACTTGCGCGGTAACTTTACTTCTTTGGACAGGGATTTGCTAATGTTCTCCAGTCTCCTTTCCCGAGCAGGATGCTAAATTCTGATTCGACTTCCTTCCTCTACTCCCAATAGTGCGGTAGAATCGCTAGAGATTTCCTGTGTTATGAAATCAACGCTTATGACAACTAAGACGCTTTTCGAGAGTACGTATCAGACAGCTCACGAGTTTAGTAAAATACTCGATTCAGTTATTAAATGACACCTCATGACTGCTGTATTGTGGCCATTGTTGACTCTACTAGTCGTATATAATCTAGCATTAGAGCAACCATAACGACACTTACATAACGATCTGTCTTGGAGCTCAATAGTTCATTTCAGCATAATCCAAGTGGGAACCCGAATGCCATTTGGACCAGTTATGAAAGCAATTCTAGCAAATGCTACTTACTATATGATAATCCAGCTCGCTGATGATATAACGTAGTGCAGGTCAGATTTCAACAGGACTTTCCAGGCCAATCTTAGGCAGACACTCTGAGTTTAGAGCTCAGTAGTGTAGCAGTCACCTCAGTATAAATCACCGGCTGTGACTTCATTTCGAGTGACAAGTGCCGTTTAGCGATACGCGTTGCTTGCACGTGAATAGCAAAACGTCCAGGTGCTTACCTTGCCCTACTCCTGTAACTACAGTGACCATTTGTGCAAACCTGAATGTACAGCAACACGATCGACAACCACACTAACTCAAATCTCAGGTCCCTCCCCAGTACGAAAGTCCAGCAGCAATCCGAGCATAGCCCTCGTCGCAACTACACACCTTTCAAAACCACATTCCAAGTTCACACTATGCCAACTCGCTGGTATTCTGGGAGTATATATCCCTGCGCCACTTTTCTTGTGCATACTACCGACTTGAGCATCCCTAACATCCCTCAGCCTGGCTTTTATATGAAAGAAATACGACCCAAGGGAAGTGTACACTCACACCTATTGTCCGTACGTATCATGCGCCTACGCCACCTCGAATAACCAGAGCTAACAACTACAACCCAGCCAAGTGTGCGTTTAGAACGACGTTCTAGCACAGCAAGAGTATTTTGGAAGTCGTGGAGGGCGTGTAGACGACAAACCGATTTAAATTTCCAGCTCAGTTCGCTATTTCTTTTTTTTTCTTTTTCGAAAATTCACTACGATGCAGTTCTAGGTAATGATTCTTGACGCTTGGTATGGCATTTTCTTCGCAGGTTGCAATTTGTCGTGGCATGTGTGGCGGATAGTTTGGCTACTTGGCTAGGACGCCATAGCACTGACGCTGTGTGGATGTTGTTCCCTCTTTATGAACAAAGTCAGCGCATTTTTATAGAGTTTTTGATTGTCGTGGCTGAAAGTGCATGGAAGAGAAATGTTGACGTGCGCAGAGGTTGGATCTGTACCCGGGGTGGGTAGGTTACACTGCGGACTCTGGAGTTATCGACGACACTAGTGAGATGGGAGGCTACAAGATGAGGATGGTGACTTATCAGGAGGAATTTCTGAAAAGGGGCGCGGGATTGGGGTGCTCTAATTATGTTGATGGCCAGTGTATTTTTACTGCCAGGGGATGTGAGTGAAAGTCAATACTCTGAGATACGATTGCAACAGTTGTCGAAGCAGTAGAAGAGAGCTTACTCGCTCGAATAAGCAGCCACAGATGAAGAGAATCTAGATTGATGCTTGATCTGACCGTGTCTTCGGGTTCAAATTTTTTCCAGCACGATGTATCCCTGAATACATATGTATCAAGCCTTGATCTCAGTAACCAGTTTCCCCGTATTCCCGCCCTCAAACAACATCCCCCACGTCCTTGGGACATGTTCAAACCTCGTGCCAACCACCGTCTCCGTCTCCGGCCCAACCCGAATCTTGCCCTCTTTGACCGCCTTGACCAACTCTCCCATCCACTGTGCCGCTTTCCCCGACTCAATCGCATCAATCACAATAAACCCCTTGATCTCAATCCTGTTGGCGATGATTTCAAACCAATTCTTCACGCCCCCCTCGCCCATGGAATTATACGTCGCGACAGCGCCGCACGCAGCAACACGCCCATGGCGCGCCATGCGCGTGAGCATCAAGTCGAGAATCTCGCCGCCGACATTATCAAAGTAAACTTGGACGAAGCCATGCGTGGCGTTTTTCAAATCAGCAACGAAGCTAGGGGATTTATAGTCGACGCAGACGTCTGCGCCGAGAGATTCCACAAAGGCGCATTTCTTCGCGCCGCCGGCAATGCCGACTACTTTTTTACAGCCGAGCACGTTTTTCGCGAGTTGGACGACCATGGAGCCGGTGGCGCCCGCGGCGCCGGATACGACGACGGTGTCGGCGGCGGTGGCGCGCGCAACGTCGATTAGCCCATTGTAGGCTGTTAGACCGGTTCCGCCAAGCGCGCCGATAAAGTGTGTTGCGCGGATGCCAGAGGAAGGATCTGCTTGGATGGGACGCGCTTCTTTGGCGTTTACGACTGCGTATTCGGTCCAGCCGAATGTGCCCATGACGAGTTGGCCTTGGTTGACAGTATTGGCTTTTGATTCAAGCACTTCGGCGATGGCGTAGGAGCGCATGATTTCGCCTTGTTGAACGGGCGCGACGTAGAGGCGTTCTGGGTCGATGCCTTTTTGGATCCAACCGCGTTGGGCAGGGTCGTTTGAGAGGTAGAGGATTTTGACGAGGAGTTGGTCTGGCCCGGGGGAAGGCAGTGTGGTGTCGCGAAGGGAGAAGGTGGCGTCAGGACCGTCAAAGACAGGGTCGGCTTGGGGAGGGTTGGAGAGGATCCATTGGCGGGTCTTTTGGCCTGACATGGTGGTGATGTTTGGGAGTTTTAGGTTGAAGATGTAGTGAGGAGTAAATGAGCAGTCAAGTAGAACAAGAGAGTGGCTAAGTCTTATACAGTTTCGAAGCTGTACCTACGTGGGACCCATGTTGAAGCATAACAACACCGCAACCATGTCAGACTTCTTGGATCCAATGTACGACTTGCTGGAATGCGGTGAACCTCGGCCTCCAAGCTACATGGAGCACGCAGCAGAATGACCTAGGTACGCCGAACGAATGAGAAAGAGTTGGATCAGTCAACAGAGCCATTTATGGGGACACAACGTCACTCTTTCGAGATTTCCAGAAAGCTGTGGTGGGGTAGGCCGTGGCCGAGTTCCTAGTCATACATGACTCGTGCTAGCTTGTCGGCCACGTTCACACATCATCTAGAGTAATTCGGTGTCTCGGACTGGAACATCCCAGTTTCATTGGCACAGGCATCGAAGCCGGTCTCTGATGATTGAACTGTGGTAATAGCCATGCTGATGACCGAGTGGCTGCTTGAGTTTCAATGGTCACGATACCCATATGCAAGAACTCAACATCCATGTTTCCTATGCCATTGTAATGCTATAATACACCGTGCGGAACCCAGCTCAAAGCACATGCACCTCTCTGCGCAACAGCTGCAGGCCATTGGAGAAGACAATTTAAAAGAACTACTTTTCCAGACTCTATACCCTGACTCTGCTGCGAGCACTAATGAAAGAGGGTATGACGGATGAGAAGTGACACTGAATGATGGAGATTGTTGTTGCAGAGCGCCATCCGTGAAGAGGTGCCAAACGGATTCGTAGAAGCAAAGATCGCCGCAGCTGGCCTCTATGCGGAGAATCGGCGCATGACCTTGGCAATGACTATTGATCGTCAGAATGGGGACTCCATCGAGGCAGAGAGTCGAAGCATACCATGGAGCGCAACAACGCTGAAAATGAACACAACGGAAAGGGTCATGACCACCACAGGGTCGACCTTGAGGCCAGGGGACTCATCAGTGTACAGCCCTGCAAGATCAGTCAGCTCTGTCATAATTATAGTGTTGGGCGTTTCGTGAAGGATTCCTGCGCCTCGCAAGCGGCCTATTCATCATTCTCTCAGCATGGTGGATTGACCTACTCAGCATAGTGCTTGAGCTGCCGCCGGCGCCTGCTGCCCTTGTGCTGCTTGGTCGCAGATTGGCGGTCTTCTCTGCACGGTCTGCCGCAGCTTTCCTTCGCATAACGGTAGCGGGGCCACCTGGGGGCTTAGGCGAGGCAGGGCGCGCGGTCGATGAGCCCGAGGGCGCATTTGCGGGGGAATTGGCGCGTGGTGAAGACTATGGTTGTCGCGTTAGCACTATGGCAGGATCGCAGTGATGTAAAGGAGCAATCTGTAAGCCAGAGAAGACAAATCTCGCAATATCGACCCATTGCGACATCTTGTCATCGGAGGGTCCATCGCGAGCTCCTATTCAGCTAGCAGCTGTTGTGTGGTCCCAATGCTGTCAACCAGGGAAGATGCGAAGGGACGTACCATGGTAGCGTGTGGATTTGGTGTTGGCGAGATCAAAAGAAGATGGTGGTGTTCGAATTGCGGTGGGCTTTGCTGGTTGATGTACTTCCACATGAGGCCACGGTTCTGGATCTAGAAAGCTGGGGTCAGAGCCGCTAACACGCACGGACAGCATGTCACGTGCATGCTATTTCACCCGTGCAAGTTAGGGGTCCCCTGTCATCATACGGAATGTCCTAGTTTACATAGGTACGATGAGCCAAGTGGCTGCACAACATAGAATCACACACCACGGCGATATTCCTCTTTTTCCTCTCAAAGGCCACTTTTCATTACCCAGTAGCCTGTGCCAGTTCCCATATATGCATCCCAAAATCACAAGTCAGACAATGTCTGTTACTCATCGAACAGATGCAGCCACCAGATCCCAATTCCAGAGACCTAGACCGATATAGCAAGTAGCCCACGAAACTCCCGCAGCCAAGCTGAAATGAATTGATGCCAACCTTGATCCCACATGACAAACACCCTTGTACCCACCGCTTGAAAGATATGCGATCTCATTTAGACCAGTGATGCAGGTTAACACGCCGTAGAGCATATGACCGATGACCCAGGACGATATTGTCGCCGACCACCCATAACCTGCCACCCGTTGATGGAGGACCGATGCAATGTGCCCGGAAGCCTGAAATGCGAAAACTCCGGATGTGCATCGAGACTCCCAAATCAAAACTCCATTTTCTAGCCCCAGACGGAGGCCTGAACGCCCTGGTTAGGCGTGTTGCTCCATGGACCATTGTTCCAGATGCCGACGCCCTTGTCGGCAACCGTCGAGGAAGGGTGTAAAGAAGCAGAGGTGGTGGCTGTGTTGTGCTGCTCACTTGCATTGTACGAGCTGTAGCCCAGCGGCGAGGGCAGAGGAGAAGTAGCACGCTTGCCGAGAGGTGCTCCGGCGGCATGTTGCAGACCCTGCGAAGGACGAGTGCCGATGGGCGCAACCCCTGAGCCGTTGGACTTATTGGGTCCAGGGATGGGAGGGGAGCCTCCAGAAGATGAGTTGGACGTGCGGCTCGCCTGTTGCGCATCAAACAGAGCAAACGCCGGGTTCTGATTGGCCGAGGGCGACGAATTGCTGTTGGCACGGACCTCCTGGGTACCACCCGGGACGTCCTTGTCTCCTCGTGGGGGCATCTGAACAGTGGCTTCCCCAGAGGCATTTTGTGCTTGCATGGCGAAAGGATCAAAGGCCAGCGGAGAGGCACCACGGGCGGCACCGGACGGCTGGACTCGAACGTCCTGGCTCGAGGTGGGGTTGTTATTGTACAGACTCGAGTTCTCGCCGTACAGTGCACGATGCTGGCGCGCAATGAGCTCGCGACGCTCATCTTCATTCATGGTATTGGGGCTCATGGAGCGGTCGGACTTGGATCCCGAAACATCTGTATTACCCTAGTCAACCTCTGTCCTTGCTCTATTGTTGCCCTGATTCCGAGTCCTTACTTCTGTGATATTGCTGCTCCTGGTGGTAGTTGCGCAGTTCGCGCTCACGCTGGGCCGCCATCCGACGCTTCGCCTGAGCCATCTGGTCCGCATCGTTGGGTCGCGGCGCATAGCGCTGGTTCTGGTAGAAACCCTGGACGTTCGAGGCCGAGTGGGAGCGCATGCCGTCGTACTCGCTTATGGAATGGTGGCGCTGGGAGCCGCCCATGCGTTGTTCTGCAGCTACCCGTCAGTGAGACGCTGGACAATAATGGCGTGGGTGCATACCGTAGTCGGGGTAGGGACGCGGTGCAGGTCCGCCGCCCGCCATGGGCATCGATTCACGGCGTGCGCCGCCGGTCTGAGGAGGGAATCCAGGCCCGAAAGGCTTCCCGCTCTTGACGAGATTCTCATGGGCGCGGTCGACCTCTGCCGTCTGGGTTAGCTCATGCTCTTCGTTGTAGGCGGTCTGTGTGGTACCGACAGCTGTCAGAACCGCCATTGTTACGTACCCTCGAATTGCGAGGCGAAGGCATTGACCTCGTGGGTGTTTCCGGCGGAGCTGGAGCCCAAGTCCAAGGTGCTCGGAGGGCCTCCGCCATTGTAGCCACTGTGGCCGGTGCCGGAGCGCGAGGGTGGCTGCGGCTGTTCCCACGACGATTGGCGACCAGGCGCGGGCGAGGACCAGTTGGGGTCGTTGTAGTAGGCCATGGTGGAGCGGAGGGGGCGGCAGCAGAGAAGGGGCAGGCGAAGGTGTTTGGTGCGGGAAGGGATGTTGTGGTGCGGTGGTGAGAGAGAGCCGAGGGCAGCGGAGGCCAGCTGTGGTTGTGTCAGAGAGCGGGTCAATGGCAAGGTGGAGGAGTGGCAGCGGTCGGGCGGAGCGAAGCGTGCACGGAATGGGGGCGGGAAAGGAGGTCGCGTCGTGGCGGAAGCGATTTTTTCTGACTGGAGCGGAGAGGCTCGAGAGCAGGGTGGTGTGGTGCGGCTTACCGAAACAAGTGAATGCTCTCACGGCGGAGTCGGCGCAACAAAGGGCCAAGGAGCGACAGCTACTCACTCTGCAGGGCGCAAAGCGAAGTCAGCGAGGGGGGCAGCAGCTGGGCTGGAGGCAGTATCTGGTAGGGAACAGGTCGGCAGAGGCGGCGGGAAGTGGGTGTGCTGAAAGGGGATGGGCATGCTCGATTATGGCGCTAAGCATATCAATCTCCGCCCTGGCCCTCACGGCCTGCTGCACGCCTCGCATGGTCGCCTGAGGGATCCCCCGCGGGCTCGTTGCTCGCCGTCGCCGCTGCGCCGACTTGCGCCGCGTCGAGAGGGCGTCGAGTCTGGGTGCGGATTGCATGCATCGCCAGGGGGGCAGGCTGTGGCGCCCTGGGTACGGGCGGAGTAGCTGCAGATTTTTCCTCCAGCGGTGCATGGCACATGCCGCATTGCCGCCTCTACCACAGCGCGGGGCACCGAGTGATGGAGGTCAACAACCTCCAATCAGGCCTGCCCGCCGCCGCAGTGTGCTGCACAGGCATGTCATTGCAGACGCATGTGACGACTCTTCCGCTCTTCTGTCATGTCAGCCTCAAGCGTCAAGACTCGCACATTGCGCAATACTCCGTCCAGCACGGATACTCCGGCCTGTCACGCTAGTACTATGTAGGTTGCACCGCGACAACTATACCCTCGATCCAGCCAAGCCAAGTGAAGCCCTTCCTACGTCCAAGTTCACCTTCTGTCTGTACCGTGTCTCTACCGTCCATTTCCATACGTCATGCCTCCCGGGACGACCAACGCTCCCTCGCTCTTTCTGGTGTGGTCAGACCCCCGCGTCACGCGCTTGTCACAGACCATGAGTTCGAACACAGACCCAAAGCAGACAACCTCCTCGACCATGTGCGCGTGTCAGAGCAACAGTCTGGGGATTCACACTCGTGACACACGGTCCATCTGATACCACAGTCGTCACCGAGTGTTAGGCGTGAGTCGGGCCAAGTCACAACCTCGAACAAGCTCGATGCAAAACCACATGTACCCGTCACTGCCATGCACTCACGCGAGTGCGCTTGCTTCAGAATGGCTACAGAGGAGCCCTTTGCCAACCAGAAACACCAAGAATCACCCTTCCACTGTCCACCTCGAACCATACCTGGATCATGGTCTCCGCAGCTGCATCCTTCCTATCTCTACCTCCGGAACTCATCCTTGAAATCACCGACTTCCTTCCACCGGACGGCGTGTTGGCGTTGAAGCTCACGCGACGCAACTTCAACAGAACACTGCCTCTCGCGCCACCGTTGGAAGACGCACCTTTTTCAGACTGCACACATCTTGCCATCCGGACTTATCTGTCACGATCCGAGGCCAAACCTGGCCATCTTCGCTGCATTCGTTGCAAAATGGTCTACCCTCTGAGCGTTTTCCAATCTTCCAGCAGCCCGGCGTGTGCGCCATTGGCGATTGGTCAGGATACCCAGCAGATCGATGTTGTGGAACTGCCACAACGGCTGTGCGCGTGGCATGTGGGCAGCTTGGCACGCGTGGTACACACTGAAATCGGCGGAAGAAACGAGTGGACCAGCTGCAGGGGCGACATGTGCATGCATTGTGGCGCAATACAGGCTTGGGACAAGTGTGGCTGCACATGCAACAGCTGTGCTATCCTGCCAGTGCGAACCTATACTCGGTATTTGAATAATGCGAGCGAGTGTCGCAAGTTTGTGTTCTGGAGGGATGTTGGGAGGCAGGATGCTGGCAACCCTGATGGACAGCTCATGGTCCGAGAGACGTGCTGGGACTCGGGTGGGTTACCAGAGAAGCAAGTGCGTCGTAAATGTTGGCTGACCGTGTCAGATACACCGTTCCAAAACACCCTCCTTAATCTGCCAGTGCATTTCGAGAGCCATGATGCTTCTGCCATAGCATATGACGCTTGTTCCGTAACCAGTCGCCCTCAGCATATAGAAGATGCTGTACTTGGACCCCCTCGCTCCCGGTAACGTTCGCTCCAGTCCATCATTTCTGTAATCCTGAATATCATCGAGTTGTCTTAAGCATTGTACTTCATTCTTCATTCTTGCCTTTTAGATCTAAGCCTTGTCACCCCTCATACATTCAATCTCCACGCCCAAAAACCCCATCTTCTCCTCATCAACCCTAGCCCTCAACCTCTGAAACCTCAACTCCTTCCCCCACTTCCGCACGGTCCACAACGCCCACCACTGCGCAAACATCAAAAACAACCCACTCCACGCAACGATTAGCATGATAGTGTAAAAATGCTGCGAGCACTTGAACAACCACTCATCATCCCACCCAAATCCGGCATCGATATCCCGGCATATAGCACCCTCATCAACAGGCCAGGTCGGAATCACCGGGTTCAAAAACCCCGTGTCGAAGGGTATTATTATGTTTGTGAGCGCGAGGGTAACAAAGCAGAGGGTCGAGGCGTGCGTGACTGTGTAGGCTGATACAAGGCTTGGTTTTAGCTACATCACGGTCATGTCAGCTTTTGAATCCGCGGAAAGAAACAACATACCCTAACAGCCCCGATAAAGCCCAAAACACTTGCCCCCGCGGCGATGACATTGAACAAAAGCGACCAGATTGCGCGGTACTGTTCGGTGCCCGGCAGCGCAAAGGACAATGCGAGGAGCGTGTGGGTGCAGCACGTTAGTGTTGGGAGCACGATTGCGAGAAACCTGTGAGCAAGCGTTGTCAGTTGGCATGTTCGCGCATGAGGTTGGGAAGCTCTGCGCAGACGGACCTCGTTTGCGATTGTTCTTGTGTCAACGCCATGGTCCAAGGCTGAGTTACGATGCGGAACAATGTATTGTGAAAACCCTCTGTGGTCTACAATAACACCGCCAGTGCTATCCAGTGTATACAAAGACAGCTATGCGAAGCGCGCCCGCGTGTGTCGTGTCGTATCGTGTATGTCGTCAGGCGTCGAGCCAGGCCGTTGGGGTAAGTGATCAAGAGAGGCAAAGCCGGGAACAGTAGGCAAGGTAACAAGAGAAAAGAAACGCAACGCAGCAAAGAACCAACGCCTAGCTTTTGTAATTCTCCAACGCGATCGCTCATCACTCTTCCTCGCCGAGCCCAGCACAAAGCCTTGCCACTAAACACTTTTGTCCGCGCCGCATCGCGCTGCCTAGCGCCGGGAGTCGGCGGATGTGCGTGAGCTTGTCCGTCCAACGCCCCAACCAACTGGCAAGCAGCACAATCCAAGCAGAAACAACATGACGCGATCCCTTTCCAACGCAGCAAATCAAAACGGCGAGTTTTCCCATCCAGCAGCGCAGTGCATTTCCACTGTCTATACGAAGCACTCTTTGCAAAACAATCCCATACCACACCACACCATGCCCCAATTAAACAACGTTTCCCATCTCGCGGCTACGGAATGAGCTACGCGCCTTAGTGTCGTCAGCGGAGCGCAGCGGAAAAGCGCGCACAGCATCACCACGTCGTCATGATTCATGCGTACCTAGCGCAGTGCCAGGTAGGAAAAGCACATTCCGTAAAAGATGAATGAATATCTGCTTTCGACAGAGATGTCAGAGTCCTCGAGACGGAGAGTAGACGCTTGCGGGTTCGTCGTCGGGATAGGTGCGACGTGGACGGCTGCTTGCTTGTGCTGTTTCACTGCGTCTGTCGAGGACGATGCGGAGTACTGGCTCACATGCTTGCTCATCACTCTTGTATAGCAAGGTAGATCCCGTTAAGCTTCTTGACATATTGCCTAGGTAAGTGATCTGGACCGCATGATCGACGGGGCGCATGTCATGCCAGGCGGAGCGGGGTCAGGGCGATGCACGACATGTTTGTGCCATGGATGGGACATGTGATGGCGCGTTTGACGCGTGTTGTGGAACGGACATGTGTACCCTTGTTCTTTGGGGTCGCGATTTCTGTACGAAAGTTGATGAAATCGCATCTCATACTCCACTCAAATCATGGGGACGTGTGTTTTTTGTTTCCTGTCTTTCATTGCTACCTAACTATCTTCCTAGGCAACATGCCTGTGTATTCGCAAAATACTCCCAGCTCGCCGTGTACGCCATCGAAATCATGCGAAAGTCATCATCTAAGCAAAGACGTAGCAAGGGATGCCGTACTACGCCGACGTTAGGTAGAATTCATCACAAGAGAAAGCGCGTGGCAACGTACGTTGGTCGGGGCATTGAACTTCAAGTTCTTGTCGAGGTCAGAGATGTCAGCAATTTCAGACTCGCTAATGTCAAAGCCAGTGACGTCCAAATTCTGCTGCAGACGGTTCTGCGAGTTGCTCTTGGGAATGACAGAAAGACCGCGCTGTGTCGACCACCGCAGCAGGACCTGTGCGGGTGTCTTGCCGTGCTTCTCAGAGATCTTCTTGATGACGGGGTGGTCGAACAAGAGAGGGGTATCCGCGGCAATCTTCATATCGCACTCAATGAATGACTGAGGACCGAATGAAGAGTAGGCGGTGACCTTGATGTCGTGCTCTTGCGCAAGCTTGATGAGGTACGGCTGAACGTAGTATGGGTGGTGCTCGATCTGCAGAGTCGCGGGCTTGATCTTGGCGTATGTGAAGAGATCCAGCAACAGGGCACCAGAGTAGTTGGACACACCAATGCTCTTGGTCAGCCCCTTGGCCTTGATGTCCTCAAAGGCTCTCCATGTGTCCTCGAGCCGGGCGCTGCTGTGGATAATCTTGCTGTTCGCATCGTCGGAGAACCAGCCCGGTGGATATCGTGTCTCGGGTGCAACATACTTGAGAGCAACGGGGAAGTGAATCAAGTACAAGTCAAAGTAGTCGATACCCCAGTCCTTGAGCTGCTTCTTTGAGATCGGCTCGACTTGCTCGTAGTCATGGAAGGTTTGCCAGAGCTTGGAGACGATGAAGAGATCTTCGCGCTTTACGAGGCCCTCCTTGATGGCGCGGGCAACACCCTGACCGGCTTCGACTTCATTGCCGTAATCTATGTGAAGCTGTCAGCAGAATGACCTCGCCTGATCTTGTTCCGATGGATAACGCTAGCATTCCGGTTGCCCTGCAGGGATCCAAGCCACCGGTTATTCGTATCCATGACCTGGTGGATGTTTGACACGATCAGATTTGCCAGAATACGGCTTGCGGGCCGCCTGTGCGCTCTCAAACTCGGGGGCGATCGCGTGCGAGCATTCGTGGTGGGAGCGGATTCGAGGGGAGGAGAACGAACCACAGGCGCCATCGAACAATCTGTATCCAGTCTTGATGGCATTGTACACAGTATCCGCGCAGGTGGCGTTGTCGACCTTCCACAAACCGAAGCCAACCTGGGGCATCTTGTTGCCATCGTTCAGCGACACGTAGGGTGTGTTGACAGTCATTGTTGCAAAGAAGTTGCGATTTGTGAAGGAGAGTCGGAATGAGGGCGCGGTTGTTCTGGATATGCAAGTTCGAATGGGAGGGAAGAAGGAGCTTCTGGGAACTGAAGCTGATGTGAAGGAGCGCACCGTATTAATACTCGTACGGGAAAAGCGTCCGGGAATCATGATCTCAGGGTATTTTATCACAACATTTCCTGGCGTCTACCGTCTACATACGCCGCCCAGAAAGGTGGATAGATATGACCCTACGTCTTCTACCGGTACCGGAGGCCTGTGTTGATGGAAGTGGCCCTCCGGGCAAGTGAGGAAGTAGCTCAGGGCAGCTTGTTTACCACTGTTTTGGGACTAGGCTTAGTTGTATATATAGCGTCCTTAGACCTCTAGGTAAGCTTCAATTAAATAACTTTATCTTAAAACTTTAACAGGTTATAAGCCTAGGTTTTCTACCTTACTCTTTATTAGCATTAATTAGTACTTTATTAGTGCTATACTAACTCTAATCTATAGTTACTTCAAAAGACCGCTTGAATTTGTATAGATTCTGGAAGTACAGTTATCTTATACAAATGTTGCGCATTTAGTAAGACAGGTATGTGTACGAGAAGGTCCTAGCCATTTTCCCTTGAGCTTCGGTACCTGCTAGGCAAATACACATGGACAATAGTACACGACTAAGAAAATGACAGAAAGATTAATGTTAACTAAATAACACTCAAAATTACCTACTAGCGGACCAGACTCTACCTTACATTGTTCCTCCTACCACGCGTTGATGCCAGATCGCAGCTAAGTCTTTTTGATAGGTATGTGAATGGTTTCCACCTCACCATTTGCGCCGAAACACACAGCAGTCACGTGCTCGCGCTCGTCGCCAACACTGCTGTGCTCAGACTCCCTTTGCAAAGATGAGCTTTGCAAAGATGAGCTTTTGGCCAAATATGCTTTGAAGAGAAATCAATCCTACCTTAAACAAACTTCCTTTGTACCTTTAGGGAGTTTCTCCTCCCAGTTATTAAGCGAATCTTTGAGGACCTTGCCGACTTTTTGGGCCGCGCCTTCGTCGCGCCTCCATTTTGAGGTTTCGGTTGCCGCGGAAACCGCTACGGTCTTTCCGTCCTTGACGACGTTGGAAATGAACGTTTTGGAGATGACCTTGTTGAAGGGAGGCATACTGATCTCAGGACGCTTGAACACAATTGAAAAGCGCAAGGACGGACGATGATGAACTGGTAGAGAGAAGGCGCACAGGTGGCGTTGTAGTCTGGATGTAGGATTCTGAAGTTTGTCGATACGATATAACACAGCTTAAGTATTGTTGGTAGGATGCAGATTCAGGAGAATACGCATGCACGAGGTTGCCTTACAAAAACCCTAGTAATTAGTTTCCGACATGATACATCATGCTCAGGGCCTTCTAAGCCAATCATCCGGTATGTAATACGCTGTTTGGAGGAGGCACAGTGAATCAACAGGTTTGTAGTGCCAATTAAGCGCAGTCGGCTACACATTGTGAAACTGCAAGGCTCAATTTTGGCCCGAGCCAGCCAGTCACTCCAGGACCGATTGTGCAGGCCAAGCGGTTCCCAGGTGGTAATAAGTTGAACTGATAACCATCAGACTCAGAGCTTGTCCCCCAACGGTTGTGAAGCGCGCGCGTTACGGTTGAAAGCAATATGCAACGTGATGGGACTGCCGCGCTAACACGTTACCTCACTGATCAGACGCTCCGACGATAGAGCCCATCTCTACCCCAACCCAGCCTAATTTTCATTCTTAAAGTAGGAGCGTTATGGAGGTTTAGGCGATTAATCTGAGATGTGTTTAGCGGCCTACAACCTTACAATTTGTCAGGTATTAGCTAGTGTACCCCCCTTGAAGCGTGATTTACAGCGGCGTTGCAACTTGCACCAAACCCTAAACTTTTAAAGATAAACTATACTTTCGTAAACGTGTAGAGCTAGAGAGACGCTTATGTAAGCAGCCGCTGACTGGCCGAATCTGCGGAGCGTCTGACCAATAGGTACCTAGCATCTTGGCATCAAGGGCTGTCCCATCACTGGTTTTCCTTCTCATTTTCATTTGCCTGTAAACCACAACTCTCGCCTTGCCCTTCCGACTGTTGCCTCAAACTTAATTCGCACGATCAGCGAGCGTTCATGACTTCCCTCCTCCGAATTGGCCAGGTTATAAAGGGACGTGCTAGCCAATACACAATTACAAAAGAAATCCAAGATACTGTGTGGTTTGCAAAGTAAGAGACTTCTAAACAGTTTATATTCCGGGCACTTATGATTGACAGGAACCATTTGCAGGAGCTTGTGGTTATCAAAAGCGTCCAAGGTCACCCTCGGGTAGAGAATGAACAAAACGTACTCAAACGATTCCAATCCCGCACCCCGTACCTCCGACCCTTAGTCGATGTAATTGAGGAACCATCTGCCCCTGTAACTATTGCGCTAAGGCACTTGCAAGACGATCTTCTACACGCGTCCGTGGCAAAGACTTTGAACAGGGGAGAACTCAAATATGTGTCACGATGCGTATTAGAGGCATTGAAGACTCTACACGAGGACGGGTTCGTACATACAGGTATCTTGCGATCTTGGATCCACAAAGAATTGTGTGGGGCTGATGAATAACACAGATGTCAAACCAGACAACGTGTTCGTTAATCTGCAAGAGGGCGAGATTCGGTTCTCCGACGTCCAACTCGGCGACTTGGGCGGATGCTACCCAGCTGATTCGGAATGGGCCACATCTGGTACCGTGGTAGGAACCCCGATGTGGACGAGTCCAGAGATTCTCATGGAACTGCCCTGGAACACTGCGGCTGACATATGGTCTTTCGGTGCTATGGTGAGTCACAGTCCTACTGGAATTAACGGTATGGGTGGAGGCTGAATATCTAAAAGCTAATTAGCCTCATCTATGGCGGAAATTTCAACCTTTTGAGACCCAAAGGACTGAAACGTGATAACGAAGAGTATGTGGTTGGGGTTGTCCAAGAACAGTTCAAATTTTTTGGTCCTTTCCCGGCCAAAATTGCCGAGATTGCAGACCCAGAGACGGTCCATTCCATTTTGTTGCTTATGGAAAATATTCCGAAGGCGAAAACGACGCCATTCTGCCGAACGACGGAGAGAGAAGTAACTAAGAAAGACAACATTTTCATATCAAAGATGATGAAACTTGATTGGAGAGACCGCCCAACAGCGAAAGAGTTGCTCGAAGATGAATGGTGGGACGACGATACAGAGTAAAACCGAGCAGCATACCGTTCTACAAGAAGAATTTTATGGATAGCGGTAGACTCACGGTACGAATGGATCTCGATACGTCTCTGCTGGTTCAAAAAAGAGCAGTTCTAGAACGGACATACTGACGCAGTCCCTATGTGATGTTTGAGCACACGATGGTTATCCTTGCCCAACTTGTTCAGACTAGGAAACAGCACATCTCTCCAGTGCCTTTTCCAGAATCTCTGTACACATGCGCTCCGCCACTTTCGAAAATCTACATGAAAGCCTCGAGCATTTTCTCTTATCCCTTGCCATAGTCATCGGTCTGACCCTTGTACAACTCAAACCTGCCAACAAGTTCAAAACAGCCCTTACTGCAATGGACTTCTCTTTTAGAACCAGTTCGATCGCAACGATGTCTTCAACCAAATCGTTCTCGCCGTTGTCCCAATGGATCCGCGCCGAGCAAGTACATTTGAGCATCCGGTACGTGCGCATGTTTCGATTCCAAAACCCACTTCTAGCGTATGTTGTACAAGCACTGGCATTCAACACTCGTCCAGGTCCAACTTGGGGCGCGCTGGGCAGGATGTGCCAGCACATTTGTGCTAGGATGTCTTCGTGAAGCCACATGCCTGCAAAGTACGCGCCGCTGCGCTCGTCATGCGCCCTACGCGCAAGGCCGTACAGCGCAGGCAGCTTTTCAGCCGCATATGTCCGACAAACTGGACTTTGCCACCAAGAGGCAAAGTGGCTCTTCTGCCTCCGCTCATTGATGATGCTCCCACAGAGTTAGTTTGGTAATCCGTCGGGTAGGACGTCGTTTGTAGTGGTGGTTTCACATCCCCAAAAGGCATTGTGCGTGGGGGCAAAGTGCGTTATGAGACTATAAATGCGTATGTTGCGCAATTCCAAGCACATACGACCATAGGTTCAAGAATATAGCGCTTCCCGTTCGCTCAGCGGTACTCAAGCTTGTGACCGGCGGGTCAGTAGTCGGGTGGGTGACCACTGGCGAATCCCCGCTGTTGTATGTTTTTGATTTTTGGAGGGATGGTGCAGTAGTGAAGCACCTGGTACTCCCTGTGGTAACCAGCCACAGGTCGTAGGTTCGAATCCTACTCTCTCCACCCCTATTTTAGGGTCACCCAAATCAGCTAAGTCTCTCGCAGGCTGCGGCAGATCTTTAGATTATCCTTTCTCTAACCTTAATGAAGAAGAAGACTTTCTCCTTACTTGTTTAAGCTTTATATAAGGGCTTTCTTTCTCTTACAGGATTTTTTCTTTACAAGGCGCAAGAAGGGCTCTCTTTTGTTCAAGCTTTACAAGCTATCTTATAAGGCGCAAAGGAAAAAGAGAACGAAGCATCTCTATAGTAAGTAAGGGAAGAGGTTTTAAACAGGCCCAAGAGGTGCGTAGGCGCCTTCTATTAGCTGTTTCTTAACTAGCAGAGGGTAGGGCATAGACAACTTTTAATTAACAACTAGGTGTTCTATTATATGTAGCTTTACTTATCTAGAAGTACCCTACAGGAGGTTAACAACAGACGTTAAACCAAATCAATCAAACAGATTACGAGCCTGATGTATTTCATTTGTGAACGTCACGACTTCAGAATTTGCGGACTACAATTGAAGTAGGCTCGATTGTGACAAGAGCGCGCAAACCATCTACCACAGACTTCGCCTTGACGAAGCAGTCGCTGTGCACAGAGGTGGAGCCAGGAAGATGATGCGGCGATATTGATGAAGGAGTTTCCGCACACACAGAGCCAGCTTCACGGACCCGGTCGGCAGTGTTTTTTAATATTGATGCAGATTCAATCAACCCAGGTGTACGTACGGCAGGTCGAGCTGGGGGGTTACGTGAATGGCATTCTTGAAAGATTGAGGAAGCTCAGAAAGGTTAATTTACTTCGGCAAGGCATCAAGATTCTGCTCGATGAGTCTTTAGAAGGGTTCTGAGCACCAAAAATGCCTCAAGGTGCAATATCGTGAGCGTTTGTTCTCATCCAGCTGTGAGCATCAGTTTGGGACGTCGTTGGCAATGGAGACTAACCTGAAGGGTAATCTGCCATCGTGGTCGAAGCTTTTCCAGTCTTTATGGTTTCCGGAGCATCTCTTAACTCAGTTGTTTGCAAAGTCGAGTTCGTCACGTTCTTCAGTACGTGTAGCAGCTACTACGCGTTAGCCAGGAGGCGATGAGTGCTCCGGCTTTGAAACCACTTACCTGAGTTTTCGAGCGGGCCTAATTCAAAGCCTTGGTATTGCGCCATACAAGTATTGCAATCATCTGCCAACTTGCCATGTAAATGTATCCACAGTAGATGCGACCGACGTATTGTCGCCCCGACTCTGCAGTGACAGAGGCGCTACGGCTTCTTGACCAAGCATGATCTGTCTCCGCTCCAGTTTCCGGAATGTCCCCAGTCCTTCATAATCTCACAGCATCCGGATCAAGAAAGTGCAGAATTTGCAACCCTTCCGCGAAGACGGTTCAAGGACAAGCGTATGGCAACTACGTGCCACCACATGCTTCCAGTCTGCACCTAAGCCTGGTTGACGTTTACTCGTGGACGGCTCCTTGCCATCGTGATCGCTGAAGTCCGGCTAGTTGTCAAATAGCTGCTGACAATCATCGCAGAACCTCTGTGCAACGCGGATGCGATTTGCCAGCTCAGCTATATATTTCCCCACAGTCTGCTCGTCAAGCGTGTCAGACGGGAGGACTTTGACAACAGCAGTGTCTAGCTTAATGTAGTCATCAGCCGCTCTATATATAGTCTTTGTGCCACGCACGAAATCGATAACGCTTGTCGGCTCGACACTTCCTTCAAAGTGCTTTCGAATGATGGTTTGGCATGTTGCGCAGCCTTGGTTTCCATCGTACATGCTTTAGAGAGAGGCTGTCATTAAGTTCTTTCACCCCAGTTGCAGCAGGGAGTAAGCGAATTCCGGAGAATCTTAGGCCTTCCGCGCTGGCTCTATGCCCAAGCCAGCTTCCTCCGGGCACACAACCCATGTCCAAAATCGATAGATGTGACAGTGCAACATTACAGTTGAACGATTGACCTTGCGGCGAACGCGGCGTTGTCGACGCTGTTATATAAATGAACAAGGAATCATCTCTAAAGCCGTGATATATAGCTGTCACAACGAATGGATCGGAGGCGCAAAATTGAAGCTTGAAAGCTCTTGGAACCATTAATTATATAACACAGCTGGCTCTATCGATCTCAATCTTGACATGCGTCCTCTTGTTGATAATCAGCCCTCGGTCATCTCGAAAATTAAGGGGAAAGCCATCTTGTGGCCCGAAACTCGGAGTCCGCTCCCCGACCCAGATTTCCGTCTCGTTTCTGAAGATATTATCGAGCGGCCGAAAGTTGGCATCTGCTTTCAAAAGATTAGGTGCTTGCGATTCAGGCGCTTGTTGCTGCAAATCAAGTACAGTCGGTGCGGCGACAGCATGTATTTGCATATCGCCAGCTCTATCAAGGGTACTGAGATCGTGTGTACATGATTCGGTGGTTTTACTGGCGCGACGCGATGGAATCGACTGCATCAAGTAGCCTTCTGACTGCCATGAGTCGCGCTGTTTGTATGATGCGTCCGTAGTGCGAGAATGACTAGCCACATGAGCTGAGTTGTGACCGTAGGTGGATTGATTGTGGTAGCTCGTGGTGAAATCCTTATTGAACGGCCTTAGGAATGGTCCTATTCCTGTGATCGTGGAGGACATGATCGCGTAACCCATCTGCCATTGCGTTGCCACAATGTATTTGAAGGTCATGTCCGTGCCGAGGAAATGCTCGTGGAGGTAACATAGGCGTATAGCAGCAATGATGATCACCAGCAGCCGCGCGGAGAAGGCGAATATGACAAGAAACTTCGCTTTTAATCGCATCTGCAAGGTCCACACTACTTGGATGGCGATGCCAAAGATAAATGCTTCGGTGACGATATCGAGCGAGCTAATAGCTTGCCATTTCGGCCACTGCGAAATTTAGCATTCATCCAAACTTTTCGTTTGCTCGACTTACCCTATTTCTGCATCCTCTAGGATTAGTATAGTACTGAGCTGGATTGCATGGGACGACTATTAACACGATAGCCAGAACCCCCCACGCAATTGAAACAGCAACCACTCCGTAAGATGCGATCCTGTGTGCTCCACCGGGTGACAGGCGCAAGTAGAGGCAGATGACCGAGCATTTTGAGAGCAGCAAGGTGCAAACGTAGAAGATCTGCGAAGCAATTCCTTCCTATGCCTTGTCAGCTGTTGTTGCTCAGTTGTAGAAGCCGAACCGAATCCCGACCATAGATCATTCAGAACATTGGAGTGTGACTTACTTTTCCAAGTCGCTCAAGTTGCGCTTGAGGAACTCCATCCTGTGATGTCCCCAGTCCCAGGTTCACCAGGTGGAGTATGATGCCTGATTGAACGGTGTGCACTAGCTGTTGCGCACTGTTAGCAGTGCGACGAAAGAGCGAACAAACGCGCGACTGCAAACTTGCCGTCGCAGATGCCAACAACCAGTCGTCAGGCTTCCAATCTCTTGCTTTGTACCGCAGCCATATTCCGATCAACGAACAGGTCCATACAAAGGCCAGTACCAAAGCTACGGTGACAACGATCAGGCCACGCTTGTCATCGGCCGTGATGAAGAATGGTGGAGGACTTGCCGCAGTCGCCATGTATGCAGATTGCGACAACAGGTACGCGATAGCAAACTTTTAAGAAAGCCATAGAGGGGTGGGAAGGTTGCTTGCAGCAGGCGAACGCCAACGAATTCTGATTCTTCCACCTCTTCCGGCTGCACATAGGTGACCATTACGCCAGCAATCTTGGTACCCCTCAACTTTCAAGGGGCTTGCGAATGGGAACCGGCAGTCGGACCTATAATGTGTCATCCTTGACCTGTTGGGCGAATTCTTGGCAGTCATTTCAGCCACTCTCAGTGTTCAGGAAATGTAAGCCAGTTTTGCGACGGGGGCGCCGATGTTGAAGTTGCTGGTAGACGATCATGGCAGGTCGGAGACAGCTTCCGCCTGAAGTCTGCTAGATAAGCGCTCGGGCCAATACCAGTACCGTTACAGTCTTTACGAACTTCGCTGAACTACCGGTAGTGATCGGCTCCGACTCGACTTCACACGATTTACCTACGTTTAACAACCTCTCTCGAAACAACCTCGACGATGCAAGGATGTCATGTCGGCCTTGAAACACTCCAGACAGCATCAGCAGCGGATCGAATGCATGATTTAATCCCTGCGCCGGCTTGACCATGCCAGGTTTTGCCAGTCCGCGATGTGGACCGCGTAATGCGCATTGTAATCAATTCGGATGAAACCCACATAAAGCCAAGGCCCAAGGGTCTAGCCGCCGTGGGTCCCAGGGTAACAATTGGTTCAAGTGTACGCAGTAGATTTCGACTCCGCAGGGGCATCAGCACAACGCCTCTGGTCGCTCTGGTTGGCAAAAGTGCCGTCGGATGCAACCTCCTGAAGAGGGGCGTCGGCCGCACAATGACCACTTGCCCCGGAAGCGAAGCGGAGATACCGCCCTAACGTCGAGCAGAGGCATCCACGGATTTCTTCTTTGAAGCGCGTTCGATTGATTCTGCAGAACTTTCCATCTTGATTGATCGAATTCCCCTGTAGGCCTCCACGTAGTACAGTGCTTTCTGCACTTTTTTTATCCATGGCTCGGTTCCACAGCTCTGAACTAACTCCGATGGAGTTCGGAAAAGACTCGAGAGCCAACGTGGACGATGAGGTCGAAGGAGAAAATTATCATGATTCTTTGCGCGGGCATACGCGACAGGATCGCGCCGACATGCTACGAATGGGCAAGGTACAGGAGTTGAAGAGAAACTATCGACCACTTTCGGCACTCGCTTTTACCGTTATCCTACAAGGAACGTGGGAGGTTTTGATGACGTTGGTTCATCACCGTTTACATCTCTCGACAAAGCAAGGCTAACTTGTGATAGCGCCACATACCAAGGTCTTCTCGATGGTGGTCCAGCTGGTCTGATTTGGAGTTTTGTGTGGACCTGGTTCGGCTTCAGCACCGTCATGTTGTCCCTCGCTGAGATGGCTTCAATGGCGCCAACAGCTGGTGGCCAATACCACTGGGTATCCGAATTCTCACCGCCGAGACTTCAAAAGCCATTGAGTTTCTTCGTTGGATGGATGTCGACCCTATCTTGGCAAGCTGGCACTGCATCAGGACCTTTCCTTGTGGGAACCCTGATTCAGTCATCCGCGATTGTCATGTACCCAGACTATACTCCAACAAACTGGCAGGGTACGCTCATGGTGATTGCTGTGACTGTTCTCGTTTGGGCTCTGAACATCTGGGGAACGCGATCGATGCCGATATTCCAAAATGTCATGCTACTTATCCACGTGTTCGGTTTCTTGACAATTATCATTGTCTTTTGGGTACTATCGCCTAGAAACTCGGCGGAAGTCACCTTTACACAATTCACCAATGGCGGTGGTTGGAGCTCCATCGGGCTGACTTTGATGGTCGGACAACTATCTGCTATCTACGCCTGCATATGTAAATACTTGGATCAAACTACATTGCAAATAACCCGTGCTAACGACTTACAGGCTCTGATTCCGCAGCCCACATGTCCGAAGAGATCAAAGATGCCGGAAATACCGTCCCGAAAGCGATGATAGGCGCATACCTCATGAACGGCTCCTTGGGAATAGTCTTCCTTGTCAGCTACATGTTCATGATCACCGACGTCGAAGCCGCACTCAACGACGCCTCTGGCTATCCACACATTTGGGTCTTCAGTCAGACTGTTTCAGCAGGCGGCGTTGCTGCGCTGAACACGATACCTATAGTTCTCATCTTTGCTGGTACATTAACGTACAATTTGTCTACCTCGCGCCAAACCTGGGCTTTTGCTCGCGACCGTGGCCTCCCCTTCTCCGGCTGGATCAGCACTGTGAACAAGAGATTGGAGACACCCGCCAACGCGGTCTCTGTAACTTGCATCATTACCATTGCACTCTCACTTATCAACATCGGTTCGGATGTAGCGTTCAATGCAAGTAAGCAAAAACGCGCTCTACGTATTAGCCTCGCATGCTAACGAGTCAAAGTTATCTCTCTCAACGTCGTCTCTTTGATGATAACATACGTTATCTCAATCGGTGCTGTACTCTACCGCCGGCTCAAACACCCAGAACTTCTTCCTACCTGCCAATGGTCCCTTGGCCGCTGGGGTGTACCAGTCAACATTGCCGGCATGTTGTATTCCCTCCACGCATTTTTCTGGTGCTTCTGGCCAGAGGCAACCCCAGTCGAGCTTTTATCCTTCAACTGGGCTGTGGTGATGTTTACAGGCACGGCTGTGCTTGCGGGGGTGGACTATGCTGTTCGAGGAAGGAAACAGTACAAGGGCCCCGTTGTACTGACCGATGGATACAAGGAAGGGTGACAGTTGGGAAGTATCGATCTCAGTACAGTACTTCATGAAGCAGAAGACGATGATGTAGAGGACGAAGGAGCAGGTCTATTACCTGTTCGACGCGCTTGAGGGTAAGTGATGTAAGGGTGGTTGATAGATAATGAAAGACATAGAAGTCCCACTAATTATGTTTGCAGATTTGTACACGAATGACCCACATGAAATATAACACTGCTTTCTAATTGTTCCAAAGAAAACGTTGCCACGCTTTCCTCTCGCCGAATAAAACTTGCACACCTCACTCGACAGACACTGGTACAGCATAACGACGATGATCTCGCTATCTTACGCCAAAACGAACCGGCTCCCACAAGTCCACTAACTAGCATGCTGCATTACTCTGAATCTGTATACAGTCGGCATAAGTGCCGCCCCCACTGAAGTCTTCGTCGCACTAGCCGACTCTTCATGGAACGCAGGCGGAGTATATCGCCGATCTGTATGACATTCTAATCTCGGTGTATATTGGCAGTGATTTTGAGAACGTTAAGAGTCGTCGGTATCGTGCTCAAGGTTAGACTGAGAGATGTGGGATCATTGAGCTCTACGAGATTGATGAGAGAACTGTAAGCTACATCTGGCACAGTCCAGGCATGGAGACGGATGTCGCAACACAAAGTTGGGTTGCTCTTGATGCTCACGCAAGCGGCAATGTGATCTAAAATTTGCCCACCCCGCTTGCGAGTTTCCTCGTTGCGCATTCTCGTCTATCTCGCTTGGTCCGGTCCATCGTGTCTCTGTGCAGCAACATTCTCGATGAGCCAAGAAGTTCGCTGCCTCAAAAGACACACAAGAGTCATCAATGGAGGTAGATCGTGTTTCCTCCATTGTTGAACACCACTCATTGGAGACGCCTACTCCTGTTGATCATTTACACCAGGTTCCATTTGTGCTGTCAACAATCATCATTGTCATCAATCACACGTGGAAATGCACCGGCCCATTGCGCATGTTGAATCACCTCGTGATTGAGCAACGGATGCAAGGCTGTAAGCTGGTGTCGGTCCACACTGGTATATTGTCGGTATACCCGCAAGCCGGGGCTGTGAGGATTTGCCAATCATGTGCCAATGCATCCAAAGCAGCTCAATCTTCGCCTCCGTGATCGTTCTTCCATGTGCCTGCATAGTGGTGCGTTACCAATTTAGGCGGCAAGTGTTCCGCCTCTTCTGGCTTATACGTATTCGCAGAGGCAGCAAAAGAACGACCGGGCATGATGAGAACGTCTCCCACCAATTTCGGCTGTAAAATCTGTCTTAGATCACTTTCTTCAATAGTACGATTAAGCTGCTTTCCCAAACTCTTGTATATTCCATGAGTCAGTCGTCTAGGGCCTGAGAAGTCGACCACGTCTCCAACCATGGCCAGGGTAGCATTCTCAACTGAAACTTTGTTCTCTTCCAATTTCTTGTGTAGTGTCTCGAGGATGTCCTCGATCACTTGCATCATGTGAGGTGACCCTGCCTGAGCCATGATCGTCCAGCTCGTGAATTGTCGAACGAATTTTCCAGGCCAACCGTAGTCAAATTCCCACCCCACAACAAGCCCCGTCCGGTTTTTGTAGTCATCTGGTATCCATTCGTCGATAGGCACGCCTTCGCAAGAGAGGTCGAGATCAGACCAGATGCCACCTTCGTTGTACAGTAACAAATAGCGTAAAATGTCAGCTTTGAAGATGGGGACAGTAAGCCCAAGATAGGTGGCGACAATGTCGGGGCGCGAGGCGAAGAATCTTTGGACGTAATCATCGCTGGTCTCGTCATTTAGAAAAACGACATCATAGCCCGGATTGAGTTTAATGCAGCTGCTGGTCCACTTGCGGACGTCCTCGATCATGCCATGCGGCCCCAATTTATACCAGATTTTCTTGGGAATGCCCTGATGTGTCGGGAAAGGCGAATTGTATACGGAACGAGCATGTGTTTCCCGAATAGTCCATAGACAGTAAAAAGCAACTATGGCGCAGGAAGCAAAGAGCACATAATAACTGAAGACTCTCGCAAGCTGCGCACGCCCAAAAAACAACATGCTCTGGATGCGAATGGAAGGACCGCAAAATTGTCTGATCAAGCGAGTGGAGGAAGTTAGCGACCTGGCTCAGCGTCGAGAGAGGAAGTTCATAAGAGCGAAGAGTACGGAGTAATCTGGCTGAATTCGCAACAACCCACTCCTGTCGCCACTTAATCCCACTCGGATAACGCGCCGAAGGGCGCCAACACTGTGTCAATGGTGTAGGCGCGTATTGCACGAAGCGGTCCCTGAGTTGCGCATGAGCGCTAATTTGATTCCGCTTCATGATTCGTTCACAGCCCATGTACATCTCCGCATGGCTAGACTATTCTAGTGCCAAGGTTGAGCAAAACGTACTTATATTAAGTTCCCACCCCAACATTCCTGTGCCGCATGCACGTTCGCGCTGCCATCCGACGATTCTCCTGTCATCAACAGCCCAGTAACGTTTCATAGGCCAGGACCGCGTCGCCAAGCAGCCTCAACTTGCCGAGCGCTTAGAACGCTCCGCGCATCTCTGTCCCCAGTCACCATCATTGTATACCAGAACAACAAGACAATTGATCGCAAGTCAGTCCCTAGATGTTCACCGTGGATGATGCAGCGTAGTGCTCAATACATGTAATTCATGCACATGTAACCTGAAGATTGAAGGGTAAGGTGCGATAGCAGTCTGATGGCACACCTCGTACACGATCTCCAACAGTGATCGTGAACGTTGAGCAATCACATCGGGTATACTAAAAATGAAACGGTAAGCGCTGGATACATGAAAGTGCTCATCTTCTCTCGAAAACTACGCCATAGAAATGTATGTGTAATTGCCCAGGTGTCAACTTCACTCTGATTTGGTGCTGTCACCTGTGTCACATTCACGTTTTCTCCTTACTCTGCCAGCCCAGTCATACATTCTTTACTTGGTATTCTGTTCTCTACCCTTGAGACTATCTTCACTGCGATCGGCTCGTGGGCTTGTGTCTGTCATCTTTGTTATGATGCGGACCATGTATTTACCATTGTTTTGCACGCTCATAGCGGGCGTACCTGGACAACTGCAGTTCCTCAACCCGGCTCCATCTGGGCAGCGTGGGGACTTTAGCAACATTGAAACCTATACGCAAGGCTCGACGGTCAATGTTGCCTGGACTGGATCAGAGCCTGGCAAAGGTGTCTCTCTAGTCCTTTATCAACTTGACAATGCAGGACTTTGGTTTGGTGAGATGGAATACTTGACACGTAAGAAGACCGACTACATCATGGACGGTATCTCTGTTACTAAATATGCATAGAAGGCGCAGTCGGCGTGTCGAGATATACTTAGCTTGTTGGGACAAGGAAGAACCTGACGAGTTTTAACATGTTCTACATGACCCTTTTCCAAGAAGGCAAGAATAAGGCCGACAACATCAGTTGCTACTTCTATATCAAAGAGAACAAGGTGGATCAATCTACAGCAGTGTCAACAACACCATCCCCATCTTCAGGTCAGACACCATCAGCTTCATCAACAACATCAGCACCAGGTGCATCATTTATACCTCCGACCATCTCTACGATCCCACCAGTAACTTCCTCTGATCTACCCAGCACAACACCTCAAACAGCTCAGTCGGAGACATCCTCCAACGTCTTCCCAATAGCAGCGAAAATAGGCATCGGCGTCGGGATACCCAGTGCGCTAGCCATTGGTCTCGGAATAGGATATGTGCTATTTCGCCGCCACAGGAAGAACGACACAACGTCCAAGCCCGCCGCGAACGACACCAGCTCTTCATTTTCGCCGACCTCACCTGGCACAGACCGCCATCAGTATAAAGACGCCTTCTACGCTTCCCATCTGAACGAGGCACCTCCCAAATCGCCAATCGAGCTCGGCCCACATCCAATGCCGTTGCCACGATATCAACAGCGCACCGAGCGGCTTCAGCAAATTCCTTGTACAGAGACAGTTTGCTACGAAATGTAATCCAACTTCTGTTCGTTGTACCAGCTAGTCCATCTCGCCGGTGGAGTTAATATAAGCTTTGCGGGACAAATAATACTAGCGTATTCAGCGAGGGGCAATATCACAACACGGGGGCGCATATTGTATATACTGCAGCACTGATTCACACCCTAACGTATTCTTCCCTACAATTCCTGCATTGGCGTTGCCTACCCAAGTATCAACGCTTCCCCCGCGCGATCCGCGCAGATGACTAGGAATTACATTTTTTTTCGGGCGGTATGTAGCAAGCAAGTTGAAATTATCATACTCTATAGCTTACATTGCACCGCAGTATACACAATCCTCGCTCCCCCATCTATTCATCCTCGCTCCGTAAACATGCCCTCAAAACAACGTGTTGCGATTCCAAGTATATTCCACACCCTTTCCAAGCGCTCAAGACCCAAGGCCCGCAGCTCACGCCACAAGTTCATCCTCTAATCCAACAACGAGATACATTTACGCTTATAGTCACGAGGGAACGAGACACAAACGGCGGATGTACATTGCCCCGTGTGATACCCCGGCGCCCACACGATGCATGTTCAACGCAGCTTTGTGCTGCAATACCAGTCACCAAGCACGCAGTTCAGTTCATTTAGCTTGACCGATACGCCTAGCACTACGACGCGCTCAGCAAAGACACGTACCCCACCTCACCAGCAACTAAGATTTATTTTTCCAGCGAATAAAAAAAATCAAACAACAAGAATTTGACCAGCAGCGATTACACGCAAGACTAGACTTTCTTCATCGGAATATATCGTACTGCTGTGCCCGTACGCACACTCCGCGCCGTCCGTCATCAACAAACAAAGTGTGGCGCAAGGGCTTAGAAGCAATTACCCTTGGGAGCCGCTGATGGATGTGCACAGTGCCGAGTGTATATCCATTGGACGAAGTGGCGCTACAAGCACCTAGCGCAATCTGCAACATGAAGGACAAAGACCAGACTTGAAGCTTGGAAAACACAAGTGGTATGCATGTGCTATCCTAGACCTTCATCGTATGCGTTGCTAGACAGCCACTACTACACCTTCTATGGAACGAAACAGAAAGGACAAACAAACACGCTCGCCGCACGTGGATGAGTATATTTCCACCGAGGTGTCACCTCTTTCCGTTTTCGAACGCGATGGCGCGCTGTATACAAACATAGAATGACATGCTATCGAGTACAGCTGCACGGCCGATAGGACGCAGTAGAACGCAAGCAATGATTAGAGCCTCTCATTCGCTATAATACAATGTATCTCAGGTGGTATATGATAAAATCGAAAAGAGAAAAAGAATCTTCAATACAAAATTATGCTCATGCGCGTGTTCGACCACTGCGCCGCACTGGTCCGATATCTTTCGCGACGGGGCTGGTTGCAGACGTCACGGCAGCGCCGTTGACCTTGGCTTTGGATGTGCCTTTGGTCGTCTTCGCTGGTGGAGCTTGCTCGACTGGCTCAGCAGCCTTGCGCTTTTGTGCAATAGGTGACGTGCCAACGCCGGTTGCTTTCTTCGCTGCGCGACCTTTTGCGGGTTTCTTTGTTGATGTGGGTGCCGGCTCAGGCGTAGCTTCTTGGTCAGACACTTCGGATGTCTCAGCGTTTCCTTCAGATTCAGCCTCGACCTCGTCATTATCGTCCGCCATGTCCACATCCTCGGGAGGCGGGCTAGAGGCTTCATCGTCTTCGGAGGCTTCCGCGTCATCCTGCTCGGCACCGGCTCCAGTATCCTCCTCATCTGAGGAAACCTCAATATAGCTCTTGTGTGCCGTGCTGCGTCGGTCACTCTTTCGCCTGGGACCGCTTGAGAGAGCGACCTCGCCGTCGAGATCACTTCCATCTTCATCCTCACCAACTCTCCGCTTCTTTTTCGGCGTCTTTCCAGGGCGCTCCGCCTTGGTCTTCCTCTCTTTGATTGGCCGGTCGGCTTTGGCTTTCTTGCGTGGCTTCTCAACACCGTCTGTGGCCTTTCGCTTCTTGCTTCGGATCGCTTTACGCACGAGCGGATCAAGTTCGTCGATCAGAGTTTCACTAATCCAAGCCTTCTGTGCGATTTCCTGCGCCCGTTCGTGGCTCTCCAATGGCCTGAATATGCCTGATGGCAACTTCATCTTTCCAGGCCATGATTGCATAGTCCAGTTATTCTGTTCCTCCCATGCACGAATGAGCGCCTGCGAGAGGTCCGATAAGATGTAGAGATTCTCGTCAGCCTCGCGCGATGGCGCGATTCCATCGGCGACGCCCTTGACGCGCTGGGCGACGTGAAACACCAAAGAGAGATTGTCTTCGGTGGCAACGCACTTGAGATAATACAAGATGTACTCTGACATGAGCTTCAAAACGTCGTCTTCCTTGTCGAAGTCGGG
This sequence comes from Ampelomyces quisqualis, assembly GCA_018398575.1. Classification (NCBI taxonomy): domain Eukaryota; kingdom Fungi; phylum Ascomycota; class Dothideomycetes; order Pleosporales; family Phaeosphaeriaceae; genus Ampelomyces; species Ampelomyces quisqualis. The sequence goes on from JAGTXZ010000005.1 coordinate 3,304,821, forward strand.
GTGATGAGCAAGTAGACTGAGAAGCCTTGCGAAAACACTTTCCAGTACTGTTTCCTTTCGCGCTGCAAAGGCAGCACGTCTCGACCGTATCCAAGTCATGGTGCTGTTCTTGATATTCCTGTCCGGCTCATGCGCAAGGAAAAATAATATAGTGTAGAAGCGAGATGGGAGTCGACCTTGACCCAGGTACTTCATCAGCTTGTCAGAAAAGCCTTTGCGCACCTGTGGGCAAGGATCATGTGTGACCAGTGCTAACTGGACAAAGTCCGCAGATGACAGTAGACTGTCCAGACGCTTCTCACAGGAAAGTTTCAGTAGGGAGTTTGCTGCTGCAAGTCGCTGGCGGGTCTTATGCGCTGTAGGGGTGCTGTCATCGTCCGCACCTTCTCCATTGTTAGAGACGAGCCGATTGAGGAGAGTATATGTGTCCTCTGCAGCCTCCTTAAAGCTTGAATCGCTGGGTAAAGAGCGCAACCGATTGACGAGTATTCTAATGGCCCATGTGCGACCTTGGATGTCCTCGTCTGGCACGTCCATCCACTCAGTTTCGGTCTCCTCAGAGGTGGGGTGAGGAGTCTGAAGCACCTGGCGAATGGCAATTTCGACAATGTTGTCCATGTCATCCTCGCATTCAGAGGGTGCTAGCAAAACCAATTGGCTCAAGGCAGCAAGCTTGGTCAACCAGTGGTCGCCGCCATTTTCGAAATTCTTGATGCTTTTCGTGAGAATCTCTTTTGAATGCAGCTCTTTCTTATCATCACTGTTCGTGATGATAGTAATGGCGTGTTTCGCCGCCTGCGCAGGAGTACCGTACTGCGCAAAGTTGAGGAAAGACTGTACCAGCTTACGTCCGTCCTTTGCGTTCATTGGAATGTCTGTAGGGAATTTCTTGGCAAATGCTGCACATGCTTTGAGATCGTCCACCGTACCTGGAGGGTTTGGCGTCCTTGCTGTCGGCGCTTCGTTCTCGAGTGTTTTGCAAAGGTCCTTGACATGTGTGGAGAAGACTTTTGGGTGTTTGGTTGAGATTTCCTTGAGCAATTCGTGTGCAGTGGTACCTAGACCTTTTTCATCGGTCCTGGTGAACTCGATAATGGCCGGAACATGGCTTTTATTGTAGCACAACAGACTCACTCGGTAAAGAAGCGGTGTCAATACCTCCAGCACTGTGGCGCCTGGCCCATCTTCGATGCGTTTTCGAAACTCTTTCTGTGTATGGTTAGTGCATGGTGGGCTGCTTTCGTGTTGATCAACTCACTATTGATCGGAAAACCCTTCGGTAGTCACTTGCTGGATCCATACAAAAGCGCATCAAAGCGTATGCGCGACGGTCATGCGCCTTGGCAAATTTCCACAGCTCATCCGCTGCACGCGAAGCATCTGGAAGAGTATTCGCATAGTATGTGATGAGGGCTTCGAGCTTCTTCTTCGTTTCCTTCTCGCCCTTGTCCATGACACCGCCATTGTACTCTTCACAAAGCTTCAAGAAGTGTTCCATGTAGTTGGCACCAGGACCTTGGTTTCCTTGCTTCGCGAAGAAGACCTTTTTGGCCTTTTCTTCCAGGCCACTTACAAGCACCATCTGGCGCTCTGCTCGGAGCTTGTCCAAGTCTGCCTCGGTATAGGTGGGTCCGCTGACAGCCTGGCTATCCTTCACCAGCTGCGAGTTTGTACCTCCGGCCGGCTTCGGCTTCATTGGGGGGTATCCCAATGGTAGTAGTGACTCGTATAGTGTCAGATCCACCTGCACGTTAATGTCATTGTCATTAACGTAGCAAGCTTGGAGAATACGCGTTGGTATGGGCCCGAGCAGAGCCTTGATGGTCTCATCACCCTCAGCAATGGCACCCGCGGCCACGCCCCAGATCTTGCCTAGGAGTCTCATGCTGTCCGAATGGATGACGCTCTTTTTATCTTTGACTCTGTCTGCTAGATTCGACAGTATCGAACCTGCTTCAGACATGCTGCCATTACTTCCGAGCTTGCGGACAATGTCTTGAAAGCCGAAATGTTCAATAGCTTTGACTGCAGCTAGGCGAACCTTGTCGTCGCTATCTATCAGACAGTCGGCGAATGACTTGAGGAGCTTCTGTTCCTCATCGGGATCGAGGCCGATGCCGCCAGCAGACGTCATCAATATGCGGCCAACAGCAGTGGCCCACGAAGCGCGAATGATGGGGGATTTGTCGTGTTTACGTTGCAAGAAAGCGTGATAGGCAACAGGGTACTGCGTCGGAAATGAGTTGATGGAAGCGGGTGTGGTGAGGAAATCATAAGGTCGCGAGGAGTCGGATGTTGTTAGGCTCTGCGAAGGGTAGGCTGCCGGCTCGAGATTGGGTACTGGTGGAGGCCCAGCGGCACCGATGCCTGATACCATGTCGCCGAATGTTTCGGTCGCGAGCTGGCGGAGCTGCACATTGTCCGTGGCGAGTTCGTCCTGCAAATGGGGAATAATCTCTTGCAGCACGCCTGGACAGCATTTCCAAAGCTCTCGCAACAACCTATGCGCCTTGCTGGCCTCGTTGATGTCGTCCTCGGACGGACCGCGCGGAGCGCCGTCGTCGGAATCCTCGCTGGTGGCGCGATTGCGGCGGAACGAGCCACCGGAATTGGTGAAGTCGACGATGACGGAGCTGAAGTAGTTGCCAATCAGGCGAGCCATCTTCTCGGGAAACGCATTGCAGACGTTTTTTGCCATGTTGTAGGCAGGCGGGGCGTCCTTGCGACGGAGCGTTGACTGCTTGGCGTCGACGGGCGCGCCTTTCTTGGCCTTGACGGAGCTTCCCAGGGTAATGGGGTCCGCCCACAAGAACTGGGCGACAATCACGTCCACGACGTCGTGGGTGACGGCAGGAGCCTCGTCGATGACGGTGGACAGGACTTCGGTCATGTTGTGCTCCACATTCTTGCTCAGCTCCTCGGCATGGTCGCTTTTGGACGGGCCGGCCAGGACATCGAAGCAGGTGGTGAAGAGCGCCGAGGTGAGCTGGTCGGAGCCGGGTATCTCGTTGATGAGCAGGATGCTCTTCCACTCGGCGAGCGAGCGGAGCACGTACATGTGCTGGCTGTTGTAGGGGTGGGTGGGGTCGGCGAGGAGGGGCAGCAGCTTGTTGATGATGACGGAGAAGATGTCCTGCGCGCGGGGTTAGCAACATGGCGCGCAGAGGCGGCGGGGGTAGGGGGGGAGTGCCTTGAGCTTGGAGGCTGGATAGGGCGCGTCGGGGGCGAACAGCTTGAGCATGTCGGCGATGCAGCACACGGCCCAGGCGCGCACGCCATTGTCCTTGTGCTGCAACAGGCTGGGGTGCGCGAGTTCGTGCGCAACGGGCAGGAGCGAGTCGCGGTGGGCCTCCTCCTGGTCGATGGTGCGCAGCTCGTCCAGCAGCGTCCTGAGGCGCGCCAGCACGTCGGCGACGCTGATGTGCCTGCCCGGCCGCCCGACCAGCGGCTGCCTGAAGGTCAGCTTCTTGAGGCCGCCGTCGGAGTCGTCGTGCGCCGCCTCATCCTGCGGCGGTTCCTCGTCTTGGGCCGCCTCTTCTTGCGGCCGCTGCGCGTCTTCTGCGACTGCCGCTGCGGCTGCTGCGCTCCGCCGACTGCGAGGGGCCATGTCGCGTGTGCGTGTGTGTGCGTGTGCGTGAGACGCGTCGGGTGCCGATTTCTGCCTTGTATGTGCGCGGGCAGCAGACACGCTGGAAATGGCTGCGTCGAGTTCTATGCGTGCCGAGTACACACTCGAGTGACGCGCTACCGGCCTGTCCAACGCGACTACCCACCTACCCTGGCTCGCCTGGCCCGTGCTCCACCAATCGCTCCCATCTACCCCGTACCACTAGCAGTCCAGCACCTCACAGTATCATACGCCCCGCAGCCAATCAAGCATGATTATGTCAGCTGTCCGCACGGGCCCAAACTTACTTATGTAAGCTCGGCAGAGCGGGGAGATGACTCCTCCGTGCTCCGTACTCCGCACCCCGACACCACACACACCCGCCATGGACAAACAACAGACATTCCAGCGCGCACGTCTTGCCACACACGCCACACAGCGTCCCCTCGACTGACTTTCCCAACAGTTGAAGCAGCCCTGCATTCAACTCCTGCAAGTCACTGCATCTCTTGCCCAGAAGCCAGGCGCCAGAAAAGACCTGGTCGCCGCACTTGCCCATCTCTGCAACACTTTACACTCGATTGCAGCCACACCACCCGCACTCGACGCGAAGCTCGTCGAGTACGCCTTTGTTCCCGTCTCACAGGTCCTGAGGCTGTCCCGCCAAGTGCCCGTCCGTGCTCTGGAACTATGCCTGGAATGCATCTCGACTCTCCTCGATGCCGCCTGGGGGGGGGCGCTTGAACCTGCCTTGTCCGGACAGTTGCTTATCCTATTTTCCTTCCTAGCCAAGCCAACTTCGGCTGAAAATGGCATCGCAGCCACCTCGGAAGAGCTTCAGACACTGGCTTTGCGATGCATGGCCCAACTGTTGACTGAGACGTCTCGGACGAACAGGGGCAAGGAAGCAACAACAGCCACCTCCAACATACCAGCCCTAGGAGATGCTGTTCTCGTGATGCTCGATACGATTACCGATGCCAAGGCGAACGCTACCCGACTGCAGGCTGCTATTGCACTCAAAGCTACCGTCGACGCCATCTCCGACAACGACGCCTTAGCCAGCTTCTTACCTGGAATGGTGTCTTCGCTCACAAAAACATTGACTCCGAGTAGCACCAACCGCCCTAGTTTCAGAGTGGTCGAGCAAAGTATAGATGTTTTGTCTTCACTGCTGTCGCGCCTCCTCAGCGATCGAGCGACCAAAACTCTGCCCGATACCACAAATGACCAAGCATCATCTGAAAGCAGGGTACTGCGCTCAACCTCCTGGCTGCAGGCAACCTCCTCCCAGATCAAGGTCGCCCTCGCCAATGTCTTTAAGCTGCGTGACCACGACAAACCAGAGGTGCGATGGAGACTTCTGCAGCTGTGTCTTGGCATAGTTCAAGACTGCCGTGCATCGTTGCCTGACTGTATCGCAATGGCTATTGAAACTGCAATCAGCCTCGCCGGGCGGGGCGACAAGCAAGATGCAATCGAAACTGAGCTTAAAATCCTGTTGTCTGCTGACCATGCGCTTACCGACGTTCTGCGTGAAAGCCTTCATGGCTGGGTAGTATCTCTTCCTCGTCTGATGCAGTCACGGGATGACAACATCAGGCGCCAGATCATACATCAGATCTCGGTTACTCTACGACTGTTCAATGGAGATGCAACCTTTATTGATGGGAGACTAGTGGATGGCCTACGTGACGGCATCTCTACGGTTCTCGGGAACTCCAAAGGTCTGGAGGTAATCTCCTACCAACAAACCCAAGAACCAGACCATACCTTGGTGTTGAGTTCATCAACGTCGTTGATGTTCGAGCCATTGAGCCTTCGTCTGAAAGGCCAGGAGGACATGATGGTCGAGTTTCGACAATTGATACACGAGCTCGCCAAATCTGACTCGGCAGTTACCGTTTTGCAAGAACTTATGCGAACAATCGATATGGGAGATCGAGAAGCACGATTGGCTAGCTTCTGGTCGGCACTCCACCTTGTCCAAGACATAACGCAAGCCAATTCAATGTTTGATGAATTTGTCGACATGGGAATCTCAAATCCGCGAGAGGAGCTTCTCGATGCTCTTTATAGCCACTCAGTGACCATCCTGACCCAAAGAGACGACCGTGCTGAAATGTCGTGGCACTTTTACGCTCTAGCCTTGGAGACGATAGCTCTGCAGGCAATCCGGTACCAAAGCGAGTATCGAGGCGAGTTGACCGATGTTTTGTATCCTGTTCTTCATTGTCTCGGGGATCCAGACGAGAATCTGCGATCCCATGCCTTGACGTGTCTCAACATTCTGTCAGATGCCTGTGGGTATGCTGATGCTGGCGAATTGGTGGTGGCAAACGTAGACTACATCGTCGATGCAGTGGGCCTGAAGCTTGCCTTGGGCGACGTCTCCCCTCAAGCCCCTCAAGTTCTTTTGATGATGATGCGGCTCTGTGGCTCGTCGCTGTTGCCGTACCTGGACGATCTCGTTGGGAGCATTTTTGATGCGTTGGAGAGGTATCATGGATACCCTAAACTCACCGAGCTGCTTTTTGCGGTGCTCAAGGGAATGGTCGAGGAGGGTGTGAAAGCTCCCCTACTTGCCATCACGCAAGGCGACGAAGATGAGCGATCTGGCACTCGCACAAAGACGGTAACAATGGCGGACGTCATCAGGGCTGTCAAAACGTTGAACGACGGGACGAAAAAGAGCGAGGAGAACATCGACGACTCTAATGAGCCTTTTCCCCAAGAACCTTGGAAGAAGCACGCCACGGCACCCCCTGCATCGCGAGATGAATTGCAAGATGAACCGCAAGACCAAGATCAACCACCAGCAGAACCCGACCCCGCGGAGCCACCACCCCCAGCTCCCCGAATCTACGATCTCCTCCTTCGCATTTCCGAACTCACCCAGCACTACCTCACCACAAGCTCCCCAACGCTCCGCACATCCCTTCTCTCCCTCCTTCGCACCACCATTCCCGCCCTCGCCAAACACGAAAACTCCTTCCTCCCACTCATCCACACTCTCTGGCCAGTCCTACTCCCTCGCCTCGAAGACCCAGAAGCATACGTCGTATCCAACGCTCTAGACATCCTGGCGCTCATGTGCGAACATGCAGGCGACTTTATGCGCTCGCGCATCGAAGACGCATGGGACATTTTCGGAAGAGTACATGGCCGCACGAAACAACGGTCGAATCGCCGCGCCGGCACGCAGCAAACGCTACTACCCAAGCCGCTCAACCTCAGCGGCGTCGTTACTGGTATGCAGAAGTTAGCTGCACACGCGTCGACTTGTCCTGCGCCGGCCTTCCGACCAGAGTTATACGTCGATGCGCCGACGCGGATGATTTGGAATAGTCTTGTAGCGCTGCTGTGTGCTGTTGCTGGCCATGTGACGCTGAAGAATGAGCGATTCGATCATGTCCTTGAGATTTTGGAGCCGGTGATGGAGAGGGAGGATGTTAGGAGCGCGTTGGAGAAGTGCAATGCTGATGCGGTTTGGTTACGGATGTATTTGACGGGAAGGAATGGATTGAAGGAGAAGGCTGCAGAGGGCGATGCGGGGAACGCCATGGATCGGATACCTACTGAACGGACGAATTGGCAATTTGTTGTGATTTGAGGCTGATGGAGAGTTGGGAATGTTGCGTGCATGAACACAGTACACTAGCTGGGAAGAGCGAAGCTATTCGACTCGCATGAACATGTTCCGTGAGCATGGCTCAAGAAGAACGTACTTGTCCACAGCATGTCATCATCATGGTAGTATCGAGTGAAGTGCCCTTCAACTCGCAAGTCCAAGCCTGAAAACTCAACAACTACGTCTCCACCTGCCCTAGCAAACCTTGTCTTTGTCAGAATGTAACACATTTCTCGGATCCGCAATTATCTTTACATTTTCCGTGACACATGTAACACAGTCCACATACACGCCTCCTCTTTCCGCCCTCTTCACATACCCCCCCGCCCCTCCAACATCACGAAGCCTTCGTCCTCAACTGCACGCCATGCCACTTTGCAATTTCGTCTTTCAGCACCGCATTCACGAGTTTATGCTGCCTGATGACGCTCAGGCCCGCAAACTTCGGGGACTCGATGGAAATAGCGTACATGGAACCGCAGCCGCCAGAAATATCCTGGACCTATGAGTTCCGTTGGAGTTAGCGTGCGGGAAAAAAAAACAGGTGGGTGAGGGGGAGTGCCAAAGCAATATGAGAGCGACTGGGGACGGGGTGCGGCGATCGGTGCCGACGCGGTCGTGTATACCATGTCCGTCTGTCTGTGTCTGTCGGATGGATGTTGGGCATGGGCTGTCGGATCGGTGGGCAGGATGCGTGTAACCCTTGCGAGCTCGCATCTCCGTGGTTGGAAAGTGGGGGGTATTGGGTTTGTATGCGTACTTGTAGCTCTACGGGCTCTAATTCTTCGCGCACCTTGTTGAAGATGTGCAGTTCGGCTTCGTTGAGATGGTCTGGGGGTTCGGGCGTGGCGCGGGCGGGTTGCGAGTATGTGCGTATACACTGTGTTGCGGGCGATGTGTATCGTGGCAGTGCGGGGCGTAGGGCAGATGGTTGTGTGCTGCGTTGTGGGTGTCTGACTACCGATGTGGAGAGGGCGCGCGATGCTGTGTGTAGGTGGGTGGGTGCGGAGGTCATGTAGCGGAGGAGGGCTCTTGAGGGCGCCATTGCTGGATTGTAAGGTTAGAGTCTACAGGGCCTTTTGGAAGTTGTAGCAACTAAACAGTATCAACATACGGCGAATTGTTGCTGGTCGCAAGATTCAATGGGGCTTCACGGTTTCGGACATTTCCAATCGTTGACTTCGTCATTGGTCCAAGCGTCAGGTGGCTTACCAAAGCACCCCTCTGATTCTTACCCTGTGCCTGTCTACACTGTCTGTCCAGCTTTTGCTATTCCTCTTCTATGTATTCACGAGGTAGATCGGAAGTGTGCTGCCCGCTAATGCCGCATATGTGCATGCAATGAGCTCCAAGTACCACCAAGTATCCATTGTATCTCCACGATTGAACGGATACCGATGGCTAATCGCATTATCAACGACTATTACGATATCTGCAGATGAAGTGCGTGCGTTGGACCCGATTTCCGCAAAATTCTCGTCCCCGCACTGCTAGCACTTCTTTGAGCTACCTCTGAGCTCCACCCAATATGTCTGCACACCTCTTCTCAGTTGCGCCTCGTTCGAACGGGTCAGCTAGGATCAGACGTGGATCCCTCACTGACAAGGGTAGATTGAGGGTAGTGGGCCAGTTCTCCTCAGGACCCTGATGCGCATTTACGGGGGTGAGTACTCCGTATGCATGCACCCCTCTATGTCACCATGCAAGACGATGCGCACCCAGACCAAGACTTCTCGTCCCGTTCCAAGAGGCGGCATGCACTACGAAGGACGGAAAGCCTAAGGGTCCAGATGGATCGACCTCACCCACTTCGATGCTGCGTCCAAAATCTGCTTCGTATGCGCCGCGTCCTATCATGACAGATGACGCAAGCCGATGGGCATTGCCGTGTCACCGCCAACCGACCGGCAGCTTAGTCTGTAGCGATCATCCTCAACACCATGACGACCGTTATCGCGCTGTTGGTCATCGATGGCATGATCATGACCAAGGAAGAACGGCACAAGAATCGTTGACAGCTTTCTCTTGGCTTTTCCGGGGCTGACTTTGTGCACTCTGCTACTCTAGGCACTATGCGCTTCCAAGATGAGGGATATCACTTCCAGATTAAGACCTGGATGTCCAACCAACCACCACCACTAATGCTAACATCCGCAATAAGAACATAGTGACCACGATACAAACTGCGTTCTTGGAGATGGCCAGACCGGCTCTGTACCTAAACATAACCATTAAGTGTGCAAGAGTTGGAATCACCGTCGCAGATAGACAAGGGCAACCCAACATTGAACGGTCTGATAGTGTTGCTAAACAGTTCCTGGCGATCGACGCCTGAGAAGAGAGTCGTATTCATGAATTCTTCCATCAAGCCGACGTGACGTGCACCGGGCCCGGGGCGGCAACTGGATGAAGTGAGATACCAGAGCAACCAAATCGCCACAATGGTAGAGAGGTGTACTACAACCTCGTCACAACATCTTCACCCTTTGCTGTAACAATTGACTCTGAAACTTATCACGATGCGACTCGCCATCAGGATCGGTGCCACGGTGTCATTGGCAGCAGCAGCCCCATGGCCCCAAGAGGACGCTTCGAATGACCCGTCAGAGGAACCTACGGCCATCTCACTTCCATTCCTGTCTCCGACCGTTGGAATACCGTTGACAACTTCGCTCAATGTCCCAGTGACTTCGTCGTTGTTGATACCCACGCTTACATGGAGCAAGAGGCCTCACTGGGAGCCGATACCCATCTTCACAAAGGAATGCAAGTGTGATATTGCGACTGTCAATTATCCATGCTGGGTGACAGACGCATTGCAGGTATGTCTATCGAGTCTGTCGACTGGAAGGATATATGTCGATGTTCATCACTTCGCCTGTTTGAATGCAACTCGTCAGCAACACTCAGACAACCGCGAACAAAAGCTAACTTCTCCCCCTACAGCGCTGTAACTACGAAGAAAACTTCTCCTACGGCTGCCACATGGCAGCAGCAGGCGGATGTCCTGCACCCACACGTGCCGTCAGTCCCATCAAACCCCACCCCCTTCCCACATTGACTACATGCTCACCCACTACTCCAGTGCAAAGATCTCTTCCAACCAACGCCCCGCCCAGGAAAACATCCCTGCGACTTCGGCGGTCCTCCATCGCTCGTCACGTCCGCACCGGAAGTTTCGTCCCTGATAAGCATACCTGTGCTGCCAACCGCGAACATTACGCTGCCTTTATTGCCTAAGAGCAATGTATCGTTGCCTGTGGGTCCGACAGTGGTTGCGGTTCCGCTGCATTAAGTGAGCGTGTTTGGAGGAAGATATGTGGGGAGTTGGGATTGGATGAAAGTGTGTAGCAGAAGCTCCATGGATGCAAGCATAGTAGACGTGTACAATGTTGTATATACTCGTATAACATACATTGACTGCAGTGATCTCAGCGGCATAGGAGAATCTCGGTGAAGAATTACTTCACTATGCATACATCTGATACGAAGAAGCGTAGCACGCAGAACAACAAACATGTATACATACCAAGCATACCTCCTACAACGACACAAAACATGCGCAGGTCAATCATTTCACCATGCACACGTCTGCCACACGATATTTAGAGATTCAAACGAATAAAACATCTTGGTCCATCCTCGCCTCGCGCGCCTCGCGCCATCCCCTAGTCCCTTTCAGACACCTCACCTCACTAGTCAAACCTATCCATCCCATCAGTCCCATGCTCGCCCCAACGTAGAAAATCTACACAAAAAGTGCACAGCGCATTATCGCTATCGGCCTCAACCCCCCTCTCTCGCGCCGGAGAAAACCCCGAAAATAAGCAACATGAGCAGCGCCGCCCACCCCACTTGAACAAGGCAGTAGAGCATTGTAAGAACGAGTTTCAACGCCCCAAGTTAAACATAGGTGGTACAAGACACATTTCTGTCTCTGATTATGCTACCCAGCTGGGTGTTTTAGCGTCTTTGTGCATGATAAGGTGTGGTGTAGAAGCACCCTACTAGCAGCTTATTTTTCAGAGATGGCCACGGCGCGAGAGCTCCCTCCGCCTTCGCTCATGCTAGCCTCGAGAACAGCCCCGCTCCACGGCCCCGCGCTCCTCACACAAATCTAGACCCCCCCCACCCCCCCCCCCCCCGCAGACCTCGTTCATAAACTCGATACGCAGGGTCCGCAGTCAGGCTTTTCCGAACTTTTTTTGCGTTGTGGGTCGCAGCGCTATTGTTGTGCTGGGTGAGCGAAGCGGAGGCAAAGGCCATGGTCGCTGGATACCATGCCGCCTAGCATCGACACGGACCGAAAGTATTAAGTTTACGGTGTCGAGGGACCTACGGGGCCCGGGCTGTGGCTGTGGGTGTGAAAGCAGGGTGGCTGCTGCTGTAGGCTGATTTACTATAAGCGGCGAGATCAGCAGGGGGGTTTGCGTGTGGGGTCACGCTACTCCCAACAATTTTGAGATTTCTGGGTGTGAGGCCGAGGCTTTTGCCACGGTGGGGGGGTTACCGGGGGATATTCGCCGTGTTTGGAGGGAGGGGGAGAAAAAAGGAATTGTGAAGTGGATTTGTGGAGACGGGAGTGTCTCTGGGGCTATGGTTGATGGTTGACACAATTGAGGCTGGATTGACTGCACATCAGTTGAGGGACAAGGGAGATGTGACGGTCAGAGGTCTAGGGGGTTCCCAATAATGTTACAGCGCGGTCGACCATGTGGTGATTCTTGTTGTGTCGGAGACACTCCGTCCCGTCTTTTGAAGACCCTGAGTTTGGTAGACTGGTACCGCGGATGCTTGTTCGTTCTGCTAATGTAGCTCCCACAGCCATACACCAGTGATCGTTTCCTCGCCGGATTAGCGAAGAGCCTCAGGATGCGATCGTACTCGCGTCCACGAGTCGAAGATGGTGTGTGATCGTCACAACGAAAGCTCTCGTGCCGCGCTCATCAACAAACCTTCGTCTCAGCACCGTTCACGGCACCAACTACGCCAGTATGAATGAAAAGCGGTGGTCCTAGGTTTTTCGCCAGCTTCTCCACATTCTGGTGTCGTAACGCGATGCTGCAAAACCTTGAAAGATTTCAGGGACCCCTCATATTACCCACCTAGCCGCCCCTTTCCCATACACTCTAGCCCCTTCACTCCCATACGCTCTAGCCCCGCCCCCTCTTCCAACGGCCCGCAAAATAAACTCATGATGATTCCCAGCTCTTTCCGTTCTCAACGAATTACATCTTTGAAGGGAACAGCTGCTTTGGCTCAAAAGGGTGTAGAAGTGGAGTAGGAAGGACCCTGATGTACAGCCGCTCAGTGATGAAGCGTTTAGCGGCTTGGTAAAACTGCACGACACCTCGTTGGTGGTGTCAGTGGCTGGACGGCGGCCGAGGAGCGAAGGGATGCCGCCCCAAACGCCACATCTCACCAAGCCTCGTGGGTGAGTCTGCGCTGCGCTTGCATCGTGTGCTCCATTTTCGTTCATTACGTGCGCATAATTGAGGTTATTAGGGAAGCCTTTTCCCCCAATTTATCTCCGGCCTGCGGTGTGGCGCGTTTCTAAATGCGTCGCGCCACCCTGCGTGTAGACGAGAATGCACTAGGTCCGCTCGAGCAGTAGCGCCACGGGTTCGTCCACTTTAAAAAAGGGTTTGCCCCGCATCGGGTGTAGCTTCGTTCCAGGGATGCTGCGGGAAGAAAGTGGACGTGCTCTTACCAACGTAGGCGCCTGAGCGTCTTGGCCCTTGCAAACCCCACCGGATTGCCAGAGTGGGAAGACGGTTCAGAAAAATGAATACAGCAACACACTTTCTCGGCGCAACGACAGAGACCACGTGTATCGAGACATGGCGTTCATAGCAGGGAAGGCTTGTTTGTTGAGCGAATCCCACATCCTTCCCGCTGCACTTGCCACACTTGTTGGAAGATTGCGAACCACCCATCAGCTCAGCGCACCATGAACCGCTGACATTGGCGCTTACTTTGAAATGCCGACATTTGCGAGATGGTGCCATCACAGCATGAGGAACGTCGTGTTCAGTCATCGCTCCGCATGCCGAGACGCGATGTTGAAGTACAGCACTGTACGGTCGGCATAATTGGCCGTGGCGAGAACAACACCCCAGTTGAGCATGCGAGTGGCATGACTACGATTTCAAGGCGGTCGGCCTCCACTGCCGTTTTGCCGATCGTGGCTCGAAACATCTGTTCGATAATGCAGACAGCCGCTTCGGAACGTCCCTCAGTCTGCTTTGGGAATTTATCCTGTCAATAGTGTATGCCTTCACCAATCGCTCGACCTCTTTGGACTTGTCCGGATATGTTGACCTCATAGATAGTTCCATTATGTAGGGATGCCTACGCCGAAGCTAGCCACCGTTGCAGAGGTGTGGGTGGTTTCATAAGATGCCGTGCATCATCACCGTTCTCGCTCATTTCGCGTGTCCGACTCCGAGCGAGCAACATCTGGGTTTAGCTATCGTAAATCAAACACGCGACAAAATCTAATCCCCCAATCTCTGATATACAATACATGGAGGCGTGCCGACCGATTGAGAATCTGTTGAGAACGAAGCTGCATGAAAGCTGCGGGCGCGGCGCTTGGGCATACTGATGCCCACACCAATCTCGAACGGTGCCAGTGAACGAGCTTGAGACATCCAAGATTGTTAGAGATTGGTAGCACATCGTCACAGAGTTCATCTCGGGATTGTGGGAAAAATGGGGAACGCAAGAGTGTGTGGTTGAAGTCTTGTGTAGCGCGCGTAGATAGGGCTGTACACAACGCCGACCAGGAGAAGCAAGGCAATCGCGAAGGCGTGATCTAGACTTCGCGCCATTTGCGAAGCCGCGTTATCGTCTTCGCATCTGGTGTCCACATCGTATCCTACCCCGCGTCAGCACAGCTTCCATCATATCAAAGTTCAGAGCAGTCGCAATCTCTAGACGCCTCAGTCCATGCCACCGACTACTATCGTGGTACCCAATCTAGGTCATCCAGGTGACCGTGTTACCCCGCGATGAAGCTGCCCAACAGCATATAATAATTAATGGAGGTGTTGGTGTTGCGCAATGTGTTGCCGTGGGAGCCTTATCTACCACCTTGTTGTGTCTGTAGGTCACTGTGACACGGCATTCAACGCCCCAAATTTTGGCGGACGAATGCAGTCGGATACTCAATCGAGCGTGTGTGCTTGGCTTCGAGTCTTTCAAGGCAGCTGCAAATAAATTGTTAGATTTGCTCATGTCATGGCTTGGAGAACTGCGGAGACAGCTGGACTGCATCTGAGATAAGATCCTGATGAGGCTTTATGCAGGGCAACGGACTAGTCTTCAGCCTGGATGTCTTCACCCGGTCTGCTTGATATTGTAGATAACAGTGTCGATATTCGAAGGACAGCTGCATGTGACTTGAGCTCGTATAGCATCACTGTCGTGCGCGTATACATGGGTCATTCAACAGGACGACTGAATACATCCAATACGATTGTCGAGGAAATGTGAGAATGCGTAATGAATCCACAGGCTCGCCTGCTTCAATGTCAGTTCTTCCGCTTTGGTACAGAAAGGTCCGTGGGACAAGTAAGACTACAGAACCGCTGATGGGTTCACTGAACGTATCCAAGAACCTCAAGATCTGGCGTAACGCTGTTGGTGATGAAATTGCAGTCGAGTATCAAGGCGGCTTGGACGACACGTGCTCACAATTGTACCACAAGATCGCACCTCGTTATGCCATCGCACATCGTTCGGTTCTGCTCATCGAGACCCATTCTGAGGTGGCCCGATGTGCCAGACGTTCGTCGAGGAGCAGTTCATACTACGCATTGGTGAGAGACATGTTTTGTCAGTGGCTCCGATCGAATGGCTGGAATGGCTCATCGTGTGTAGCACATGCCTGACAGGACATGATCGTGGGACCATGTCTGCGCAATAGTGCAATCATCATCATCTTATCTCACCGACCACGGCAATGCGAACGGTGACGGGACGCCTCTTGATAGGATGAATAATGGTGGTGTGATGAGCGAGAAGATGGATTCGCAAGTCACCCCGAAGCAGGTCATCTCTTGACAACACGTCATGTTACATAGTAGCGATTAGACTGGTCGGGACTCGAGAGTGGTAGGTTATTAGCACTCAGCTGTTGTTCGAACAGAGTTTGTGATATGTATTCGGCCCATGGAAGGGCCTTTGGTCAATTGGATCTTCGATCGTGTATAAATAAGCGAGGGCACGGTCGGAAGAGCAGGCTCCCACGCCCGGCTACGACGGCACATCCCTCGTCCACCCTTGCCTGTCACCCCACAGACGGAGTCCGACCACGTCCGAAATTCAAGCTGTTCCGATGGGTAGCAAAGTCGCGCGTCACTAGAATGGTACTATAGCAGGCTTCTGAAGCAGACTATTGGACCGAACACAGCGGTGAAGGTTGCGGCGGTAAATAAATAAAAATCTCGTCGAAGGTAAGAACCAAGTATGTTGCGCAAAAGTGCTGCCATGAATATGACGATTTGTAGTGTTGTGGGTGTCGATCGACTCGATCCAGTTGCAAGGTCATAAGAGCGAACATGACGTCAAGTATCGTGATGTCAAATTCCCCTCAACTTTGGTGACAAGTCTCAGTATCCGTGCGTCCCTCCGGAGAACTGCCATCAAGGTGGGACGCGCATTGGCATGGTTTTGGAGAGACGCGTGATGTAGATTTATTTCGATTTGATAGTCGTCTGGCATACACAAACACCTTCTACCAAGAAGCATACCCACCTTTCAGTACAAGGTTTCTTGCTAGTCGGAGGCGATGCGTTGGATGGTGACCATGGTCGTACGCCTAGATGAAGTGTTGCTGACGATGGCATTATTGGACCCAGACTCCTCAATCAGTTGGCAGATGACAGCGCCGGGGACCTGCTCGCAACCATGATCGGCACCCCAAAGTCAGAGACTGTCAGAGCCGCTTCAACAACGGCCAGACTTTGAGTGTTTCCAAGGCTGGGTTGCGGCGGGGTGGGAAGGATCCGGAGCCGGTCGGGGCATGCCACTAGCGCTACGGGGGATCATGGTCTTCACCGACTTTGAAGGGGGCGACAAAGATTGCTGAAAAAGCGAGTACTTTCCAGGGTCGCAGGGCCATATTTATGAGATGCAGGTCTTTTCTACGCAAACTGAGACAGTCGCATCCTTTGAATGTGTTACAGATGAGCCGTGCTGGTATACGAGCGGAGGACGACTAGATAGGGCATGGCTTCCTTGGCTTCCTTAGCTTCTTCTGGTCTTGGTTATTGCCCCGCTAGTTTATCACTCTGAGATCGGCGTTCTGGGAGGACATCGGTCTCGGCGTGGGCGTGGGCGGTGAGAAGATAGCGCCATGGCCGCGGGTTCCAGGTGGGCCGAGCGCTTAGTTTCTGCCGGACAAATTCTGTCTGACAGACCGACGGTAACAGAGTGGGGCAACCTGGGACGCTGGGTAGCATGGGGTTAGCGGACTTGGAAACGAGCAGTCTAGCCAACAATATCAGGTTTGTCGCGAGTTTCACCATGTCGGAAGGATGAGGATTGTCGTTCAGGATTATCGCAGGAGATGCATGGCATTCTTGGTAGCTGGTGCTGGAGTAGGGACCTGCAGGTGCAACTTGAACACGGGTCGGGTCCTGCTACGGGGAGAGCAGCAGCCTTCGGTTTTGGCTGCAGTAGGTCTCAACAGGAGAGCGACAACCATTTTGGAATGAAAAAAAGGCTAGTATTCTTGTGGTCCTGCCAGCGCGTTTGAGGCTTGAGGGAAGCAAATTTGATGCTCAGCCGCGGGCGGCAGCGCTGGCCACAAACGAGCCGTTGCATGTCAGGCCATGGTCTTGATAATGCGGGGAAGCGAGAGAAGCCCCTCAAGGCTCACGGCGGTGCATGCAGGCCGCAGCCAAGGGCGGGTGTTTACTCGGCCAACAGTTTCATTTCCGGCCTGGGGCAGCGTACAATAATGAACGTCGCAGATTCTCCACGATGCAGGTTTTCATGGGGTGCGTTGTGGTGGATCGGCCGTCGACAAGCTCAAGCTCAAGCTCAGATACTCCGTATGTATGGTCGACCCACCTTGATCTCTCGCTTAGCCGCACGGGCCCCAGTGAGCGAAAGCGCCGATTGCTGTATTGAATCTTATTGGTGCTGCGCTGATGGCTCCCAAATTGGGGAAGGCGCGCAGTCGATCTGACCATTTTTGAGCACATAGCAGACAGTACGGAGTACCTATGGGCGGCAAGATTCCCATGCTGTAGCGGGAGCGCATGTCTTTGTCGCGGCCACACTCAGGCACCGCAAAAGCCACCATCTGTGCCCCTGTGCACCTGCGATGCCACAACGCAAGGCGAAGTCGCTGAGGAGAACGAGCGTGGCCGTTCGCAGCGCTGCAACGGCTAGCCAAGCAATGACATCACGACAACGGCACGTGCGCGCCACACCATTCTTACGCCCGTGCGTGTGGCTTGAGCGGTCTTCGCAGGCCAGCACCAGCGGCGACGGCGACGGAGCGACGGGCGACTCCGATATGCGGTGATCAGACGGGCTGAGTAATGAACAACGGAGTCGCGGGCGCAAGGGTTTGCTGTGGCGCGCGGTTGGGCCGTTTTGAGTTGTGGTCGTGCCAAAGAACAAGCCGCTCGCGGAAGCTTTGTCCATTACTCCGTACGTGTTGCGGGCACTGATAAAGAGCAGCAAACTATGTAAGCCGCTACCAGAAGCACTGTACGAAGGATTGCCAGGTCCTTTGTTGTACACCTCTGCCCTCTCCGCCGTCGGCGCCGCCAAGACACCGTCGCATCAGTACTGTTATCGGCAGCGCGCTGCCCTCCGCTGCTATTCCCCCTAGTCGCTCGTAGTGTGGTGCAGTGCCTCGTACGACGTACGCAGAACCGGTTCTTGCTGCTTGGCTGCCAATCCTGTTGAATTCGCTTGTGCATCCGACAGCAGGGGCCCCCGTCGCCGCTGCCAGGATCCTGGGCCTGGGCGTGCCTCGATTTTAGCACGGCGCCACCCACCCCGGCCAGCAGGCGCGGCCCTGCACCTGCTGCGCTACTCTCAACACTCCCTCTCCCCATCCCATACTCTCCCACATTTCCTAGGCCATTGCCAGCCTCCACCTCTCTTAAAGACGCCGCAAGCAGTGCAAGCTGCTTCTGGTCTGTTACCCACCGACCCTTACTGGGCTTATCTTGTCTCCAGCAGCCACCACCCCGGGTACCTTCCCCTTCCCAGGTCCCATCGTTCGAGAGCCTCTTCTGTCCCACGGCAGCCACCGGCCTCGTCGACTGCAGCCTTTCGTGCCCCGAAAGCTGCCCCATTATTGTGTCTCGAATTGCTCTTAAGCCCGAGTACATCCTCAGACCTCGACGTTATTGCAGCTTTCGCTAGCTGTGACAATCCGTCGTTGCTCGTCCTTCACCTAGTATGTAAGCCGCCCGCCCGACGACGAGTGAATTGTGAATTGGTGAGCACGAGAGAGTGCTAGTCAAGGCAACAATCGCTGCCGCGCTTTCAAGTCTCGCTTGTCCGCTCGCTCGCCCCAATCCTTGGGTTGGATCGCTAACTCCATAACCAGATCACACCACTCGACCTTCGCCATTACCTCTAATGCCCTCGTCGCCCTAGACCTCATCTCCACCCATTCCACTGCTCTCTCAACCCCACGAAGTCGGCCGAATGCCTTACACTCCGCCCTCCCAGCGGTCGCCAGCCTCTTCCAAGACCAATAGTCCTATCCTCAGCCGCAACCATTCTTATGTCGAACAGAGCCCGCTCTCTCCGGTTGCCTCTCAGAGGCCAGCGCTGCCACGGTCTGTCTCGTCCACATCATACCTGGTCAAGCACCGACGGACACCATCCTCGACCACTGCCGACAACACCGCTGCCAACGGCCATGCCATGAATGGAGGTGCAGACCAGGTCTCTGACACCAACCGGTCTCGTGGCTCGTCCATGAATGGTAGCATCCGCCAGTCTCCCTCCCCTAAGAATGATCTTCTGATTCCGTCAGGTGCGATCACAACGCCCCCTGATTCCTCGGACGATGAAGAGCGAGGACGCAGAATTGGCAACCTTCGAGAGCTTCAAGAGGCGCTGCTGCACATCGACGTCAAGCGAGTGCCCTCGCCGAGCCGCCAGGCCATCACGGAGACGCCCAACAACACACCTCAGCCAATGATGGTAGCCCGATCGCTGTCTGCGGAAGCACGCAAAATTGCTCACTCGAGATCCTCGAGCGAGATCACCTTGTCACACCACAACATCCACCCCATGAATACAGATGCTGTCATCAGCTCGTCTGATGGAAGCGATGCCGAGGACGAGGGACTGCGGATAAAACCGCCTCTACTGAGGAAAAAGTCCGGCGAGCTGGTCAAACCTGCTCTCCGACCAGCGTCTCGCCGCCGACCGTCCAGCATGCCGGGAACACCAACCTACTCCAAGGCTGTGCACTTCAACGAGGATATTGAACAAGTTCGTCACTTTCTCCAAGTGGACCGACCAATCGCCGTCAGCGCAGGTTCGTCGCCTGTCGAAACATACGACAGCGAGAGCGAGTATCCTTTCAGCGAGGACACTCGCTCGAAGACGCCCGAGTGGGAGATCAAGCTCGCAAATTTTCCGTCTTCGGATACATACGAGCGACAAAGTGCTCCTATCCGTGTGGAACGAATCTTCCTAGCTTCTGACAATCAGACCCTGGTTGGCAACATTGCGTGCGCCAACATCTCTTTCCAGAAGTTTGTCGTAGCGCGCTTCACTCTCGACTACTGGAAGACGACGTCCGAAGTGGTTGCCGAATTCAACCACGACGTTCGCAAAAAGCACAAGGATGATGGATATGATCGGTTCAATTTCAACATCAAGCTTGCTGACCAGGCCAACCTCGAGTCTAAAACGTTGCTGTTGTGTGTTCGCTACCAGGTTAATGGCCAAGAGTATTGGGATAACAACAACTCGATAAACTACCAAGTCGACTTCTCCAAGAAGGTCAAGCCGCGCGACGACAAGCGTCCCACTGGTGGACTTGGTGCGATTCCACGCAGCAGGCACTCGCCTTTGGCTCCTCGTCCCCGGTCGGTGCCTCCGTCGATTGATGATGATTTTGGTCACGATTTTGAGAACAAGTTCTCTTTTGGCAGCCCACGTAACGTCATCATCTCTGAGTCTCCGAATGCGGCAATTCGTTTGAAGCCTAGGAGCAAGCGCGGTAGCTTGTTTCCCGATCAGACCTCTCAGCGCTCTCAGGTCGGCCAGGCATTCTCGTCTCGCTACGATTTTAGTGCTTCACTTTCGGCCGCTCTCTCGACGGCTCAGACTGCCCTCGGCAATCGCAGCGGACTGAAGATCAGCACTCCAGACAGGGTCAGCAAAGGATACTTCGACCATCCAGCCACTGAAGCAAAGGCCGAAACGGTCGGCGCGCCAGTTCCCGGTACTCGACCCGATTCCCTTTCGTCCGAGAAGCCCGATCTTAAGTCTGCTGAGTACAACGAGTTGATCCAGAAGTTTTGCTTTGTACGTTCTCAACCTCAACACTCAGCCCGCATGGCCTAGACGGAGACTAATACGCAACCAGTTCGGTACTCCTTCTGGCAAATTGTCACCGCCTGCTACTCCATCTGCCCCGAATATGCAAAACGATGGAGCCGTCGAGGAACTACTAAATGATGGTAGTTCAAGCACCAAATCTTCTGCCACAGGCAGCCCCTCGTCTCCTGCTCTACCATTTCTTGTGGATGGAGCTAGCGATGTTCACTTGTCTCGGACACCCTCTCCGTTCTTGTCTCGCTCCACTTCTCCAGGTCCTGTGACCGGCTCAGGGCCTGGAGATCTGGTCGCCTCCCAATATCCATACGGCTATAACATGTCAGGTGGCATGTTCAATGAGCGAAGTCACACCCCCCAAGCATGCGTTTAGCTTGTTATCACCCGCAGTGAGAGGCTTGTTTTTCTTCCGCGTAACGAATCTTCATGGACATTAAGACGCGCTTACGACCTGATTGTCTACGATGAGTGGAGCGAATGTTTCTTCGGCAACTGATCGCTCACGAGTCTTGTTCATATCGGTGCGAAACGTTGTTTAATGGTCAACAGTTGATGATGGACGTTTTCGAAGCGTCTCTCTGAGACTGTTCTTTTTCCAGCGTACTCCAAACAACTCCCCTGCTGCATTTCCTGGTCCGGTCTTTCTTGCATGTCCCTTCTAGCCAATGCTGCTCTGTGTGTAACGGCGTTCTCTGGGACTCTCATATTTTTACTCGATCTTTCGTCGACCATAGACTGGTCGACGTCATGCGCTTGTTTCTGAGCAGCCCTACTCTGGCTCTGGCGTTATTTTCAGTCACTTCCGACTCTTGGAATTGCAAAAAGCGCTTTGATGGATTGCATTTTCTAGCGGTCTCCCTCATTCTTGTTAATCAAATCGTCGAAACCGTCGTACATGGGTGGTAGGCGGGACTGAAGAATGCCAGATTATCCTGCGGGATTCAAATTGTTCGTGCATGGTGTATGCTCCTGTGTCTGGTGTAGTGCGCTTCGTTGTTCGGAGTGTGTGGTGGTTGGGAATTGGGTGTCTAAACGATTGAGTTTGACTTGCGACTCGGGGAAGGACCTGTCCTATGTACTAGGTCAGTACTAGATCATGGCCAACTCATTCTACTGCACCCAACTACTTGCACCCCGTGAGCATCTTCTTACCGCCAATTGAGCGAAATAGTGAAGCCGGAGCGGTCTGGATCGTGACTTCTTGGCGCCATGTGACCTATTCTGCGTCTTTGGAGACCCCGCAAGGCCTCATGTCCGCTCACCGCCTACTGCATCGGGAGGGGACCCTGATTTCCGGTAAGCTTCGACTTGCCCGCTCCTTCACTATCTCCACCATTCGGTCCCAGATTGCACGAGACAGCGTGTCCTTTTTTTCTGCCTCGGCTTCTTTGTGTCTCGTTGTGTCGCCTGACGTGCCCACAATGTCTTTTTTCAGCAGTAAGAAACCCGCTGCGCCCAAGGTTCCTCCACCACCCATCCCGCGCTCGGGACCCACAATCGATGCCACGACAATCATCTCGCTGCTCGCCGTCCTGGTGCTCCTCGGCAGCGCGTACGCCGCATCACTCAAAGCCCTGCCTAAAACCGCAACGATCAAAACCCGCGTGCTCTTCGTGTGGCACCTCTTCGACGCGCTGATCCACTTTGTCTTTGAAGGCGGTTTTCTCTGGAATTGCTTCTTCGTCTCGTACGCGCTGCCCAGATCCTTCTCGGCGGCGGCTCGCTCCCACTCGCACATTGCCTTCTTCACGCCCCCGGACGTGTATTGGTTGGGGAAAGACGATTTGCTGTTTGGTGCGAATTACGGGACTACGCCGTTCTCGCGGTTGTGGCAGGAATATGCAAAGGCGGATAAGCGCTGGGGAGGCGTGGATTTGACCATTGTGTGTCTCGAGATGTTGACTGTTTTTGTGGCGGGGCCGTTGGCGTGTTGGATTTGTGTGTTGTTGAGTAGGGATGAGAGGAAGGGGGTGTTGAAGAAGTGGTTTTGGATGGTGGTGTTGGCTACAGGGGAGATTTATGGTGGTGAGTCACTGTTCCTTTTCCAACTACCCACAATACAACACATTGGTTTCGAATTGGGCTTGAAGTGGCATGTCGGCTGGCTAGTTGTGAGGCGGATTGTGGGTCCCACCGCTCGGAGTCTGTTGAGATGAGTGGACGACGTGTTTTGCGTCTGCGAGGATATGGCTGACACGTGGTTCACCGCAATAACAGGCTGGATGACTTTTGCCCCTGAGTGGTTTACTGGAAGCCCGAATCTGGACACGTCGAACTGGATGTATCTGTAAGTCTTGATGCCTCCTATGTCTCTACCATGCCCGATTCAACTCTGCACCAAACAACATTATGAGACTCGCACAACTTCATCTACTCGATCCGAGCCGCCCGCAAGCACCCATTCTCATGTTTCTTTCGAAGTTCGTGCTCGTCGTTCCTGAACAGGATGCGTTGTCCATGCATATCCGCTGGCGGGTGGCCCGTGGTCCCACTTTTCACACATTTGCACACACCGCAACTCCCAGCACCACCGACCAAAAACGTTACAACTGACAATGTAATAGCTGGCTGTATCTCGCCTTCTTCAACGGTGTCTGGGTCGTATTTCCGCTCTGGATTCTGTGGGAGGCATATGGTGCCATGAGCTCGGCCATGAGTCAGACTGAAATGGTTGATTTGGTACATTATTTGAAAAAGGACGATTGAAGTAGTCTGTGAAGAGCCGATGGGTATCAAGAATTATCGATTCACAGACGAAGAGAATGCTCGATCAAGAAAGACGTGCATGCCGTCTCATTCAAGCAGAACAAAGCCGACGACGTAATACCATGCTTTCACAATTAGACCTGGCTTCAAACCTGATGTACCATTCGCTCTTCTTGCACATTGCCTCCCCAACCATCCCATTCCCATCCTCCCGTCCCATCCTCCCATCCTTACACCATCCCCACAAACCCCGCAGGCAACAACCCCGTTACGCCGGCATACACCCCCCAATACCAATCCCCATTGATATCCTCGACTTCCCTGATCTCCGCATGTCTCGGAAACCCAAGCTCATCCTTGACCCCGTCCTCGGGCCAATAACTCCATTTCGCCTTCAACTTCAACCCCACGCCACCATCAGGCGGAAAGCGCTGGGCCGGGATAGCAGACCCGAGCTGAGCGCGGTAGTTATGCACGTTGCCGTCGTAGTCGCGCCATTTCCATTCCCGTCCTTGGCCGGCATCAGACTCGTCGATTTTAAGCGCGTATCCGCCTACCAGGGCGCGGACGACTATGCGTCGTTGTCCGCCGTCGCGGTCTTCGAACCCGACTACGACCATCCTGTGACCCCGCAGACATTTGCGCCACCCGTTTAGCCCGTCTTCTTTGGAAAGACGGGCCGAGACGCTGAGTTTGTGGTAGCATGCCATGCAGATGTCATAGTCACCCGCGTTGCAGGCCAGGCAGTGGTGGCGCGTGTTGGAGGGTGGGATAGATAAGTGGCAGATGTTGCAGAGAGTCGTGAAGTTGAGGGGGCAGAAGGCGAGGTTGGCGATGGGGTGGGAGGTCGGGGTACGGCTGAAGGATGCTGATTTGGGGGTGCGAGGAGTCGATTCTGGTGCGTGTGGTGTGAGTGTTGTTGTGAAAGTCGATGATGTTGGTGTGCTGGAGCTGCGGACTTGGTGAGCGACTGGTAGTAAGGGGTGCGTGCAGTGTCGTCCTTGGTTGACGCAATCGTTGCAAAAGCCCCAGTCCCCTTCGTTGCAGAAGTCGCACTTCCAGTAGCATGCGTTAGCGAAAGCTTTGCAAGAATCGCAGAAAACACCCTCCTCGAGTCTATGTGCGGGATCGTCTTCACTCATCAACACGTGCGGCGGTGTTGCAGATTCGGTCAATGGAGTTATCGGCGTTCGATATCGATGACCCGTCAGGATATGTGGTTGCTCGTAGCCCGGCAGATACCCGCCTTTTGGACAGTCACGCTCATATCGTGCCCAGGCAGTCCACCCAAAGCCAAACCAGTGCTTACAACCTTTGCCGGCACGGTAACAACGATGGCATAAATTGTAGTTTTTGTTGTCGCACTGTGAGCAGTGGTAGTGAAGCTCATGCTCAATATGGTCTTTTCCACAATGTCTGCACGAGATATGTGGCTCGGTGTACAATGTGGGCTCTGTCATGGTACTTGACGACACCTGCCGCGATCGTGGCTCGTTTGCTGCAGGATCTGTCGTGGAACGTGGGAATACAGGAGCAGATAGCATGGGAAAGGTACCATGGTTCGAAGACGCACGCTGCCGGGGGTTCGCAGAACTCGTCGGGCTATCACTGGCCGGCATGTTCAGGCCGAGTGCTCGAACAGCGCGAGAGGATGGACATGGCGTCGGTTGTAGACTGTTGCGGAACTGTTGTCTGGCCTCGACGCCAGCACGTTGCCCCTGATCTGACTGGCGACGCCTTGCCGCGGGAGCGCTGCCTGATGTCGACGGACGCTCAGCTTCAGAGGAGCTCGGTGTCGCTGAAGACACGGAGAGCGCAGCTGGACGTTCTGCGCGTCGAGCTGGCCTGGAGCTCCCTTGACTGGAGGACCGCTGGTGCTGGCCACGACGGCCCCGGTTCGCCGCATCGATGAGCCCAGGCCGCGAAATGGGCGGGCCGGTGGCGGTCTGCGGTGTCGAAGCACCCCTCTCATCACGGACAGGCGGGCTGCGCAAGGGCTGGGGCAGCGAAGTAGCCGAGGAGCTGGTCAATCCCTCTCGTGCCAGCCGTTCGCGTCGCTCTCGTCGCTCCCGCTGTCTTTCAGCATGTCTCTCCGACTGCCGCCGGCGCACAGCTTCGGCGATGCGTTCGGTGATTTCCTCCTCTTGCGATGGCCCGATCTGGCCCAGGTCCACACCCTCTGCGACCAGCTCTTCCAGCACCTGGCGCACGAGATCCTCGTCGACGTCGTCCGAGTCGATTTCCGAGGCGCTCAGCAGCGACCGCAGGCTCGGTTGGTGTTCGATGGCGCGGGGGGGCCGGGTGGCGCGAGAGGGCGAGGGCCCCGGCGACTGCCGGCTCCTCGAGCGCCTCTCCGGACGACTTCTGCCCACGTCACGCAGACTCAGCGCCTGGGCGTCGGCCAGCAGGCGGTCCTCCTGTTCCCGCTCTTGCTCGTCGCGCTCCTCTCGGCGCCGCAGCCGGGGGAGGACATTGTCGCCGGGCGTGTATTTGCTCCGGTCCGTCTGCTTCTCGTCGGCCGTCTTGCCCCGCTCGGGATTCGACCGCACGTAGTTGTCCAGCAGCGTCGTGACAAAGGCGTTCGGCTGCGTTGACCGCACCGAGGCACGGCACGCCGGGCACGTGTACGGGTGGATCGATGTGGCCGTCGAGGCCTGCAAGGCAAACCACTCCTTCAGACATGCGCCGCAGAAGGTGTGCAGGCAGTCGAGCAGCGTGAGCGGCTGGTAGAGCACGTCGGTGCAGATCTGAGCAAGCCATGGTGGTTAGCCCGTGTCCCCAAGCAATGGCTACGTGGTAGGCGTCGGCTATATACAAAGGCTTCTCCATCCATCCTTCCATCCATCGGGTTGATACTGGTACTGACCCCCGCCTTCGCAACACGAGCACTGCTGGACCACGACTTACCGAGCAAGTCAGTTCCCTCTCCAGGTCATGCTGCCCTCCACCAGCGCGCTCTGCCTCGGCCATTGCGCCAGATCCCAGTGCAGGGTTGGGCGTGGCTCGCCGTCGCGCAAGCCGAACCCATGCCGTCAGCGACTCGACGTCGGACCCACGTGACTTGCGCTCGCCCACCCCCTGCCAGCGCATGCATCGTGACTACAGACTACAGTACCACCGCTGCCGCCGCCGCCGCTTACACCCCTGTGCCACTTGCATCCAATGCGATCCTGCCGATTCAGATGCTGTGTCGGACTCAGCTAGGAGACGTCGGTTTGCCAAGAGGAGAAGACGTCGGTCTGCCAAGAGGACGAGTCTTGTCTGGTGCTAGCGCGCGTCACGTGATTTTGCCCTTTCGTTCGTGCTAGACTTCAACTTGAACCAGCGGTGGTTTAGACTTTGACCATTGCTTCAGTCTTCCAGCGACTTGTGCCAGACCACGTCTTGCACCTCGTTTCATCATTACAAACATGTCCCCTGCTGCACTTCTGAAACTTCCCAGCAAGCACCGAAACATACATGTCCGAACCATAAGCACCTGCCTGGTTTCGAAACTCAGCCAGACCACGGAAACAGAGGACATACTGTGCATGGTCACTCAACTCCAGTGTACTTTGAACCAACAGGTTCAGGCATTCCAACATTCCCATCTTCCCTTTCGACTACTCGAATTGAGTGCACTATGTATACAAGTCATGACCGGCACATGATGCCCCTGCTGTAGTAGCCCTTGATAACATACTCACTGTGTAGCCACAGTAGCAGCACCCGCAGCTTGGCCATTGGCAACACCAGCAGTTTGGCCATTGGCAACACCAGCAGTCTGGCCGGTAGCAATACCGGCAGTTTGGCCAGTAGCAACACCACCAGAAGTCTGGCCAGTAGTAGCACCACCAGAAGTCTGGCCAGTAGTAGCAACACCGGCAGTTTGGCCATTGGCAACACCAGCAGTCTGGCCGGTAGCAACACCGGCAGTTTGGCCAGTAGCAACACCACCAGAAGTCTGGCCAGTAGTAGCACCACCAGAAGTCTGGCCAGTAGTAGCAACACCGGCAGTTTGGCCATTGGCAACACCAGCAGTCTGGCCGGTAGCAACACCGGCAGTTTGGCCAGTAGCAACACCACCAGAAGTCTGGCCAGTAGTAGCACCACCAGAAGTCTGGCCAGTAGTAGCAACACCGGCAGTTTGGCCATTGGCAACACCAGCAGTCTGGCCGGTAGCAACACCGGCAGTTTGGCCAGTAGCAACACCACCAGAAGTCTGGCCAGTAGTAGCACCACCAGAAGTCTGGCCAGTAGTAGCACCACCAGCAGTCTGACCAGTAGTAGCACCACCAGCAGTCTGACCAGTAGTAGCACCACCAGCAGTCTGGCCGGTAGCAGCACCAGCAGCAGTCTGGCCAGTAGTAGCACCACCAGCAGTCTGGCTGGTAGTAGCACCACCAGAAGTCTGGCCAGTAGTAGCACCACCAGCAGTCTGACCAGTAGTAGCACCACCAGCAGTTTGGCCATTGGCAACACCAGCAGTCTGGCCGGTAGCAACACCGGCAGTTTGGCCAGTAGCAACACCACCAGAAGTCTGGCCAGTAGCAGCACCAGCAGCAGTCTGGCCAGTAGTAGCACCACCAGCAGCTGTCTGGCCAGTGGCAGCAGCAGTCTGGTTATTAAAAACACCAGCAGTCTGGCCAGTAGAAACACCTGCAGTCTGGCCTTGCTGTTGCTGAGCTGCATTTCCAGTCGCCTGGTTGGCATTTCCAGTCGCCTGGTTGGCATTTCCAGCAGCTTGCTGGGGAGTGATTTGACCTTGTTGTTGAGTGGGGGCAGTGCCTTGCTGAGTGGTATTTTGGGCCTGAGTGACACCTTGGGCCGAAGTGGAAGTCTGGCCTTGAGCAGGAGCTGTTCCTTTGTCAACCGGGAATATCTTGCGAGCGTCACGGAAAGACTTACCAGCTTGTTGCTGACCTTGAGCGGCTTGCTGCTGGCCTCCCGCCCCACCAGCAGCACCATTCTGAACAAGCCCATTGCCAGTTCCCGCAGCCAGTGCTTGAGCTGCACCGAACGCAGCCGCAGGACTACCCGCAGCCGCGCCAGGCTGAGTCGGACCGGTACCTGATAGGAGTCAGTATACGTCCAAGATGCTCCTGAAGAAACAAAAAAATAATTCTAACGTACCTTGCACTCCTCCAGCAATACCCGTCTGATCACAAGTTGTAGGACGAATAGCCTGCGAAGTCGACCCCGTAGACGCCATGTATGCATCAATATTAGGAAGAACTAACCCCCACGTATTAGCCACCATCCCAATCTCTACGCTCTCAGCCAGAAAACTTACCATTAACGCATCGGTTCTGATTGATCGAATCAATATTCCCCACCGCCGCCATCCCCTGCTGACTCATCTGCTGCAACTTATCCACAACATCCTGGAACGCACCGCCCGTCTGAAGCGTGCTGTTCGCTGCAATAACTTTCGGATCCGCGCCGTTGGCCGCGTCAATGATTGCTTTTTGGTTCAGCTCGTCGACCTCGGCGTTGAAGGCTACCATCGCGGCTTGCTTGAAGGCCAAGTTGTTCTTGATCGTTGGGCCGCGGTTCAAGAAGTCGGATACCATGGATGTGTCGGATTGCCAGTTGGAGACGGCGCTCGCGACGTCTGCAGATGAGGGCTTTTGGCCGTTGGCGAGGCCGGCGCCTGTGCCGGTTGGGGGGCCCGTGAGGGCGGTATTTCCGTTGCCCTTCTGTACGCCTTGTTGGCCCTGCTGGCCTTGCTGGCCTTGTTGGATTTGTTGACCTTGCTGTATCTGCTGGCCCTGTTGGATTGGTTGACCTTGCTGTATCTGCTGGCCCTGTTGGATTTGTTGACCTTGCTGGATCTGCTGGCCTTGTTGCTGCTGCGTGGTCTGGCCATTTCCAGCGGCAGCTTGCTGGGCAAGTGGAGCAGCATAGACTGCACAAGAAAGAAGAGAGGCGATGAGAAGGTACCTCATCTTGAAATCGATGGGGATAATCACATCAACCAAAAAGATAATTAAAGTTCAGTAATAAACAGAGTAGTCGAAGGGAAGGGGAATTGCTGAAAGTGCCGGAAAAATAAAAGTTACTAGTACGTCAATGAGCAAGGAGCCAGTCCGATGAAGCAAAAAAAGCCGTCGGATCAGCCATTATATGCATCCGCTTGCGTAGCAGTTTGTCACAAGTCACAAAAGTTCGTTTTTGCGAGACGCATAAACGGCGCTGTTGGCAACGTTGACACAAGCACTCTGGGACAACTGTTTGAAACGACGAGGTTCACAACACTTGGCATTTTCCCCGCAAAGTGGAAAGCTGCTCCAGTTCTTAGTCTCGATGTCCTGTTCGACCGTGCATCAGATGATGCCAGGGTGGAAACCATGCTATGCATAGATAGCCAAGGCGCGATGACCAGACATGGAACATGATTTTCGCTGGGTATACCATGGCTGTATGTTGGCCGACTTGGCCAGCGGTGTTTGAAAGCACGAACTATTTGTTTTGATGGCGTTTGGGAAGTGGTTTCGTATTATCTTGGCATTTGGAGCCATCGGATCATGTGCCGAACAACAAGAGCTACGGAGGCACTATTTGTGTAACATGGTGATCGCTCGTCTTCACTATTGCGATTGCTTTATCATGCAACTTGTGAATCGTTAGGATACACAAATCTACTTTGGCTAGCTTACTATGCTGAGGTGCTTGCGATGATAGCCATGAATGGTCTCCCTAACTCATTCATACGCCCCAGTTTTTTGATGCAAAGGATCCATCTCTGTCTCAATTTTCCTTACTATCCTTGCTGGATTGCCCGCCACAACCGTGAAGTCCGGCACATTCTTGGTCACCACACTCCCTGCACCAACAACGCTTCCCTTCCCAATGACAACTCCCGGGAGGATGATGGCATTGCCGCCAATCCAACAATCCTCGCCAACGTGAATCTCCTTGCCCATCTCCGGTCCACGAAGCCCGTTGCGAAGTGCAGGATCGAGCGGATGCGTGGCAGAAAAGAAGCCGACATTCGGACCAACTAACGTGCGATCTCCAAGGGTGGTCAAACAAGTATCGAGGAAACATGAGTTGGAATTGACATAGACGCCTTTGCCAAATTTGACGTTGTAGCCATAGTCCATAGCTACTGGCCCCGTGATCCATGGGTCATGTTCGAACAGCTTGTCGTCTTCTTCGGTTGTGGCTGCCTGGGGCGGAAGAGGTGTTTTGTCATCCAGAACGCTTCACGTGCTTGTAAGACTTGGAAGTGTTAGGGAGTACGGCGTGTGACCCACGTACTCTCGGAACAACTCTACCAGCTTACGACGAGAAACGTCGCCCGCGTTGTTGTACCGCTCGCAAGCGTGTCTCGCGCGCTCGCGACGAGCGGTCAGCTCTGGTGTGAACGCATAGTAGAGTTCACCGGCTAACATGCGCCGCTCATTTTGCGCATCACTCATGTTCTCGATGGAAATATGCATGGTTTTCACGGGGAATGCTGGCAGCAATGGGAGTCAAGGTGTTTGCCAGCAGCAAGGGAGAATGGGGAGGGAGGGGACCGGGTGGAATGACTAAGCGTTTGAGGAACTAAACCAGCTTAGCGCGTTACGTCATCAGCAATCTGTACGCTTTTGTTTCCCCGTCTCAAACAATGGTCAAGGGCTACCCTCTCAGCAAACGACTTACTATTGTTGCGAGCCCGCAAAGAGCTTGACCAGCACACGGCTGTGTCGCTTGTCTGTCTCTCTCTTCCTTAATATGCCTTGAGCATAATCTTTTCCGTGTCAGCTTTCAACCACCTCGTGACTTCTCTCAAGTTCATACGCGACTCGTACCTCGAGCTTCACACCACTGACCATGTCTTCCAACGGTTCCGTCCCAGGACTACACATGGACATCTCCCTCCCCTCCAATCGCCCACAGGAACACGTAGAATGGGCCCCAGAGCTCGATGCCTCCCTCCGCGCCCGCGAAGGATCCGAATTCAATTCTCAGCCCTTGCGGTCCACCCATCCCTCGCATCCCAACTTCACCGCCCCCGAATTTTATCCTAATGGCAAACGATCCCTTTCCGGTATCGCCATGCGCGCCTTCAGCCTCGGCTGCACCGCCGTGCTCGGCCTGTTAATGACCATATTACTCATACACCTTAACAGCAGACTCTGGCGACCCTGGCTATTCCTCAGCACGCTCTCGATATTCCACTTCCTAGAGTTCTACACCACAGCCGCATACAACACGCCCAGCGCGCGCATTTCGTCGTTCCTCCTCACCAACGGCGATCAGTATCGTATGGCGCATACCATCGCTTTCATCGAGACGTGCATCACTTCACATCTCCTGCCTGGATGGCAGGCGCGCATTCACGGGCCTGTGGGTGTTTCGTTGGGGCTTAGTATGATCGCTGTGGGCCAGGTTGTAAGGAGCACTGCTATGGCGCAGGCGGGTACGAATTTCAACCACATGGTTCAATCCAGGAAGAATGATGGGCACGAGTTGGTCACCACTGGACTGTACGCCTATTTCCGACACCCATCGTATTTTGGCTTTTTTTGGTGGGGTATTGGCACGCAGATGATGCTGGGGAACACAATTTGTTTGCCGGTTTATACGGGTGTGTTATGGTACTTTTTTAATCGGAGGATTTTTCGTAAGTGTTTCAAGTGGCTTGGATGCCACGAGTGTGTACTAACTTTGACCAGATGAAGAGAAACACTTGATTGATTTTTTTGGGCATGATTACAAGGCATACAGGGCGCAGACGCGTGTTTGGATACCGTTTGTTTGAAGGAGGAGTCGCTTGTGTCAGGTGAACGAGGTCTATCATGTTTCCAATATGTATCATGATAATGATCTCATCATGCAAATGTTATAATGCCAACCAGTCTTCATCATCACTTTCACGACTATCGATTGAAGTGCAGCCACTCGCAGTCTTCCTTGAATGCTCTAGAGACTTACTGCGTGGCAGTTGCGATTTAGACTTGCCAGAGAACTCGAACAGTGAAAATGAGAATCCGCTTCACAGTGTATTTGCATACTTATTAGTATCGGACACTTCGGTCACTGCATTTCTGACAGACAAGTCATAGCACGCAAAGAACAGTAGGTTCGGATGTCGAAGACATGCTCCGGCCGCAATTGAGGTGAGCAGTACTCACATGCTAGAAATGCTAGAGTTTCGGCTTGGTGATACTTCGTTGTCCAAAAGGATGATGAGGAGAGGGGAAAGATTTGTTGCTAAGTAGGCAATGTTTGAGGGGAATGTAGACTGAGATTCAGCCAAGCGTAATGATACACTGAGCAAAATCTCGCGTTCTAAACTTAAGATCGACATGAATGTAACTGAAATTTATCTTAATCGCATCAGCGGAACATATTCACAGCAGTATTCAGCTTCAGATATCTTCATAGCAGTGTAAGGTCCCGACGTCCTGACCCCACTGCGAAGTCCAAGTCATGGGTTGATCGTCTTAGTCACAGCACGCTGTTATATATTGCAACAAAATCTAATCAGGTTCGTTGATTGGCCATGCACACCAATCCCAGAGACCACCCTGACATACCCAAATCAGCCTCAATGTGGGGCAAAGATACTTATCACCCGACCCCACATCTCGCTCTACCGACGTATCTCATAAGCATACGTCTGTCCAAGCCTCACGTCTTCCAGTCCACCAGACCATGGCGCCAGACTTCCCCCGACGCCAGGTCTCAGGCATAAAAGTCATCATCGTAGGCGCCGGCTTCGCAGGCGTTGCAGCAGCAATCGAATGCCACCGCAAAGGCCACACCCCCCTCGTCCTTGAAAAGGCTTCCGCAATTGAAGAAATCACGCGCTACGGCGACATTATTTCTTTCGACCCAAATGGCGCGCACAGTTTCGAGCGCTGGCCAGGCGTCATCGAAGCGATGCAGAAGGTCGCGCGGCAAACGGATTGGCTGGACTTGTATTCCTGGAGAGGAGAGTTTGTTACACGGCAGAGTTTTGCAGAGGAGAAGAGGTGGGGCCCACGGATTAATGGACATAGAGGGGAGTTGTATAGTATCATCCATAAGCATGCGGTGGAGAGGGGCGTGGAGATAAGGTGGGGGCAAAGAGTGACGGATTATTTGGAAGACGAGGATAGGGCGGGCGTGGTGGTTGATGGTGAGGAAATGTTTGCCGACGTGGTTGTTGCAGCGGAAGGTGTGAGATCGCGGGGGCGGAAGATTGTTCTGGGATTCGACGACAAGCCGAAGAGTTCGGGGTATGCGGTGTATCGATCGTGGTTTTCGGGCGATGCGATCAAGGATAACGAGATGTTGAAGCATCTTGTTGACGGCGACTCGCATTCGGGCTTCATTGGACCGGATTTACATTTCCTTGTTTCGTCGTTGAAAGGTGGGGAAGAGTTCAATTGGGTATTTACCCATGTCGATGATGGGAATATCGAAGAAGATTGGCAGTTTCCTGGGCGGATAGAAGACTGTCTGAAGTATGTAGAGGGATGGGCTCCGATCGTACAAGAGATTGTGAGATCGACTCCCAAAGATGCGAGGCTCATTGACTACAAGCTCGTCTCCCGCGATCCGATACCGACCTTCATATCACCAAAGTCTCGAATTTCTCTGATTGGAGACGCAGCACATCCGTTTCTGCCAACCTCGATACAGGGCGCTAGCCAGTCTATCGAGGATGGCGTTGTTCTAGCGGCTTGTCTGGTGATGGCGGGTAAAGAGAATGCCACCCTTGCAATTAAAGCGTATGAGAAGATCCGCTACGAAAGAGTACACAAGGCGCAAGCGACAGGGGTGAAGACAAGAGAGAAGTGGCACAAAGCCAACTGGGACGAAATTAAAAAGACACCGGAAGCTATTCATCTAACGCGAGAAGCGTGGTTGCTGAATTTTGATGCTGAGAAGGATTGTCATGAGAGGTATGACGAAGTAACAAGAGGCTTGCAAGCGGGACGAGCCCGACTGTGAGTTTCATACGTCCTTCATTTTCACCAGTGTTCTCGAGAATATGATATTCGTTGTCGGTGAATATTTCCGTACCGTGTACTACATTCGGAGTGAATGATCTTCAATGACGTACTGTTACGAAGTAGCATCGCTAAGCAAGCAATTCTAAAATTTCTACGCGACATCGAACTCGATCTGGGACTTTGAGTCTGTCTTCGCGAGCAGTGAAACTCTCGCTGACAGATGTCATATGCCGTTTTAATTTGTGGTTGTAGTTGTCATGACGGCTTCAAGCCTTGCCCTCCGTCTCTCATCTGTTCGTGCCGCCTGTTCAGACTGCGTCGTCATTCGGCAGAAACGTTGAACTAATGCGGGGCCATGCTTCAGTCACAGAGGTGCAAAAATCCGGTTCGTTGCGGTCCTCGGACTCTTTGCCACCTGCCTTTTGTGGAACACACGCAAAGTTGAGGTTGAGGTTGAGGTTAGACCGACGCAAGTCCTAGATCTTGGCACCTCCTACATGTGTACTTCAGTCCATCATTCCTTCACTCTCAATCCAGCTGTCAGAAACTAATCACAATGCAGTTTTTGGTTCTCGCATGTCTTGCCGTCGCAACCGTCGCCCGCACTGTGATCAGCAGAGACGTTACTGGCACTACCATTGAGTATGCCGGTCTTGCAAATGATGACCTCGACGTCTTTCTTGGTATCCCTTACGGGCAGGACACAAGTGGCGCAAATCGGTTCAAGCCACCACGCCCTTACATTCCTGTTCCTGGCTCTCGGGTGGACGCAACCAAACCAGGCCCTGCCTGTCCTCAACCGCTCGGTCAACTGTCTCCTCCTCTTGCGCTAGTCAATATCACAGAGATCTCGGAGAACTGCCTGAATCTGAATATTGCAAGGCCCAAGCTGAACGGACATGGACCTCTACCTGTGATGGTCTGGATCCACGGAGGAAGCTTCTGGTATGGGTCCAACAACGAACCCACGACAGCGCCAGCAGGTCTGATCCGTCAATCAGTCAAGAATGGGATGCCTGTGATGCATGTCGCAGTCAACTATCGTCTGGGCTTCTTCGGCTTTGCTCAGTCTGATACACTTAAGAGCGAGGGCTCCGAAAATGCCGGGCTGCGAGATCAACGTCTTGCCATGGAATGGGTTCGAGACAACATTGCAATTTTCGGTGGAGATCCTAACAAAATCACCATTTTCGGTCAGTCTTCGGGTGGGCTCGCAGTCGGTTTGCATATGCTCGCATACGGTGGAGCAAAGCCTCTTCCTTTTCAACGAGGTGTCGCCGAGTCGCAGTCGTTGGAGCCAGGCATTACTGCAAACTTCACTATTGATGCCATGGCGGCACTTGCAGACCATGTGAGCTGCAACATGACAGACGTGCACTCATCGGAGACAGTTGCGTGTCTTCGTGGTAAGGACACCGAGACCTTGCTTCAAGCCTCAATCGCCACGTACGCCAGCGACATTGCACACAACATTGGCGATATCTGGCTTCCCACTGTCGACGGTGACTTCCTGCCCGCTGCACCAAGTCAATTGATCGCTGAAGGCCGAATCGGTAACGCAACTTTCATGACCGGATGGGCCGAGGATGACATGAACTTTTACACTAACACCAGCATTGCCACGGCTAAACACACATACGACTGTATGTATCGACGTCGTTCATTTATTTTCCACAAACTGACAGTGCTGTAGTCATTCGAGCCTATCTGTCAGGGCTCACTCAATCGAGCCTGGACGATCTGCTGAATTTGTATCCCATCGCTGAATTCACACCGGGCACGAATCTGAGCGCGGAGTTTTATCGGTCGTCGCGTATCTTCAGAGACGTCCTCATGGTCTGCCCCTCGCTTCATCTCGGAGAAGCAGTTGCGCGGACGCAGTCGACACCAGTATTCCACTACAGCTTCAATCAGACTGTTGTCGACCAGATCCTCGACCCCATGTACAACGTTTCCGGCTTGCAGGTTGGTCATACATCTGAGTTCGCCTACATATTCGATTCCTTCGGGACATACAACGCTTCGGGTCATCCAGTATATCCTCAACAGAATGACTACGACTTGATACAACGCGCAAGTCGCTCCTGGAGCACATTTGCCACACAAGGTATGCCGTGGTGGCCGGATACTGACACGTTGAACCGTTGGTACATGGCATACAACAACGGTGGCCCTTTCATCATGACGATCGGTGGCCCGCATGAGGAGTTGAGTGCTGCAGGTGGTCCCCCCGCACAGAGGCTGAAGGAACGATGTGGCTTCTTGAATGATCCTAAAATCATCGAGGCGCTCGGCTACTGACGTTGGCAGACTTGCAGCGTGAAATGGGTCGGAACGGTTTTGGCTACACGATCAGATATCCAGGTCGTTCAGGCTGAAGCAAAAACGGACTTGCGATGAGCTACCCGGTTGCACAGATCGGTCATTCTTGATCAATTATGACTTGAGTCATCAAGCTGGCACACCATCTTTGTCTTCTGTCTTCGGGCCTGTCACTGCATCCTTCCCCCCCGCCAATCCGAGTATGAAGTCCCACTCTTCCTTCCTGACTCTCGAAACGCTCAATCTTGAATTCGTGAGCAATTGCATTCCCTCTAGTTCCCCTCCATTGCCCGCATGACTCTTGATCCTCGCCAAATCCACCACATGATCAAATTTCTTGACAAAATCCACTCCAACGCAGTACCATTTCGGATTCTCCCTGTCGCTCTTTACATCGTAGTACGGATCTTTCTTATCAAACGCCGATTCGTCTACTTTTGCTTCCTCGGCTACACGCAGTATTCCCACCACACCAGACGGTTTCGCGTTGGAGTGATAGAAGAAGCCTAGATCGCCTTTTCGCATTGCTTGCATGTTGTTGCGTGCCTGGGGGTTTCGCACGCCGGACCAGGGCTCGGGGACGGTGCAGGCGGCTAGGTCATCAATGGAGAAGGCGACGTTGACGCCGTTCTCGTAGCGGGGGAGGGGCTCGGCTTTGAGGAGCCAGTATACTTCTTGGTCGCCGGTTGAGTTGCGATTGGATTCGGAGGAGGGTGGAAGGGGTGGTGCTGCTTTTGTGGGCTTCGATTTCATGGGCACAGATTTGCAGGCTTTGGCGGATTGGGGCTTCGACTTCTGTGCTTTCTTTGGTGGTGGCGAAGCGCTGTGAAGCGGTGATTAGATCGGTTTAGTACGAAGGATGATATTGACATGGTGGCGCACTCTTCTTCATCATCGTCAATATCCTTTTGGTCGTCTTCTCCTCTGGCACGCTTTCGGTGCGATTGGGTACTTTTACGGCCCTGGGCCGTTTCTCTTTCGGGTGAAGAGTCGCTCTCAGCATACTTGGGCGCTGCAGAAGCTGATTGACGCGTGGACCTCCGAATCCTAGCCATCGTGATGGAATACTGCCTTGTTCCTTGTTTTGGGTGACAAAGACGCCAAAGGCAAGCCGCAAGTTGCGTTGTTCAGGAGCTCTGATACCGAGGCAATGACGTGATTGGCTGCAGGGCCGTCGACGTGCAGCTCTCAATTAATCACCCAACTACTCGCCAAGTGACCAAGAACCTCGACCGGCACACCACGGAACTGTGCCGCTGTCAAATCTTCCTACGGAAGACATGCCACTTGCTAATTATTCAAAATAAAAATCCCATGCTGCATGCAGCCAAATCTCAAATACGGCACCTCTGGCAGACGTTTAGGTCTCCTTTGATGGTAGAAGACGGAGTTGGGAGGACAGATACCACAATACCACTGCATGCACAGCCGCGGCACCTACCACCTAGGATTACTAAAGTACGCGGCCCGACCTGAGCTTGCATACATGGACTACCTAAGTACATCTAGCTCCACTACGGGAGACCATCAAGTCGCATGCAATAACCTGTCACCAGGGTACGCTACGCTGGAGAAGCGGGGTTCGTTGGCAAGTGTCCAGAAAGACTGATCCACACTGACTCAACAAGCTCTTCTTCCTCCCAACGAAATACCATTCGTGTATAAGACGCGTATCAGGACAGCACTTGCAACTCACACGATACTACTACGTAGATTCTGACGAACCACCTTTTCCCATCAAATTTGCCGTTTGTAGACCCATCAGGACGACAAAAGCCATCATGAACGCCTTCGAGAAGAAATCTTTGAAGACCTCGCGAGGCTACACGTATGTATACTACACAGCCGAAGGCGACAAGACCCTTCCGACCCTGTTCTTTCAGCATGGTTGGCCGGATCATGCCGAGATGTGGAAGGATGTAGCGACATCTCTTCGTTCCACCAAACATGCCATTATCATCCCAGACCTACTTGGCTATGACGGTACAGACAAGCCAACAGATCCAGCTGAATACAAGTGGAATGCAATGGCCAAGGACCTCATCGAAATAATCGACACGGAGAAAGCAGATAGAGTCGTGTCAATCGGCCACGATTGGGGCTCTACTTGTGCTGCTCGACTGTACAATTACTATCCCAACCGCGTCAGTGGTTTAGTCCTCCTCAACGTTGCATACATGGCACCAAGTCGCACGCCATTCGATCTGGACGCTGCGAATGCGATGACCAAACAAGCGTTTGGGTATTCCATCTTCAGCTACTGGTACCTCTTCACCGCCGAGGACGGACCCGAGGTGCTTAAGAACAACATCGACCGCCTCTACCATGCTATGCATGGAACTAACGAGACTATGAAGCAGTTCTTCACTGGTCCAAATGCCTTGCGCAACTTCTTAACCAACGGAGGACAAGAGTTCGAGCTGCGCGCTTACGCCAAGGATCCCAAGTTCAAGCAGGCTTTCGTGGAACGTATGACACGCGACGGCTTCGAAGGTCCGCAATGCTGGTACAAGGCAACTACTCGGCAGAAGCAGTACGAATCTGACAAAGAACTTCCCGAGAGCGCGGATAAGGTCAATGTTCCGTTGTTGTACATTGGTGCAAAGGACGACGCTGTCTGTCGTCCTGAAGCCATGTATCCATCCATTCAGGCAGGTTTGTTGCCGAATGTGGAACAAGCCCCGATGCTGGACGCGGCTCACTGGACCCCGTATGAGAAGCCAGATGAGGTTGCGGATAGAATTGGAGCCTGGTTGAAGAAGAATTTTGCGAAATGAAGTACTTGGATAGCTGTACAATCAAGAATAAGTCAATGAACGTGTACTCGAATAATTGGGTACGCAACACTAAATTATCCCTATTCAACCTCTAGATGTCGAGCACCGTTATCTGACACGCAAAGCGGGAAGTGAGGGTTTTGTGCAGCTCAAGAACGACGGAAACATCAAGAAAGCCTAAAAAGCGAATCAATGCCAGAGGGTGGAATCTTGAAACCTACAACATAAGAAGAGTGTTCCTCAACAAACATAACAGTCAAACTCATTAGCTGTCGTCTCCTGTCAGGGCATTCGAAGAGCATTCGACGAGCCAAAAAAAGCCAAAAAAAAGCCAAAAGTATTCAATCGTGTACCCGAAGTCGCTGAACTGAACCCTTCCACAAATGTTCCGTATTGCTAGGATTTGCAAAGGGATACAAAAAGAAAGCAAAGCCCGATGCGGGGGTCGAACTGGAAGACTGTCAGATGGGATGTGTCTTGAACCACAGGAGAAAATGTAATTTACCCCGCAACCTTGAGATTGGTTCAATCGCTTCAGTCAGAAGGTGAAACCTAAGAGTCTCACGCTCTACCGATTGACTGCCGACATGTGAGCGACAGATCTCCATACGGGTAAGGGGTGGAACGTACGCTAACCAGGCTGTAAACGTTGTGTTGGACGGCGCCCAAAATGATTGTATTATAATTTGTATAGAAAAAGCGTGGAGGAGTGTGACTTGATTTGATGCGGGGTCGTACACGAACATACCCAAACCAGTACATTGGTAGTGGGCTTAACGACCAAATTTTATCGCGTTGGTGTGCTAGGTAGGCTACCGATGCTAAGACATGTGGGTAATTGTCGACGAAGCACTGCAGCACACATTGAACTGGGCCTGCGAAGCAAAGTCGTGGCTATATGATTGGAAGTTCATTAACTGCTCACGGACTATAGGACTATTGGGGGGTTTAGCAAGCCCGTGGCCCGGAATGCGGCTGCAAGTGACTAAGCCACATTCGCGGCTGGATGGGACTAAGCCACATTCCGGTAGCCTCGCACTGGACCTCCGCTGCAAAGGTTGACATTGAGCTAGGAACAAGAACTTGCGTCGAGCAGCGCAATGCATAACAATGTTAGAGGCTCAAACATACGAATGAGAAGAGAATTGAACGTCGATTCATGGTCCTGGAAGTGCTCGAATCGATACTCGGTACAGTGCTGGAGAGCCAAGTAGGTACTACTCCGTACAGGTAAGCGCACTGCGCCACGACGTCGTCGGCGCCACTCGACTTCCCGGCTCAGCCAAACTTTTGCGAACAACTACACCTGCCGCCTGCCACCTGCCGCCTGTTGAGCATTCACGACCCCGCTTGACATTCACCCTCTCCCCACGACACGACGGACATGTCGCACCCGTGACATGACATCACGTGGAAGCATAGCTGACGCACCTCCGCTCGGCAGACGTCCGCACCCACCCGCCGCGTCACCTCGCTACCCAACACAACACCAACGGGAACGCGGTCGCGCTGCATGAGCCGGGACAGGAGGAGATAGCGCTCGCTCAGCACACGTTTGGCCGCCATGGCCGCGAGGCCCCCGGATGCATCGCCGTCCCGCCACGGCAACCTGATTGACCTGGACGACAACGACCACCAGCCCACGTACTACTCGGGCGCCCGGCCGCCTGTCAACGACCACGAACTGCTCGACCGCTACGACATCGACAGCTCCGACCAGCCGCCGCCCGGCCGGCCCTCGGTATCGTACGATGACTTTGTTGGAGGAGGCAGGCCCAACGCAGCCCTGCCGGGAGGGCCTGGCGCGCCGCCCCTCGACCCGCCTTACCTGCAACGAGGCAACAGGGCCTACTCGCACACATCGGATCTGAACAGCTACTCGAGGTACTCGGACGCAGACATAGCCGCCGACGCCGACCACTCGACGCACGCCTACTACGCTGCCGGCGGCGCCTCCGAGCAGGGCTCACCCGGGGTGCCCCGCAGGACGTCCAGGAATGCCCACAACAGGAATAGTGTCCTGAGTCTTGGAGGCGGCCTGACGGGACGTGTGAAGAACATGTTTGGCCGCGGCCCGGACTACTCGGAGATGGACCTGCCCTTGACAGAGCACGCCGCACAACAAGGCCAGCCGACCCCAAGCGCCTACCAAGACAGCGACTCGACCAAGACGAAGAAGAAGGCCTTCACCCCGGGCAACTTCAAATTCGGCTTCGGACGCGGCGCACCCGACCCCTCGACGCTCGGCCCCCGACTCATCCACCTGAACAACCCGCCGGCAAATTCCCAAAACAAATACGTCGACAACCACATCTCCACCTCCAAGTACAACATCATCACCTTCCTACCCAAGTTCCTGTACGAGCAGTTCTCCAAATACGCCAATTTATTCTTCCTCTTCACCGCTATTCTGCAACAGATACCCGGCATCTCGCCCACATCGCGATATACCACCATTGTCCCGCTTGCTATTGTCTTGCTCGTATCAGCCATCAAAGAGTACATTGAGGACTACAGGCGGAAGCAGTCAGACGCGCAGTTGAACAACTCCAAGGCGCAGGTGCTCAAGGGCTCCACTTTTGCAGAATCAAAATGGATCAATGTTGCAGTTGGTGATATTGTCCGAGTCGAGTCTGAAGCACCGTTCCCTGCCGATTTAGTTCTCCTCGCATCCTCTGAGCCCGAAGGTCTTTGCTATATTGAAACCGCAAACCTCGATGGTGAAACAAATCTGAAGATCAAGCAAGCCATACCCGAGACGGCCGACTTTGTCAGTCCTGCTGAGCTGGCTCGCTTGGGCGGCAAGATCCGCTCCGAGCAACCTAACAGTAGTCTGTACACCTATGAAGCCACCCTGACTATTGCAGCCGGCGGAGGAGAGAAGGAGCTGCCTCTAGGACCCGATCAGTTGTTGCTACGTGGCGCGACCCTTCGCAACACTCCTTGGATCCACGGTGTAGTTGTTTTTACAGGCCATGAGACGAAGCTCATGAGGAACGCTACGGCCACACCGATCAAGACAACAGCGGTAGAGAGGATGGTGAACAAGCAGATTCTCATGCTCGTCATAATTCTCATCTGTCTGAGTATCATCAGTTCCATCGGTGACGTGATCATCCGGTCGACACGAGGCGACAGTCTCGACTACCTTCAGCTGGGGAAAATCAATGGTGCGAAACAGTTCTTCTCTGATCTGTTGACTTACTGGGTGCTTTATTCCAACTTGGTGCCGATCTCGTTGTTCGTCACAATAGAGATTGTCAAGTACTACACCGGCACCTTGATCGATTCTGACCTGGATATTTACTACGAACCCTCGGATACCCCTGCGAATTGCCGCACATCGTCTCTCGTCGAAGAGCTTGGTCAGATAGAGTACATCTTCTCCGACAAGACGGGAACTCTGACATGCAACGTGATGGAGTTCAAACAGGCGTCCATTGCTGGCATTCAGTATGCCGATGAGATACCGGAGGACAGGCGAGCTACTATCGAGGACGGAGTTGAGGTCGGTGTCCATGACTTCAAGCAACTTGAGCAGAACCGCCACAATCATCAATCTCGCGACATCATCAACCACTTCCTTACTTTGCTATCTACCTGTCATACCGTCATTCCTGAAAGACGTGGCGAGAAAGCCGCCATCAAGTACCAAGCAGCGTCTCCTGATGAAGGCGCCCTCGTCGAAGGTGCTGTGCAACTCGGATACACATTTACCGCACGAAAACCGCGAGCAGTTATCATTGAGGCAGATGGCCGGCAACAAGAATTTGAACTTCTAGCTGTTTGTGAGTTCA
Source organism: Ampelomyces quisqualis (assembly GCA_018398575.1). Classification (NCBI taxonomy): domain Eukaryota; kingdom Fungi; phylum Ascomycota; class Dothideomycetes; order Pleosporales; family Phaeosphaeriaceae; genus Ampelomyces; species Ampelomyces quisqualis. The sequence continues at coordinate 3,348,128 of JAGTXZ010000005.1, forward strand.
ACTCCACCAGAAAACGCATGTCCACCATCTTCCGTACACCAGAAGGCAAGATCGTTTGTTATTGTAAGGGTGCAGACACTGTTATCCTGGAACGGCTCGCAAAGGATAATGGCACTTATGTCGACACTACACTGACGCATCTCGAAGAGTATGCGGCCGAGGGCTTGCGTACTCTCTGTCTCGCCATGCGCGAAATTCCACAGAACGAATGGCAGGAATGGTGGCAAATCTACAATACGGCACAGACCACCGTCGGTGGAAATCGTGCCGAGGAGCTGGACAAAGCTGCCGAGCTCATTGAGCATGATCTGACCTTGCTTGGAGCAACCGCCATCGAGGATAAATTGCAAGAAGGCGTCCCAGACACCATCGCGACATTGCAAACCGCTGGCATCAAAATCTGGGTCTTGACTGGCGATCGTCAGGAAACCGCCATCAACATTGGTATGAGTTGTAAGCTGATTAGCGAAGACATGTCGCTTCTCATCATCAACGAAGAGTCAAAAGAGGCCACCCGAGATAACATTCGCAAGAAGTTTCAAGCCATTACGAGTCAATCACAAGGTGGTCAGCACGAAATGGATGTTCTGGCCCTCGTTATCGACGGCAAGTCGCTCACATATGCGCTCGAGCGTGACCTGGAGAAGGAGTTCCTGGACCTAGCCGTCAAGTGCAAGGCCGTCATTTGCTGCCGTGTTTCGCCTTTGCAGAAAGCGTTGGTCGTCAAACTGGTCAAGCGACATCTCAAGGCCATTCTGTTGGCGATTGGTGACGGTGCAAACGATGTGTCCATGATTCAAGCCGCACACGTCGGCGTTGGCATCTCAGGCATGGAAGGCCTACAAGCCGCGCGATCAGCCGACATCTCTATCGGCCAATTTCGCTACCTTCGCAAGCTGCTCCTAGTTCACGGTGCTTGGAGTTACCAGCGTGTCAGCAAAGTGATTCTCTACTCCTTCTACAAGAACATCGCCATGTTCATGACGCAATTCTGGTACTCATTTCAAAACGCCTTCAGCGGTCAAATCATCTATGAATCCTGGACCCTCACCTTCTACAATGTATTCTTCACCGCCGCGCCCCCCTTCGTAATAGGCATCTTCGACCAATTCGTGTCAGCTCGCCTGCTGGACCGCTACCCCCAGCTGTACCGACTCTCCCAATCAGGCGTTTTCTTCCGCATGCACAGCTTCTGGTCCTGGGTTGCTAACGGATTTTACCATTCCCTCATCTTGTACTTTGGCTCCCAGGCCATCATCCTCTGGGACTGGCCCCAGTGGGATGGCCGCAACGCAGGGCACTGGGTCTGGGGCACCGCATCGTATACGGCCAATCTCGCTACCGTCCTCCTCAAAGCATCGCTCATAACGAACATCTGGACAAAATACACCTTCCTCGCTATCCCTGGGTCGTTTGCACTGTGGTTCATCCTCATGCCCATTTACGCCGTTGTAGCGCCCAAAGTCAACATCTCAAACGAGTATATTGGCGTTATTGAACGCCTTTTTCCGGACCCGCGGTTCTGGGCTATGGTGCTCGTTCTCCCGCCGCTGTGTTTAGTAAGAGACTTTGCGTGGAAATATGCGAAGCGCATGTACTTTCCACAAGCATATCATCATGTCCAGGAGATTCAAAAATATAATATCCAGGATTATAGACCTAGGTATGGTTACCCTTTTACCGTACCCCTCTTGCTCTAGAGGAGTCTGGAATGGAAAAGTTTGAGCTGGGATGACAGCTAATGATTTGACAGGATGGAACAATTCCAAAAAGCGATTAGAAAAGTCAGACAGGTACAGCGTATGCGCAAACAGAGAGGGTATGCGTTTAGTCAGACGGATGAAAGTCAGGCGCGCGTCTTGCAGGCGTATGACACGACGGTTGCGAGAGGACGGTACGGTGAGTTGGAGAGCAGTCGGAAGTAAGGTCGCTATTGTGTTACAAGTGCAAGGCGTTTGGGACGAATTGTATCAAGGTGGTTCGTATTGGATACAATACTAGTCAGTATCCACGATACTCAAATCTGGTCCGCGTGATTGCGTTGAAAGCCGACTGGTTGTACATCACCACTTTCCTCCCTTGCCTTTCTTCTTCCCCTTGCCAGCATCTTTCATTACCTTCTTTTCTTGCAGCGGCGTACTCTTCTCATCCGCTACCGCCCCGCCCTGCGTGAGTCCTTCCATCCTCTTCTTCCCCTTCCTCCCTTTCGGCCTGTAGTAACTCCTATCGCGCATGGGCAGCCACCGCTCTGGGTCCATTTTCTTGCCGTCCACGTACTCCTTGGGCATGCGCGCTTTACGTATGCGTTTTGCCCGGGCGTGTACGGGTTTTGTGGGCGCGATGCTGCGCTTCCGGGGATCGGGCGCGGCGGTGGTGTTTGTGCCGGCCGGTACGCCAGCTTTTTCCAGTGCGGCGGCGTCCATGTCATGGACAAGACGGGATGCTTCGGGGAGGTAAGACAGGAGGTCGGCGGGTATGGACGAGGGATCGATAATGCTGTACGCAGCGACGAGGCCTGCGATTGCGGCGCGGTCGTCGTTGTCCTGGTCGTACAAGCTTTTGAAGATTTCGCCGGCGGCTTTGACGTTGTCTGGCTTGTGGGTGTCGAGGAGGGCGGTTCCGGCGGCAACCATGAGGGCCTTGGAGGGCGCTTCCGTTTTGGATTTGTGTGGCTTTCGCCAGTATTCTGCTGCTTTTGCTAGTTCGGATTTGGCGGCACCAGGTCGGCCTTGTTGTGCGTATAGAGACACGAGAGATGCAATGAGTCCCGGGGCGAAGCGCACATCGAGATCAGATGCTGAGCCGCTTTGTTCGAGGCGCTTGAAGAAGGACTCGAGGAGATGGGTTGCGGCGGCGTAGTTGTTTGTGATAACGTAAAGGTGAGCGATGGTGAGAATCAAGCCTACGTCGTTGGGCCTCTTTTCCAGCAATGGCACAATCTCTTTCAGTGCAGCCTTTTCGGTTTCGGCATTACGAGCATGGGCTGCAGCATTGAGCACTGCCGCCATGTTGACTCCTGGGGCTAGCGAAGGAGCTGGCGTTGCAGAAATGACCTTTTCAGTCGACGATGCGACACCTGCAGCTTTTTGAGAGAGCAACGAGATGACGTATTCATCCTGTTGCAAAATGTTGGATTGGAAGGAGAAGTGTTGGTCGGTTAGGGGCGGCTTCGGTGATGAGTGGAAGAGGCGGTGCGAGAGATATGGGTTCGAGAGCTCTTTCGATGCTGCGATGCTGTTTACTTGGGCAACGTAGCGCGTAGACAATTCCTTGATACTGGTGCTATTAGTCATTATCATGATTGGGAGATTGCGACAGACGTACTCTGCGAAAGCTATGGTGGTCGCCAGCGCCTCTGCCTCGTCAGGCTTGCCCAACTGAGTCAACACATAGACCTGCTGCACAGTGATTGGCAGCAGTTCCGCCTGCTTCTCTGCCTCGGAGAGCTCAGAAGCAGCATCGCAGAGGTCTTTGGCCCGCTTCAAACAGACTTCGGCTTGGGCCAACTCGCCGCGCGCTATGCTTCCACAAGCCGCGTTGAAGGCAGTCTCGAAAACCTCGAGATCTTCCCTGGTGGGCTTCTTCTTTTGTGCCAGCTCGCCCTGGCCGGACCATTCCAATTGCGAGTCGGCCGCGCCCGAGTTGATGCGAATATCGTATTCCTCGTCATGCACGGGCTCGTTGGCCAGGTCCTTGTACACCTCTGCCGCCTTGGCGAAGTTTTCCGAACGATATGCCTGCGCCGGTTAGCCAAGTCCCAGCCGTCCAAGAGTGTCTCGAGAACGTACGGCTTGCGCGAGCATGTGCTTCATTCCACGTCCATGGCCTGGCCCTGCAGCCTCGGCTATCTCGACAGCCTTGGCGGCATTTCCAGTCTTGTACAGCGCATACGCGTATTCGAATGCCGCCTTTTCTTGCAGTCCCGGCTTGTTCTCGAACACGTCAAGGGCATCCCCGTATCGATCCATATGCAACAATGCAACAGCTTTGACATGATGTGCCTCTACGTCGGTTTTTGACTTTTTGATCGCGGCATTGGCGGCTTTGAGGACCTCGTCGTGGTCCTCGAGGGAAGTTTGGGCAAGCAGCGCGGACAACGACTTGGTGGGTGCGGCCATGTTGGGAATCACTATGCTTAGTCGTCCATGAGCAAGCCGTACGCGAAGCTCGAGCCACCAAGTAGGGGGTGAGGTGTGACGTTGCGGGTGTGCGTGGGGTGGAAGTCGAACGTCTTGCGGGAGGCACGTGGGGAAAGATGAAGTGGGATGCTAGCTAGAGCCTAGTTGGCCGCTCGCCTAGGTAAACCTCCCCAGCTCGTACTGTACTCAAGGCCGCAGCGTGCACCACTCGACATTGGAATCCACGAGTTTTGGGAAAGACGACAATTGATGAGACAACGTCTGGCTTACTAATGCGAACACGCATACGAAATGGGCTTAGGCCAAACGAGTTCTCACCGTCTACGATAGCAAGTGGGCACTACTGGCCTGGTAATCCTCTAGCTTGGTATAGAACGCCGAAACAAGATCAAGTCCAACGCCGATGCTATGCGGTAATCAATTGACATCCTCAAACTCGTCTTCCTCGCTCTCGTCTCCTCCGTCTCCCGTCGAAGCCGCCGGGGTGGCTGTGTTGGACGGGGTTGGCGCCGCCGAAGATTCGAGCTTCATGCGCTTTGCTTCCGGGGCGACGCTCGGGGTGCCCACAGTGACATCCTCAAACTCATCGTCATCATCGTCATCGTCATCGTCCTCCTCTTCCTCCTGCTCTTTTCTTCGTCGCTCGGCCTCGATCTGGGCAAAGACTGCATCCAGGTTTTGATTGGCGCTCTTGGCTTCAGATGCTTCTGTCTTGATACTCGAGGAATTGATGCCATTACCCTCCGCTTTGATCGTCGTGGTAGTGCCATTGGCGTTCTTGACAACGGTAGACTCAGTATGCCAGGTCGGCAGCTGGTTCTGCATTTGAATCTTTTCTTGCCGGGCCTTATCGGCTGCACGCTGCTTCTCGTTTTGTTCAGCACTCGATCCGATTTGAATGCTGATCTTCTCTGGACCAGTATCCAAGCCTCGTACGGCAGTAGGTCTCGCAAGGACAGTCTCCACGACTTCGTGCCGCGTGCCTGGATCAATGTTCTTGTCGCGAGGCAGTTCGATCTTGGCTTCAACCGCATCTTTGCCCTCTACAGCCGGAATCTTCATCTGGTCAATCTCTGCCATCAAATTCAACAGCGGACCAAAGAGCTTGTTGAACTTGGCTGGAGTATCATCTGCCATGTCGTCGGCCTGACCACCGGCGTCTATTTCGTCGAGCGGATGGCCGCACCTCAAGCACAGGAAGCCGCTTGCCTCGGGCGTGGGCTCAGGATCGATGCTATTAAGAACTTCCATGGTTGTGTACTGCGACTTGCAGCGCATGCATTTGAGCTCGGCTTTCTCGGTGGTGGGCTTTGCGTTCTTCTTGACTGTCTCGTCGATCTTGTGGATCTTGTACTTGCAGGCATCGATGGCGCGGCGGTAGTCTATGTAGTAGTACTCGCGACTGGTCTGCTTGGTTGCGCCTTCGCGCATGACCTGTTGTGAGTATCTGGGGCTGTTAGTGCTGTATGGCACAGTACTGATATGACACCCACACGGCGCACATGCCTGCCTCCTTGAGCTTTCCCACGATCTTGCCCACGTGCTTCGAGTTCTTGCCGGCTTCGAGGACGAGGACGAGATCCGAGATGGGCAGAGCGCCGTGGTAGCAGAGCGCGTCCATGACCACGACATGCTCTATCTCGTAGAACATGCGGACTATCGTGCGCACGAGCTGCTTGGCCGTCTCGACGGGGTCCTTCATTGTGACGGGGGTGGAAGTCCAATAGGAGCAGGCAGCTGTGCTTTGTGTGTGGCTGTGGTTGTACGCGCCGGCGGTCGCTGATAGAGGTTACGTCGTTTTGTCCTTTGGCGCGCAGGGCCGTGATCTACTTGGAGCCTTGTCGTCTCTCTGCGAGTCAGTTGCCGTGATAGCGGCGAGCGAGTGGTGGAGTAATTACAATGCAGCTGAGCGTGAGCAGTGAGGAAGCGTGCAGGCGCACCAGGAACCAATAGCGTAGGCGGTGACGCGGGCGGTGGCGACGAGGCAGCACTGGTGGGGCCGGCGTGTTGGACAAAATCGATGAGCTCCGGGACCTGCAGCTGTATCCGTAGCTGCGACGGCATACTTCACCCTCACCCCGCCACACTCTGCGCCGAGCCCCACCCCATGTTGGCGCGTCTCACACCGTCGAGCCAGCCGCTGAAAAATCTCCTGCTGACCCAATGGCCGACAACGAGGGCTCGCGCCGCGACAATGGCGCGGCGAATGGCGACGGGAAGCGCAAGCGGGAGGACCGCGGCGGCGGCAGGCGTGGAGGCAGGGGAGGCAGAGGTGGCGGTCGACCCCTTCAGCATGGCAGCCGTCCTGACAAGAAAAGAAATATGGGGCGTGCGGAACACAAGTAGGTGGCCACCCACCCCCCAGCAGTGGCCCATGTCTAACTAAGCAGCACTTCGCAATTAGATCGTCGAGGCCGCAACGCCGAGCAGCAGACGAAGACCAAGGAGCATGAAGAGAAGGGCGAGAACGAAAAACCAGCCTTGCCTGCAGCCTTCCCCGCCGAAGAGGTCGAGGCAGAGGAGCGCAGGCCGAAACGCAAGGTCGCCGTCATGATCGGCTACTCGGGCACAGGCTACAAGGGCATGCAGATCGACAACAAGCAAAAGACCATCGAGGGCGACCTCTTCACCGCCTTCGTTGCCGCTGGTGCCATATCCAAGGCCAACGCCGACGACCCCAAGAAATCATCGCTCGTTCGTTGCGCACGAACCGACAAGGGTGTCCACGCTGCAGGGAATGTCATCTCGCTGAAGCTCATCATCGAGGAGGACGACATCGTCGAGAAGATCAACAGCCACCTGACGGAACAGATCAGAGTCTGGGGCATTCAGCGGACCACGGGCTCCTTCAGCTGTTACCAGGCATGCGACTCGCGATGGTACGAGTACTTGATTCCGACACACGCCTTCCTACCCCCACACCCATCAAGCTTTCTGGGTAAAAAGTTGGACGAGTACGCAGAACAGGAGAAGGACGTGGACGCATATCGCGAGAGGCAGGCTGAAGTGGCCGATTTTTGGTCCGAGACCGAGGAAAAGTACATCAAGCCCATCCTGGAGAGTCTGGATGATTCGCTTCGTCCACTGGTACAAGAAGCATTGTACACCATAGATGCGGTCGATGCACCCGCGGGAGACCCTCTCATAGATGCTTGTATTGATGCGGAAGCAGCAGAAGAGACAGCACAGCCCGATACTGGTGGGCCGATGAATATCGATGGGCCTGCAGACGAAGTCGAGGAGACGGTCGAGGCCATCAAGAAGCAAGAGCCAGGCCTCACATTCGATTCTGAGACAGATGGCTCTGTACCCAAGCCCTCAACCACCGTAAATCTGCCCGCGCTAGAAACAGCTGTCAAGACACTCAAGGCAGCCTTGCTCTCGGCAAAAAAAGCCTATCGTATTTGCCCGAAACGCCAAGCGCGCGTCCAGGCGGCGCTCGACAACTATCTCGGAACTCGCAAGTATCACAACTATACGGTGCACAAGAAGTTCAGCGACAAGTCTGCACAAAGGTACATGAAAAGTTTCAATGTCGCACCAAAACCAATCATCATCAATGATACCGAGTGGCTCAGCCTGAAGGTACACGGCCAGAGCTTCATGATGCATCAAATCAGAAAGATGGTGGGCATGGTTGCACTCACAGTCCGGTGTGGCACGAACCCAGATATTATGCTGGAGAGCTTTGGCAACGTCATTGTGAGGATACCGAAGGCGCCGGGTCTCGGATTGCTTCTCGAGCGCCCAGTCTTCGAATCGTACAACGCGAAGCAAGCAAAGCAGGCTGGTCGCGAGAAGGTAGATTTCAGCAAGTACAACGCTAAGATTGAGGAGTTTAAAGAACGGGAAATTTACCAGCGCATTTTCCGAGAGGAAGCGCAAGGCAACCAGCAAGTAGGCTCCTCGTCAGAGTGACTCAGATGCTGACTATGAACAGGTTCAATGCCTTCTTTACTCACCTCGACAACTACAAGGACCCGCAGTTCCTGTACTTGACCTCGGGTGGCGTGGAGGCGACGAAGAAGGGCCTCGGAAACAAGCCGACACAGCCCAAGTATGAGGAGGACTCGGAGGACGAGAGCATGAGCGGCGGAGAGGGTTGATGGCGCCTGTCCAGATTTCCGCCGAGGACATGCTTGACTTGATATTTGACAGCCCATTGATATCCCGGGAGATGGAGACGAAAGACTGTGACGTTGTGATGTCAGACGATGAAAGCAGCTCGTAGTGAGTCGCTTTCCAACATGCGTGATGACAGCCTGCCTGACGTGGACCGGGGGGAGCCATTTAGCTTGGCGAAAAGCGGATCCCGAAAGTTGGCTGGCCGGAGCGCGGAGCTGTTCAATCTTTTGCGGCCAACAACCTGCCCATCAGCGCCATCCCCCCTCCCGACTCTCACCGCACCCTTCTCTCCCACCTTCGCAACCGCCATCGCCATGCTGTCCCGGACAATCAGGCGAGGCCTAGCGTCGCCGCTGCGACGCAGTGTCGCAGCTCCTATCGCGACCCGCCCAGCCTTCAGATGCGTGACCACGGACGCGGCCTCGTCGCATGCCGAGAGGGAAAGCGTGCCGCAGGTAGGGACAGCTCCCCCGAAAAGCCTCGGAAAACACGCAGTACTGGGCAGCCAATTGACGTTCCCGCCAGGAGGACGACAAGCCCTTCGAGATTCGTCTCTCGGACGAGGCCTTTGAGACGTACGAGCTCGACCCCCCGCCGTACTCGCTCCACGTCACCAAGAAGGAGCTGAAGCAGATGTACTACGACATGGTCGCCGTCCGGTACGAACTCCCCGCGCCATGGAGCAGGTGAGGGCCGCCTATTCTGACATGTTTGTGTAGACGCATGGAGATGGCCGCCGACAGACTGTACAAGGAGAAGAAGATTCGGGGTTTCTGCCATCTGTCTACCGGCCAGGAAGCTGTTGCCGTCGGAATCGAGCACGCCATCGATCGCCAGGACCATCTGATCACCGCCTACCGCTGCCACGGCTTCGCCCTCATGCGCGGAGGAACCGTCAAGTCCATTATCGGCGAATTGCTCGGCAGAAGAGAGGGTATCGCATACGGCAAGGGTGGATCCATGCACATGTTTGCGCCTGGCTTCTACGGCGGAAACGGCATCGTTGGTGCCCAGGTCCCCGTTGGCGCTGGCATCGCTTTCGCCTGCCAGTACCAGGACAAGAAAAACGTCACCCTTGCGCTGTACGGTGACGGTGCTTCCAACCAGGGCCAAGTCTTTGAGGCATACAACATGGCCAAGCTCTGGAACCTACCCATCATCTTTGGTTGCGAGAGTGCGTAAACAACAACTTGACAGCAAACCATGCCCACTAACTTCAGCCAGACAACAAGTACGGCATGGGCACTGCAGCCAACCGCTCGTCCGCCATCACCGACTACTACAAGCGTGGACAATACATCCCCGGTCTCAAAATCAATGGCATGGACGTGCTCGCTGTCAAGGCCGCCGTCAAGTACGGAAAGGAGTATGCAGCCGCCGGCAAGGGTCCCCTCGTCTACGAATACGTTACCTACCGATACGGAGGACACTCCATGTCCGATCCCGGAACCACCTACCGAGTAAGTCGTTTCCCTTCCACAAAAGCTACGCCCGAAAACTAACATGTCACGTCAGACCCGCGAGGAAATCCAGCGCATGCGCAGCACAAACGACCCCATCGCTGGCCTCAAGATGAAGCTGCTCGACTGGGGCGTTACCTCCGAGGATGAACTCAAGTCCATCGACAAGCAGGCCCGCTCCGATGTCGACGCCGAAGTCGCCGAGGCAGAGCAAATGGCTCCCCCAGATGCTACGGGCAAGGTACTGTACGAGGACATTTACGTCCGTGGCAGTGAGCCCGAGTTCTTGAGGGGACGTATCCCTGAAGAGAACTTTTACTACAATGAGCACGACATGGGCGAGCAGAAGGAGCCTGTTGCCCGCACGGCGTAAGCTTGGGGAGAAGGATGGTGAAGGTGGTTTGGTGATGAGACTAGATCTTCTGTGTGGGGCGACAAAGTGTACTACTAGAACTCATGCTTCAATTTTGTTGCGTCTAGAACAGGCATATTCTTGTATTTCCACTTTGTGATTTTTCAGCACAAGAAAGTCCCAATCGTTGCTTGTGATTCATAGTTGCCGATGATGGATTGCAGATACGGCCTGTATCAAGTTTGCTTTGCCGGTTCAAGATAGTGCTGCTGTCCCGCGAAAAACTCCTTGGATGCCAAACACCTCTCGCTCGTACACTTGGGACACCGCAACTGCATTTGCTGACTGCACGCTTTCCCGCTCTCCAAATGCGCCTTGGCAATTTCCGCCAGCGCGTTGATGAACACAGGGCTATCGTTCAGGCTGTCGACGCGCCTGACGCCCTCATGTCCCTCTGCATCTTCGCCAATGACTTCCTTGTCCAGCTCGTATAGTGTTTCAATGTGATCGGACGTGAAGGCGATGGGGATGAGAAGCATGTCCGTCTGGCCCTTTTTCATGTACTCCTTCACCGTATCGCTTGTCTGCGCGCCCAACCACGGCTGCGGCCCGACTTGACTTTGCCACACGAGACGATACTTTTGCTTCATGCCGAGGCGTTGCATGACTGCGTACACAGTCGCGGCGACTTCGCTGGGGTACGGATCGCCGCGGTTCACGACCGTCATGGGGAGGGAATGCGCGGAGAATAATAATACGACGCCGTCTCGGCGCTCAGCGGGGTACTGCGCGAGTTTTGCCTCGATGTGTTGCGCAAAGGCTTCGACGAGGCCCGGGTGTGCGGGCCAGCGGTCTATCACGCTCCACTTTATGGCGCCTTCGGGCTCGACTTCGCCGTCAGAGCGCTTGCCTTCGAGGCGGGTGCGCCATTTCCACAGCTCGTTGAGCGAGGAGCCCGTTGTTGAGCAGCTGTATTGCGGGTATTGTGTGAACGCTACTGCTCTGCCACCATTGCCTCCTCCGAATCCATCCGCGAGGAGTTGCTTGTACGTATCTTCCGTCAATGGGTTTGCATATCGGAAGGCGACGTAGGGCTTGTGGGGCGCGGTTTCCGGAGAGGTTTTATCGAGAATCTTGCACATTTCTGCGGCTTGGTATTCGGACCATTTGCGGATTGGAGAGCCGCCGCCGATTTCTGCATATTGTTTTTGGATCTTGGGCGTTCTTCTGCGCGCGATGTAGGGGCCGATGTAGTTTTGCAGGGGGCCGAGGGGGATCAAGTCTTTGTCAGCCTGTGGGTGTTAGCTGGTGGTTTGCCATGTCTGGCGGGACAGCGTACGAATAGCATGGACAGAAAGCCATGGACTTCGTCGGTTGTCGATGGGCCGCCCATGTTCATAAACACCATGGCTGTCGGTCCTTTCGCGCCGGTTGCATTTTGGGCCACGGGGGCGACTGTCGCGTTGCCTCGTCGCCATTGCACTGCGTGAGCCGCAAGAGATGGCGTGGACGAGACTGTCGACGACACTCGATTCGCCACGCGGACGAGTGGTGAACGTAGAGCCATTTCCGCGATGAGAAGACAGCTTGGATTGGCCCCGTAACGAATGTCTTTGCGACTTTGCCGAGTCGAAGGCGAGGACGATGTGAATTGAAATTATTGGGCCTGGCCAATGACGGCTGCTATGTTGTCGGATGACGCTTGTCCACGCCAGCCTAACCTTAGTTGTCCGCCTAGGCCCTAGCGCATCCAAGGCTCCATGAGGCTTGAGCCGAACGCCTGCAGCATTGGCCGCGCGGCACGTGCTACCGCGTTCAGGCAGACGCGTCGCGCTTTCACTGCTTCAACACTTTGTGGCCTTTGCGCTTCCCTACCTGCTGTAACAGGTGCGTCGTCACAGCAGTCTCAGACATGGCCGATACACACGACAATCGGCCAGGCGAGGATGACGAGGAAGAAGAAGAGGAGCTTGACGACTCGGTAGGCACCCTGGAGTGCTCTGGGCAATTCAACCAAAGCTCACCGTCACCAGGCCTACAGGACAATGAAAGATGCTGTCCTGTTTGCGATTCATGTCAGCCCGACTATGCTGGAACGCCCGCCCAAGACGGAAGACAAGAAAGCGGATCGAGACTCGCCCACTTCCGCTGCCCTCAAGTGTGCCTACCAGCTGATGCAGCAGCGCATCATTTCCAATCCCAATGACATGATGGGCATCTTGCTGTTTGGTACCGAAAAGACTGACCTCAAAGACGGCGACAGTACTTTCCAGCATTGCTATCTTTTGGCGGATCTGGACGTTCCGTCAGCTCAAGATGTCAAGCGCTTACGGGACCTGGTTGAGAGCGAAGAGGAGGCAGAGCAGATCCTCAAGCCTGCAGAGGATGGTGCAAGCATCGCAACGGTACTATTCTGCGCAAATCAAATATTCACAACCAAGGCTCCAAATTTCTCCTCGAGGCGCCTGTTCTTAGTCACAGACGATGACTACCCAGTCAAGGTCAAAGCAGACAAGGACACCGCCGTTATACGCGCGCGCGACTTGTACGACTTAGGCTGCACCATAGACCTTTTTCCGATCTCGCAGTCAGAGCAAAGCTTTGATCGATCACGCTTTTACGACGACCTTGTCTACCCCACATCACCGTCAGACCCAGATGCACCTGTCACAGTTGCGTCAGCGACCAAGGTGGCAACAAGTGGCGAAGGCATCACCTTGCTCAAGCAATTACTTTCATCCATCAATTCCAAGGCTACACCGCGGCGGGCGTTGTTCAGTCTGCCACTTGAATTGGGCCCGGATCTACGTATCGGCGTGAAAGGCTACATTCTCATCAAGCGTCAAAAACATGGCAAATCATGCTACGTCTGGGTAGGAGGGGATAAGCCACAGATTGTCACATCGTCAACATCGCACATGGCGGACGACACGGCTCGTGTAATTGAAAAGACGGAATTGCGCAAGGCGTACAAGTTCGGAGGCGATGCAATCACTTTCACTCCCGAGGAAATTACAAAGATCAGGCAAGCCTTTGGTGACCCCATCATCCGAATCATTGGCTTCAAACCGATATCCGCTCTGCCGATTTGGGCCAACACCAATAAGGCGACCTTCATTTATCCATCAGAAGTCGACTTCATCGGCTCCACACGTGTCTTTTCTGCACTGCAACAGAAACTAATCAAGTCCAAGAAGATGGGCCTTGTGTGGTTTATCGCAAGGCGCAACGCTGCACCTGTTCTTGCTGCACTCATTCCAGCAGAGGAAAAGACAAACCAAGATGGCGAACAGTCTATGCCCCCCGGCCTATGGCTTATCCCCCTACCATTTGCAGACGACATTCGACAGTTCCCGGAATCAGCAGAGAAGCCGCTAAAGACGACCGATGAGTTGACCGACAAGATGCGCGTCATTATTGAGCAACTACAACTTCCCAAAGGCGTCTACGACCCCTCTAGATATCCGAATCCAGATTTACAATGGTTCTACCGAATACTACAAGCCATGGCTCTCGAGGAAGAACTTCCCGACCAGCCCGACGACAAGACCATACCACGATTCAAGCAGATCGAAAAGCGTTGTGGCGAGTACATTCAGGAATACGGCAAGGAATTCGAAGCGGTGTACGCACAAGTCGCAAAATCGACCTTCCCGCACAGAGGGAAGGCAACAGGCAAACGGGCCTCCGTTGAGCCGGAAGATGGCGAGAAACCAAAAGTAAAGCGTGTGAAGAAGGAACCTAATGTCAAAGAAGAAGAGGATGATGATGACGAAGGCATGACGGATGAACAGATGGCAAGCATTAACAACAAGGGACAAATAAGCAAGCAGACTGTCGCTGTGTTGAAAATTTTCTTGGGACAGAGGGGGGAGAGTACGACGGGGAAGAAGGTGGATCTTATGGAGAGGACGCAGCAGTATCTTGAACGCAAGGGCTTGTGAGGAATGAAGTGCATCAAGAGGCTAGGTGCACTGTGCACTGGGATGTAAGTCACGCTCTGACGGCTTCAACTCTGACTCGTGAAGTTCTGATGCGGGTTTTGTGCATTTCGCCTAGTCGTAGTGTGAGACTGCACGCACGTATGACCTACCATGGCGCTATTGCGGCTCTGATGATCCCAAACCAAGCAACTGTTCGATGCTGAACTGATTTACAGACTAAGTTGGTACTTTTCCTCTTGTCCTGACTGCGGCTAATTGCCTCGACACCGGTCGATGTGAGCTTGCATTGAGGTGTATATTTCTCTTCATGAGTGCATGATGGTTTTGGCGGACATATAGCGTAGTTGGCTTTCTATTTGCCGAATTTGGTCTGGAGATCTATGGCAGAACCGGGCCGAAGAATTGTAGTATCCTCGTTATTTGTTGTTTTGGTGCGTGAAAATGCGACTGGTTTAGACGTTTAAGGTACGCTAAGGCATCTGTGCATGAATAGAGGTGTTGCCGAAGTGCTATTATCAAGAACAGTGCAAGTATCGAAGCCACTGTGAGCGGACACATAATTGTTGTGACATGGTCCTTGACAGGATGGAAGAGTGGTCAGAATCTCAACGGTAGTGATTTCTTGTATGCTTTGGTTTCCACTTTAAAATGGTTCTTACGAGAGCAGAAGGACAGTAAGATTTTCATCAGTGTTGAAGGCTCTGAGGACTTTGCCCCCATTGCGAGATCGCCGGACTAGGTTTTCCAAGTACACTGCCAAATGTGTTCTCCTCTCGTAATGAAGGCTGCCCTAGTTGAGCGTGACGTCTCTATTCGACCATGAATCATGTTGTCCATCTTCAACCCCGGCCTTGCATCAAACGTTAAAGTGAAATCGGTCTAAATTTGGTGTATAATTCAAGAACAACCCGAGAAGATAAAAGAGTTAAACCCCGTCTTGCGACTGAGTCTGGCGGGCGACAGCACTGGAAGATTTGAAGCAGTCTCTAAAGAAGACTGAGATGAATGATTGGAAAAGAAAACTGGCCGAGCGCGTCGTTTATCCAAGGACGAGCGCAAATAACCATCATCGTTCATACCACCAGGGCGTCAGTCATTTCTATTGGAATTAGGCAAGAAATCAATAAATACCCGTTCACTGGACCTAGCCGCTTTCGTTTGTCTTATGGCTATGCAATTGTACTGAATATTTCACTGAAGGTATGAGATGGATTAATCGACGCAGCCTTGCGTGTTCTGCCGGTACAACAGAATCTCTCAGCTGCAATATCTTCAAGCAAGGGAATTTCCGCCATCAATTCATCACGCGAGTGAATAAACGAGACTCCGAACTCCCCACACCATCATGTAGAGTTGGTCCGATACCAGAAGCACATCTTTTGGCAAAAGCCCAAGTCACACAGCTTATGGCTCCCAACCTCAGCAATGGCATCATCACGGACGTGTACGTATCAATGCGCCGCTTAGCCATCGTGTCTTCATGCGTCTGATGATTTTTCCTGCCGCATCATCGTTGGCGGCTGTATAATTCTCACCTTGATGCATGTGGACAGAGTTAATATTGCAATTCCGGAATAGTGCCCCTGGCCCCGGGTCAGCATAACAATCCCTAGGTACCATCGTCCTGCAGCTCCGACGGACCGGGTTTCCCATAAACGGTCGGTCACAACCATTGCTAGTATTGGTAAATGACTGTAATCTTGCACAACAAGTATTACTGCTCGCAAGTAGCATGCCAATATGCAAATGATCAATCAGGCAAACACAGCTTTTGTGATGGCTGCCAGCATGCAGGTGGTACTTAGCCGGAACTACTTTGGCATCTAGCGCTTATTTGAATACAAGACACTCGTCTCGAAGTCGACAGTGCTCAATAAGCAGGTCAGCCTTCGGGATCATGTGAAAACATGAGGTGTAGGTGACTCAAGAGGATGTTACAATTGTTGCGCAATTCACCAACGGAGAGCAGAGTCATTGGACCAGTAGCAGGTGAGGACTCTGGTATGATTTGGTTGAATCATGTCTGGAGGCGATGAGGGAAAATCAGAGAATCATGATGAGATGGCGCCTACCGTTTGCTTGTGTATTGATCTATCCTTGGTCCAGACATAGATTAGTTCTTGCCAACTTTGAGATTCACCATATAATTTGCCTCGATCTTAGAGGCAGTGAATGCTGAGCTTCAGGTAGAGCTTTCTCACGGCTCCCCTGCCCGATCGTTAGTGTCGAAGGCGGCGTGGCCTCGGAAGGACAATCAAGTATGGTGGAGGGAGGATGCGAACCATCTGCACGTCCTTGGACATTCAACGCAATACAGCCGAAAAAGTATTGGTGCGAATGTCCGGTAGATTCGGTAGCACAAACATGGGGCCCTTGTGTAAAGTGTTCTATAGTCTATGGTTCGAACGTCGGTGATCGTTGTCCGGACCCGGAGAACCCTGTTACACTGCATGAGGGTACCGGTAGGTGGGGCAGCACCAGGTGGGGCCATGCGTAGGTAATTCGTCCGCGATTCTAGGTGATAAGCTCAGTAGTATTACCAACCCGCTACGGTAGGTACAATAAAAAGGTAAAGAAATACACAGATACTTAGATCTCTTGCTTGCTAACTCATGAAGATTCTGTAAGATTAAGATTGTAAGCAAAGAACTGCTATTCTTCATATTCTAGTCTGCTGAGCTTACCATAGCAAAGGGGATCGCGCACGAATTATGGTCCCACCTGGTGGCAGCCTACTTCG
This sequence comes from Ampelomyces quisqualis, assembly GCA_018398575.1. NCBI lineage: Eukaryota > Fungi > Ascomycota > Dothideomycetes > Pleosporales > Phaeosphaeriaceae > Ampelomyces > Ampelomyces quisqualis. The sequence continues at coordinate 3,364,888 of JAGTXZ010000005.1, forward strand.
TACTGATGCTCATCATACAGATTGGCGGGGTAGGTTCTGCAGCTATCAAATCCGGATCCAATCGCTTGAGTTGTTTGAACAGGGCTGGACTCGATCGAGGTGGGAGGCAGGCCACGTACGGTCTCGTCTCGAGTCCATTAGAAAATGACTGACCGTGCCTCGTGGCATATGCGATCGAATTACGGCATTTCGACAGGTTTGGTCTTCTGATTCGATGTGATCAACGATAAGATTATTAGCTGCACGTTGACTGTCTCCCACGCTTGACGCTGATGTCTCGTTGTCAGCCTTACGAGACACCATGCAATTAGAATGCCTTCAGGCAGCTGCGACGATTCACGCCCGCCAATTTTTGTGTGAAATATGAATCGTAGAGGCAGTTTCTGATACAGAGGCAGCGTCTACTATTGTAAATGGAAGTGTAAGTAGACGGTGAATAGTTCTAACAGTCACTGCAAGTGTAGACAAGACCATTTCCGACTCTTTAGAAGAACAAGAGACACATTTTTATGAGCGGGACTTATGACATGGATCATCATGGTACTCTGCATAAGTTTCGTGTGACCGGCAGCTGCAAGACTCCAGCCAGCCTGTCGTCAGAGTGTTCCAGCTACCGTTTTACCCTTGGGCAAGATGGGATCCGGGTAATATAGATTATCCAAGGACTGCGACTCTTTGAGCTGCGATCACAGATTTCATGGAGAGAAAATATGTAATCTTAAATTGCCACGTCCCATATCCGCTATCTCAAGCTAGCGGATCAACGTGCACGAAAAATTCGTATTGGTGCCCATATCGATCGTGGTCTTGATCCCAATCTTGTCCTAGACTTGCCATTGAGCGTAGTGCTTTTCCCCGATTGAAGGAAGACAGCCATTTCGTAGTCGCCACCGTCTTGATTGATACGTGTGACATCCAGTTCGAAGCGTCGACTCGAATAGTTTCACAACACTTCCAACGTCATTTGGCTACATGTGGGAGAAGAATGCACTCAGTGCCTTGTGGATGCCCGCTTTTGGAGATTTGCCGTTGGACCGTCACAAAGCCGTCCCTCCCGCGTGGTGGTGCGCTACAAATGGTCTTTCCTGTGACCTTCCACGAGCTGAAAATATGCGTAACAGTACAAGTGTGAGATCCGCCGTGAAACCACATGGTATCACGAACGTAGTCCGCTGCTTGTTTTGGTATGGCTGGCTGTGAGATTCCCAGTCTATGTTACCATCTGAGGGGCATCCATTTGGCAAGACATGGCTGAAAGAAACGGATGTCTTCTGCGTCGAGGTCTTGTGGAGTACTGCACCATTGGGTTGTTCGCTACCTAACCCTGGAACTGTGTCACCTCGGCCAATCCCCATCACCCACGACTGTTCGCTCACCAGACCACGCTGTCATTTCCAATGTTGCGGAGGTTATTTGAATCGGCATCCACGAAGTGAGTACTAGCTAGATGCTCGGAAGCTTTCAGGTGACGCCAAAGATAAGCCGGTCAGGTAGTCGATGCTAAGAAGCTAAAAAGAGCCTGCGGAAGCGGCACTTGGTCGCTCTGTGAAACACTTGCAGTCAGGGAGCTGGTCCTGGGGTCGAATTTAGGCTTCGAGCAGGTTGCTCTTACACAAATTTACCAGCATCTGTCTTGGCTAGGGAGTTCTCTTGTGCTTGCATCTACCGCGTTTTGCCTGCCAACATGGTCCATGAAATGCGGAACCAGTTTTAGGACATTACCTTTCTTCAAACGCCCTCACAAACTTCATTCGGCCTAAGAATATGTGACCAGTGTTGTGTGTGACCAAGTGTGACCGCCACGGCGTTGGGTTACTGTGGTACGCGCTTCCAAGGCTAAGAGCGATCTTGAGAGTCAGAGTGAAGTTGAAGCCGCTGGGAGAATATCTCGCGGGTCTTGTTTGTGCTGCCAGCTGAGCAGGCAACGAGGCTTTTGGCAGGATATCGACGGCGTTCTGGACAGCTGCATCTCTGTGATGTGGCGTACCTACGGTCACCGAACTGCAAGGCGTGTCAGTCGACAACAAGCACAATGGATGAGGCGCTTCTGCTAGTTGAAGCAGTGACCAGGGTCCGCACGGGACATGCGACTCGAGGACGACACGGTTATAAAGCAGAGTCAATTTCCGGGCGACAGGTAAGGTTTGCCTGCCGCTGGACAGCGTGGAGGACGATGTAGGCGTTGATGCCTGACCTCTGCGTCATGCGCATGCCTGTGACTATTTGGGGGCCTTGGCGGTTGCCTTCTTTTGGTGGTGGGCGGCGGTCCACGTCCGCAGAGCCTCTTAAACGACGATTGCATAGATAACCTTGTGGCAAAGCCTGCGCGATTGTCCCATTAACCAAGTGGCCACCAGCGACAGACGGCCTTTTTTAAGGAGTACGGGCCGACTGCACACGCACACACGAAATTGCGACCCCTGTCGTTGCTCCAACGGTGCAGGCTACCATCTGAGTGCGAGTTCCCTTCTGCTACCAGATCTGGAAGACGGCGGCAGACTTGAAGGCGCGCCCTTGGGTGGCAATAAGAAGAGTGGGATTGTCTGAATAGCCTCCGACTTGCGCTAGCCTGTTTTGCAGTTGCAATCACGTGCCAGCCAATGTTGGCGACATCCTACCAACTACCCTTTCCCGGTACAACATCACCCGACCGCCCTGGTCCACCATTTACCGCTGCGAATCGATCAACTCCGCTTGGGAGACGGGCAAACCCGCAAAATGGAACCTGGCAACGTTGACATTCAGTCCAAATTCATTCACGCTTTGAGGACACAGGGCAAGGCCGAGTATCCACTTTCCGGCGCGCTGCCATGTCCCTACCCTGGCCATCACGGACGCGTGTTCCAGAGTGTCGACCAGTTATACGACCACGCAGTAGCAGAGCACGCTGCACAGGTTGCGAAGTTCAAGCCAGGTCAGGCGCGTGACAAGCTGAGAGATGCAGCTTTAAAGCTGAGGTAACTTAAGGCAACGGTTGCCTTGCATGCGCGTCAGACTCTAACGCCACACTAGGAGGGCAGATCCGCCGTCCGAAGCCACAGCAGGAGGAGGCTCGACGCCCGATATCACGGGCCTCTCACTTGAACCTGGTAAAGAACCACTGTCACCACCTCACTCCGGAAGAAAGCGGCCAGCAGAATCCGAAGGTCATGGTCGCCGGGGGAAGGCGCCAACTCATGTGGACATGTACGACTCTGACTACAACCGTAATATTCCGCACACAGTTATGCCAGAACGAACCCGAAAGTCTGAAGGTGCACAACTGCACAACCCGAGCTCAGCCCCCACAGGTACTTCCTCGGCTCATCCATCAACGACAGAGCCCTCCAGCGAATGGTCCCGCGAAGCTGCCAAGAGCGGGCATTTTCCGCTCCCGCAGCCACATTCACCAGCTCGGTCATTACCTCATAGATCAGCGCCACCTAAAAACCAGCATGTGCAACGTCAACCTGGGCTAATCGAGCTACAACGATATGATCCTCGGTACCCTGGCTTACTTCTACAACCAGATAGTCGGCCAATTTCGCAGGAACAGCTTGCTTCTGAGGTGAAGTCCATATACGCAGGCTTGACTATGGTGGAGACAAAATGCATACATGTAGATCGAGCGCAGGCAGCCGCTACGCAGGACAATCCTGATCTTAACAATACGCTTGCTTCAGATCATTGGCAAGCACTCATAGCACTACATCGCACATTGCTCCATGAGCACCACGACTTCTTTTTGGCGAGCCAGCATCCGTCTGCTTCGCCAGCACTGCGTCGTTTGGCAGCTAAATATTCGATGCCTGCTCGAATGTGGAAACATGGCATACACTCATTCTTGGAATTACTGCGGCGTCGTCTGCCTGATAGTATTGATTATATGCTGGCCTTCATCTACTTGGCTTACCAGATGATGGCTTTGCTGTACGAAACTGTTCCGGCTTTTGAAGACACATGGATCGAGTGCCTCGGTGATCTTGGGCGTTATCGCATGGCGATTGAAGATGAGGACATTCGAGACCGCGAAACGTGGGCTGGCGTAGCTCGGTCATGGTGTATGTTTCGTCACTATCATGATGACGCTGTGACGGATACTGACTGCTTGTGTTCTTACCAGATACTAAAGCTGCAGATAAAAATTATACCGTGGGCCGATTGTATCACCATCTAGCAATCTTGGCGAGGCCAAACGCGCTCCAGCAACTATATTATTACTCGAAATCGCTGACGTGCGTGAAGCCGTTCCCTAGCGCTCGTGAGAGCATCCTTACCTTGCTAGACCCTATCCTCGGCCGTGCGGTGGCAACTTATTCGCAAGCTCTTCCAATCGATACCAACTACATTAAAGCCCATGCCCTGCTCTTCGAAAAGATGTCTCTTGAAGAGTTCAAGCAAGCCATGCTTGAGTTCACCAACAATCTTAACAATCACATTGGTCACGTTACAGCCAAATGGAAAGAACAAGGCGTCTACATCGCTGTTACTAATGTATCTGGTTGGTTCGATTATGGCATTGATGAGAATATTTTCCGTCAGGTCTTCCTGACAGAGCTATTTGAAAAGCCCAAGACCAGCCTTCCAGCAGAAGAACAGCTCCGTACTGCCTCTCCAGCCGATCAGCAAGACCCAACTCCTCCAGTCGTCCCAGAACACGAGCTCTTGTCCACAGTCAACGCTTTCACCGAGCAACCCCACTTCGTACACACTAAACGTCTTACATACGATACATTTGCGCTTGTCCTTCAACGCATCGGCGACAAAAATGTGCTTCCTCACGTCCACATTATGCTTTCTTTCCTAACCACATTCGCTGCAAGCCCATACGTTTCTCATCTCCTTGCCGACACTCCCTGGGCCGAGCTGGTCGCATTTCTTAATACGTTAGTAAAGACCGAAAGCCAGATCCAGAACCAAAGCCAAACACAAAATGTCAGTCAACCACAGAACATCGATTCGTTGTTCTCCACGCCGGTCTTTCCCAACGACGGTGAGAGGAGCGACGAGTTGCCGCTGCCTGAAGATTATCTCGTTCGTGGCTTGATCTGGGCGCACAATTATTTCCCGAGGAAGTGGTTCGAAAGAGAGCATGATGAAGAGGAGAGGTACCTAGAGCTTGCTAGTACGGTCAAGAGCCGCATGGAGAGAGTGTTGAGATTGGGACATGAATTGACAACAGTCAGTACAGTAGATCTGCTGTGGACTTAACATGCTGACTTCAACGTGTAGTACGGACGGTGGATTTCTTACGACGAAGCATCTCATACGTTTTCGCTGCTGGGGGATTATGATGCGTCTATGCCTACATGAGGCTATTGTTTCTTCCAGGCACATGTCGTGTCAGTTCTTTCCATCTTGGCCGGACGTACATTGACTCATGTCTCATAGGAACTTCATGTATAGCTCTATCCATCGAGCTGCGAAGCCACGAATGGTTGAAGTCGCACTTTGAGCGCAGCCGTGGCGGTCAACTAGGCTGCTGGAGGTGAGTGAGTATACACAGTTGTTCCCTCGTCTGAGCACATCAGAGGAGCGCCAGGTCGCGGCCTTTGTCGTTTCGCGGTCACCAGTGGAAGAAGGTCGACGATTGGCAATTGCCGGATCTTGATCGGAAAAGAAGAAGCAAAGTCCTCATCATACGGCTGCCTTTCCCCACCATGAATCCCGCAAGAGTGTGCCAAAGCTTGGGCACAGCTTTTCTCATATACATGCGCCCACAGCCTTTTCTATAAACACCTTCTCAACACAATACATGAACGTTTCAAGAATGAAAAGGGCACTGCTACATCGCGCCTTCCAACGCCCTTGTCGCCCCCTGCACAGTGCACTCACGCCCTTGACGCTAGGTCAAACTCAAGCATACACTCTATTCCAAATGTCTGGTAGGTGTGGTACAGATCGAGACGGGCATCGTTATCGGTCTGTCACTTTGGACGTAATGGTTGAGCGGAAGGTATATTTACGGCCTGACATATCAACGAGAACCAAACGTAAGACAGGAAATATAAACCAGACTACTAAATCATGGCGTTGCACAAGATATGCCGAGTCTACGAGAAGATTGGAGGCTTCGAAAACTATGTGATGAGTGCCCATGGCGCAGCTGAACCCAAGATATACAAAACATGCTTGCCATGTGTGCTCTGAAAATGCCTTTGCTGATTCTGTTGTTGTGTTGGTAGATAGCGGAAAATGGGTCTTCGTTGTTGCACACAAATTCTAGGTGGTGGGAAAGTATATATCGTCTAGACCGGAGCTAGTACTCCTCTATGCATCTCACTCGCCGACGATATCCTGCCCGGTGGCTGTTTTATCGTCATCGTCAATGTACACTTTGTCTAGTTAGAAGTGGTAAAAGTATGGCTCAAGGAGGACACTTGCCATGCGGTCTGACGAACCAACTACAAATGAAAGCCAGGCCAAAGGTTGCGCACAAAGTCACAAAAACTGCCTGTCTGAAGCTGCTCACGGTTGCGCTGTAAATCCCATTGAAAATGGTAGGCCCGACTACGCGAGCGAAAGCGTGAAGGAGTCCAGTGGCGCCCAGTAGCTGCCCGACCTTGTCTTGGGGAACATGTTTGGTAAGAGCAGCGCCCAAGGTGGGATTGCCGATACCCCCAACAGCCGCCAGCGCGCCGGATAGTGCAAATATCTCACCCTTGCGGGCCAGGACGAAACCCAGGTATCCCATCATGTCAAAAAAAATGGCAGCTCGAATGATGCTGAGGTCAAATAGATCCGATCCCGACTTGCGCGTGCGGGCTTGTCCATTCTTGCCACGGAAAATACGTGTCAACAGGGGCAGAACAACAAGTAAAGCAACCACGCGAGAGGAGTTAACAATGGTGGCAAATCGTCCGGTTTCGAGTTCATGCCAGCCGAATTGGCGGCGTGTGTAGACGAGAAGAACGCCCATAGCACCCATGGCAACTCCGAACATGATTGTGTCGGTCGCCGCAAGTAGGACCAGATTCCAACGTACAGCCGAAGATGAGCCTGGACCCGTGGGCCAGAGAATCTCGAGCGGCTTGAAGAGATTGATGTGTCGGAGCTGGTTGATCCAATCGGAAGCCGGTCCCAACTTGTCCATGTCTTCCCTGTGCCGTTGTCGAGCGGCTGCTTGTCGCTCTTTCGTCAAGGACTCGGGGATGAGAAAGACAAGGCAAGCAATGAACATGCCATGAGCAGCCAATGCGATGTAAAAGATCAGAAGCACAGCCTCGGTATGGCCCACGTACTTCGCACGCGCATTGATAATGTAACCTGCCAGGGCAGGACCAAGTGCGATACCGGCAAAGAGACATGCATGGAAGTATGAGAAGGCGACACTGCGCTTCTGGGGAGAAGTGCAGTCGGAGGCATACGAATGCGCAACGGCCATGCCGACAATGAACGAACCCGACAGACCTTCCAAGCAGTAGCCAACGAGGATCCAGTTGACATGGACAGTCTCGGGATATTTGGCAGCCAGGATGGTGAGCACTTCGCCGAACAGAGCACCGACGGTGTTGAAGACCATGAACTTCTTGCGTCCGTACCGATCTGACATGGCGCCGAGCTTGGGGCTGGTTATGGCGGACAGAATGCCGGAGCACAAGCTGCCGTACAGGAGGAAAAGCGAAGAGCGTGACGAGACGGCGTCGTTCTGGCAGCGGTCGGGTTGGTGGCCGGGATGCATGGGGCCGGAGATGGGATCGCGGGTGTCCGAGGCGTAGTACTCGGCACAAATCAGGTCCATGATGAGATTCACCTTGGGTATGATGACGCCACCGAAGGCTATGGTAAAGAGTAGGAATGGCGGAAGGAGCCAGTATATCTGCCACTGTCAGACCACCTTCTACAACTGTGATGGTGCGCGGTGGACCATACTGAAGGACGATTCCACCAGGGAAGTCCTGCAAAGTCAGCCTCTCCAGACCACTCATATTCGCTTCCCCTCCTGCCATTGCGGCTACCGCGGTCTTGCGCCGACGGGCTCAGCAGCGGCACGCCTTCATTGTCGCTCTCGTCATCAGGGGAGTCCGAGTCTGGCCGCTGTGGCGAGAAGATTGGTGCTTTGGACTGCGATTTGGAGCGCTGGTTGCGTGCGCGAAGTTGCTGGTCTATATCGACTTCCTCGACATAGTCGGCGTCGGCGTTGGAAGCCATGGTGGCGGTGAAAGCAAAGGCGATGGGGCCGCGCGCGTGGCGTAGCGGTGCGCTTCGGCGTCAGAGATCTGGGTGGCGAGTGTGGCGGTGGGTGGGAAAGTGCTTCAATGCTGCGTGGGCATCTCCGGTCCTTCTCTTGGGTGCATGAGATTGGCGACTACGGAGTACTGGGTGAAGGACATTGGTATGAGGCTGCCACTACGACGCGCGACTCGGCCGTGGATGCTCGGCTTACCAACAATTCAAGGCCGTGCAGCTAGCCAAGCCAGCGGTGATGGTGTTGTTCCGCCCAGGCCCCAGGGCGATGCCAGCCAGAATCCTTCTCGCTCCTACGGGAGTCTCTGTTTCGAGATGGTCATGACGTAGAGATGCGCACGTGCCGTAATGATCAGATCTTATCTTATCGCCTCAACCTCCTCAGGCCCAACAGCGACTCCGTCGTTATTGCAAGCAACAAGCCCATTTGGGATGTTGTAAAGAAACCCATGTGCCCGAGTATCGTTCAGACTCAACAAAGCCGCCACTAGGTACCGTAATCGCGCCTGGACTCCGTCGTAAGTGTTTACGGGGTATTTCAACACAGGCTCAAAATGTACACACTGCACAGGTAATGTATGTACAGGGGCAGCTCATATTTCGAGTACATGGCGTATTTGGTGAATGGTGTATTTGGAACGCACCATATCCCATCTCGGTTGTCAGGGTGTTCTTTCCCATCTCTGCGCTGCAGATTCTAAATTCGCGTTGAACAACATGGGAAGAGCAAACCATACCTATGCACTGTTTGGAGTGTCCGCTCCCAGTTCTCTGCATCTTCCCGACATGTCGAAAATGGGCTGTGCAAAACAATGGCATACGGGCGACGCCATCTACGAGGATACCTTGGCCGGCTCCCTGGTCTTCCATCAGCTTGCTCTGATCATATCAGCCATCTTCATGTGCTTGTCCGTGGGCATTTCCTCCTGGCTGCTTCTCCAACACGCGCTGCACTACTTGAAACCATACGAGCAGAAGCAGTACGTCTCGCTCATCTGAATAAACATCATGGACTTACTCCACAGCATCATCCGCATCCTCGTCATGATACCCCTCTATTCCGTGATTTCCTTCTTCAGCCTCCTATTCTACCAGAAAGCCGTCTACCTCGAGCTCCTACGTAATTGCTACGAAGCATATGTCGTTGCAAGCTTTTTCACACTCATGTGCCACTACGTCGCGCCTAACCTGCACGAGCAAAAGGAATACTTCCGCAAAGTTCACCCAAAGCCTTGGATATTTCCGCTGCAACGAGTTCAACCGTCGCAAAGCGGACTGACCTACTTCAATATCATCTATGTCGGAATTTTCCAATTCTGCATCACACGCCCACTGTTTACTCTCATCGCCATCATTGCCCAGGCGCACCATGCTTACTGTTCTTCGTCCACGGAACCGAAGCACGGCTATATATGGATCGTACTTCTGCAGGGTGCCTTCATCCTGATCGCAATGTATTGCCTTGTGCAGTTTTACTCCCAGATCAAGAAAGATCTTTTGCCCCACAAGCCACTTCTCAAGGTGGTCTGCATCAAGCTTGTCATGTTTCTTTGCTTCTGGCAAACCTGGATCCTGGGACTCTTAGCCAGGAAAGACGGTCCGCTGCCATCGACATCATACGTCTCTCCACTCGACATCCATCTCGCCATTCCATGTATGTTGATCTGCTTAGAGATGACAATTTTTGCATGCCTCTATCATTGGGCCTTTCCGTGGAAGCCCTACGACCTCAACAGTCAACTCCACGGCCCTGACTGTTGCGAGACATATGCGTGTAGTCCGCTTCAGGCATTTCTGGACGCACTCAATCCATGGGATTATGCAAAAGCAGCCGCCCGCGGCTCTCGGTGGCTCTTCCACGATATTCATCACCGCAATAATGATACATCCTATCAGAATGCCATGAAGGGTCTAGAGATCGATCGGCAAAGCGAATCATCTCGGACCAGAACGAATGCGCAAAGCGATCCAAACCCGTCAGCCGATGGGAAGGGTGGCCAGAGGAGACATGAGCATCTAGAAAAGGACAGACATACAATCGGCTGAGATGGATATCATGTCGTGGTCAGAGAGTCGTGGGGACGTGTTGTGGAGACTCGCTGGTACATGGGTCAGATTTAGGCGTATATACATCGCTAACAGTCAAACAAATCGACATTCCTGTGGACATGGTATTTTTTTGTCCATGTTCACCCAAAAAAGATGCAGCCTCGACGTCGCAGAGAACAAAGGGGATGATGTTTGACCATGCAGGGCATGATTCGTGCAGTCCTGGAATGACAAAAGCAGGACGAGGCTCGACGCGCTGATCTTAATCGCGAAGCCCTCTTTCACAAAAAAGCGCACGTTACCTTCAGCCTACTCTCTTCATCTACCACTCTCTTTACTAGATTTGATATTGATTCTTTCTATCTTCTTATTACGCGGCGTGTATACATAGATTTGCTTCGCAGTATTGTTAGCTAGGTTCCCAATATGCGTTGCAGGTTAGAAATCTTTTACCTTCACTAGAAACGATTGCACTGTAAACCTTAGGTCTTGAGATTGACTCTATACCCAAGAAGTTGCATACTTACCTTTATAGGGTCGCAAGCGCTGTAACGTACTGTAGTCTACAGTGCTTTAGAGGTTACCTATAGGTAGTCTTCTTACACGGCTATAATGCTCGAACAAATTGACTGGGACAGTAGATACACTAAGTGTTAAACGATAGACTGCATGAACGGGTTTCAGAGCAAGGTAACCTTTCTAGCGTTAAGTTAATTAAATTTCGTGCAGGCGCGTTGTAGGATTTCTTGGTATGCACGACGATACCGTTTACTCGGTCGTTATTTCTAACTGGTGACATTCACAATATTCGGAAACATACCACATAGTAGTGTATGCTAGCCTTTGAGCTTGAAGAGGCAGTTTTGAACAGCAAAGTCTTCGAGTCTAGCTGTTATATGAAGATTATTGAGGCAAGTCCCAGTCTTCCAACTCAACTCTAGAGAAAACAAATCATTACCCACGATATCAAGTCTGTACTGGCAATGTTTTGTTAACTATCTAGATTATCCGTATATGCAATTTACATCTTCACAAGCTTACGCGAGCCTCTCGCCTGCTGCTCTGATTGCTTGTCCATAGTCACCTGCATTTGGCATTCGCAGAATAGTGTGCGTATGGTACTTCGCTGGCTCCTTGTTCGTCAGGAATACTCCAGAGTAGTAATCAAGCTCAATCAAGATGACAGGACTCTAAACTCAGAATTATAATTTGTCATCGTCTTCATGTCCGCCGATCCAGCAAAAGTACGTCTCATCGAAATGAGCCTCTACTGATCGGAGCTTCAATTCTCGAGACTATTTAGGGTGATACAGCAGGAATTCGTGGCAAATCTCTCGCACAAGCTCTTGCTGTTGGGAATCAAAGGAGGAGACCAGTACGCCTTCGTACGGGACAATGCGGTTGTCCCTAAAAGCGCCGCACAAATGGCGCTGATCATCTGGCCCCCAATTATCCGTGAGCAACTCCTCGCGCTTCGTCTCATCATTTTTGAGTTTCCGTAAACTTGTTTCACGCCCTCATCCCTCAAGTTCTTGAAAATTTGTGCCTTTTGCAGGTGCTTATCATTGAGGCTTTGCACTAGTCTCAGGCCTAAATTACCTTCTCTGTGTAGTATTTCGGTTCCTTTCCATTCGCCTTCGTCGATCATGTTCGGCTCCGCGCCTGTGAAAGACGGGGACAAAATGACTTGTGGGCCTTTGAAGAAACATGCCATGTCGAGATGATGACCGTAAAGAAGCCAGCCCCATGGCTTCAATGGAGACTCGGAGGGTGTACCAAAGAGGAAGAAATTGTAAGAGTATTTATTCATGATGTTCGGTAGTTGGACAACTTTACCTGAAAATTGGCTAAGGCGCATGGCTGAAAGGGCCTTTTGATAACCTTCTGGAGACAGAGAGGCTTCAACAACGCTGAGAATACACTGCGCAATCTTCTCAGGCACTGTCTTGTATCTGTCAGCAAACTTAAAAACTAGTTGATAAATTCATACCTTCTTCCAGTCATATACTAAGTAGCCGCAGTAAGAACTCTGGGTTACTCTAGGCGCGCCACTCCTGTGCATTGATATTGTACCCTATCTTAATCTTGTGCTTCTCGTTCAGCGCACCGAGGAGCTGCTGAGCTTTCTTTGCCATACTTCCTATATCGAATGCCTCATCTCTCGCTTGATACAGATCCTTCTTGATACCACTGTCGCTCGTGATTACCTTGTAGGGTTCTTCCAGCAACTTCTCCCAGAATTCGGTCAGATCGTACAGCCATGGTGGGTCGCGACTGTCTTGTATGCATTTAACATATTCGTAAACATTTTGCTTCGCAGCCGATGTACCGGTAAACCGAGGGCTGCTCAGATTACCGGTAGGTAGATGTGCGCAGAAGCCTGCTGAAGTCTCATCGAACGAATCGCTTCTTTCTATCTTTGCTGATAATGTACCGATTACTAAGAGCAGGCTTTTTTATTTGCTCAGCAACAGTAGGTGATAGACTTGTGTTCATGCGACTAAAATCTCGTCACGATGCAGAAGGGATCCGTGCCGATGTATGATCTACCTAGGTTGTACGTCAAGTTGGTAGTTCGATAGCCATTGGTCTGAACACGAATGCTGGGAAAATTCTTTCCCACGCTCTTCACAGACTTTGGGGGTTGTTTTGGCGGACACTTGCACCACGGTCTTCTGAGCTCTCTTTGCAGATCCCGTAAGTTCACTTCCAGACGCTATTAGAAGCTAGGAGGTTGCACGAGTATCGTGCCTGTGCATTTTATGCCCTGATTCGCTTCATGCCCCGCGTTGTACTAGTAATCCTCTAAAGAAACCAAAAACATAAAATCTTGTATTTCTTCTCAACTATTAGAGTTATTGAAAAACTTCTGATACTGAGCCTAGAAAGAAAAGTAAGATTTATAACTCTATATTTCTAGAATTTAAAAATAACTGATAGGTAAATTTTTTCTACGAAGTTAGATTTTTTTTGAAGAAACTAACATTCTAGAATCCAGTTAATAAAGCTTAATATAAAGAGTATTATTTATAAGAGATCTTAAATTTGCTATAATAAATATTATAGATATACTGCTTTTTAAACTAAAGTTAAAGGTATATATATTATTAGTAGACTATAGATTATCTATAGCTACTATATAAAATTAAGAGATGTATAAGAAGAACTTCTATCTCTTTACAAGTTTACTCTTAGTTATTCTACTTAAGAAAGAAACTACGTCTTACTAGCTAATTACTTAAAGAACGTAAATATATCCCTAAGGAAAGTAAATAGACGCTAGTTCTGCTCTATAAGAGTCGCTCTGCGTCTCTAGGAATTCGAGACGGGCCAACGGCTGCGCCCTGTATGAACAGGCCTCTCATCTCTTAGCAGCTTTGCTTGCCGGGTTCACTAGCTTGAAATTGAGGGAGGAGTTTGGCTCACGCAGAAGATAATCAAGAAGCTGACCAGGCCGCGTCATCCATTTGCGTACCGTCCAAGCCTTCTTTCAGGAGTGAGGCCGATCGACGCGGTTTCGGGCACGTCTTCGTTTACAAGTTGCCGTGTTTTTGGAAAAGGGAGTGGGATTTGTTGATGACAGTTGCGCAGCGACTGACGGTCAGCCGAGGCGTGGGGCAAGGATCCATTGATGCTTCTCCCGGTGGGGAAGGCCGGCAGATGCGCCCCGCGGCGACTTCGATGCATCGCCCATCTACGGGCCTTCAGAGAAACAAACGCGATGCGTCGTACATATATCTCGGAAGTTGTTCTGATGCCTTTATGTTCCATATTACAACATGTGGTGTTGCTATAACTTCTGGCTGGAACTCTGATTACTGTCAAGGTATGCCAGCCGGTTAAGCATTCATCCACTTCTGCTCGTAGAGTCCACAGACCGAGACGAGGGTGAAAGTACTTGGCGCTGCAGCTGTTCGCAAGGCGACTGCGGTGGATTTGGTGATGGATAGAAACACCTGGCGAGAGACATCCACCGGCTCATCTTGATTTGACTCATCTTGGACGCGTTCTGTACTCAACTCGAGAGACAATCATTCAGACTCCCACTTTTCACATCGAAGCTGATCATTAAAACATCGACACAGGAGTAGTAGATCATGGCGGATAATCTACGGATAGCAGTCGTTGGTGCAGGTGAGTCTCCACCGCGCGAGGAAGCAGTTTGAGATGTGACATTCCGATATTAGTGCTGAGACTATGTAGGAATGGGCGGACTCGCCGCAGCACTTGGTCTTGCCAAAGCCGGCCACGGTAATATCACCATCTATGAGAATGCACCGAATCTTGGTTTCGTTGGCGCGGGCATTCAATTAGCTCCCAACATGGCCCGAATTCTGGCCAAGTTTGGCTGTTGGCAGGAAATCGCCTCTGAAGCCGTGCAATGCGCCAACACTTCCATCCGTGAAGGTTCAACAGACAAAGAGCTGGGATATGTAGACCTGGGTTATGTAAAAGAGAAGTATGGATACCCACACATGGTCGGTCATCGTGCCAGCCTGGCGAACGGGTTATATGAAAGATGCGAGAAAGAGGCTGGAATCACGTTCAAGCTGGGAAGCACAATCTCAGATGTCAAATTTGGTCCTCAGCCTTCCTTCAAAGTAACAACCTCGATTGGCGAAGACGCCCATAATGTTGAGTGCGACATACTACTGGGCGCCGATGGAGTGAAATCAACTACTCGGGTCGCAATGCTAAAGGAACTCGGACTCCAAGGCCAAGCGCACGACTCTGGCCAAGCTGCGTACCGCATCATGCTTAATCGCGAGCAGATGGAACATGACCCTGAGCTACTGAAGCTGATCGAATCTGACACAGTCACGCGCTGGATCGGTGAGAAGAAGCACATCATCGCGTACCCCATTCACAACAAGACAATTTACAACATCAGCACCGCACAACCAGACGTGAACTTTGCTGGAGCACCTGACGCACAGTATACTACCAGGGGAAGCAAACAGGCCATGATGGACGTTTACAGCGACTTTTGTCCCATGATACAACGCATGTTGGATCTAGTACCGGAGGGAGAAGTCGTGGAATGGAAGCTCAGGGTCCACGATCCGCTCGAGACATGGGTACATGGAAGCTCCGCACTTGTTGGCGATGCTTGCCACTCTACTCTCCCTCATATGGCCCAAGGCGCTGCACAAGCAATCGAAGACGGCGCGGTCCTTGGCGTGGTACTGTCACCAGCACGCATCACCGATCGAAGGCCGGAAACTATCGAAAAGGCCTTAAAATTGTACGAAAAGTTGCGCAAACCCAGGGCTGAAGCGCTCGTTGAGTTGGCGGCTGAAAGTGGTCGCGCGATGCATCTGGGGGCCGGCAAGGCGAAGGAGGAGCGCGACAAGGTCTTCGCTGCGCTGAAGGCTGGATCAGGAAAGGTACCGGACAAGTGGGCAGATGCCGATGTGCAGTCTCAAGTGTATGGTGTTGATGTTGTAGCGGATGCTGAGGCGCTCTGTGAGTCGGAAGGCTTGACTGTGAATTTGTAGATTGTGCATTGAGTTACCACAGCATGTTGTCTCATCATTTCCACATCATTTCCAAGATTTTATATAAAGTTGGCCGCATCCCATATCTCAATGACTCACGACACTTTCCGGAAGTAAAGACCCTCCGACAAGCAGAGCAGCTGCAACACCGGCATTGTTTGTCACTCCTACAGTCTCGAACACAGCAGGGAACTAGATAGGGTCAGTGAACCCCTATCTCTGCCTGACAAAAGAGATGGAAACACCGATACTACCAGCTTCATTCAAATGGCAGTCCACTGCATGACTTATGAGGACAGGAGTGCCAATCCGGTTACTAGCACCCGCAACTCCAACGCCAATGATTGGGTTGACTTTCCAGCGCCCTTCAGAGGCTTGCTGTATGCGCACGAGAAATACAATCATACCGCAGATCGTAACTAGTATTCCGAAGTAGCTCAGCCACAGTCTAAACTCTGGTGTGAGGCTCGAGCTGCGATACGTTTTGCTCGTCCATGCATCCAGAGGTCAGTCGAGGGTCCTCAAAGTTGTTCTCTGATAAGAGAGCTAATGAGAAGCCCTGGGAACTCAAGACCGAGCTGTTGTGGGTCAAAGTGAGACTTTTCGGCGAATAGCTGTAGGATCTACCACGGTCGTCAAGACTGAGGCAAAGAGGAACAACATGGCATATCCGACTGCTGGTATCATAATGCAAGGATAATTTCCTAGTCGTAGCGGACTCACAGACACTACGAGGGTGGTTGGTTCAGAACCAATGCTGCGGAATTTGTGGTACGACTCCCTGCAAGCAGCCCAGCCCGTGGCCGCGTGCTTGACTCCATCATGTCGAACGACGCTAATTTCGGGGCCAAAAAGTCCGCATGATACCATCTGAACACCACTGGTGATAGCCAGGATCCAGTATCTCTAACGATACCCAGCATATGTCGTCACGAAGCCGAGTATCAACGGCGCGAGACCTGAACTGATTGTGACCATGGGCATCCAAATACCCACGCTGAAAGAAAAATGTCTCGACAACAACTCCGCTGCCAATAGCATGGAGCGGAATGATGAAAGAATAGTTTTCGCCCATAGGGGTTTTCTCTGAGGGGTATGCATTCCAACATCAAAGGCAGCGGCTCCAATATGTGAGAACAATACGGAGTACACCGAGGCGTTCTCCAACCCGATGAGGCGATTCGCAGTCACAAGCTTCCGCACGCGATGGTTGAGAATCGGAGTGGGCCATTGGCGTGAGAGGAAGAGCCTATCGGCAGCCTATTATGACTGGTGAGCTGCTGAACAGAAGCCACTATCCGTCCCGTCAATGGCTGCATTTCTGCTGCTGCAGCACGGGGTGACGATCAACGCGACGAGCCAACTCACTGTTCACGCATCTGTTATTGGACTGTAATAATTCTCCGTTTTCATTCCTAGCTTGCCTACAATCAGGCCTGCGACCTAGACACGAGACCAAGTGAATATACAAGTGTCACTAGCGATCAAAACAAGACACGCAAACTCTACAGCACTACCTTGCGTATCCATTTCTATTCAAGAAACAAGCACCCCGCAGCGCTTGGGCTGAACATGCGAGACTGAATGCAGTCTTGAATAATGTAGCAATTTCTTCATTTCGACCTTAGTCTTGGCCAGATAACAGGCGCCGGTTTGAAGCGCCAGGCTTTTTTGATCAGTCCAATTGCACTTACCACACACACCAAAATCCTTTCGTATCTATACATGCTCTGTGCTCGAAACTGTAACATTAAAAATTGGAGCTGACCCTATTGGAAAAGCATCGCTTGTGTACCCGTGTGGATAAGTGCTCCCAAAAAAACATAGCAGATTGTTGTTGCTCAAACTCCCGAAAATGCCAAAGCACAATATGCATACGACGCCGACCATGAAACGCGAGATATCTCTGCGCGAACGCATCCGAGGCGTATCGCCGGGTGGCACCAAAAAATTTCGCTCATACTGCCCTTTCTTCTCTGGTGTATAAAGTGCGGTTCGCACATTCAGCCCATTGTTTGCATCTTGCAAACGTTTCTTGATAGCCCAGAAGCTCTGCACACGCAAGCCCTTGCCATTTGGGGCATACGTCCATGGCGCCGTTGGGTACGGCCAAGGTTATGATCACTGCGACGCCTATGGTAGACCGGTTCGAATGCTCGGTAACACCATTCTCCAAACTTGCTCAGGTGCTACCAACGTGCACTACCACCTAGAGGAGTGAGCTATACAGCATGGGCCCAATGACCAGGCCACCGAAGCCTGAAGCTTTTCAGCTATCCTCCTTTCCGATCCGCTGCATTGGTTGGCAATTGCTCTCCTGTAGTCTTCTGCTCGGCCGCCTTCTTCTTTTTCCCCTTGCTGGTACGGCTACGGCCCGATGGTTGTTGCCACAAGTTGTTGTTGTTGTTGTTGCTGTTGTTGTTGTCGCTGTTGTTGATGTTGTTACTGTGGTTCTTACTGTTATTGCCAGTGCTAGTAGACTTGTTGCCATTCTCAATTCCAGTTGCTTTGCCCTTCTGTTGACCGCCACAGTTCTCTTTGCTAGCATGGGTTGGCGGGGTGTGTGACGCGCGACGATGTTGATGGTTATTGTCCTTCGGCGGATGTTGATGGTTGTTGTCCTTCGGTGGATGTTGATGGTTGTTGTCCTTCAGTGGATGTTGATGGTTGTTGTCGTTCGGTGGCGCTTTGGTACCATTTGCTAGCTTGCTGACATCGTTGGAGCGACTTGCAGTCGAGGACGGAGTGCGTGTCTCAAAAACTGGCGACAGCAACGGCAGTGTGGCTGACTTGGCTTCCTGAGGCGGCGGCCGTTGAGGATTTGACGTATCCAACGACGGTAGATCATTGGTATACGCGGCAGTACGCCACTGAGGGGGAAGCGTACGCTTTGGCGATATTTCCTCACTTTGGTTGTTGTTGTAGCCATTGCTTGCATCGCGGTTCATCCACCCTATGGAAAGTGGGGGAAATAGCTGTTGACCCTCGCTTGGCACTCGCGTCAAGTCGTTGCTACCGACCGGAGATGCACTCCCTGTCGAGCCGTTCACGATTGCTGGAGCTAAAGCCTCCGATGTCACCGCATTTTGCCGTTGCAATTCCTCAAGGACTAGTCGCTGGCGTGCTTGGAGCTCATTAATTTGTTGGATGGTTTGGTGATTCGAAAAGAAACCAAGTCCGTTTTGTTGTGACAAATTTGGTGAAAGTGAACCAACAGTATCGCCTGTGTCGTGAAGCTCCCGGGGCGGAGTAGGATACGACCCATTTACGATGACCGGTCCACTGTCCATGGGTGGCCGAGCAGAATCGACGCGAGCCTTTGGATGGTTGTTCACGGGCACGGTGGGGTCTTGTACTCCACTCGAATAGTTTCGCATGTGCCCACCAAGCGGTGAAGGCGAACGCGATAATCGCCGCAGCGCTGTGTTGAGCAGAGGCTGAGTAATCTCGGAAGACACACGTCGGCGACGCTGCGCCAATTCACTAAAAGACGGGATCGGGCCAACTACATAGTCCTGTAATTGATGAGACTGTGGTTGTTCCGCGACAAAATACTCAACGTACTCGTTGGCAATACTCGTCTCTGGTTGTGGGGCAGGAGCATGGGGCACAGCTGATTCACGATGCATGGGCTGTGGGCTATATTGCGCATCCAGAGCTGACTGCGAAACAGGAGCTTCTTGCGGTGTGGACCGGGCGATCGGGTAACCAGCAAAGATTGGTGTAGTTGGATCAAAGAACTGTGGTACACCCTGGTAGGCTACGGGTATCGGCTGAGGCGCAATTCCACGCGGAGGTTGCGAATGCGACCGAAGGGACCCACTTTCACTAGCATTCGAAGCGCGATGAATTTGCCTGCAAAGCCCGGGTATGCTGTTACTCAGTGATGGAGACGACGGATTTGTCCGTGATCCATCCTGCGAAGCAACGTCTTGCGATTGCGCCATGTTATAGAGGCCTGGATATTGGTGAAGGAAGCCTGGCGGGAAGGTGTTGGGAGGTATGCCAAGCTCAGCCAGACGAGGACTTGAGCCACCATTCATATACTGCGCTTTCTGCGGTGATGCGGAAACGTTGTTGGATCCTCGGTTCTGCGCCTGAGCTTGAGCGACCGCGTGGGCATGCATCTGGGCAGCGCGAGCCTGGTTGTTTTGGTGGGCATGCTGCTGAGCGGCTAGGTGCGCACGGAGAGTGTTCGATTGTATCTCTAGCATGTGATACTGTTGGGCCAGCTGATCATGCAATTGAAGCTGGTCTTGCACGCCTCGAGAAAAGTTCAAGTACTCGGGACCGCCACCAGGATGTATCGGCGGGCTATGAAGGAAGGGCGGCCGTCCCTGGAGGTATGAGTTGCTTCCTGATGATCTTCGGCCGGTACCATTCTGGTTCCTGGAGCTGAAACCACCGCGGCCTCCTCGATGGTTCATCCCCCCTCGACCACTTCGCGTTGGTACACTGGAAGTGATGATGGCTTTTTGCGATTGTGGCTTCTTGAAGATGGAGCTTGTCTGCTCTTGGGCAGGAAACTCGTACTGCTCACAAGCTTTCTCCAACTGCTGCCCATCCGCAAGCAGTTCAAAGGCACGGCGTATCTCTAGGTGTATTCCGCGCCAAGCATAGTCGTCGGCGGAGTTACCAAGATTACGATCGGTGCTGAAGGGCTCCTCGACGCAGAGGCGGTTGACTCCCTCTTTTTGCCCACCTCCAGGGTGCCAGCTCTTCTCATCCCGTGTAATTCGACCACCTTGTCGTACCGAGATAACCACCTTCTCATAGTCGACCTCATGTCCATACAACCGGAAGAAATGGAACAATAATTGCCCAATGCTTTCGGCGTTCTTGATTCCAAAGCCTTGCAACGCCTCGAGGTCGTCTGCAAAGCTAGACAAGGAAGGCTTTCCCGTCTCTTGATCCATTCTGCGATTGGGAAGCTTGTGCAGACAAGGTAATATTGGAGGGTTGCGAGTTTGCAGAAAGTTCAGGATCATGCAGATCCATGTGTAAGAGCTGATGGTGCCGCCGATGCCTGTGTCATGTTAGCGAGACTCGGTTGGATGTGGCTCAGCACCAACCAGCGTCGTTCAACATTCGCCGCTTCGTCCAGTGCTTGATGATCATGGCTAGAGGGCGTACGCGCGGATCGAGCTGGACATAAAGATTGATCATGCGCGTGTTCTCGAGGGCAGCCACGTTGTTGACGTTCATGTCACATGATAGCTGCAACTCAGGGTCCCACACTTTTACGATGCGGACCTTGGCAGCAGGTATGCACACGACGCGTTGCATGCCATCTATGTCATACATTAGCAAAACGGCAAGGATGCGATGGAATGACATACGCTTGTCGAGCGCCTCAGCAAGCATGTGCATCTCCTCGAGCCTTTTCATGGGCGTCTGGATGCAAATGTCGACTGCGCACCATTAGCAAGTACAGCAAAGCATGGCTTGATGGCGGAACTACCATCGCTCTCGGCTGTCCACAGCATATTCCCCGAGGAGCCAAAGATGGACACCTTGAAGTGGTTGCCGGGGAAGTCGGTCTCCAGTATGCGCTGCACCTTGGCTACGAATCTGTTCCGCACGTTGGTGTTCTCTGCGGTCGGCTGTATCCGGTCGTACAGTTCGCGCATGTCCCCGCTGAGCTTGTCGTCCTCGTGCGGGTCGAGCGTCTTCTTGGGCGTCTCCCTTGCCTTTTCGAGAATGTCGGAAGAATGGTAGGGCACTCGTCTGCGGCCCAGCGAGCCGACGTTGGTCTCGAACTTGCACTTGGCGGCGCGCGCGGGTCGCAGGGTGGGCATGGTGCTGTTGGCCTCGGAGGCGACTGAGCGAGGCGAGTGGCTGCCCAGTCCGCCGTTGGGGGAGGGCGAGCGGGAGCGCGTGTCGTAGCGGCGGGCGGCCTGCAGCGGCGTGGAGGGCACCGAGTTGGAGTGGTGTGAGACAATGGACGGGCGCTGGACGCGGGCCAATGCACCGCCGGCATCGTCGCGTTTGCTGGACATGTTTGGCGCAGGCGGGGGGGCGCCGTTTGCTGTCACCGTGGTCGCGCTTGGCTGCACGCTAGGCTGCGGCTCCTTATTCCCATCTGCGGAATCTTTCGGCGCAGGAGCCGACTTTGCGGAGGGCTTTTTGGACGCAGGACGGGCTGAGTCCCGCTGGGGTGGCGGGCTCAGGGAGTGGGGAGACACAATGACGGCGGGCAGGGGGTGCAGGGCGTCGAGGGGGTGCAGCAGCAGGTACGGCGGGGGGTGCAGGGCGTGCAGGGCGTGCAGGGCGTGGGCGTGAGAGAGGAGAGGGTGCCGACGGCGGCTCGAGAGGCACTGAATGAATGGGACGACCTCGAGGGGCTAGGCACTGGGCGGTGCTCCGGCTGCTGCGCGAGGGCAGACACCAACAGCAACAGCGACAGCGACAGCAGCAGAACAACAACAACAACGAGAGAGCGCAAGGCTGGCAGTGGACGAGTGTGCGCAAAATGGGCCGAGGCGTGCGGCCGTGGGTGTGGTCAAGAGTCCAGAGAAGACGAGCGGTGGGTGGGTGCACTGTCACGGGGCCGTTTTGACCAGCATTGTACCCTTTCCCTCTACTCCGTACTGCCCGCCCCATGAGCCGAGCGACTCAGCATGGCCGCGCTTGAACACGCCCACCATGGCCATGGCGAGAGCTGCTGTTCACATTAGATATTCTAGACTCGATGCAAACAAAGCGGTTCGACATGTCCGTCTTAGCACGCGCCGCGGACCCTGCAGGTACTCTCGTGCACCATCTTGGCTGTATTGTAAGCAATCCGTGGTTGCTGTATTGTAAGCAATCCGTGGTTGCTGTAAGTAATCCGTTGAGACAGCCGTATTGTAAGTAATCTCGTCAGACCTGTCCTTTCCCACTCCGTGACAGGGGTTCACCCACTCCGTACATACTCCGTACATACAAGTTATAACCAAGACTCGCGTCTATCCACAATGACACAGCAACGCATTGGTGAGCTGAGCAGCCTTGTCGGGCGCCGCTGGCTCACGATCCGATAGCGAACCCCGCCCTGTTGTATGCCATGCGCGTCCCAGCCGTCAATCGCCTTGCTCATCGCCAACAGCATCTGCGACCTGCAGGAAAAGTTCAGGCCCGCCATCCATGAGTTTCCCAGAGTGATCGCGACCGTGCAGAAGCTGCTCCAAGCCAGTACATGTCCCCATGTCCTAGAACCCAACCAGACACGACTGCCAGACATGCGCTCGGCTGACACCGCGCAGGCCAAGTCTTAAACATACCAGTCTTTGCCACAACCCAGAACAAGGCGCGACTCGGCGAGACCTGTCCCGAGCTGGGGCTGGATGCATCCGGAGGCATCAAGACGGCTTGCCATGCCGACAAGACGCTCTTCTCGATGATGTATGCCGCATACCCACAAGTCCTAGATACTGCTAACACATGCCAGAACCCCGGAAGTCAAGAAAGCGCTCGACGGCCTCAAAGTCACCGGCCCGCTTTCGTGCATCATTGTCGGCATTGAGAGCCACATCTGCGTGACACAAACCGCCATCGATCTTCTCCGAGCGGGGCACAAGGTCTACGTCATTGCAGATGCTGTGAGCAGCTGCAATCCTGAGGAGATTCCCATCGCATTGGCGCGACTGAGGCATGAGGGTGCCGTCGTAGCAACAAGCGAGAGCTTCATGTACGAGTGCGTGGGGGATGCGGGCACAGATGAGTACGTCTACCATGCCTAGGCATGTCGACAGACTGCCCTCTAACACGACGCAGATTTAAGCAAATCATCCAGATCGTTAAAAGCACTTCACAGAGCACCAAAGACAGCCTGAAGGCGCTTTGCAAAATATAGAATAATTCGAGCTATTCCCAGTACATACTCTTAATGCATCTCTTTGCCCGATGGACCCTCGCAACAAACCAATCTTGCCGTGATGTTTGTTCTGTGCAGTATAAGACTATGCTTGAAACTCTGACACAACACCGCAATGCACCTACTGCCGCGGGGCTATCTGCTTGGCAAGCGGTCGTACCATTATATCCAACCTGTGATTTAGCAGCTTCATTACATTGAAACCGTAGAGCTGATGGACCTATGACGTTGAGCTCTGCGACTTCTGACCACAGGGCCTGCGTGTGGGCATGAACTTGATCAAATAGCCTCGAAGACTTTTTCGGCTAGCTTAATTTCAATTCAGGACCTCTCTTGTTCAAAAGACTTACGAAACACGATCCATGACGTCATAGCCCCAGCTCACACGCTTCTTGGTTGACAAATAGCCCAGCCACTTCCGTGCTTAACAGGTAATTTTATGGGCACCATCCAAAATGTCAGAAATCATCCTTTCAATCAATGCTGGCTCATCGAGCGTCAAGATCTCCGTTTACAGGGTTTCGGAAGGCACGTCTCAGATACAGACGCAGCTTGCAGAGGCTGTAGTGGAAGGCCTCACTGCACCGCCAGCAAAGTTGAAATATACCCGAGGCGACAAGAAAATAAGAGACAAAGAGCTTGAGGGCATCAGTACCCAGGAAGATGCGTTTCGCTACATTCTTGACCACCTCACGGATGATGATGGCCTAACCGAGTTGAAGAATAAGAACGACATTCGCTTCACATGTCATCGGGTCGTTCACGGTGGTGACTATCCCAGATCTCAGGTCATCAACAAAGAGACCTATCATCATATCGAGGCCTTGTCTGATCTCGCGCCCTTACACAACGCGCCTGCGCTCAGCATTGTACGTGCTGTAGCAGACGTTCTGCCACATGCAAAGAACATTGCATACTTTGACTCTTCGTTCCACAACACCATTCCCGAATACATAAGTACATACCCGATCGATCAAAGCATTGCCAAGAAGAACGGACTCCGCAAATATGGATTCCACGGTATCAGCTACAGCTTCATTGTTCATGCCGTGTCTGCCCATCTCGGCAAGCCAAGCGAAGAGCTGAACATTGTGGCTCTACACCTCGGATCTGGTGCATCAGCGTGCTGCATCAAAAACGGTAAATCGCACGATACTTCAATGGGGCTTACACCGCTTGCTGGCTTGCCAGGTGCCACGCGCTCGGGCAGTATCGATCCTAGCTTGATGTTCCACTTCACCCACAGCGCAGGAAAACCTAGCAGGAGCTCCAGCGAGAAGCTGCATATCACTCAGGCTGAGGAAATCCTCAACAAAAATTCTGGCTGGAAGAGCTTGACGGGCACAACGGACTTTGGCAACATCTCATCCTCGGACCGCTATGAAGATCAACTGGCGTTCCATATCTTCGCGGATCGTATTACCAATTACGTGGCACCCTATTTCACTAAGCTTGATGGGAAACTCGACGCGCTTGTGTTCGCTGGTGGAATCGGCGAGAAGGGTGATAGGTTGCGCGCAGCAATTGTTGACAACGTCAAGTGCCTGGGCTTCGAACTCGATGCCGAGAAAAATAAGGAGAAGATGAAACATGTCGTCTCTGATATTACTGCACAGGGTGCCAGGTACAAGACTCTGGTAGTCCAGACAGATGAGCAGCTGGAGATGGCAAGAGGCGTAATCGAGGACAAGGACCGATTTGTAGGCAAGAAGTAACGAGAGCGAATTCGTCACCAAAGTCATGATTTGGTTACCAACACCGGGCTGAGGCCTCTGTTCCGCAGAGCTGGCGAATTTCTTCTGTACAAACCATGCACTAGATGGTCAACCAAAGTTTCACTGTGTTTACTTGCTGGTTGGGGATTTGGGCATTCTCGACATCATGTCCAACAATTTCGAGTGCAGATGTAATCACAAGAAGCTTGTTCAGCAGACTAATTCGACTCTTTTTGCGCGCCTGCATCTCTGTCTCAATCACACATAACCTTGTTGGTGGTTGGATCGACATCTCGATCTGTTCTTCTTCCCATGTTCAGCAGTGGAACCTCTTTTTTCTTACACTTGGGCAATTTAACAGCTATTGAACAGTACCTAAAGGCCATGACTGCTATACATTCGTCGCCCTGTGCCCAGCCAAAGAAGCATCGCTAGCGCCTGTGGGGGTGTTTAAGGCTTGAGCGAACGGCTAGGAAATTGAGGGTTTCTACGAAGAGGTCTGCAAGTGCGTTGTCGCTACAGGGTAGGGAGGACGAAATATGTGAGTACAGGCATGAAGACAGACAATCGTGATACGCCGTGAGACACGCTTGTTCACCATGTTTGGAATATAACCTCTGACTCAATGTAGTTTCTGAACGCGTTCCCATGTGGCTAGCATATGCATCTTATATTTTAAGCATAAGACGAATGTCGACGTGTCGCGCGTTCCTTGTGGCCCGTCATTTCGTTGATGTTCGACGCCGTGTTGCGTTCCCGCTTCCTCATCATCTCTCCAAGGCCAATGGCTCCAAGGTAGGCAACACCCGCGATGCCAGCGAAGACAGAGTACACGATGATGTAGGAGGTTGTCACCCCGGATAACTGCATGCCGAGTCCGCCGTTGATCATCCCAAGCAGTATCGCAACCCTCCCAACCCAGATATGGCTGTACGAAATCGCGCTTCTGCTACCGGTCTGAACGAAGCGCTTGTGGTGGAGCCATCCAAACAATGGTTGAAAGAACAACACGCCGAGAAGTAAAATGCCGATGATGGGGTGAGCCTGGTTCATGTAGTCATCGATGATACCATAGTATATGCCAAGGCCAGCAGCAGTGACGAATAGAAGCCATGCGAATACCTGAAGACCCGCATGTACCCAGACGAGACCAGGAAAATTTCCTAGACGAATGAGAACCCCGCCGATGGGAAACAAGAGGACAAAGGCGACAGATGCAAAGACACCGTGACACCAGAGCACAGCTTCAGTGTTGATGCTGGATCGGCTGCCTGCGCCAGAAGTAGTGTTGACGGCAATGTTTGTGTCCGCGAAAGGGTTGGTGCTTGCGCCACCCACTGCGGACGTAAAAGGCCAGGTGAATTCGCCATGTGTGCTGTGAATGGCGATGGGTACTTGGACGTCCGAGGAGTCGATAGCTGCACCGCTCGAGCGAGCATGTATCCACCCACCGCTACTGGCCGAAAAGTCCATGCGTCCATTCGACTGCCAGCCTTCACAATTGTTGCATCGAAAATTCGCCGTCATGATGTCATTTTCCACCCCACTTCCGCTCAGAAGCTCCGCATCCACGGCGGAGTCGTATATTGGCATAATCTCGCCTCGTGAATGCCGGGTCGACAGCGTGACATTGCCGTTGCCGTTGGTATAGATCATGAAGATATTAGCGTCGGCCATGCCATTGCTACCTTGGCCAAGAGCAATCCAGGAATTGGTTGTTGGGCCTGTGATGGAAAGGTATATTTCTCCACTGCCGGTTCGCGCTGTCGAAGCAGGAATGTTCAGACGATAGCACACATCGGAGGAAACGCATTGTTCGGATATCTGAGCGTGGGCCAGGCTACCTGTGGAAGTAAGCAGGGCGCAGAGAAACTGGTAAACCACGTACTGAAAGCCGAAGTGGCCAATACTGCTAAGAAATTGTGAAGACGCATGTTGGAAAAACCTTCACAAGATCGATTTCCTGTACTAGTTGATGAAAAATTCAGATGTCAGATTCGAGTATGAATTGAATTGGAGCAGTGTTTGATGCTTTACATAGTAGAGAAGTTGTTGAAAAAATGAGATGTGAGATTCGAGTATGATTTGAGACGGAGCAGTGTTTGGTGTTTCAAAAACACTGCTGTACAATGCACAGCCCACACAGCCATGATTATATACCGGTCAACGGCCTTATTAGCAAGGTACTAGACTCTCGGCACCATTGACCACAAGCATTGGGAGTCGTGACGAAGCGTTCCCTGGGCTATACATACGGTGGAGAGTACGGCCGGGCGGTTCAGGTGTTGACGCTTAATTACCTCTCTCAAAGGCCGTGCCTACTGTTTGGTGTTGAGCCTGAGGTCACCATAGTGCTTACGCGTGGAGTGAATAGCCCCAACGACGTGTTGAGTAGCTTGGAAAACCTCTTTTGCGTTAAAAGTAGCATGGATCGGGCCTTTCACCATGAGGAGATAACCGGACAGTCAAGTAATAGATCTTACTACGTCAACCACTCAATTCGCTAAGACAGTGCTCATGCACACCTTGTCAAGTAACGAGGCGAAGTTGGTAGAATGACTGCAGGGAATTGGCATGGCTTTACGGAGTACGAGTAACTTCAGAACGCACATGACGATTGCGCGGCCAGTGCAGGTTCGGGTCAATTTCGGGCTTACGAGACATTTTAGAAAGACACGAACCTAGTCTAGCTTTCGCCAACGCTCTCTCCTGACGATGATGTGGCCCTTGCTACGCACACGTAAACAAACACGTAACAGGTTACAGGACATCGTCTCTCAGAAGCGTCTAGACACCCAACCTGCTAAATCCATACGTTTCTCTTTATAACAAACAATTAAAGCTTTTCAAATAAAAATCCCTATTTACAAATAGTAATACTAATATTTTTAACTAATAGTAATCTTAATAACGTTAACTAGCTATATTTTTACATTTCTAAAAAAACATTTTAATCAAGAATTAAATTATATTATAGAATTTTCTTTTTAAAACGTACGTTAGCTTTCTTAATAAAACTTTTTCAAAACTTTTAAATTTTTAATATATAAACCTTTTAAAATAGAGACTACTATAAAACATAGCTACTTTCTTAAGATCTTAAGAAAGATAAGTACAATATCAGATCTACTATCTAGTAGCAAAATAGAGTTTCTAATTCGCTAACATATATTTTATATAGGCGAGTAATAGAAGTTAGACATATTATAATATTTTGATAATAACTAAATGTCTCCTAATATCTGTAAAGGAATATCAAAAAATTTACTTCTTATACCTTCTATTCTTATTAGCTAGAATTATACATTTGTTGTACCTTAATAACTACTATTTGGGTACAGAGTATACTACTATACTTTATCTCATTTTAGCTTTAATTTTAGGCTTTAGCGTTTAAATCGCTGCCCGACATTAGGTAATCGCCCGCCGTATCGCGTGTTAGCAAAACCGAGAAATCTGGAAATCTGGCGCGTTCGACTCCATAGGGGCGCGATAAATCACCTAACGCAGCTTCGCCATCCGAACACTCGAATCCTTCACACCTTGTCGTCACACTTCCCGCGCGCAGCTATGAAGCTCCCACCAATCGCAGTCGCTTGTCTCTCAGCGCTCGTAATCGACTCGTGCTCGAACGTCATCGCACAAAAACTGAAAGCATGGAACGAGTCGAAACCCTTCGTGTTCGACCATGTGCTCTTTTTCCAGTTTGCCTTCATGGTCGTACTCACGGCTCCAATCAATTTCCACTGGCAATGTTGGCTGGAACGTACCTTCCCAGGCTGGAAGACGGTCAAGCAGGAGCGACAGCCAGGCGCGAGCGAGGAGGAGAAGGGCATAGTCTTCAAGCATGACGGGGAGGATAAAAGGGTGGTTGAGGAAGATGTCAGAGTGAGGGACTGGTGGAACATATTCAGAAAATGGTTCACGGATTGCATCACCATGGGAGCACTTCTCAACCAGTCTATGTTCTTAATCTTGATGGGCTTTCTCAAGCACAAGACTATTGCTAGGATCGTGCAGGACTTTCGTCAAGTAAGCTCAGCCATTTGTGAAACCGTGGAAATTGCCCTTGTCATAGTCGCTAACGCACCCCACAGGAGCTGTTTGGTCTTATATTTGACTCGTACAAAGTCTGGCCCATTGCCAACTTCTTGTCAACGACCTATGTCCCCGTCGAGAAGCGCATGATCTTCCTCAGCTTCTGCGGGCTGGTGTGGAACATCTACCTGTCGCTAGTAGCGGCCCGGCTATAATATAGAACGACGAGCTTATGACATTCTGAGCATTGCGTCCTGAATTGTGCAAGCAGATCGTGTGAATCTACGTCCTAACCGACCCGTCCAATTCTTCGCGACTCAATTGGCTGTTCGTCCAGGCTTCCATAATCACAGTCCAGTACTTCTTTTCATCCTCGCGCACATGTCCGCAATGCGAGCTCTTCTCGAATTGCACTTTGGTGACGTTCCAACCTTTGGTACTAGCGATGTCGGCATGCTCATCCGCCTCTTCGAATCCGACCATTACATCCGTGTGACTATAGATATATACCCTGGGCACGGTTTTGTCAAAGACCATGGTATCATTGAGCTGCCGGTACAACACGATCCCCTTGTTCTCTCTGCCCGTCACCGTCCACGCAATCGCCGTGCACAAAAGTAGTAAATGCACAAGAGCACTACCGAACCAATTCCAGAACCATGTCTTGGGCAAGGACGCTGAGATCGCTGCATGTGATTTCATCCACGGTGCTTTGGTTGGACAAGAATCGAGGACCTGGATTCGCATTGGCAGCATAGTACCAAGTTGAGCTTTCCATGTCTTGGCCAATTCGTTGACCTGATTGCCCCCTCCATTGGAGAAGCTGTGGACAAGCATCTCACCACCGCTCTGAGTATGCTCGTTGATTAGATCAAAGGCCGGTTTAAGCAGAGAAGAGTACTCCTTGGTTCTTATGAAATAGTCTCTGGTAAAGCATCGGACCAGTAAGATGCGCGACGAAGGGAAAAGCTTCTGGTAAGCAATTGTGTATTTCGCGATATGCTTCGCAGCAGCACCGTTCCATGCAAACATGGAAACAAGTGGCGTTTGTTCAGCGCTTTGCGATAAGTAGCTAGACGGAGTCCAGACGTATGTGTTGTGACCAATTTTCCGAAATTCGGACAGTGGCTTGTTAGCCTCGAAAGAGGGCGCAACTCGGGTTTCCATAGTCGAGGGCAGCTGCTTTTGTATTTGGCAGGAAGTGTCGAGTCTTGCATATGAGTCTTTAGACTTTATACACAAATCGCGCGCAAGCGACCCTCGCAAGCATTGCTGTTTAGATACGTAAACGCGTAACAAATTCTTGGCCCAGCGAGGCGTCGCTGCTCTTGGCTGTAACTGTCAGGCCGTGGCGCGGGGCACGCCCAGAGCACACCAATAATTACGCTGGTAAAATGTGTTCGGAGTACCCTACGTTGGGTATAGGTTGGTGTAGGATCGCACAAGCCATGGGTTGGGGTAAGTATAGGTTAGGTCGCACGGGCCTTGGGTTAGGTTAGGTTATAGCTAGGTTAAGGTTAGGTTAGATTGTAGTTATGCTTCCTAGGGTTAGCTATTATAGTATTATTTTTTAGAGTTATAGTTATTATACATGTAGGGGCTATAATTAAAAAGCATAAGATAAATCCTTAGAAGAGAAAGTAAATATGATTGATTGCTTTAAGCAGGAACGTAGTAGGCACGGGCGCGTCCAAGCCAAACATGGCTAGATGTGGGTCCGAGCTTCAATGAGTCTTTACTATGTAACCAGTGTTTCATCACGACTAATCAACAATCTACGAAATGCAATGCGACGGGTAGTAGTGACAGGCTTGGGACTGGTAACACCGCTAGGCATAGGTCGAACACGAGGCTCTTTGTTTTGTGGGCTCTTGTTAACGTGTGTCAGGTGTCCGCCGAACATGGAAGCGCCTCATTGACGGGCATTGTGGCATCGTGTCCATCAAAGCTCGGAGTCCTGACTTCGCGACGCTACCCAGCCAGATAGCTGCTCTCGTGCCCGAGGGCATAAGGGAGGACGGGAAGTGGAATGCGGGAGAATATGGTCTGAGCCGGGCCGTGAGTCGGGTTGGTGATTTTTGTGAACGCAAATTTATGTTGCTCAGGATGAACGCCGCATGGCTCGGTTCGCACAGTACGCTATGGTCGCAGCCGAAGAAGCTTTGAGCGATGCAGGGTGGTCACCCGAAGGAGATTCTGATCTTGAAGCCACAGTACGCTTGCTGACCTGGTTCCAAGTTCTTACGCTAATGTGCAATAGGGTGTGTACATGGGCTCAGGTATTGGGAGTTTGGACGACGTTTATGACACCACCATTGCTTTCGAAAAGGGGGTAAGTCACAAGTCTCAACGTAAATGATGCGAATAATCATGATTATCAGGGCTACCGCAAAGTGTCTCCATTGTTTGTGCCCAGGCTGCTGATTAATCTTGCCGCGGGTCATGTCTCCATGCGTTATGGATTCAAGGTGACTACTCCAGTTGAAGTGTCGATTAAACCCAGCACTGATCGCGGCAGGGTCCCAATCATGCGGCCACTACCGCATGTACGACGGGAGCACATAGTGTCGGTGATGCTGCTCGCCTTATACAGTTCGGTGATGCCGATGTGATGGTTGCAGGAGGCGCCGAATCATGCATACATCCGCTTGCAATTTCAGGGTTCGCTAGAGTTAGAAGTCTAGCCACTCACTGGAATGAGAACCCTACTGCAGCGAGTCGCCCATTCGACATGGACAGAGCAGGCTTTGTCATCGGAGAAGGTGCCGGCGTGGTTGTGCTAGAGGTACTTATCTCAAATAAGCCCCAGGGCCACTTTTCTAAATCTTATAGGAACTCGAACATGCAAAGCAAAGAGGTGCCAGGATTTACGCCGAGATTGCTGGTTACGGCCTCTCCAGCGATGCGCATCACATGACAGCACCTCGCGAGGATGGGCAAGGTCCTCGTCTTGCTATGAAGAACGCACTTCGTCATGCTAGTTTGAAGCCTAGTTCCGTCGACTACGTGAACGCTCATGCTACGAGTACTCAGTTGGGTGACGCTGCGGAGAATAGGGCCGTGAAGGAGCTCCTGCTTGGGGAAGAGGGTAAAGCAAAGGCGTCTCATATCAATGTCAGCAGTACCAAAGGCGCTATTGGACATCTTCTTGGTGCTTCTGGAAGTGTTGAAGCCATCTTCACTGTGCTAGCCATGCATCATGTAAGTTAAGCTTTTCTCAGGTCTACGATAGGCCCTCGTTGACCTGTACAGAACACCTTACCCCCGACTCTAAACTTGCATAATCCGGGTAACCCGCCTGATACGTTTGACTGCAACTACATCCCTTGTGTTGCACAGCAGCAAGATATCCGCGTAGCTCTCTCAAATAGCTTTGGCTTTGGAGGAACGAACGCATCGTTGTGCTTTCGTAAGCTATAGTACATAATACTTTATAACAAGTCTTATAGTTACGACAGAATAAGCTACTCCTAGTTAAGTAAGTAAGAGCTCTACATATAGCAATCTCTAATTATTTAAATGTTAAAAGTATATGCGAAAAATACTATTATAGTCTTGTTAGTTTATATACTAGGTATATCCAACGATTCTACTATAAGTAAGAACTTACGTTCAAGTTTAAAACGTACAAAGCTTATTTTTTAGTGTTAGAAAACGTCTAATTTTTGCAGTCGAAAAAGCTAGTGGGTGGAACGCGTTTCGTTACGTGCAGCGCTGCAACACGCCGGTATGCTAGCCGTGTTGGGTTGCTTGCTTTCACTGGAGCGATGCGTAGCGATCGGAAGACAGGAATGGTGAGTAGATTGAAAGGGTTGGCTGAGTATAAGAAGGCCATCTGCTGCACCTTTAAAAGTAGTTTTCTATTTCTTCAACTCGGGTCCTTTGCGGCACGGAACTTGATGGGTCCTCAACACGCGAACCAGAGCTATACATATACTCGTCCTAGATGTTACCAGAATAATATTCAGCAATGTCAAGCCAAAGCTCTGAAACCAAGGCGAGGTCACCACGAGTGCCGACAGATGTCATCAGAACAAGCTCGTCGTCTACGTAAGCCGTGCCTCCACTGCTATCGCAATGTATGCTCACGTTGCCAAGACATCAGACTCCAGCCGTTGCTCTGTCTGCCTCGACGTTAGCAAGACAAAATGCTGATCCTTCTGTCATCAATCACAAATGGGTCATTGAGGAAGCAGAGAGGATCCGGAGGTTGCAGAAAGCAGCAAGGGAGCCCAGTATTGACTGAAACTGATCGGTCATGTAACTTCATATTTTCTCGACATGATTACACATGTATACTCGCCTTCGTAGCTTGAACAATGCTTTTCAATCCACCCAATCTCTCTTCTCTTGTCTCGCCAAGGTACAAACTTGCAACGGGCCAGGCGTGAATTCCGCCCTTGTCTTCCCAAATATTAACTTCTTTGCCGGTCTCCTTCAACAATTCAATAAGGCGTCTGGTTTCTGGACCAAGTACCTCTTCACTTCCATACAAGAAGAGCCATCCAAAGTGCGGAGAAGCGTCTCGCCATGCCTTAATATCCGTACAATACCCGGGTGAGACTGTAGGGTCAGAGGGTGACACTTTGTTGCCGATGTATTGGCGCCCATAGAGCTCGAGAGAATCCGAGTTGAGAAAGTCGGATGCGGTGTTGCGGTTATTGCCAGAGACGATTGTAACCCAGGGAGAAATCATGATTGCAAGGCCGGGCTTTTGGTGGCGTAGTTCGGGGTGCTCAGCAAGATAGAGCAGAAAACTCAAAATTAGAGTCGCACCAGCTGAGTCGCCGCCTACAACAACACGCGCTGAAGATTGAGCAAGAGATAAGACGTGTTCGTATCCTGCAACTGTTTCGTAAAGCTGCGTTGGGTATGTAGCATCCGGAACCAATGTGTATTCAAGAGCGAAAAGTGCTGGATTGCGGTAGCCCACGGATTTGAGAAGCGTGACCCATGCGAGCAAGAATTCCATGTAGAAGTAGCTGCTTCCCATACTGAAGCCACCTCCATGGCAGTAGTACACAATAATGTCAGGCTGCATTTGTTGATCATGAACAATGTATACCCCTGTGAAATTTGGTCTCTTTACTTCTGTCCAACGAATGGGACTTGTGAAAAAGCCATGTCGCAACATGCGAAATCTCAGAAAGGGCAGCGAGACTGCCTTGGAGAAGAATGTGCGCCCAATGAAAGCAGGCATGTTCGCGAAAGCGAACCTGACGAATCGTATCACCAAGTCCTGGAATGGGGTGGCTTTCTCAACGAACGGCGTCCGTTGTGCATGGGGAACAAATAGCCGTTCCCGAATGAATTGGTACGGGACAACAAGGACTTTAGGTACTAATGAGCATGAGTATGCTTGAGATTCTGGGTGGTGGCTACGCACCCAGCCATGGCAATGCTGGAACTAGCCATGTTAAGACAGGGACGAGACCAATCTGCAAGAAGATCTGTGGTGTAAGAAAGACGAGGAAAGCAATGCAGTCGAGGTAAGATATCTGGCTAAGAATCATGGCGGCGAGTGGTGGTGTTCAAGTCGCAATGGCTCACGCGGAAATGACCATGGTGATGGCGCTAGATGCTGCGGGTCACGTGCACCGTCGCCGCGGAAGTTTTGCACCAGTCGCGACCGGCCACTTGCGACCTGCGACCTCAGCAACAACCGCCGCAGACACACTTGGGCGCGGCACCTGCCATCACCCCGCACCGTGTCCACCGCCTCCTCTCACCGTCGAGCCCCTCTGGCATCCATCCACACGTTACATGGAATAACCGCCGCCACAGAGGCTGGACTCGCCGCGCTGCAGCCTCCCCAAACCCGCGCATACCCAGAGCCTCATCATGGCCAACCCCGCCGCGGACCCCAAAGCTGCCCCGCTCGCCGACGACTTGAAAGCGTTTGCCCTGTACGCTGACACGCGGTACCGCTGCCGAACCCTGCTGACGGGCGTAGAAACCTCCCCACCACCGTCTTCCCCAAAACGTTCTTCTGCGCGCTCGACGGCCAGCTTGCCATCGACGCCTACAAGCTGCTGTGCTGCAACAAGGCCATCTGCCCGCCATGTGCGTCTTCGCCCGAGCGTCTTTGCCCGGGGCTGATATGCTAACGCCACCCAAGGCCAGGAAAAGCTCACCTTCCCCACCACGTGCCCATCGTGCGACCACTCTCCGCTGGAGGGCGACTCGTGCACGCCCAACAAAGCACTGCGAAACACTATGCGAGTATGGCTGCAGAAGCAAAAGAAGAAGGAAGAGGCCAAGGCGGCCAACCAGGCTCCGGTCACGCCCGCAGAAACGACCTCGCCCGCCCCGGAGGCACAGCCGGCTGGCGACGTCGCGGACAAGCCGGTTGAGAGCATTGAAGATACATCCAAGACTGGGGGAGCTGAGAGCGAACCACCGACGGCAGGAAACAGTGGGGACACTGCTCAGCCGACAGAGGTAGGCCTGCACTATGCTACACCACTCTTACCTTTACACCCAGACGAGCATGGGACACCGGATCAAAGTCCGGGTGCACATTCTCTTTGCCTAGCAAAAATGAATACAATTTCGCAGCTCATGCCAGTGATGACACGACGCGACCCATTTCTCTAGCCGTCCTTACTAATGCTTAGCAGGACTCCATTGCTCCACAGAGCGAAGATGCCGTGCGTCGTGGAAGCACTGCCTCACAGCAGGTGACTAACAGCGTCGAGCCGTCGACGACAGATGTTCCAACAGACGAACAAGCCAACGTGAGCGGACCGAATGGTGCCATGATGCCCAACAACGCTATGATGATGAACGGCATGTCAGGCCAGATGGGTTACGGCTTTCCCAACCAAGCCGGCTTCAACAATGCCATGGGCTATGGGATGAACAACACGAATGGCATGTCCAGCATGATGGGCAATGGCAATTGGAACGGCATGAACTCCATGGGTGAGTCGATCAGCTTCTCCCTCTGGCTCTGCCGCATAATAACACCTATTCTCAGACTTCAATAACGTGAATGGCATGCCCAACGGCTTGTACGGCAACTTCGGTGGAAACATGGGCATGGGCATGAACGACATGTCTGCCATGAATTACGGTGGCGGCTATGGTGGATGGAATGGCATGGGTGGTGGCTATGGCAACTACAACAACGGGTTCAACTCGATGGGTGGATATAATCAATCTGGAGCATATCCCGAGATGATGAACCAATTCCCCAAGAATAATTTCTCAACCCAGAACCAGAATCGTTTCCATGCCAATCAAGGAGGAGCATATCCTCAGCGAAATATGCGGAATGGCAGTCAGGGAGGTTATGGTCCTGGCCAGCAGAAGGCAAGCTCTCGCCCAGGCAGTCAGAGTGGTCCTGCCCACAACGTACGTCGACACCATCAACTCCCGCCGGGACCGAGACCATCGGTCGGCAAATCTACATTTCGAATGTCAACTGACGACAGTATTTCTACGCAGCGTGACGGCCAGTCGCCTGACGGAAATGCTAATACTGCTCATGATGCCAAAATCGGCACTGAGCAAGTTAAAGCGTCCGCAG
Source organism: Ampelomyces quisqualis (assembly GCA_018398575.1). NCBI lineage: Eukaryota > Fungi > Ascomycota > Dothideomycetes > Pleosporales > Phaeosphaeriaceae > Ampelomyces > Ampelomyces quisqualis. Next base: position 3,401,740 of record JAGTXZ010000005.1, read on the forward strand.
AACCTGCTGAAGAAGGTAATGTGAACGACGAAGGTGCTGGAGAGCCAGTCGACCCGCAGGCTGTTGCATCTGGCAACACTGACAAAGTCGCTTGCGATGCTGCTGACTCAGCAGAGAATGCAAGAAATGATGCTGGCGCTTTGAAACCTATTCAAGCTTTCGACTCGGGTGATGCAGATATGGACGACTTTACGCAGCCGATGATGGGCACCGGCATGTCCTTTGAACAAGGCATGATGGGCCAAGGTTTCGATCGATCACAGTTGGACCCATCGTTCAATGCCAACATGTACATGGGTTACAACACTTATGGCTCGCGCGGCACTTATAACAATGGTGCTTATGGAGCTGCTAAGATCTTGATAGACCAGCCCACTGAAGTTATTGGCGCTGGTGTTGCAGGCGCGCCGACGGGCCCTAGAGCTATGCGAGAAGGACGCCCAAATACTGGTTTCTCAGGTCGAGTAAACAGTGCGCGTTTCGTCCCTCCACCAAAAAGTGTAGCCTCGATACATGACACAGCTGTAGAGAGCCAGCATCGTAGGGTCCGATCGTACGTCAATGAAACATCTATCTCTACAGAAGTGATTGCTGACTCTTGCACCAGACGATCGCCTCAACGAGACGAGAGCATGCGGGTGAAGAACAAATCACCTTCGCGGTCGCGGTCGCGGTCGCGTCCAAGGGTGAGAGATGATCAGCGGGACGAGCATCGCGAACGACTACGCTCAAGAGACCGAGATTCACGTCGTGGAGAGCGTGAGCGCTCAAACACACCTCGAGACGAAGAAGACCATGACCGACGTAAGGAGAGACGTGACTACCGTTCGTCTCGTCACGACGATCGTGAGGATAACCACGATAACCGGCAGCGTGACGACAAGGAGAGTCGTGGTGACCGGACCCGAAGCGCGTCAGTCGAGTCAAACTATCGCAGCAGCCGCCGTGATAAGGAGAAGCATCGATCATCGCGTACACAACGTGATCGAAGCAAAGAGCACCGCCGTCGGCATCGCTCGAGATCTCCGGGCGACGAAAAGCCTGAGAACGACGAGGACAATGCCAGAAGTGAGAAGGGATCCGAAGGCAGTTCACGTCGTAAACATAGAGGCGAGAAAGACAAATACCGTGACCGATCGCGAGACAAGGACTATAAAGACCGCCAAGAGCGAGATCGTGAGTACGAGTATGAGCGATCCCGTGATAAGGATAAGGATCGCAGGCGCCGCAAGGACCGGGAAGCAGAAGAAGACGAGCGCGACTATGATGACGATAAACACCGTTCATCACGCCGTAGCCGAAGAGATCGTGATCGTGAGCGATCGTCTCGACACGATGAGCGCGACCACGATGATCGTGAATACAGAGAAGATGCACGTGGCAGAAGGGCCACTCAGGACAAGGAAGAAGACATTGTTGGTGCTTTGATGAAGAAGCGCGCAGTCTCACCACCTCTCAACGCACCCACCGGTCCTGCAGCGAATGGCTTCACCATCAAAGGCCGTTCAAAGAACGCCATGCCCCCACCAGCGGTCCAACCTCCCACAGGTCCCCGCGCCTTGCAACCACCCAAGGGCCCAGCAGCAGACCGCAACCGAGAGCGCAGCGAGCCCAAAGAGCACCATCGTCGCAAGTCCAGCGCCGCAAGCATGCCCAGCCGGCCCGCAACATCCAAAGAACCCACGCCTCAAGACCACTATGCCGCCGAGCGCGAACGCAACGCCCGCGAACGCCATAGTCGCGACAAACCGGCCAAATCGTCCTCCTTGCACTCCCGCATGTCCTCGTCATCTCGACCATCCCTGTCTTCCAAACGCTCGTACGATGACGACGACGACGCCGCCGAGCTACCTGACCCCCCTCGTGGTCTCAAAGTGCCGACCGGCCCGTCTTCTTCGCACCGTGATAAGCGCAAGAAGAGCGGTCCGAGGGGAGACGACGACATTGCGAATATCTTCGCCGCGGGATTACGCAAGAAAGCTGGCGCGAGGAGGGGTGGTATCCGGACCGAGGGCGATGCAGAGAGGGATTTGGAGAGGGTGGAGAGGGACAGAGAGAGACGTTTGTAGGTGTCGATGAGGGAAAAGTAGTGGCAGTTTGTGAGCTGCATTGGCATAATGCTATGGTGCCATTGATGGGTATGGAGGAATCTCTCTACTTTTTGTAATTTACTATACCCTATCGAGAATGGGACGGGGCTGGGCGAATGAGCACAAGGGTGGCGTGGAAGTGAGTAGGCATAGTTGTGTGGAAAATGGAACTGGAAATTCAGAGTCCAATTCTTGCGTTCAGGGAGACAGTCACATGGTATCATTTTCTTCGTCCATCGTGCTTTTATGTTTGGCCCGACATCATTCTACTAAACGACTCATTGCCTATGGTTGACAAATTCCCTTTGGTCTCCACCCAACCTCGATGCAACTACGCAGGCTTCCCTGATGGCTTTTGCGACGCTTCCTCTGACGCCGTCCTGCTCAAGGGACATCAGTCCGCCAATGGTGCATCCTCCTGGCGTTGACACCTTGTCCTTCAACACTGCGGGGTGCTCGCCGTTGAGGACCAGTCCAGTCGTTCCGCGCATTGTCTGTGCAGCCATGAGCTGTGCCTCCGCCCTGGGCAGTCCCATGGCAACCGCACCATCGGCCGCGGCCTCGAGGATGAGGGCAAAGAAGGCTGGTCCCGAACCACACAGGGCAGTCGAGATATCCATCTGCGCGGGAGGAAGAGAGACGACGCGACCAATAGACGAGAATACGAAGTTGACCAATTTGTGTTGTGCGTCGCTAAGCGGCGGTGTCGAAGTCTGGATGACGCTCATCGACTCTCCCACAAATGATGCAGTGTTGGGCATGACGCGCACAATACGACATGCATCTTGCACCTTGGTCACACCCTCGGGGTACAAGAACTCCTCGATCTGCTGCTGTGTGACGCCGGCCAATATGCTCACCAGCACTTTGCCCTTCAGCGCGTTCTTCATGCCCTCCTCGCCCAGAATGTCTTTGTATCCGTAGGGCTTGCACGACAGCAGGATGATATCGGCCTGCTGTGCACCCTTGAGGTTCTGGTTTGTGAAGGTCTGTAGTGAGAAGTTGTAGTGGCCAAGAGCTTTCTTGACGTTCTCTTCGGCGGGCGCCCACGTATCGCACGCGACAAAGTTCTGGAGGTTCGGTGTGTCTTTGGGGGCCGTGGAGGGATCGAGGGTCGATGCGGTCTTGGCTTTGGCGAGGGAGGACATGACGCCGCCTATTATGGCTATGCCCATGGTGCCTGGGGAGGTGTTGGTTATGGGGTTTACACAGAGAAAGGATAGAGTATTGGATGCTTCGAATGAAAGGAGAATTGCAAAGGACATGGAACACAGCAAATGGTCAATAGATATCAAAGACCATTGCAGAAGCACCCATGACCCGTTTCTACTGCTCGCGTCAAGCTTCAGTCGCACTGTTGCACTCTTGGCGGGGCATGAGCGAGGACTGAATGGAAAGCGCACTTACCCGAGCCGAGCACGGTCAATGTGAGGGGCTTGGATCCTTGCGAAGCTGCCATATCGCGAAACGAAGTCGTGTAGTCTAAATTCTGGGAGGGGAAGCAGCGAGATGGGAGTGACTGTGGGCGCAGCAATGGGAGCGCGACCTGGGAAATAACTATTTCTAAAGAGCTTGGACCATGGCCGATGGAAAGCGCCATCGCAGCTCTACACCAGAGCTACTACATCGACTCGACAGCTCGGGCCCCACGAAACAGAATCCGGTCGCACACAAAGGCCTGGGGAATGTACCGAAGATAGCCGCGAACGCGTCCACATCGTCCACACCATCCCCTGTCACGACCAGATTCGCGCCAGCCTTGACCTACCGTAGCCCAGCCCAGCATGGCCGACCCCTTCGAAGTGCGCCAGCGCTTTACGACCCTCCTGTCTCACCTCTCCGCCTCGCACACGTCTCTCCAGAAAGCCGCCCTCTATGCGCTCAAGAACCGCGAAATGGACGAAGACCTCCACTCCTGCATCCTCGAGCAGCTCGAGCGCACAAACATGAACACGCGCGCAAACATCATGTTCTTCATTGAGTGTCTGTGTGAAATGGCCATGAAGGACAAGGCGGGGGACGGGCGCGGCATCGATGGGAGCGCAATGGGCTATGTGCGCATGCTGCAGCGCGATATCTTGCGCGTCGTAGAGTGCGTGGTGGGAGAGGAGGGTGCGAACGTGCGCGTCGTCAGAAAAGTGCTGCAGACGCTGCAGAATCGGAGCATACTCATGTCCGAGACGGTGAGTGAGTTGGAAGCGGTGCTCAAGTCAAGAGAGGGTGACATGCCGTTTGGCAGCCCCGGGCAGATGAAGAATGGCAATGTGAGTGTCAAGATGGACAAGAGGCAGATCGAGCAGCGAATAGAAGAGGACAGGGAGAGACATAAGAGATTGAGAGAGAGCATTTGGGCGGTGCCGGGCCAGGCGGAGGAGGAGATGGAGAAATTGTGGGATGAGGCGAGTGATATCGCTGAAGACGATTACGTGGTAGCGAGAGAGGACAAAGAAGAGAGGGAGCAGGCTATACGTTTTGGGTGAGAAATAGCCAAGCCAGGGCGGAATCAAGTGATACGCCCGAGTTTTGGTTTGTTGGTTTATCCTGAGGAGTTCGGACGTGGGTCATGCATAGCGAGGCGTTTTGGTGGAGATGCCAAGGGCCTCAAAATCCCTCGTCGTAGTATGGAATACATGCAATGTCATGCCAATCGTATCTGTACACGCCACCCGCCATGCTATGATACAGTATTCATCCCCTCGGATCGACTTCACTGATATTCCCGCCCTACTCGACCTGCCCTTCGTACTTCTATTCCATGACAACCGTCGCACCCAGCGCCTTGAGTGTCTCTACGATCTTCTCTGCCTCTTCCTTGGGCACGCCCTCCTTCATCAGCTTGGGCGCGCTCTCCACAAACTTCTTGCTATCCACCAAGCTCAAGCCCAACATAGCCTTGATCTCCTTGATGACCTTTGGCTTCGCGCCGGCGTCGAACTTCTCGAGTTTGAGGTTGAAGAGCGTCTTCTCGGCTGCGGCGGGGGCGGCTTCCTCTTCTTCGACTGGTGCAGCTGCTGGTGCTGCACCGCCAGCTCCCCCAGCTACGAAGCCACCCATTGGCATGTCGGGGATTTTCAAGCGTTCCTGTGCGAAAGCAGGTCAGCACCAGGTGTCTTCATTTGTCGGCGAGCACAGCTTTTGGCGTTCCAATGCGCGCAACACATGACCTCCGCTTGTTACCTCCCCCTCCAACTGCCAATATCAAGCCTACCTTCAATGTTGACACCAAGTCCGCAGTCTCCAACAAAGTCAATTGGCTGATCTGGTCCACGATTGTCGCAATCTTGGGGTTCGCATCGCCTGATGCCCATCTCCGCTGTATCCTCTGCCGTGTGGCGCCAATCGTCGGTCGTACGTAAGCGGCGGGCCTGGCTGTGCAGATGCATAGCCTCAAGGCGCGAGATGCTGGGGCGGACATGATGCCGTGGGATGTTGTGGCCGCGATGGGACGGTGTGCTTACTGCTTGCCTCTCACTGTCGTGCCGTGCTGTGCTTTCCTGAGATTTTGCGGAGCGGACGACTCTCGATTAGGTGTAGCGCCTTGGCGACATGCTAGTCAAGGGCCCGCAAAAAAGTTAAGAGAACTTCGAGGTCGCAGCAGCAACGCCACGAACACGACTATTCGGGCATATTGACGCGTCGAAACTATGGGAAGGCGCCCCAGTTCTACTACACGACAGATTGCATCCGAAGATGCCACACAACAACCCCCGGAAAGCCAGTGAGATGGTCAAATTCGACCAGCTTGCCACGGAAGCTCTGAAGCCTAGAGTCACGGACGACATTTTTGTCCAGAATGATGGGGTTTTCACGGAGCTGTGTGCGCGGTGGATTCAGAGCAGTCAGGCAACCGGTGCCAAGATCGCGGCTTTGGGACGAGTATTACCGCTTGCGCCTCACCTCGCGGAGCACGTGGAACGCTTTTTACAGAACGTATCAGACTCGCCGGTCATAAGATCGCATGGAATAGTGTCCTACAGAGAAGCTTTGGCTGCCTTTTCAGAGTCAGAACTGCTGGAATCTGTTCTGGGAACATTTCGACTACTCAGCTACGACTGTCGAAGCTTCGCAAAACATGTGCGACCACTTGCTCTGGAAAGCCTGTTTCAGCACCCGAGTCATACTATCAGATACGTCGCCATACGAGCCTTCTGTCTGTACATACATGCGGCCGACTTTGCCACCCAGGATTTACTAAAGAGATATGTTGGAGAGAAAGAGATCAATGGAGCGTGGGAAGGTCAGCAGATCGACTACCGGTTCTTATCGTTATGGGAGGAGAAGAGATGGAAGACTATAGAGTCCAAGTTGCAGGAGCAACGATCCGGAGAAAGTGCATCGCGTACCTCAATCTCATTCACGGACCTTTCTTCTTTCACAATTGATGTTAAGGGCGTCCTATTGCCGCGCTTGGACGGAGCACCGTCACAAGAGAAGCCGTCTAAACTTGTCACAACACCAACAACCGATTCGAATGTCAAGAACATAGCGCAAGCGCTTCTCCAACCAAGCCCCATCTTACTTACTGGTCTTGCAGGCTCTGGCAAGACGCTTTTGGTTCGTCATTTTGCATGGCAACTTAACAAACTAGACAAGATGGTGACGCTTCATCTTAACGAGCAGAGCGATGCGAAGCTACTCATTGGGATGTATGCGACGGGAGCGAAACCGGGAACATTCAGTTGGCGACCAGGCGTGCTGACCACAGCTGTACGAGAAGGAAGGTGGATATTCATTGAAGATCTCGATCGTGCACCAAACGAGGTCATCAGCACTCTCTTGCCACTTATCGAACGTGGGGAGCTTCTTATACCAAGCCGCGGTGAAATAGTACGAGCCGCAAGAGGTTTCCGCATCATTGCAACGATGCGAAGTACGCTGAACCCCCGGGGTCAAGAAATCGTACCTCGACAGAACATGATCGGACACCGTTTTTGGAAGTCGATAACAGTGCACATGCCGGCCTTGTCTGAATTCCAAAACATAATAAGCACCACACATCCACGTTTACGAGAACACTTGTCTGGCATAATGCATGTATACAAGCGCTTGATTGACTTGTACTCTAACGCAAAGTTCTCGTCCGAGAATGGCACATCGCTGCGAGCAATGACACCACGAGATCTGTTGAAATGGTGTGATAGGATCGATGCACTGCTTGCACCATCACAAACCTTTCAAGCTGCGCAAAAGGATGAGATCTTTATGGAGGCCTTTGATTGTTTCGCCGGTAGCCTACGCAGCTACAATGCGCGGCTTAGAGTCATGGCATGTGTGGCTGAAGAGCTACATATCGACCCTCAGCGCAGAGACCATTTGTTGACGGATCGAGAGGTCAAGTTACAAGTCTCGTCCAAGAGCACTGCTTCAGGAAGTATTCAGATTGGACGAACGAGACTAGCGAAGCACCAGGTCACAAAAAGGATAGCATCGAACCGCCCATTTTCCACCAACAATTACACACTGCGTCTGCTCGAGAAAATTGCGGTGGCAGTCGACCGGCAAGAGCCCCTATTACTTGTGGGTGAGACTGGTACTGGAAAGACGACCTGCATACAATATCTCGCTGAGCAGCTAGGGCGTAAGCTCGTAGCCTTTAATTTGTCACAGCAAAGTGAAAGCGGCGACTTGTTGGGTGGCTACAAACCTGTCAACATTCGGAGCCTGGTTATCCCCCTCAAGGATGAGTTCGATGACATCTTCGGGACAACATTCTCAAGGAAGAAGAACCAACGCTTCATTGAGATGCTGGGAAAGCGCCTGGCCAAAGGTGAATGGAAACGAGTATGCACGCTATGGCGCGAGGCACTCAAAATGGTGGACGCTGCCAGAAAAGATCACGAGTCTCAAACGTCGTCGCCAGATCCAGATGGCGAACAGCCGAAGAAAAAGAGAAAGATGGACTCACTTCCTGCGAAATTTCCCACCGCGCGATGGGATAAATTTGCAACCGATCTTTACGACCTCGAGGCGCAGCTTGCTAGCGGATCGGAAGCTTTTGCGTTCTCATTCCTCGAAGGCAACATTGTCAAAGCAGTCCGAAACGGTGACTGGATCTTACTTGACGAAATCAACCTGGCTTCTTCGGATACCCTTGAGGCACTTACCGACCTACTAGGAGGTGGCCCAGACGGTAACCCTTCAATTCTACTTACGGAGACCGGAAACGTAGAACGAGTGATCGCACATCCAAATTTCAGAGTCTTCGCTGCTATGAACCCAGCAACAGATGTTGGCAAGAAGGATCTACCGCCAGGGATTCGCTCGCGTTTCACGGAGCTGTATGTCGAAAGTCCTGATGGCGATGAGAAAAGCTTGCGGAGCATCGTCGAGAAATATCTTGGAGGCGATGGCACGGACCAGAACATCATTCGAGTTGCTCAGGATGTGACTTCGCTCTATTTGAAGATCCAAGAGATGGCGAAATCGAACAGACTTGTCGATGGTGCTGACCAAAAGGCACATTTCAGTCTTCGAACGCTGACTCGAACGCTTTCGTACGCCAGGGATATTGCTCCGCTTAGTACGCTACGGAGAGCGCTCTATGAAGGCTTTCACATGAGTTTCTTGACGTTTCTAGGGAAGGCATCCGAAGACTTGGTCGCACCACTGATCTCAGAGCACCTCTTCCCACAAAGAGGAATGGTTAAGAAAGAGCTCGGTCAGCCACTCCGACAGCCAAATGATGGTCGAAGCTATATTGCGCAGGGACATTATTGGCTTCGACAAGGCGTGCTTCCCGTACAGGAACAACCGCATTATATTATTACTGCTTTTGTTCAGCGCAACATGAATAATCTCATACGGGCTGCATCAACGCGACGGTACCCTGTGCTCATACAAGGACCGACTTCTTCTGGCAAAACAAGTATGATCGAGTATCTTGCAAAGAAATCCGGCAACAAGTTCGTACGCATCAACAACCACGAACACACGGATTTACAAGAGTATCTCGGATCGTACGTCTCTGGCGCCGACGGAAAGCTTACATTCCAAGAGGGTATCCTTGTCAAAGCCTTGCGGGAAGGTCACTGGATCGTGCTAGATGAACTCAACTTGGCGCCTACCGATGTACTTGAAGCACTCAATCGACTTCTCGACGACAACCGAGAGCTATTGATACCGGAGACTCAAGAGGTTGTACGACCCCACGACGACTTCATGCTATTCGCAACTCAGAATCCTGCTGGACTGTATGGAGGACGTAAAGTCCTTTCGCGAGCTTTCCGCAATCGTTTCCTTGAACTTCACTTCGACGACATACCCGTGGAGGAGCTGACCGACATCCTACACCGGCGGACCATGATACCGGAATCATGGTGCAAGCGTATTGTCAAGGTATATCAGGAGCTCTCGTCGCTCCGACAAGAGAACCGGATTTTCGAGCAGAAAAGCTTTGCCACCTTGCGTGATCTCTTTAGATGGGCCCAACGGAAAGCAGACACGATACAGGATCTGGCCAACAACGGTTATATGCTACTTGCTGAACGTGTTCGAAAGGAGGAAGAGCGTGTTGCTGTCAAGAACGTCCTAGAGACCGTGATGAGTAGGAACGGACCTAAGGTTGTCATTGACGTTGAAAAGATGTTTACTGAAGATCCTTCCTCTGGCATTGCCAGTCTGATCAAGGCTGGTACCGGCGTTGGTACCGGTGTCGTATGGACACGTGCAATGCGGCGATTGTTTGTTCTCGTTGCACACGCGTTGCGCAACAATGAACCCGTCTTACTAATTGGAGAGACTGGATGCGGAAAGACTACCGTGTGTCAACTGCTGGCAGACGAGTATCACAACCAGCTCCACATACTGAACGCACACCAAAACACTGAAACGGGCGATTTGATCGGTGCCCAGCGACCGATAAGGAACCGTGCGGCAATCGAAGAGGCAATCAGAACGCAAGTCTTAGATGTTTTCAACATTGTCAAGCGTCTAGAGTTCGATCCTGCAACCCTGGACCTCGAGCACTTACTGCAAATGTACGACAAACTTGTAAAGGAAGCATTCAATGCCATCCCTACTGGTCATCGTCAAGAGATTCACGCTAATCGTATCAAAGCCGGCGCACTTTTCGAGTGGGCTGATGGAAGTCTTGTTCATGCTATGAAGCAAGGACACTATTTCCTCCTAGATGAGATCTCCTTAGCCGACGACTCCGTCCTTGAACGCCTGAACAGCGTGCTTGAGCCATCACGAACATTACTACTGGCGGAGAAAGGTCCGAACGACTCCGAAATTACCGCTGCGGACGGCTTCCAGTTTCTAGCAACCATGAACCCAGGTGGTGACTATGGCAAGAAAGAGCTATCACCTGCACTCCGAAATCGATTTACCGAGATTTGGGTGCCAGCAATGTCTGACCTTGACGATGTCCTGCAGATTGTACAATCGAAATTGATACCCACTGCGGCCCATTACGCAAAAGTCATCGTGTCGTTCTCGCAATGGTTCAACGACAAGTATAACACATCAGTAGCTTCTTCGATCTCAATACGTGACACGTTGGCATGGGTTTCCTTCCTCAACAGCTGTCCACAAGATGACCCCATCTTTGGCGTGGTGCATGGGGCTGCAATGGTCTTCATTGATACCTTGGGGGCCAATCCGGCGGGCCTTCTTGCAATCTCTCAATCTTCCATTCAAGAAGAGAGGCAGACGTGTCTACAGTACTTGAGCACGCTCCTGCAACGCGATGTCACCTACATCTACCTGAATGCTGTTGGTATATCGAGCACGGATGAAAAGCTGCAGTTGGGTGCTTTCTCGATACCGAAGTTCTCTTGTACGGGATTACAGACTGCAAACTTCGCACTCGAAGCGCCAACGACTCGATCGAATGCTATGCGGGTCGTTCGAGCATTGCAACTTTCTAAGCCTATCCTCCTCGAGGGCAATCCTGGTGTCGGGAAAACGACGCTTGTCACTGCACTCGCAATGGCGATAGGCAAACCTTTGACACGTCTCAACTTGTCCGAGCAAACAGATTTGATGGATCTGTTTGGTTCTGATGTTCCCGTTGAGGGAGGCGCAGCCGGCACGTTTGCATGGCGCGATGCGCCCTTCCTAAAGGCAATGAAGAATGGGGACTGGGTTTTGCTCGACGAGATGAACTTGGCTTCACAGTCGGTCTTGGAAGGGCTCAATGCAGTGTTGGATCATCGCGGGGCAGTTTACGTCTCTGAATTAGACCAGACATTTCACAAGCATCAAGAGTTTAGGGTCTTCGCAGCACAAAATCCCCATCATCAGGGTGGTGGCAGGAAGGGGTTACCAGCCTCTTTCGTCAATCGCTTTACGGTTGTCTACGCAGACATTTTCCAGCCTGAGGATCTGACATTGATCTGCAAGAAGGTCTTCCCATCGATAGATGAAGCAGAGGTTAAGAAGTTGATTGATTTCGTCGCTGAGCTGGACGATCAAGTGGTCAGCCGACGGTCTTTCGGCCAACTTGGCGCACCATGGGAGTTCAATTTACGTGATACAATGCGCTGGCTGCAGTTACTCACGTCTGACGAGCTCACAGGCTCGGCCAGGGATTTTCTTGATGTCGTCTTTGCTCAGCGCTTTCGTGCAGACAGCGACAGGGTTCGACTTCTCCAACTTTTCGAGAGCACATACGGGAGCCATGGCCCCCGCATGACACTCTTTCACAATGTCAGCACAAGATCGATCCAGGTCGGTCTTGGAGTTCTGACGCGTGGCCTCGCGACAACACGGCCAGACCACACTTCAGCACTTAAAGTGTCTCAGCTAGGACCTATGGAAGCCCTGATGGTGAGTGTGAAGCAAGCTTGGCCGGTCATAATAGTCGGTCCACCTGGTTCGGGCAAGACAGCCATGATCGGTCAGCTCGCAAGCTTCGCTGGTGCAGACCTCGTCAACTTCTCCATGAATGCAGATGTGGATGCAATGGATCTTGTAGGTGGCTATGAACAGGTAGATCCACTAAGAGAGGTGCATCGCACTATGGAGCTATTCAAAGAGTATCTGCGACGGAAAATCGCCTCAACACCGCAATTTCTACACGCACATGTTCAGCTCCTCGAACGACTACACACCAACTCGGTAATTATGACTGAAGAGATAGTCTCGCTGTCGGTTTCGGTTGCGCAAGTGGATTCAGAAGCGTCCGTTCTTGTCAACACTTTTCTCATGCTACTTAAGAACTTACAGCAGCACATCGACGGCGCACGATTTCAATGGGTTGATGGTGTTCTTATTCGAGCTTTGGAGCAAGGCAAGTGGCTCGTACTCGACAACGCTAATTTATGCTCAAGCGCCGTGCTTGATCGCCTAAATTCGCTTCTCGAGCCCAACGGCTATCTCTCTATCAATGAGCACTCCATGGCCGACGGTGATGCGCGCATTGTAAGACCCCATGCGAACTTCAGGATCTTCATGACCATGGATCCAAGATTCGGTGAGCTGTCAAGAGCTATGCGAAACAGAGCCGTCGAGGTCTGTCTACTAGAGCCGGCAAAGGCTGAATTCCCGACAACACCAGAGTATTCGCTGGATTCTAGCATGTACCGTTTCCGCAGCTTCCAACAACACGAAAAAAACTTGGACGTGACGGTGGAGGCAAACTTTGAGAACCTTTCATTCGAGGATAGTGAGCTGCTAAAGGGGTTTACCAAAGAAGCGGAACGTGGTATGCTCTCGAGTATTGGCTCTTCACGCGCCAAAGGTATTCAACATGACAGCACAAGTTCTTCGACGCAACCGCATGCATCGACTCTGGCTGTCAACGACAAAGTTCTACACATGGCTCAATTCCTGAGTGATGCATGGACACCGCAAGCTCAAAAACTGCAGCGCGACATTGCCATCGGCACGACCCTTCAGTCACTGCCATATCACCCCCTGGGCAATGAGCTCGCGGTAAATCGTTCCGATGCGACGCGGTCCGTTGGCTGCTGGTCTGCCTCGATGTACGAGCTCATGCTAGATGTATACAACATGTATCAAGCACTTCAGAGGTTACCCTCCGCAAGACTTGAGCGTCGCAAAGAGAAGCAGAAGTTACCAGCCTTCTTGCACGCATATGTTCAAGCACTTGTGAAAGTGATCGAAGGCCTTTGGTCAAGTTATCGCAGCAGTCAACAAGTCCATTTCTCGCCTCTCAAGCCTTTGCGTACCCTATTCTGGTCATTTCTTGCTCTTGCGCAGGGTACGACATTTGACCGTGCTTTATTTCAGACATATCTCAAAATGCTCACATCCGTCCTACCCAAGACCGTCGAGCCTGTCCTTCCGACACTGCGAGATCTGAACACAACTCTGGCGAAGCAGATCGCAGTCTTTGGCTCAGACGTGCAACTTACAACAGGGCTGGCCATGGAGCGTATATGGCGTGCTTTCAAGCCCAGCACACCCAAGAACCTTACCCAGCTAAAGACAGTCCTGGAATTGGAAAACCTCGCAGATAGACTCGATGCGGTCATGTGGAAGTCGCACTTGACTCTCGATGAGATGGCACAGATACGGGAGCGAATTGCGAGCTCCTTAGATCTGGTTCGTACTGACGACGTCGATGCCACCGAGCTTCTTACAGGCTTGAGCGCCGCCGTCATCGAACTAGAGGAAAGCACCACCGAGTACGATACCATCTTTACACCCTACTTTGAAACAGAGTTTGAAGGCCTTTGTCAATTTCTCGATGTGGCCTTCTGCGACCATGAAGCCACTCGTCTTTCGTATCATAGTCCCTCACCAACCATTGTCAACATGCGCGCCAAGGCGTCATTGCTGGCTAGGAGACCTACAAAGCTTGCAGCAGTCGCAGTCGGGAGATCTGATCAGCCTTCGGTGCATTTCGCAAAGCTATATCGCCATCTGGGTCTGGCGAGCCATTCCGCCGGCGCAATGGCACTTCAAGGACAATTCCATATTTCCATGTTGTCAAAACTACACGGTGCGGACGAAGTACAGCTGGCGCAGCTTGGTCGCTTTGAGACGGAACTGCAGGTCGTCTCGCAACAGGTTGCTTTGGACGCAAGTCGCATTACCGATGACTATGTGTTTGCCACTGATCGACTTTACCGTGACATTCACAACCAGCTATACAGCTCGCATTGCGTCGATGTTTGTTCTGATCTTCATGATGGCAAGGTTGCTTTCTACGACAACGCTCCTATTTGCAAGCTTTATCGTTCAATGCTGGAGAAGGGATTTTCCAAATGTGACCGGACCTCTTGGACGGAATTCGAGTCGTGGATTCACCTAGGTCTCTTTGGCCTGGCATTGTATGTCCCCAACTACCCGCACGACCCTGCGCTCAGGCCGATGGTGGAGCGTAGAATGTTCAACGAGGAGCGACAAGGCCTCAATCAGGCTTTGGCGGCACTTCGACAAGCCCAGCAGGACTTCACGGGTCAACATACAAGTTTCCGCATCCGACAAGTAGAATCAGCGATACAGCAAATGGGCGCAGAGCCCCCTGTACCTGCTATCATCCGTCCAGAGATTTCAGAGCTAGATAATCTACAGGGAGAGTACACCAATCTGCTCAGCGTCATACGACCCCTGATGGACGAGTCTATGACGTTTGAGGAGGCGATTGAAGACGCAACGCTTTCGCAAAACCTATCGCGCATCACCGAGCGGCTGACAGAAAGTTATCGTTCGTATGACGATATTACGGATACTGTAGTCGGATTTTTAACCTGTCTAAGTGTCGGTCTTGTTCTTGGTAGAAAGGAAAAAGCAGACAGGGAAGAGAGCAATGTCAACAGGAGTCTGGCGTACATGATGCGAGAGACTCCGTTCTTCGGTCGTCAGAGACCGATTCTGAAGTCAGAATACTTTCTTGAAGCTCTCGAAAGCGGCTTGGGTCAGGGTGAGCATGCTATTGATGTCCGATGGCATGTTTTGAATTCTCTGTTGATCCTGAAGAGCACTGATCCGTCAGGATTTTCGAGCTCTGCGAGCAGAAGCTTGCTACACAATTTGTTCACAAGTATCTACGCAGACTGGAGGAAGAAGTTGAACCAAGACCAAGAGAAACAGGCCCAGAACTCCAGTCTGTATACCTACCGCGGTATGGATGAAGAGACGGACGAGGCAGATCCAACGCTCTTTCCGGACTACGACGCGGACCGAGACTGTCAGGAGAAATCCACTCTAATCGTTGCGGCATCGAGAGATCACGAGATCCGCCTGGCAAATATTCATGCCGAGTTGTTTGGCAAGAACCGCAACGCATCGGATTCCATTAAGACGTTGCTACAATGGTCTGCTTCCGAGCTTAGACATGTCTCAGACGGCGAAGCTCACCGAACAAGATACGAGGACAGCTTTCCGGCCATATACCTTGCACTTGAGAGAAGAATGGACGCTCTATCGACATCAGGTACCGGAAAGACGTACAATTTCTACTTTGACCAGAACTTAGCGGAAGCCAAGCATCTTATCACCCTCATTCATCGTATTCAAGTTCGATACCGTCAAATTCGCAATGTCTGGCCCGAGCATGCTACGCTTTCAGAGGTTCTGCGTACCTGCGACGAGACACTCCAGTTCCGCCATGTTGACCCGCTTGCAAAGTTAATCACCAAGGCTGAAAAATTGCACGCATATATGCATGAATGGCAAAAAGTGGCAAGCAAAGAGTACAATACAGCAGACCTGTACGACGAACTTACACGGCTGCTAGTCAGCTGGCGCCAACTTGAACTCACAACATGGGCAAGACTCTTCGATTTGGAAGTGGAGAAATTCCGCGATGACGCTAAGACCTGGTTCTTCGTCGCTTTTGAGACGATCATCGCAGCATCAGAAAGCACGCAAGACGAGGAGAGCATGAGCAAGCATGTCAAGCATCTGCTCGATTCTCTCAATGGTTTCTTCGAGACTACTACGCTTGGCCAATTCGAGCAACGTATTAAGCTGTTGCAGCAGCTCCACACACATGCAGCTATGCGGATGGAGGACGTCAAAGCATTCAGGACCCTTCACAGTGCTCTCGGTAATTTCATCGCTTATCATTCCCGCCTCCAGAGACCAGTCCAAGAAGCACTCATCAAAGGGCGACAAAATCTTGAAAAAGAGGTCAACAACGTCATCAAGCTTGCGAGCTGGAAAGACACCAATATTGAGGCCCTCAAGCAGAGCGCGAAGACGAGCCACAAGAAACTAAGCAAGTGGGTACGAAAGTTCAGGAAGCTTCTGAATAAGCCAGTATCTAGCATCATGGGCACGGGTTTGCCAGATGAAACCCACGTGCTCCCAAGTGCAGTGCATACCATGGTCTCTGCTGCAACTGACTCTGGAGCACTTGACATTTGCGCTAGACTTTCAATGTGGAATGAACGTCCGGCACGCTTCAAAAACCTCAACATCACAGTCAACATGATGCGTAGCCTTGCCAGCCCGAGCGCAGACGCTGTTGATGGTGCTGCCTATGTCGAAAACTTTGTCACCGAGCTCGCCGCCTCTATCACCGAGCTTCAGAAGGCTACGCCCACCACGCTAACCGAGGAAAACAAGGAAACCGTTCAGCATCTCAAGACTCAGAAGCGAAGAGTCTATGCCGATACGATGAAAGAACTGAGACTTATGGGTGTCAACCCGAACCTCAGTGTTGACACACTGGTTAAGCAATATGATTTGTCCACAGTGTTATCAACACTACCGCTCGTCCAGGAAAGTAGTACGTTGCTTGGAAATGCAGCGGAGTATTATCTTCACAAGAGTTTGAACATCATGCCACAGGTTCGAGCGGTCTCAAAAGAACATTCCAGCGATCTCACACCGAATGACGTGGCGAAGAGCATCGGCTATCTTGAAGGCTTGCTGCACATTACTATTCGCCAAAGAAACACTCTTAGTAAAGCTTCACACTATCTTCAGGACACAAAAGTGCCGACGTCGTTGGTTGGGAATATTAGCGCAGCTTTCCACGATAAGCTGTCATGGGTGTCTAAGGAAAATGTCGATGCAACCAAGGATGTCCAGCCAAACCTGCGTTGGCTTGCTGCAGTGCTCAAGGCTGGTTCTGACCTCGTTTCGGTGCAAGCCAAGCTAAGCAATACCAATGAACTGGACGGTCTAATCCGTGCGATGCAACAGTGTGTCGCTACTTTCGAAGATCTTGCAGAACGGTATGACCAGCTGCCAACATTCCCACTCAATGTCCAGTCAGAAGCGCATTCACTCCTCGGAGATGCCGTCAAATTTCATCTCAAAGAAATTCATGCGATGTTCAACGATTGGATGCACAATTATGGCATGGCCAATGTCGTTCTCCGGCATATTTACTGGTTCCACTTCTCTTATCCGGAGACCCAACCAAGCTCGTTCTTGGAATCTTCGCGCATTGCGCTCGAGACCCAATCGCAAGAGATATTTTCAGCACTGGACCTAGTACTCGGCTCAATGCAGGACGTGGAGGCTGCTCTGAAAGGTGTGCCCTCTTCTACCGAGGACACATCGTGGCTAGTCAAAGAGGAGCAGGCAGTATCAGCAGCGATTCATGCTCTCCATGCGCCTCAGATCAGCACTGCTGTACAGACTTTACTCGACAAGGTTCAGTATCTGTACGAGGATGCTAACCTCCAGACCATCGCAGCCTTGTTCGCCTCTGTGCAACCGATCCTTGACCAATATGTTGCGTCGCATGAGTACCTTGTCAAACGTTTCGACAATCTCCACTTAGCTACAGCTAATCTTCTTCATCGCCTGTCAAAGTCTTTTATCCAGATCGGTACCAATGGTTTCTGTCAGCCACCTGAAAAGTCTGCCGACCAGCAGAAAGGTCAGAACGAAAAGCTCGAAGAGGGTACTGGTCTAGGTGCTGGTGAAGGCGCCGAAGACATCAGCAAAGATATCGAGGATGACGAAGATCTTGAAGATCTGGCGCAAGAGAAGGGCGAGCGAGAAGGAAGCATCGGAGAGAACGAAGATGCTGTCGACATGGGCGACCAGGAGATGGAAGGCGAGACCGAGGAGGTTGGTGAGAAAGAGGACAAGGGCGATGAGTCTGGCGAAGAAGGCGATGACGATGTGCAAAGCGAAGTTGGCAGTGTTGATGATCTTGGTCCAAGTGCCGTGGACGAAAAAATGTGGGATGAAGGTGGGAAGGAGGATAATGCCAAGGACAAAGAAGGCAAAGAAGATGTTGGCACCGAGAACCAGGAAGAGCAAGTTGCGGCAGAACAGAAGGAAAAGGAGAAGGAGAAGAATGGAGAAGATGGCGAGGAGAAGGATAACACAGAGGGCGAAGAAGATGAAGGGATGGACATGGAAGGAGAGGACCAAGAAGAGAACGTTGGAGTTGGCGAGACCGAAAAGATGGACCCACGCGCCAAGGAAGAAGAGTTGCTTGATCTTCCAGAGGATCTGAACATGGACGGTCAGGAAGACGAAGGCAAGGACGACGACGAGCTTGACAACATGGACATGGGTGACGATCTACCGGAAGATGAGATGAATGAACCCGATGCAGGCGCGCAGCCGGACACCGTAGATGATGAGATCGACCTGAAAGAAGAAGGCGAGGAGGAAAAAGAGACTACGGGCCACATCGGAGACGAAGAACAGCCGCCTGAAGATCAAGAGGACAAGGGCGAAGAGCCGATAGACGATGAGGTAGTTCCTCTTCCAGCTGATAACATGCCGGAAGACGAAGCTCGCGACACGAAAGATACTGATCAGACCGATCCAAATGCCGACGCTGGAGCTGGTAATGAGGCCAATGAGGAAGCACACAAAAACCAGCAAGATCAAGCCTCAGCTAGTGCTGCCAATCAGGACGACGGACAAGAAGGAGATGCGCCCGAAAAAAAGCAGGAGACGATAGCTGAAGATGGCACTCTCGGCCAGACAGCGCAGTGCGATGCTGGTGGCCGTGGTGAGCAGCCAGAAGAGTCTCGTGACACACAGTCATTTAAGAAACTAGGAGATGTTCTAGAAAAGTGGTACAATCAGCAAAAGCAAATCTCTGAGGCACGCGAGAAGGAAGAAACCCAGGCTCAACAAATTGACAAAGAGGTCGACATGGCCGATGCTGACTTCGAACATCTCCCAGACGAGGAGACGCAAGCCGATACCCAGGCCCTGGGTACCGCGACTGAGGAGCAGGCCACAGCGCTAGATCACGACATGGCTCTGCCCATCAACGATGAGAACAAAATGCCCACGCGACCGGAAGATGAAGATCAAGGACTAGTGGATGCTGAAAAGGACACCGACATGCAAGATGCAGAAAATGCACAAGACGCGGCTCAAGAAGATCAGCAGCCGTCAAATGCAGCAGAAGGACAACCTCAAGCATTTGTTGGCGAGCAAAAACCATACGCCCCCGATGAAGATGAAGACATGGAGGATGCTCAACCAATTGACGACGATCCATCCGATACCTCTTCTGTCCATAGTGTGGAGGCACAGCTCGAGCTCACTCATCTCGAGGCCACGATAATCACCCCAGACACTGCTCGCGCTATGTGGCTCGCTCATGAGGCTGCAACTCATTCACTTTCCCAACAGCTCACAGAGCATCTCCGTCTCATCCTCGCTCCCACGCTTGCCACAAAACTGCGCGGTGACTTCCGCACTGGTAAGCGCCTCAATCTCAAGCGCATCATTCCATACATTGCGTCAGGCTACAAGCGAGACAAAATTTGGCTCCGCCGCAGCCAGCCCAGCAAACGTAGCTACCAAATCATGATCGCGCTCGATGACTCCAAGAGTATGGCCGAGAGTGGCGCGAGCAACCTCGCTCTCAAAACCCTCACACTAGTCACAAAATCACTCGCAATGCTCGAAGTCGGAGAGGTCAGTGTTGTCGGATTCGGCGACCAGGTCAATGTTGCACACAACTTTGACAAGCCATTCACTTCGGAAGCTGGAGTGCGTGTCTTCGAGCAGTTTGGCTTCAATGCCGCAAAGACGAATGTACGTGGCCTTGTGGATCGGAGCTTAGAGCTGTTCAGAGACGCGAGGAGTACGGGAAGCTCCTCTTCTGGCGAAGATCTCTGGCAACTCATGCTCATCGTATCGGACGGAATATGCGATGCTCACGCCGAGATCCAGCGCTTGGTTCGCAAGGCGCAGGAAGATAGGGTCATGATTGTCTTCATCATTATTGACTCGACTGCACCTAGTCCCACGGCTGCGCCGGTGCCGGCGCCCGTGGTGAAGGAGAAAGAAAAGGACAAGACATCAATTCTGGATCTGCAGTCTGTGGAGATCACAAAGGAAGGACAGGTGGTGAGGTGGAAGTATATGGAACGCTTCCCGTTCAGGTACTATCTTGTTGTCAGAGATGTTAGGGAGTTGCCGAGTGTGCTTGCTGGGGCGTTGAGGCAGTGGTTTGGCGAGGTTGCAGGGACCGGATAATGGAGTCAAGTGGTGTTTGTAGCATTTCTTCACCAGCGTTCTTCGAGGGCATTAGTGTAGTGGGGCTGTCATATAGCACAACTGGCGTTTGAGTGTGATTGTTGGTTTTATTAGGATGTACATAGTGAAGTGTGACCTTTTTATCTTGCGCACTCGCGGCACTGCCCGCGTTGAATGCCATTCAGTCTCAATTTGCCAGTGAGCCTGCGCCCTGTTGCTTGCAGTAGTAGTTGAGCTCGTCACCGCCGATATGCCATGCATCAGAATGGCAGACATTGAGGTTGCCGACAACTTTCTGTGGCATGTGTCAGCTTTCAATAATCGTAATTCAACTATGTTGAATCAACGTGCCATTGTACAGTCTGGGCACACATCCCATTGCTTGCCGCCCGTGTTTCGATGCAGGTATGAATTGCAGGCAGATATTGTTGCGGCAGCGTTGTATACATTTTGGCCGCCGATCTTGTTGAAGCATACGCCATCCGAGTGCAGATCGGCGCTGGCGAAAGGAGTGATTAGGACACAAAGAGCAAGGAAGGCGGATGAGGCGCGCATGATGGAGAAGATATCTGATCAAGTGACGAAGCGAGCGTAGAAATTAGTAGAAAAGAAGATGGTAAAGACTGTAAAGTGGTAAAGACTGGAGGTCGGTGTCCTCTACACACTGGTGTACGCTCGCTATTTGACTTGCTTCCATTGCTGCTTCAGACCACTCCTTTTCTCTGGTACAAAAAGAACGGGGTCGGACGGGAAGAGGCTCGCCACAACTTCGGGCAAAATGTGGCGAACATCACATGTTTTTGAAACACGGTTATAAGCAGACGTGGCCACGATCAACCATGTTCCACGAATGGGGTCCGCATGCGAACTGACATGTTCATGCCCGGAGTTTGCCAAGAGAGACAGGGTCAGTTCTGCACGTCATGACCGCTTGAACGATCGTTCGGAGATGCTGCAGCCAAGCGCGGCTAGAGTGTGTCGTGCATGGGGGGAGACGTTGTCTACTTCGTATTGCCCACCCCTATTAGAGCAGTTACCCACCCATTCAAGACACCGCCAAGGCTAGAAGAGCTGACCATCTCAAGTGATTCTAGCCACATGCTCGCATTTAGCCAGGCGCGAAGCCCTAAAATTGTAATTTTGAAGAAGTCTGAACTTCGCTGTTGAATCTGCACCCTAACAAAGACCTTAGAAGTTAAGCTTTTAACACTAATCTATTCAACACAATTAAACCATTCTCTTGGTGTATTGATGTTATGACATATTTCTATCATGTGGGTGAAGGGTGGGTAACTTTGCTTATAGGGGTGGGTAACAAGTTCTCCCGTGCATGGGTGTTTTGCATGAAGAACGGTTGTCGAACCCGAAACCATAAATTACCGAACAGGGCCACCTGCCACGGCTATTTGGCCGGGGGGAACAATCCGCAGCAGTGGTTTTACGTCCTTGGGATATACATACTGAGCGCTGGTACCATAGGTTCGGTCCGATGGACCCCTAACTTGCGTTTGAGATTCTCTGCAATGGCAGCTTGGTGTGGACATGACATGGCGTGAAGTGTCGAGATGAGTTTTCAGCAGAAGTGTTTGTATGTAAATGCTTTGGAGTCGGCGCTGTTCAACACGATCATTACGCAGCATCCGTCGTGTCTAATACACTACAAGTCACTCATTACTACCATCACTACTACACTCGTTACTACACTCGCCTAAATTAGCATCATGTTCTTTTCAATACCCTTTGTTGGTGCTCTTCTCTTCATTTCCAGCACCACTTTGGTCTCTGCCGCTCCAGCTCCCATCACCGTCAGCGCAGACGATGTAATCCTTTACGGCAATGGACGCCTCTCAGTCATGAAGCGCTCTGATCTCACTGAACTCGAGGCCGCACGCAACGCTGGCACCACACCCCCAAAGCCCAGCTATCTCGATGACAGCCTTGTCACATTCACTGGCAACGAGACCAACGCGCACCAAACGCAGCGCCTGCAGAGACGCGATACACAACTCATCATCCCCGCTCCAAACTTCCGCTTCCTAGGCTGGGACGTCCAGATGAGCCAGGTCGTCAAAGGTGCACCGACGTCCATCTCCGTGGCCTCAGGATTCGCAATCAGTAACTCCATCTCGGTGGGTGTTAGCAGCGAGCTATCGCTCGTCAAAGATTTCCTCAGCGTTTCGATGTCTGTCGACTACAGCCAATCGTGGGAGAGTAGCCAGTCCCAAACATTCGAGGCTTCTGTACCAGAAGGCAAATACGGTGCATTTGTCAGCAACCCCTGGACAACCCGTGCGAGTGGAAATGTCTGGACAGGCACTATTGGTGGAGAAGGTAGCTTGACGTACTATCAGGGTGATTCGTTTGAGTCGAAGAAGTTTGACACCATGGAGTGGGTGGATGGAGTCATAAGCTTGTGTACGGGCGATGGGTTTCCGTTGAAGAGGTGTTTGGGTGAGGGTACTTTGTAGGCAAGATGAGTTTCAAGTTTGCCACGAGGCAGGGGAGTCATCGTCAGTCAGTCATGTCTTTGTCGACTGCTGTATCGCAGCTTCTTATCACACGAGACAACTAATGATATTCGTTAAGAATGTAAGGTTGATTATAGCGAATTGAAGTCTTGAAGATCCTGCACAGAGTTATCTGAATGTCTTCAGGTGAGTACTTGAGCAATTTTAGTCTCTTACTTGACGTATCTACCCACAAACTTGCCAAACGTTGATCTACATCTACTCTCCACATCCTAAGAATTCAAAATATCGATCACTGCCATGTCTCTTATGTGATAATATACCACGCCGCCTCACATTCCTCTGCCACGCTATATTATCCCACTCATCATCTGGGCGATCTTCTAGGTCTACCACCCTTAGCTCTGGACTTGAATATGGGTCCCAAGATTTGTGCATTGGATCTTCAAGCTCGCCTTTCACCATTGCTTCTATCACGCCGTCAAGCCACGTTTCCACGCGCCGTGCTTTGGGCAAAGATTTCTCGTGAAGGACTTTGTGCTGGTCGAACTTGCGCTTAGTGAGGAAAGAGGGTGAGGAAGCAGTATTCGGTGAAAGGGTGCTGGGTCGTGATCTAATGCGATCAGGTTGTAGGTGGTCTGCATAACGTTGTGCACAAGGAATTGGTTAGTCAGTGTCTGTTTTCGAGATGATGAGTAGCCTACAGAGTTTCTCGAAAGCCTCGCTGCTCTGGTGGTTGACTCATTCACGCCAGAATTTGCTGATAGGAGGACTGAGTAGGATGTATCGAAAGTGTGCGAGGAGAAGCGTAAGAGTGTTATCAGTACGAGAGTAGAGGCTGGGATGTTCTTGCGATCGCTAATAGTAGGGCTTGTGAATGATAATTTGAAACTTGCAAATAACTAACGAACGATTGAAGCGACTGTCATTCGGCCGCGAGGCAGTCCATGAGCTTCTATGCAGTGACGGTCGATCTTGTCACTGACCTCCCATTCTTACGTCGAAGCCTTCAATAGCGGACGTGTTAGTGCCAACCAGACAAGGGGGCCTTGGCTGATCAAGGAGCCGCCGTCTCGGTTATGGGACCGGTAACTAGACCGTTTGCCCGGGTTAAGCAAACTTGACGATTCCGTCGGCGTGGTTCTGGTCCTCTCCTTGATCCCGCAAACGAGCTTTGTAGTCATAGCTAAGCTGAGCTGAATGGGGGTGTTGCCAACCTCTGGCATCTCTCGAGTTGGAACTTAAGCATCTTAGTCTCTTCACTGATCCGTGTTTGGCGCTGATGGAGGCTCCTGATAATTGAACACAGCATGTCTACGTCATAGTGCACGTACCTGTAGACCGCCAACTGCCTTGAACCATCGCCCCTCCCTTCGCGACAAGCCATCAGCTAATACTCACCGGACCGCACTAATTCCTACCAAAACACGTTCATCTCTTCATCCAAGCCAAGATACGCCATCCAATTATGGCAGAAATCGCAGCAGGTGCTTACATTGCTTCTGAAGTTGTCGAGCATGGGGCTCAGGCAGGCTATGCGGCATACCTCGTATCGAAACCTACATTACCGCTGAAAGCTACATTCACAAGAATTGCAACAGCAAGTGATGATCACACTCAGTGCGTCAGATCATACGGCAAGTTTTCCTGGCTGACATTGTCAGCCGTTCATTAGCGCGCTCGCACCACACAGTGACGGTCGTCGCCAACAAAGCCTACATATTTGGTGGTACTACTTCGGACAGCCTTCTAGCAAGCAACGATATGCATGCAGTCACCGTCCAACATTCTGGCTTGCCAGATATGGATTATGGTTTGATCCCAGCACTGCCAACTGTCGAAGGTGGAAAGGTGCCGGACCCACGAAGTAGTCATGCGGCATGCGCGTTCCACGGTAACATTGCTGTCTATGGTGGTAACGACGAGCACGGTGAGCTCATCGATGAGAGGTCGTCCTTGTGGCTCTGGAGCCCAGAGCGCAAGACTTGGGATCTTCTGGAACCTACAAAAGGAGACAGCAGTCCAGGACCACGACGGAACGCGAGACTATTCGACCACGACGCGAGCATGATTCTTTATGGTGGCTATGACGCGACAGGCGATGCTGCATCAGATTTGTGGAGCTTCGACGTTGCTTCAAAGACGTGGACACAGCTCCCAACTGCACCGGTGGCGACATCGAATGCAGCGTTGGCAAACGGACAGCTATATCTTATTTCGAGCTCCGATCCTGTTAGCGGCCAGCTTCATCATCTTGGCGTTTCATTGCCGGTCCGGGAGATGTCTTGGGAGTCATTCACGTTTCCGGCCAACCCATTGGCCCCAGGTCCTCGCGCGCGCCACGACGGTGCCTTCCTTCCACTGACAACTGGATGGGGACGCAACTACATGACTTATCTGCTTGGTGCTCGGGACGACTCGACCCCGACTCAGGAATTGAGTGATAAAGATAGGTCTAAAGACGCCGACGAAGCCACTCAATTCAGCGACACTTGGGCGCTACAGATTCCATCAAGCGACCTCGATGCTAGACCTGCGTGGTCATTGAAGAACGCTATCAAGCCTGCGAAGATCAAAGACGCTATTCGACACGTTATTGGTGCTGAGACTGGCTACCTTGCGTGGGCTGAGGCGGTAGTACAGTTGCCGTCAGAGAAGCAACTCGAGGAAGAGGACGGCAAGCTACATCCTGGTCCCAGAGCCTTCTTTGGCGCGGACGTCATGGAGAATGGACACAGTGTAGTGTTCTGG
Source organism: Ampelomyces quisqualis (assembly GCA_018398575.1). NCBI lineage: Eukaryota > Fungi > Ascomycota > Dothideomycetes > Pleosporales > Phaeosphaeriaceae > Ampelomyces > Ampelomyces quisqualis. The sequence goes on from JAGTXZ010000005.1 coordinate 3,427,382, forward strand.
GGTGGCATCGACGCGAGGGGCCAGAGAATTGGGGATGGATGGATCGTGAAGTTTGAATAGGTTTATGAGGCATGTCTCAGCATCGTACGCTCATCTGATCTCATTTACAGAAGAAAAGTTTGTCGGATTTGCGAAAATGACATAGCAAACCCCTTCAGCCACTGAGCGTCTCGAGAGTTCATACTTGCTTGGACAAGCAAGTAAGCAGAACTCATGCTCAATAAGTCGAGACCTCGATTTTCAGCTACAAGTAGTGGTCTTGATGCATTATCGCCACAGTGCCACACTAGCCAGCTGCCGGCTTTCGGACACTTCGGAGTGGCAAGAGCAGGAACAATGTACTACCAGAAGGTCTTTGCTGGACTTGATCAAGATATGTACCGACTCTTAATATTACTTACGTACACAAGTGTATTTCTTCCCTCTAGTCCCACAGAATGCTCCCATATATATCCAACTATCCACCAAATTGACTCCCAATATACTCCAAATCAAGCTTTATTATAAGAAGGCTCCGCTGTGGCACGGTGTGCGTGAATCTAGCCTTCACCAGTCGCTTTGGTGCGACATCGTGTGCGAGGGAACGTTGAGTTCAGTGCTAACGTCCTCTCTTCCATTACTTGCCATGAAAATTGATAGCGAGGACTTTAAATACTGCACGATATGCATTTTGCTTTCCTAGTCCGCTCGAGGCATTTCGCACACTGCGTCGCGCCAGCTGGTCCAGTGCTCAATTTTATCCTTGCCTATCGCCATAGCTCTGTAAGAGAGCTGCTGGAAGTGTTTTCTGGACAGATGTAGTTAGATCCTCAGAGAATAGAAGCTATGGATCGACGTTGGCCCAAAGATCGTGGAGCGTTCGGTGAAGATGGTGCAACACATGTGAGAAAAAGGTGTGTACAGTTAGCTAATCTACAGAGCTTCAGGTAAAGTATGCTGCGTCTGAGGCTTGCGCGCAAAATTTCATGTCCGTCATTGAAGTCTTTCCGACTCTTGCCCTCTTTGCCTTTAATAAGGGGCCTAATAGCTTGTTTTCTTAGGGCGTGAGGTGCGATTCCTTGCCCCGAGTTAATCTGACTCGAGGAATACCTCTCTTGGCCTGATTTACCTGCGGCATTTCACCGAGATAATGGCATTGGGTTGTCTAAGGTCGTATCACTAGCAGAAGCGATGCAAAGATCTTTCACTGTCGATGTAGGATATCTACAAGCCGTGAGCTAGCGTTGAACAGAGTGGCCGAGTTTATTAACGTAGCCACCCAAACTCTGACTTCTAGGCTGGATAGGTAGTGAAGTTTGAGGGAGTGCTTGGAGAATTGGAGGAGACTAGAGTAGTGTCGTTGCGGGAAACCTACGGAGGACTCTAAGCAGGTGGTCCGCCAAAACTTTCTTAACAGCTCAATATCGCTTCGCAATTTCGGAACTAAGTCACTGACCTCTATATAATTAGCTATATAGCAGTATAGTTTTATAGGCTTACTTCGTTAAACTATCTTTAGTCAAAATTTTAGTTTATTTAAGACTATAGTATGTACAGTAAGGAGGTAGGTAAAATACATTTAGTATTACATTTAAATAATTAGCTAGGGTAGTAGTTATTTCTTTTCTAACTGCTAATAGGTTACGTACTACTTTGTACACTACGTCTAATACTTACTGTTACATTACACATATTATAATTGTAAATGAGATACAAAATTTACTACATAAAATTTACTACATAAAATTTACTACATAAAATTTACTACATAAAATTTACTACATAAAATTTACTACATAAAATTTACTTAGGTAGATACCTACAACTATATTACTGTACAGCCAGTTTTCTGTAGGCAAGGAGTTTCTAAAAGTTAAGTCCGAAACTCTATTTAGTTTCAGCGGACCACCCGCTCATGGTCCTCCGTAGAAACCCAGCCCGGAAGATGACGTTCCTCCGACAGCCGAAGCTACGTCAGCTTCCACGTTGCATCTTCAGACCCCATTGGCTGCTCATAACTACGCGTCCTTTCACTCTACATTCCTCCGTCACACTTCAATTTGCCAGTTCTGGAGCGATCTGCTTCGATTGTCAATGTCGATAGCTTCCCGCAGGTAGCACGTGCCATTAGACGCCCGCTTGGGCCCCATCATCCGCCATGGAGAACCGCGCCTTTGATACACACAAGCTAGGTGTGGGCTATGGATTCGAGTCGCATCCCAAGAGGACGGTGGAGATGCCGCCAACATGGGCTCTCCTGGTCGCGCTAGGCTTCATGGTGGGCGCAATGTGTTTCTGGGTATGGCAGAATTGACTTGCTGTCTGCGCGTGCGTGTCTAATTGTATGTAGCTATACATCGCCCTGAACCTCCTTGCACCGGCTCCTCGAGCGCCGCACCGATCCGAAAAACAATACACCACAATACTACCAGATGGATCGCGGAGTGAACCCCAACCGCTACCATGTTGGCTGGACAAATGGGCTGCAGAAAAGGAGGTCGCGAAGAAAGAGGCTGCGAAGCAGCCAATTACCAAGGTGGTTGTGCCGCCTCAGATGCCCATTGAAGAGCCAGAACTTTTTATGAGCGTCGTAGTACCGGCCTACAACGAAGAAGAGCGCCTGGAGGGCATGCTTGAAGAGGCCGTGGACTTTCTGGAAAGCGAATATGGCTCGGCGCATGCCGGAGAAAAAGGTGCAGCAGACAAGAAGGGGTGGGAGGTGTTGATTGTTAGTGACGGCAGCAAGGATGCAACCGTTGATAAGGCGTTGGAGTTTGCAAAAGAGCATCAACTTAGCCAGCACCCAATTGCGAAACCTGGACCATGGTCAAAAAAGGGAAGCGCCAACCCTCCACATTCGACTCATATACCCCATGGCAGCATTCGTGTCATCACACTGGAAGAGAACAGAGGGAAGGGAGGGGCGGTTACCCACGGGATGAGGCATGCTCGAGGGCAATACATTGTATTTGCGGATGCCGACGGAGCGAGTCGCTTTGGCGATCTGGGCAAGATGGTTGAAGGCTGCAAGAAAATTGAGGACAAACAAGGACGCGGCGTCGCAATTGGTAGCCGAGCACATCTGGTAGGAAGTGAAGCTGTTGTAAAGGTAAGTTCATGTGTCCCCCCACGGACTTCCTTCGCTGACACGCGATAAGCGCTCCAAACTTCGCAATTTCCTTATGCATTCCTTCCATATCCTACTCCGCATTATGACCCCACCGGCGACCGCGCGTATAAAGGACACCCAGTGTGGTTTCAAGCTCTTCTCGCGGCCTACCCTACCCTTCATCATCCCATATATGCATTCCGAGGGCTGGATCTTCGATGTCGAGATGCTGATGCTGGCCGAGAGTGCAGATATTGCGATGATTGAAGTCGCGATAGGGTGGAAAGAGGTCATGGGTAGCAAGCTGAATGTTGTCTGGGACAGCATAGGCATGGCATGGGGGTTAGCCTTGCTGAGGGCATGTTGGCTGCTGGGTATTTACAAGAGAGATTAATATTGTATGCAGAAATGATATATGTTGATGCATAAACTAAACATGCCATTTTCGGCTCGTACTCACCAAGTAAGGGAGATTCTCAACGTGCAGTCTGCGATCAATCTCGCCACAAATTCATGCCACAGCTGGCACCAACTGGATCTAAACACTCCATATTCCTTGCCAACAACGCCTTCCCTCTGATCGTTGCAGTCCGGCAGTACCCAATACCTCTTCCGCTGCAAAATTCCATGTGCCAGCACATGTTGAGCTCCTGACACTGGCTCATAGACAGCCAGCAATACACGTGTACTTTCGAGAACCAAGCCGCACTCGTTTGTCTCCATGGCGAAGTTTTGCAAGTACTTGACTGACTGCGTCTTCGCAACCCGGGCGTGGGCGCGAAGTGTGTTTGTTCTGTTGATGAGAACAGAGTCCAACGAATGAATACGGATGATGATAACAACTCTTCTCGTTCAACCAGTATACACAAGGAGCAGAACTATTGGGCGGGCATTGTGTCACGACATGATAGTGGCGGGGAGAGGTGGACGTAATGGGTATACTTATTAATTTTGTATCGTATTAGGGAGTCAAGGTCAGAGAACAAATATGGTGAAGACGGAGCGCATTAGGGATACGTTTGGCGACAAATCTGTATTCGTGACATAGACGATCTGGCGCGAAGGAGCTCGAAGGAATATAGTTATGGGGTTCCTTGAGGATTCAATCCTCGCTCTCATCGCAATCATCGAGCTCATCGTATTCGTCGTCCTTCTCGATGCAGTTGATAATCTCCCCATCATTGTGCGCACAACCCGCCTTGACCCAGCTCCACTCATGAAACCATCTGTCCACACCACTCGGTCCAGGTTTCCATCTGATATCAGCCACAAAGTCATCATCATACGTAACAACCAACATGCCATCTGCCCGCATCACCAGGCCCGATCGCTGCGCTTCTTCCAAAATGCAATTGTGCACAACCACCCCACTCTGAATTCCACACCACGTAGCCTTCAAGAACCACCGCCGCATCACATCCGCCCGCAAATACTTCATGGCCACATTCTCCTCGACGATTTCCCAGCATACATCCGGCTTGTCCAAGTGCAGCATAGTCTCCGCGAGGACGAGCACATGGGCCGGGAAAATAGATGCGTCGGTGGCTAGTTTAGCGTACAAAGCCACGTCGGACATGATTTTCCCGTTGAAAAACCACTGCTCGTACGCATACCCGTGTTCCTGCCACACGTCTTCAAACGCCCAACGCGGGTCGCGGGGCAGCTCGGGCCACGCGTTTTCGACGAAGAAGGCGAATGTGTGGGTGAGTTCGTGCAGGAGGAGGATTGTGAATTCGAACAAGGCGCTCAGGCGGCCTGGGGGTGTGTCGTGGTGTATGTCCGAAGAGAAGTAGGTGTAGAAGAAGCCTCGGAAGCTGACTTCGACGCGAAGGTTGCGGAGAGAGCGGCCAGTGATGTGGCCGGGAGAATAGCGAAGAGTGTCCTCCCAGCAGGGCACATCGTCCCATGCAGACGAGCACTCGTGGATGTGTGAGATGCCCAGGTCGTCGGCGCCGAGGTGGGAGTTATCGAGGGAGAAGGAAAATCGCACGTAGGATATCATGTGCTGGAATACATCTTGGACGTACGCGTATCCCTGGCGTGTACCTTCTAGTGTACCGGAGGCAATGTACATGTTTCCTTTAGCGTCGCCAGTGACGAACCCGTTGGCGATATGGTCGAAAGGCTTGCACATTGAGGGTTCGGTGATGAGGCGGGTAGCGAGGCGGAGGGCGGGGAGTATTGCTGCATATGCACTGTTAGACATTTCCAAAGTACTTTCGCCATCATCTACGCAAAAGTTGCGCTGTGCGAAAAGTGGATGGACGGGGTGGTCTAGATCGCCGAGGGGGTCTTCAGTGGGAAGGTTACCAACAGCATCGTCGAGGAATTGCTTGTCTGCTGCGAGGTCGTTGTTCACATCTGTAGATTGCATCGTTCGTGATGATTGAATTGCTTTTCGAAATATTTATCGTATTTCTTACGAATAGAAATTTATACATTTCAGGACTGATATGATTCGACATCATTGTGGAGAGGTCTATGTGCATAGTCAGATCATTGTGTGAGCCGACTGGCGATAGAGTAAGCAACTCAGACATAGCTTGTGGTGAAGAAGTACAATGACCATTACCTGGATATGCATGAGATTGAACAAAAAATAAGCACCAATACCAACTTTCATCAAAGATCTATCTCCACCAAACGAACCATCTCTTCTTCTTCTTCTCATATCCAGCCTCAACCACATCCTTCCTAGCTGTTGTGCCGGATGGAAAAGTAAAGCTAGGCAGCTCTACGTTTGAAGGCTTCCGCTCGGTAGATGAGGCAAGAGGAACACCTGCTCCGGCAGAAGTAGCTAGTGAAGCCGATTTGTGCTGACAGATAGGATGTACAGAGCCTGGATGAGTCAGTGGTATTTTCAGTGAAGATGGCTTAGTGATGTACCTGAAGGGTTAGCTGCTGTATTTGAAGCTGGAGCGGATGGGCCTGGTGTTGAAGGCTTTGAGTCAGGAGCACTTTGAGGAGCGGCTGATGGTTTGGGCGTGGATGACGGCGAGCTATTACTTGGGGGCGTGGGTGTGGGTGCTGTAGGGCTTTTTGACATGCTCGAAAACGATATTGAAGGTGTTGGGTCGCTGGGTCCATAGGGTAGACCAGTGTAGGTTGGCGGAGGGCTACATTTCCCATCTGGACCAGCTGGATTTGCATCGACGGGCAGGTATTCGCCGGTCCAAGAAATATCGGCGACAGTGATACACCATGGTATGTCGCTGGGCAGTATACTCGGACTGGGAGCTGCAGTCGCTTTAGGTGCTGAGATGGTGGATGAGTTGGCAAGTGGGCCGAACGAAGATGCTTTGAAGGAGGACGAAGGGGGCTTGACGAATTTAGTAGAAGTAATAGTGGTCGTGAACTCGTTCTGATCATTACTGACAGAAGGCAATGGAGTCGCAGATGGCTGCACAGTAACCATGATTGTGGTGGTGACATGGGTTGTGCTACCATCACTGACTGCGGGAGCAGATACAGGCGCAGAGGTTTTGGAAATAGGTTGGCTCGCATTGGACGAAACACCGACTGGGCGAGTGCTCGGGAGGGTGTGAAGGGTTGTTGAAGTGCTTGGTTGAGCCAGCCCAGGACACTTCAGGTCAATTCGAGGTCTGTGTGTTTCAGTGTCGAGAATTGCCCAGTCAGGCTGATCAGCCTCGGAGTCTTTGATGAGTTCAAACCAGAAGGTAGTATACATTCCAATGACTGCACAGCCGACATCGGTCCAATACTGCTGCAAATTGTCCTTGCTGGCAACTGCGGCACCTAGCTGCCCGCCCCCGAAAGGCCAACCCATCTCAGCTATCCAGATGGGTGTGTTGCCAGCTCGCTGCTTGAGCTCGTTCAGACTTCCCAAAAAGCTGGTTTTCGCTTCTGCGACAGATGACCCCGTCCAATAGGGATACGCTGTCATGCCGAAGAAGTCTGCGCCATCGACCATAGCGTGTTTCGCGGTATCTACATGGCCAATCGGCTTGCCCTCCATATACTGGGTGAAATTGGGAGATTTCATAGCTTCCTTGACTGTTTTGATCGCGGAAGTGACTTGATTTGCCGCAACCCCCACGGTCGTCTTGTTGTCTCCGTCTTCATATCGGTAGATATCCTCACTCCCGACTGAAAGCCCAATGATCAGGTCGGCGAGGGCGTGACCATGTTTCTGGAAGCCTTTGTCGAGTGCGGAAAGTTCATTCTTGACAATGTCCCCAATGGGGTCACCTCTTTTTGCAGGGGTTATCCAGAAACCCAAGAGCAGAGTCGTGTTCGTTTCCACAGCAGCATCAAAGGCCTCTGTGGGTTGATCGATAGTACCATGGGTCTTGCAAGTGAACAGACGCGCGCTGTTGAAGGGCACGCCCATGCTGAGGTTGCGTGCAGCGTTGAAGCCGTCACGGAAGTCGGCAGCTTTTTTCACGTTGGAACTCACGCCCCAAAAGGCGCCGTAGTTGAAGCCAGTGTAGATGGCGCTGGCCGTCGGGGCGAGCAATAGTGAGGAAGTTAGTAGTGTGAGTAGCGTCGTCATGGTGCAGGATTTTTTCGGGGGCGTATTGTTAGGGAGTGCTGTGTATGATATGCAGTAGCAGTGTTTGGAAAGAGCACCGACTCATGGCAGGGATGTTTTGACTGCAGCAGGTGAAGGATGACAATTCCATTGCGAAGACGCGTGACAGGGGACTTCCAGGTGACAAAGGGGACGTTGAAGGTGCCTTTGACGTCCATGTTGTTTGTGTGTTGTGCACGCACATTGTGAAAGGACTCGGTTCGGTGGTGGTGGATGAGGGGACGTTGGAGCGGGGCAATGTGGGCAGCGGTGATGAGTCATCACCTGGGCTCTGATTGGCTGGGGCAGCTAGTCACGTTACTCCGTGCAGTGAACAACATTTTCCCGGGCATCATAAAACGAGCCCGCCACCATGACTCTCGCACGCTTTGGAGGGTGCTCGCCGCGGCCGCAACGGCACGCTGCGCGGGTTTTGTTGCGCTGCAGTCGCGCCCTCTCCTGCTCCGCCGTGCGCCGCGCCCGAGCCGACGACGAGCTCAATGCCGTCAGCCGGCACATCACGCAGCCCAAGTCGCAGGGCGCGTCGCAGGCCATGCTGTATGCCACGGGCATGGGCGAGGCCGACATGCACAAGGCCCAGGTCGGCGTCGCGTCGGTGTGGTACTCGGGCAACCCGTGCAACATGCACCTCCTGGACCTGAACAACAAGGTCACCGACGGCGTGCGGCGCGCCGGCCTGCTGGGCATGCAGTTCAACACCATCGGCGTCAGCGACGGCATCTCCATGGGCACCAAGGGCATGCGCTACTCGCTGCAGTCGCGCGAGATCATCGCCGACTCCATCGAGACCGTCATGGGCGGCCAGTGGTACGACGCCAACATCTCCATCCCCGGCTGCGACAAGAACATGCCCGGCGTCGTCATGGCCATGGGCCGCGTCAACCGCCCCTCGCTCATGGTCTACGGCGGCACCATCCAGCCCGGCTGCGCAACCACCCTCGGCAACCAGTCCATCGACATCGTCTCCGCCTTCCAGGCATATGGCCAGTTCATCACCGGCGACATCACCGAAGACCAGCGCTTCGACGTCATCCGACACGCCTGCAATGGCCAGGGCGCGTGCGGCGGCATGTACACTGCAAACACCATGGCCACCGCCATCGAGACCATGGGCATGTCGCTGCCCGGCTCGTCGTCCAACCCGGCCAACTCGCAGGCCAAGATGCTCGAGTGCCTGGCTGCGGGAGGCGCCATCAGGAATCTGCTCAAGGAGGACATCCGCCCAAGCGACATCATCACCAGACAAGCCCTCGAGAACGCCATGGTTGTCATCAGCATCACCGGCGGCTCCACCAATGCGGTGCTGCACTTGATCGCCATTGCTGACTCGGTTGGTATCAAGTTGACCATCGACGACTTCCAGAGCGTCAGCGACCGCATCCCCCTGCTTGCGGACCTGAAGCCTTCCGGCAAGTACGTCATGGCAGATGTTCACGACATCGGCGGCACTCCGTCGCTCCTCAAATTCCTGCTCCGGGAGGGCCTGCTTGACGGCAGCCAGATGACTGTCACGGGCAAGACCCTGAAGGAGAACTTGGAAAACGTAAAGGACTTCCCCTCGGACCAGAAGATCATCCGCCCGCTCAGCGCGCCCTTGAAGACGTCAGGTCACTTGCAGATTCTGCGCGGTAGCTTGGCCCCTGGTGGCTGTGTTGGAAAGATCACTGGCAAGGAGGGTACCATCTTCACTGGCAAGGCCAAGTGCTACGATGCCGAAGACGACTTCATCGCTGCGCTCGAGCGTGGCGAAATCAAGAAAGGGGAGAAGACCGTTGTCGTCATCCGCTACGAAGGACCCAAGGGCGGCCCTGGTATGCCCGAAATGTTGAAGCCCAGCTCTGCCATCATGGGTGCCGGCCTTGGAAAGGACGTCGCCCTCATTACCGACGGTCGCTTCAGTGGTGGCAGTCACGGCTTCTTGATCGGTCACATTGTGCCCGAAGCACAAGAAGGAGGACCCATCGGCCTTGTACGAGATGGTGATGAGATCACCATTGACTCCGAGTCAAACGAGCTCAACGTTGGCGTAAGCGAGCAGGAGCTAGCTGAGAGAAGAAAGAGCTGGAAGGCGCCAGAGTTGAAGTACCAGAAGGGCACTCTCTTCAAGTACGCCAGATTCGTCAAGGATGCTAGCTCAGGATGTGTCACCGATTCTGCATGAACATTTCCTTACGACTGATCTCGATGTTACGTTCTTGTACGCATATATAGTAAGACTGGGTGCAGCAAAAAAGATACGGCTCGGAGTCTGGCGACAGGACTAAAGTTAACGATGGTGGCGGGAGTCTAATAAAATCGCATTTCAGGTTTACGCTCTACGTTGCCAACTTTCATGAAATACGCATTAGTGCTCATTCATCTCCACGCTTGCTTCTCCTGGCTCGCCTATAAAGGATCGAAATTCATATCTCGACAGTTGCTCAGTCAAGACAATTATGCCCGAACGCGACCTCCACTACGTGTTGACAGGTGTTGTATTTGACGTTGTGTACTCTCCCCGCCACGCCTCGGTCACACACTGTTGCATCTGACTCTGAAGGCATAACAGCTCATTGTGTGTAAGCATTGTAGCCTCACCGTTTATTCCCAATGGCTAAGTTGTATGTTATGGGTTAGAATTATCCTACTTCTCAGCACAACCTTTCCACCAACCAACTTCCATAATCGAAGCATGATCGACTCTTCAATCTACACCTCACACGAGCCCCTAGACTACCACGTCGCACGAGCCAAAGGCACAAAACTCCTCGCCCTAATGCGCTCATCCTCGCCCTCTCCCCCAGCCACCACCTTCACCCCCTCCGACATCAGTAAGTGGGGCTACATCCAAGTCCACCACGCCACCAACACAACCCTATCTCCCTACACTGACCTCCTAACCAGCCTCTCCACCACCCAGACCATCTACTCCGCCGCCAACCCCTCGGGCCCCAACATGGCCGTAACATACACGCACTCGCACCCCGTCACTCTCAACGGAACAACCTACCCCGCTACACATGCGTACTTCTCCTCTCTCCTCAACCCCACCGCAGGCCTCTTCGTCGCGAGTAACAACATGACGCCCGAAGCGCGTACTACGCGAAGCAGCAGTACAACCAAAGCCATGACGACGCCCACGCCCATGCTAAAGCACTGGTCTGACGTTGCGTATTTACAATGGACTTTACTTTCGCTTTCCCCTTCGCTTTCCCCTTCGCCCTCGCCCTCGCTCCTCGTTCCGCTGCGGTATGTTCTCCGCGCGAACATTCACAATCCAGATACTTTGGCTGTGGTGAGCCGTGTGCTGGGCTTCGATGCCGCGCCGCGGTTTCTTACGACCGGCTTGTATTCGCGGATGCAGTGGCCGGGGAGGAGTTTCAGGATCGATACGTGGGATGCGCAGGCGTTGCTGGGGACGCCGAATGGGGGTGGGGTGGGCAGGTTGGTAAGTCAGTTGGGTGGGTGTGTGGAGCGGGTAGTTGTGTTTTTCAGTGTGGATGGTGAGATGGAGAGGGGGAATTTGTTGTTTTGCTTGGGGGAGGAAAAGGGTGGGGAATGGATAGATGAGAAGTAGGAGTTGGAAGGTAAGTCGTGGCGCTGGTAAGGTACGTTGATTCGTTGAAGATATGTGCTTGTTGTTTGATGTGAAGAGAAGCTATCCAGTAAATTTCTCACTTGGACAAGAATAAAAAGAGAGGATTTTCACATACGATTGCTGCTGTGCCATGCAATGTGGATTTTCGAATCCAACTATATATTCAAAAAAGAACCAAAATAATTTCCACAAGAAATGAACAATCTATTCTCCGGGCCTGCGCCTCGCACCGCCATCAATACGTGCACACTGCTACTAATCATCACGCCTTAAGCTGATCTTCCCTTGATCGTCTCAGAGCCTTTTCGCTTCTAGCCAAACTAGACAACACATTAGCACATGTCATTGCTAAACCAAAACTACCCGTAACCTACTTGATAGTAGGGCTGACATTGACATCGGGAAGAGTCACAGCAGGTAGCGCAGGCAGCGCAGGAAATGGACTCACGTTGACGGAGTTGCCGCTGAGGGCAGCGTTGCCGTTTCCAGCCGAGTTGCCGTTGCCATTGCCATTCTGTCGTCCAAGTCAGTTGACGTTCACGTACTACAGACGTCTACACGAGGGCAGGGAGTAGTCAACGTACGCCTGCAGAGTTTCCATTGCCGTTGCCATTGCCGTTGCCATTGAGGTTGTTGAGGAACTTGTTGGCGTTGCCGGCGCCGCCGGAAACAGGCTTTGTTAAGGAGCCGAAGGCGCTAGTTAAACCTAGGAGAGGGTTGGGCATCCCGCGGTTCTTGAGGATGTTTTTGAGGCCAGCGAAGTTGATGCTGTTGCCATTGAGAGCGCCGTTGCCGTTTCCAGCTGAGTTATGGTTGCCATTGTTGTTACCTGCCTCATTGTTGTTGCCGTTTTGGTTCTGCGCGCATAATTAGTGGATTGTAAACGGTGGAAGGGTTAGTTGAGACATACGCCATTGTTGTTAAGATTGCCCTTGAATACGTTGCCGTTTCCAGCGCCAGCGCCAGCGCTGCCGGGCTTGGTAATTGAGCCGATGATGTTGCCCAGACCGGATGGTGTTGTGGGTGTAGAGTAAACGGGTGCAGAGTAAACGGGTGCAGAGTAGACGGGTGCAGAGTAGACGGGTGCAGAGTAAACAGTTGCTGAGAGTGTGCAAAGGCTGGCAGCGATGAAGCTTGTCGAGCGCATGATGGCGACTTTTGGTGACTGTTGGTAATTGTTGGTGGAGAAGGGAGTGAACGAAGGTTAAGGATATAGTGGATACTGGTTGAACGAGAGTGAAGGTAAGGGAATGAAAGAATACTGGTTGGACTGGACCTTTGAAATTTGGCTGGGGAACATACCGTGGACGTTCGAGCAGCTTATATACAGATCAGTTCCACTAGATCGCCATAGGGCTGCCTCAGTCTCTTGTTCAAGGTAACCAAACATAGTGCAGTGCCAACCACGTCGGTTTCAAGGTACAGCTTCCCGTGTACGCCTTTGTCTGCCGTCGTCCAATCAGTGCTCAGCATGCCGCGAACAGCTTCATAATGGGTCCTGCGGGTATACTAAACCAGACGGTCTTCAGGACAGGACAGAAACTAAGAGTTGACGGCGAGGCGAAAAGTGGGCCTCTTTGGAGCGGCTGCAAACTTTCCGAGTAAGTCAAGAGTTAAGCCATTACTCGGGCCCACCATTTTTTTGAAGAATCCAAAGGATTGCGAGCACGGCCTTGATGCTTGCAGTAACGACGGAATCGCCGGTGGGCCGGAATATTCACAGTACCGTGATGCCAGGTCTGTCGGATTTCCATCGTGGCATTCCGACGATGCCCAACGCAGTCATCACAAAAACACAACTGGCAGTGAAGGCTTGCAGTGAAGCCAATCATGAATGTCAAAACCACACCTGAGTCGCACATTATTTCCTATTGGTTTGACCACCGCGTACGCAGCTGTCAAGTCTCTGAAGATCGACTTCACATGCACAGAAGTCGATTAGCGCTCTAAGTCATCTGCGGGAGTGCTCAGTAGTCGTGATCGACGTGGGTCTAGCCGCAGCAGGGGCGGATGATATGCCAGTGAAAGCCACGTTCCAGAAGCTTCATCAAACCTTGGAAAGACAAAAGTGTGACAGTTTGTACCGGAAGGAACCCTAGCCTAGCGCCCTCTGTACCACCGGGTAGAAATGTTCCAGAAGACGAGCTGCATACCTAGTTGACGTAGTCGTACTCTAACTTCATGGATCAGAAGCTGCAAAGCTTAATTATTCGCAATGCCTAGCTACCACACGGGCGCAAATAAAGCCCGCACACCTAAAACTTTTCTGCTTGCAGGCTTTGTCAAGACGCAACGCCTCTGTAAACTTGCTAGATATTCTATGCACACATCGAGAAGAACACAACACGCTTTTCTATCTGTTTAAAATCTCTAAAAGAAGCTTTTGTTGTTGCGTATGTTAATCTATTTATGGCCTAGCGGACAATTTCTACCCACGCTAACCAATTCCGAAGTCTGCCGAGTAAACAGCTTTGGTCTTCCCTAACTACTGCTTAGGGCCTGTTCAGTACACCAGTTTTAAACTGATATTTCGCCCGATTAGGATCTAGCTATGACTGGGGCGCGTGTTTGGTAAACTAGCGTTCTACAAGTACAAGGTACCCTGCTTAGTGCTTCGACAACCTACAGTTCAACCCTTTACGTGAACTGAAGACACCAGCTTTGTGCTAGTTAGTTCAAACTACCGTTTATATTTGAGATGAGGAGCCGAGCTAGGGTCCGGTGCCGACTCGGCCCCGGAATTACAAGCCAATGCCCAATGACAGCTGTTGTGGCAGTGCGTGGCTGGAGTTTGATGCAGCTCCTCATCTCAAATCTTAGACGGTACTATTTTGTGAGCTGGCGCCTCCAGTTTGCTGATCGAGTATGTAAGCTGGCCTAACCTAGGAGATACCCCGTAAGTTACCAGCTCGTCGTGTCCTTCTGGGATAGGCAACGCGCTTGTCCCAAGGTCCCAACACGAGCCTTACCTCGGCCCTCGAGCGTATCAGTTACTCCTTTGTCCGCAAGACCAAGCGTGATTCCTTCCCTTACCCCCAGCTCCAGCGTCACAAAAACAGCTGGATGTGAGAGGTGGACCCAGCTCACGACGCCGTCGCACATATGTCACAAACCACATGGTAGATCTAGGATGCTGAGAAATTCCGCAGGCATGGACTGGACTTGTATGCTAGCCAGTCCATCAGCTCAATACTACAACTCCAGAGCCAGTAATAGTTCACTTTCCCCCAACCGCCACATGAAACAACATGTTTTTCTCACCAAGCGTCCCAAACTAGACTACCATACATCAGCGAAGTGAGTGTAAGGCAAAGCATGCTAACCCAACTCGAAACATCGCGTACGTTTATCGTGAGCATTTCCTACACCAGGGGCAATAGTGTATCCGTTCAAGTCCCGCTTCGGTCGCCAAGGTTGAAGAAGAAAGTGCAAAAAGCACAGTACCACTTCCATGTGCCAAGTCGAAATTGTACAAATAAGCTTCATGTGTTGCTCTTGTATGTCCTATTGGCTGTTTCTTGTGCGTGGGCGTGGGCATTTCCTACTTTGCGCAAGGTGCATGGTCAATCAATTACCTCTCCGTCTCCGACCCTCTTGTTAGTGCTTCAAGCGTTTGGCCAACTCAATAACCTGGCCTACATTCTTGTATCAATTGCGCATCTTCCGTACGTTACGGATGGCTTCTGCAGTCCTCGATCGTGCAGGTGATGGTTTCCATTTCGTGGCTTCTACGAAGACTGTCTACTCGTTATCCAAAAGCGCCAAGCTGCCAAAATGCAGGAGACACATCTCGAAAAACAAGGGGAAAGCATATTTTTGGTATGCTTATTGTCTGCTGCTATACAAGAACAAGAAACAAGTATAAAACGCTAGCAGCCGTGGGGAACCGAAAAATGGCAAGGTCAAAAAAAGGTTGGTAGCGAGCGCGTGTACCATAAGGATATGAGAGCGAAAAAGTACTGGGAAAATGAATTGCGGAGCCAGAAGTCCGATATTGTGAAGGACTTTTGAAATCTTGAAGACCGGGCCGCCGAAAGGAAGTGAAATCAATCATCTTGACCGATGCTGGGCACTGACTTGAGCAGGTTGAATCAGTCCAAGCTCTTCAATATCGATCATCTTGAAGACATGCTCGTCGTGTTCTCAACAACTTCGTCTTCGGGTCTGCTCTTCAGGCCGCCTTCGACCTGTATGCCCTGCAGCACCCATTCCATCTTGCTAATTTCTTGCAGACTCTTGCGACCGCGGCTCGCCTTCTTGAGCAAGCCTTCTACGCACTCGCGAGCACCAGCCCAATCCCTGCCCTTCGCATCGTCCCATTCGCCGTCGTCGTCGCCAAACTTGGCCCAGACCCAATCACACCGAGCAATACGGTGCACTGCTCTGCCACGCGCTGGCTTTCCTGGTGGCGGATCGAAGGGTAGGCGTCCCTCCATGAGGGCGTACAACAGGACACCAAGCGCCCATGCGTCGGTAGAACGGCCGTCGTAGGGTTGACCAAGCAGAATCTCAGGAGCAGCATAGTCTTCACTTCCACATCTCGTAGTGAGGAGGGGTGATTCTGGTGGTGCGGGAATGCGGCGCGAGAGCCCGAGGTCAGTGAGTGTTGCTATGGCATGTGGATGTTTCTGCGGGTCTTTGAGAAGAGGTACGGTGGAGACAGGAACGTTGAGTAGAACGTCTGTGCTGCATTAGTATACTGTTGCGTGGGGTACACATACTAGTCTGAGTGTCGAGATGAGAAGTATAGAACCGTACTTTCTAGCTTGATGTCGCGATGCACGATTAGCTGGTCATGAAGATATCGCACGGCGCTAACCATTTCCGCAAAAATGCGCTGAACAATGCCAATTGTCAGCTTGTCGCGATGGTCGCTGGCCACATCAAAGAGGTCACCGCCCGGACAGTATGTCAAGACTAATAGTGCCTGGGCATCATCGTGGTCGAGAGCTTGGAGATGAACCAAAGAAGGGTGTGAAACAGATCGGAGCATCTCAACTTCACGTTTGAGACTGAGTTCTACGCGCTCTTCGTCGGCACCGCCGGCAGGACCATGCTCGACGACTTTGATGGCAACGAGTTTGCGGGGGTCAAGTATGGCTTCATCTAGGGGGTCCTTGGCCCCGGTCTTCTCACATGTGGCCAAGTAAACTTTGCTAAAGGTGCCTTGACCGAGCTGCCGGACAGGACGCCAGAGCTTCCTGATCCTTTCTGGGCCCTGCCGCACTACGATATACTTTGTCTTGTCGTCTTCGGCGACATCTTCCTCGTCGGTATCTGTGACGCTTCTGTTACTAGCATTGCTCGCAGGCGGTGTTGGGAAGCTGGCGGCTTGTCGTCCGGAGACCAGGCCTCGCGTTGCCGCCAGATAGACCTCGCGATGCATTTGTTGCTGCACGCGCGTATCGCCCTCGAAGGATGTATTGCCGATGGTGACGTGCCGAGGCCGGGCATTGTGTAGCGCGTCTGGGGTGAATTCGCTCATGCTGCGATTCCTCCCGTGGGCTGCTCCATGCTGCTGATGTGAGCGGCTGGCTGCAGCGGCTTCAATGGCGGCTTGCTTCAGTCTCTGGTAGCCCTTCTTCTTCAGCGACCCCGAGGGCGACAGGGTGCCCGCAGGGGGCGAGAACAGCGAGTCTCCAAGTGAAGAGCCCGAGGCGGCCCGCGATCGAGGGCGTGGCAGGGCTCGCTGCCATGGGCCGGGCGAGTCGCTCATGGCCAGCGGCGACGGAAGTGGGGTGATGTCGCCGAGCGCGTTCAGCGCTGGGGAAGAGAGCACTGAGCCGGGCGAGAGTGATCCAGCGCTATTGGCTGCCGAACAGGCCGTCCTCAGATAGCCCTGGTCGTGCGGTATCGTTATCGGCGCCGTGGCCGACTCGCTCCCGTGGGCCTCCAGGGTGGCTGCGGGGGGCGGGGGCCGGTACGCGGAGAAGTCTGTCTGGACGGTCAGACCGGTCGAGGGCGCGCGGATGTGGTAGTGGAAGGGGGAGCCGGCGGTGGCGAGGGAGGGCAGCAGGGCATTCGATGCTGATGAAGCCGCATTTATCGGCGCCGCGGGCCGTGGGGGGGCTTCGTTTGTCGAGGCCGTGTGTGGGGTGCGGCTGGGATTGTCGTTGGAGTCGGCCAGGGCCAGGCGGTGCCCGGGGCTCTCCATGGTGTTGTATGGCAACGTATCGTGTTCCGTTGCGCAACAGCACCGCGTTCCGCTGTCTCTAGCGCGCCTCACGCACATGCGCAGCGCGGAGACCCAGTCTGGCTCGCTACCGAGCATACAATGTACACACCGCCGTCAAGTCAAAGTAGGCGGCCTTGCTGACGGGAACAAGTCGTGGTTGATGTCTGCAAGCCCGGCCTGTTTGCAGGCGCCATGCGTCAAACGTTGCATGCGTCAAGTGACAAGAATCTCTGTATGGAGGTAGTGCGCATGGAAGTCGCGGCTGCTGCAAAGGAAAGAGCCACCCGCGTCTGGCCTATGAGGAAGCCGCCCTCGACACACAGAAAGTCCCGGCGTGCTGGTTGGCCGGACACACAAGGCAAGCCAAGCCCAGACGCTAGACGCATGCGGACTAGTCTTGGGAGCACGTGCAGCGTTGCATCACCATCGCCCCCACACTTGTCTGTACCGAGTAGACATCGCATTCCATCATTTGTGCTGGTGTATTGACTCATTCTTCAGCCTCCAGGGACGATGCTACCTCAGCCGAAGCATACCGTCAGTCGTGGAAGAAAAGGCCTCCCACAGGAAATCCAATACTTCATGCCAATGCCCTAGCGTGCCCCATCGCCTCCCATCTCACACCCTTGTACAAAACTCCACCCCATGGCAGTATACCAGACACTCCCCTCACTTGGCCGGCGTCGAGTGGAAACCGTAGTGCTGCTCAGGCTGCTGGCCGTAGGCAGGAAAGCCACCACTGTAGACGTTGCTGAACTGGCCGCTGCCGTTGCCATTGCCGTTGCCGGCGCCATTGACAAAGTGGTAGGGGTTAGACGCTGAGTAGGGACGATCCTCCTTGTTGCCTCGACCTGTGTACCCGTTACGTAGCGCCCACTGCTGCTGTCCGTAACTGCTGCTGCCATATAGTGCTCGCCCATCCATCTGAGCATCGTGAGCAGGGCCGTTGCCTCGCTCGTCCGGCATCTGCGCCAGACCTTCGCGTCCCGACTCAGCCATGTTTCCATAAAAGCCAGCCAGAGAAGCCTGCGGTCGGTCATCTGGAAGCACGAATGCTGTGTTCGCCAAGCTTGAACTTGGCACTGGAGTACCGGACCTTTGCTGCTGGCTTATCCTTGACTCTTGCCGCTTCTGTTCCAGCATTTTCTGCATGTGTAGGACGCTCGTCTGGAGCTCCTTTACATTCAGTTCCATGCTTGCTGTCTTCTTCTCTTGTGCAGCCAAGGCGCCCATGACATCTTCCTTCACAAACTCGAAGAGCTGATCGAGTTTGCTGAGGATGCTGTGTCCTTGTTCCGTAGCGCGGTCGGCCTTTTCCTTCACCGAATCCACCTGCATCTTGACATCCTTGATTTTCTTTTCCAGTGTCACAACAAGCTGCCCATGCTTGTGGCTCGAGCTCTCGAGTAGGCTCTTCTTGACCGTCTCCAGCTGGTCCCAATGCGACTTGCCAACGACGTCGAGGTGCTCATTGGTCATATAGAAGTGATCGTCAATCGTCTTGGGCCTATGCGGGGTGCAAGACAAACCGCCCGTAAGGAGTCTGGGGAGCATGGGTGTGATCGGGGCTGGCATCTTATGCAGAGGGCTGGGCACAGCGCTGGGACAGTTGGGGTCAAAGTTGCCAGTCAAGCTATCACGCCGAGGACTGACGCCATTCAGCATGTCGGTGAGCCTCGACGAGGACGGTTCTGGCTGCAGAAACCCATTCGATACATTCTGGCGCGGAGCTTCCTCTTGCTGTTCGCTGAGTCGGAGTTCCTGCCCAACCCGAGCTGCGAGTCCGGCATCGTCGCGGACTTGAACCATCATGGAGTCTGAGTCGCGGCTGCGGATCAAGTGACCCGTGGGAGACTTTGGCTCAAAGTCTTCTACGTTGCCCTGGAATGTGACGTCGATAGAGCCGTTGCTGGAGTTTTGGCGGTGCTGGAAGAGGTCGGCTCTCGAGGTGACGGTGCACAGCAAGCGGCTTGTATCCGACTAGTTATTGTCAGTTATTGTAAAGAAGAACAATGGTGCAAGTCAGAAGGTAAGAGGCAAGCAAGGCCAAGGTGAAGGTACGCAGGCACGCTGCTGTCGCTGAGGCAGGAGCGGCCTCACTCACCGTAGGCAGGTGAGAGAAGACGCCTAGTAGGTAGGAGCGACACACTTACATTCTTAGAAGGAGTCTCGCCATCTGCAAAGGTCTGCACAGAACGGTTCGAGGGTGAGTAGAACCTTGGCTGTAGTAGCGCATTGTGATCCCAATTCTCCCGTCCGCCGTGCTCGTGTTGCTGGTCGTCGCTCTGAACAGGTCGAGGCAATGATAACGTGCCAAGGGCACCAAAGTCCAACGGCGCATTGTGATTGTCTTCCTGCTCTCCGCGGATGTTGTAAATCGTTTTGCCACCCAGACTGTCAAATCGTGGCGGATGCTGTTGCAAAGTTTGCCCATGACCATCCTGGAAACCAAAGGCATACTTCTGCACAGGCTGCGCGCCATCTTCCTTGGTGGATTCCCAAGGTAATGGTAGACCAGCGATTAGCTTCTGATACTCGTCCGCTGTGCGCGGTAGATATTTTGTTGGGCTTCTGCCTTCTATTCCAGACTCGCGAGACTTGGTTGGTGAGGGGGACAAAGCAAAGGCAGGAAACTGAAGCTGTATGTCCGCATCAGCAGTGGTATCATAGCCTTCGCGCAAATGTCTGGAAGGAGCCGTGCGACGAAGGGGGCTCGTCGGTTGCGCCGTAGCCCGGGCATCGGGAGGAGTGTCTTTTGCAGGTGGCGTTGGAGGGCGGCGAGACTCGAACGAGACCTGAGCATCCAGTCGTCTGGGTGGTGAGTTTTCGACATCTGAAGACTGCCTACTGTCTCTAGGCGGAGATCTACGACTGGCTGCACGATTGCGGCGCGCAGCGCCAGTATGGTGACTTCTTGTATAGACATCCTGGTTCAAGAGCTTTGCTGGCAAGGACTTCACGGTATCGGAGCGCGGGGTCCTAGTCGGTGTCTTGTATGTTGACGGCTTGATAGGTCGCACCTCATGTTTGCTAGGGTTTCGAGCCTCTTGGCCAAAGACTTGAGCAGCCTTGGATGGCATAGGCGGTGCAGGCGACGAGGTCCTCCCAAACGTTGGCATATGCATACCGAACAACTTCTTCTTGGGGCTCTTCGGCGGATCTTTGTTTTCCACTTTCCTTTCCCCACTCACAGCACGGCACTGTTCTCGTAGATCGTCTCTCAAAATCAGAACCTTACCTGGGCCAAAGGAGTCTAGTGTTGTCAGCATCCAGCATCGAGCTTTAAAATGAGCGATATGGTTTTACTCACCCGCGATGGGTGTTGGCGGAACCTGACCAGTCATCTTGAAGAGATGTCTCTCGGACCGAGACTCGATCTTGGCTCGAGACGTCCGCTCATCATAAACAAGGGGCTCGA
Source organism: Ampelomyces quisqualis (assembly GCA_018398575.1). Classification (NCBI taxonomy): domain Eukaryota; kingdom Fungi; phylum Ascomycota; class Dothideomycetes; order Pleosporales; family Phaeosphaeriaceae; genus Ampelomyces; species Ampelomyces quisqualis. The sequence goes on from JAGTXZ010000005.1 coordinate 3,448,192, forward strand.
AATGTGCTTGCGCCGACTGCCCGCCCAGATGGCTGGGTGCCGATTGTTTCGAGCGTGTGGTCGATCTGGCGATAGTCGAGCTGGTGTCGGACTTGCGAGGTGACCCGCGGGCCTGTTCTAGGAGCCCGTTTAGGGCTGCTATCGCAGATAAACGGCTCTTTTGTGAGCCCGACTGTGGGAGCTGGGAGCCGTCGTGCTCTAGAGGCGAAGTCAGTGGTGAACTCGCAGAGCGCAGACCCCGCTGAGTCGAAGAGGAGGCGTTCCTTGGTGCTGTCTGGTATTGATACTGGTTGTCTTGTTGTTCGCCGATGCTGGGCATGTGTGCATGAGCAGCTGGTTTATCCCGAGGAAGAGGCGGTATGTGTATCGGAGGCGGCCGCTTCTTCTGATCATCGAAAGGGTCCGACATGACTTCTCGACTGTCGCCTGCTCGACCTGCTGTAGACGTGAAAGTGAACTGTAAGGTGGTAGCGCTCGGGGTTTACTGCTGTAAATTGAGCTCTGCAACAGGCGCTCCAATTGAGTCCAAGAATAGTGCCTTAGCCACGTATTTGTGGCCTTTAGGAGAAATTCAAGTAGGGTGGGTGCGCAAAGGAAACGCTGCTAGGGTGGGGCGTGTCGGCGTAGAGGCTGTGAAAGCTCTGCGTTGAGAGTGCTTGAGAGAAAGGCTGCCATGGGCAACGCATCACAACAAACGGACTCGACGCGATGACGCGACAACGCGAAATTGCTGATAGGCACAACATCAAGTGAAAACAAGAAGAAACAACGAGCCGACAATTGAGTACCACAGTTGAAAAATCTCATTTCCCAAATGTGAAGGGCCTGGGTAGTACACGAAGAGAAAGAGGCGCACCCTACTATGTTCATCCTCGGATCCCAAAGTTTCTGGTCCAGCTCTTATCTTCCAAGATGCTCAGTCGAAAACGTGTGCTGCGTGAGACTGTCACACGTGGAACGCAATCAGGACAAGTGGTTGGGAATAGTACGAAGAATTGATGTAGCGTAGCAGGATCGCTACTTGCAAATGGCGCCTAACATCCGAAGAGGTATCCAGGAAATCACGCCTTTCAAACAAGATCCGCAAACCAAAGCTCCCACAAATGCTTGCCACAAAGGCCGTGCTCGCGCCGAAACTCATAGAATGCAGCACTTCTTGCCCTTCTTCTTCTTGTCGGCATCCTTGGTTGAGGGCGGCTCCAAAGCGGCTACGATGGCCTGTGTCGAGGTTAGCAAGCGAAAAGGCTGGCCATGGTGGGGCGCATACCTCGTCAAAGACATCCTTGAGCTTGTACTGGGTCAAGGCCGAGCACTCGACGTACTTGACGGCGCCAAGCTCCCTGGCCATCCGCTCGCCGTCCTCACGCTTGACGGGAGCCATTCGCTGCTTGGCCAGCTTGTCTTTGACCGAGTTGTCCTCGCGCAGGTCGACCTGGGTGCCGACAATGAGACACGGCACGCCGGGACAGTGGTGATGTACCTCGGGGAACCACTTCTCGCGCACGTTCTCGAAGGAGGCGGGCGAGGTGACGGAGAAGCACACGAGGAAGACGTCGGTCTGGGGGTAGGACAAGGGCCGCAGGCGGTCGTAGTCTTCCTGGCCGGCCGTGTCGAAGAGACCCAGCGTGTACGGCTCGTCGCCGATCCTTGGCGCGGTCAGCATTGCCGGGCGAGAGCTGGGCAGGGTGGGAGGCTCACATGACGGTGACGGCGTAGTTGTCGAAGACGGTGGGGACATATTCCGAGGGAAACTTGTTGGTGGTGTAGCTGATGAGGAGACACGTCTTGCCGACTGCACCGTCGCCGACGACGACGCACCTGCGCGAGAGCGAAGTTAGCCATGGGGCGCTATGCTGGGCGAGCGGGTGCCGGGTGTGAGGGCAGGAGGCGGCGCACGCACTTTATGGTCGCAACCACCATGGCGGCGGGAGAGTCTGCGGGCGGGGCGTCGTGTCGTGTGGTGCGAGGGGCGGTTGAGGCTCGCGTGCTGGGGTGCGGCAAGAGATGGGGGGATGACGCTATGAAGCTATGGAGCTATGAAGCTGCGGCTCTCCAAGGCAGTCGTGAGTCGCGAGTCGTGGGGCCTGGGTCCTGAGTCCTGACTGCGGGTGACAGCCGAGGGCGCTGCAGGGCGGCGGCGGCGTGTCGAGATGGCAACTCGAAACGTGGTAAAGATTGGAGTGGGACCAGTGGGTGAACAAGACAACAAGTTACAGCACAAGCAACAATGCGGTTGAGCTAGGGGCTGTAGACTAACCGCCGACAACGCATTGTCTATGTACTTATTCTCCGGCCTGGGTATCCGTGTGCCTCGTCGAGTCCAGCGTCCGCATTCCTACACATTACATACACACACACACAGTATCCGTACTGGCCGCTGGCAGCTGTGCCCATGCATTCTTTGCCAGCAGTGACACGCCCATGCCCCACGATTTCGCGAGGTCGTGGACCGTTTACGCCGTACCTACGCCCACCTGTGCAAACTCGATGCACACAACGTGGACATCACATTGCAAGACCCTGCGTGCTGCACGCCAAGTCTCTTCCGCGCCAATCACATGACGACCCAGCACGGATAAAACTTGTTCCCGACCGCCTCCCTCTCCTCCTCACATGATACATCGCCACCCAGACATGCGCGCGCCGGATCGACATGGAGGACCTCGACGACGACTTGGATCTCCGCTTCCATCGCGGCCTGAAGCCTGATGTGTACTATCGGTGTCCGACACTCGAAGTACGCATGCACTCTTGATTGGCCCCAGTGCACGGAGCTGAAATTGTCTCTAGTCGCTCGACGGAGCGCTGCGAAACGAGGTGGAAAAGAATGCCTCGAGTTTGATTCCCGTCGAGATCGTGACAGAGTTCCTTTTCGCCGCAGCTTCCACCATCACCGTTCCCATCGCGCAGCAGCCGGCCTTGGACGCCCTCATAGAACCAGCCGACCACCTGCAGAGCATTACAGTAGACTACGCACTGTGTCGCGACATTGACGGCAAAGACCGACTCAAAGTGCAACGAGCGATTGCAAAGTACTGCCGCTGAGCATGTAAACCCAGGTGCAAACGCTCACGTGACGCAGATCCATCATCGAAGCCGTCTCCCAAGCTGATGGCTTCAAGTACTCCGAACGCTCTGCACAAAGCAAAGAAGGTGGTGACGGTGCGCGCTTCAAATACGTCTGCCAAGACAGCGTGCAGAAAAGAATTCGAAAGAGCACCACAAAGAAGGAAAAAGAACAGAATAACGACGATAGCGAAGACGCAAAGGACCAGCGACAGCCCGTGCCCATCAGATATGATTGCGGCGGCGCCATTCACATCAAGTTCTCGACTAAGCGGGAAGCCATCAACGTGGTGTACAAGCACAACCCCATCCACGGTACAGCAGCAGTAGACGAGAGGTTCGTTGATTCATCTCCCAGTGTTGAGCCTACTTCAGCTCTCGTAGACTACTGCCCACTTTGCTCATGATGAGTAGAGCTGACGTCTGTAGTAATCTGCCTGTATTAGCTGCAGAAACCGCACCCACCCCTCGACTACCAGAGTCAAAAGAAGGCAACGGCGTCAAGGAGCGCAAGAGGAAACGCAGCAAGAAAAATCACGTTGAGGTCGAGAATGACTATCGCGATCCCAACCTCGACATGTCGACTTCCCCCGAGGCACCGAAACCCTCGGCCAAGAACAAGCGCAAGAACAATGTTGCATCAGCTTCTCCTGACTCAGGTCGTAAGACAAGCATGAACAAGAGTAAAAAGGGAACAGACTCACTGCCACCCTCGGCAGTCCAAAAGAAAGCTCAGGTCAGAGAGCCCTCTCCACCGCCTGTGTCGATCAAAGGCAAGGCTTGCATCCGATGTCGAGAGAAGAAAATCAAATGCAATGAAGCCAAACCTACATGCAACCAGTGCCGCAGAGGCCTCTGGACATGTCAATACGAAATATCAAGTGCAAGAAAGCGGTCGAAAACTGGCTGCGTCAATTGCAAAGGTAGAAAGCGCAAATGCACAGAAGAGCGGCCATCTTGCGCTCATTGTCTACGCATTAACGACGATTGCCAGTACGACGATTATTCTTGAGGTTGGGATGTCACGTTAAAAGTTCAGCTTCAGAGGTCAGACCATAGCCACCGGATAGAGACGCGTGCACCTCAACCCCCTCATTACGTCTCTTTGCCTCCAACAAAGCATGCAGAAAAAGCTTTTTCTACTAAACACAGGGCTCTGATCTCGTCCAAGATCTTATCGTTGACAGCATTGCATCACACGGGCCATCGGCAATGCAAAATAGCATATTCTACACCAATGCGAAACGCTGAGTCGATCTGTCAGTGTCCACCAAAGACATTGGGGTCAAGCGAGTGCAAAAGCACCACGGTTCAAACTTCAGGTACCAGCCTGCGAAGCAAAAAAACGATTCCAACGATGGAGTTCAGGGGCCGTCATATGAGTGTTGTAACGATAGCGATGGTAAGCAGGTCTTGCATTATCGCATTCACGTCATCTAGCAGGTAGCTAGGATATGAAGTAGACGACCTGCGACCGCTCGTCGAATCAAAGGGCACTGTCAAATTAGATCCTTAGACTCGAGCCGCAAACGTACCCAAAGTATGCAAATCCACCTGCTGCATATTGACAACGCAGATATTGTATACCCGGTACTTGGCTTCGCGTGACGCGATAGCCGACCGTCTGATTCGCCATGATCCTAGCTGGAACCCTGGGTACACGGCCCGCCATGAACCTTGGCATCATCAATTCACACAACGGGCCAATCTGCCCATCTGGTACTAACGCACCATCAAGTGACCATGGTCAATCGGCAGTCTGGGTTGATTTGACGAGTCCCAAGGATGGCTAAGTTGAGTAATTCTGCCAGCATAACATGCCCGGTCGATGAATTACCAAGGACTGGAGAAATGGTCAAATACATAATGTGCTTGTGCCCCTGGTGAGGCGTGTCTTGAACAAGGCAATTTCCGCATATTGTTCAAGATGCGCCACTTTTTCCTTTCTGTGCTGGCGACGGCTGCTCTGTCACGAGCTTCTGGTATGTTGCAACTCGAAAGGCTGGAGATACTACGTGCTAAGCAAATTAGTTCATCCCTCGGATGAGAAGGTGTCCAAACGCGCCACCATCTCCTGGGACGAGGCATACATCAAAGCAAATGCTGCGTTGGCGAAGCTATCTGCCAGTGAGAAGATTGGTATCGTTACAGGTACAGGGTGGCAGGGTGGAAATTGTGTTGGGAACACCAAAGCAGCAGGCTCCATCGGTTATCCCTCGCTCTGTTTGCAAGGTATGTTGTGATTCTTGTGTTGAAGTCCCAGAAAAATACCCTGGGTCTATGTTCAATGTGAGGATTCCTGGGACTGCTGAATCACAAAAGTGGATTGTTTAGACTGGGCCCTGCAGATCTTGTAGGCAAAAAGTCATATGCTGACCTATGAAAGATGGACCCCAGGGTGTTCGCTACATTCAAGGGGCGACCGCTTTCGCGTCTGGTATCCACGCTGCCAGTACATGGGATATTGATCTCGTTCGCGAACGTGGGCTTTTCCTCGGGACAGAGGCAAAGCAACTCGGTGTTCACGTGCAACTGGGTCCCACATCTGGCCCTCTCGGCAAGTTCGCTCAGGGTGGTCGCAACTGGGAGGGTTTCGGTGCGGATCCCTATCTTCAAGGCATCATGATGGCCCAAACGGTCGAGGGCATGCAAGAGGCTGGAGTTCAGGCGACGGCTAAGCACTTCATTGTCAATGAACAAGAGTTGAATCGCGAGACGATGAGTTCGGATATATCTGACAGGGTACTGCGCGAGCTCTACGTCTGGCCGTTCATGGATGCCATTCACTCCAATGTCGCATCTATCATGTGCAGTTACAACAAGCTCAATGGCACATGGGCGTGCGAAAGCGACTCCGTCATGAATAAGCTGTTGAAGGATGAGCTTGGTTTCCGCGGATACGTCATGTCTGACTGGAACGGTAGGTTTCTTGATAAGTTCGCATATACGCATAACTCACCTTGTCACAGCTCAACACAGCACAACGGGAAGCGCCAACGGTGGCCTCGACATGACTATGCCCGGCTCCGATTTCTCCAACAAGAACGTCTACTGGGGTCCCCAGCTCCAGAACGCTGTCAGCAACGGTCAGGTCAAGCAAGCTCGTGTCGACGATATGGTCAAGCGGATTCTTGCAGCTTGGTACCTCCTCGGCCAGGACAAGGACTACCCAACCGCAACCTTCAACTCCTGGAAAATCGGCTCTCACAACGTCGGCGGCACACACAAGACCAACGCCCGTGCCATGGCCCGCGACGGTATCGTCTTGCTGAAGAACTCCAATGCCTCCCTCCCCTTGAAGAAACCCAAATCCATCGCCGTGGTCGGCCTCGACTCCATTGTCGCCCCCAAAGGCGCAAACGCATGCGTTGACCGCGGGTGCAACGACGGTACCCTCGCCATGGGCTGGGGCTCCGCGTCCGTCGAATTCCCCTACCTCATCGCGCCCCTCGACGCCATCAAAACCCAGGCCCAAACCGACGGCACGACCGTGACGTCTTCGCCCAACGACAACGCCTCGCAGGGCGCCAACGCCGCGCAATCCGCTGATGTAGCTGTCGTCTGCATCAACGCTGATTCGGGCGAAGGGTACATCACGGTCGAAGGCAACGCCGGCGACCGCAAAGACCTCAACGCATGGCACAACGGCAACGAACTCATCAAGGCCGTCGCAGCCGTAAACAAAAACACCATTGTCGTCGTGCACTCGGTCGGCCCAATCCTCATGGAAGAATGGATCGACAATCCCTCCATCACAGCCGTCGTCTGGGCCGGCCTCCCCGGCCAAGAATCCGGCAACGCCCTCGTCGACATCCTCTACGGCACCACATCCCCCTCGGGGAAATTACCTTACACCATCGCCAAAAACCCCAGCGACTACGGCACGACCATTGCACGCAGCGCCAACGACAAAAACTGGACCCTGCACATTGACTACCGCTACCTCGACCACGCCGCCATCCCCCCCCGCTTCGAATTCGGCTTCGGCCTAACATACTCGACCTTCACCTACGCCGCCCTCACCATCACAGGCACGCCCTCGCCCGGCCCCGCATCCGCCCCCATCATCCCAGGCGGCCCCGCAGATCTATGGCACACAGTCGCAACCATCTCCTGCGTCCTGACCAACTCGGGCCCCGTCGTCGCCGCAGACGTGCCCCAGCTCTACCTCGGCTTTCCTGCCGCTGCTGCCGAGCCGCCCAAATTGCTCAGGGGGTTTGCGAAAATTAAACTCGCGCCGGGGGAGGCGGGGGCGGTCGAGTTTGCGCTGCGCAGGAGGGATATGAGTGTTTGGGATGCGGCGAGTGGGAAGTGGTGGGTGCCGAGCGGGGAGTTCAAGGTGTTTGTTGGCGCGAGCTCGAGGGATGTGAGGCTTACGGGTGTGATTGTGGTCTGAGGGGCTGGGATGGGGGGGGATCTGGCATGGTGATGACTTTGTATAATGGTGGATTTGGATGTGCATCTGCGCTCATGAGATGGGATGTGATGCCAAGGAAATGGGTTGAGAGAATGATTTGGACGTTTCGACAAAGTACCTTGTTCACGAACTGGACAGTCTGTAAATGGTGTCAAATCGACGCCACTACATCATTACTCCAAGTCCACTCGAGCATCTACAAATCACCTCTTGATGCGATGCCTGAAGGAATGTTGCCAAGCCAGATGATGTCGATAGTTGTATTTTAGCTGGATAATCCAAACACTAGTCATTGTTCCCACGTTTCAATTTTATACCAGTCCCGTCATGAACGCCAGTGCTTATTGAACAAAACCCTAACTTCTACATCACATTGCCAGAGCATACCGCCAATTCTCCTTCGTCCGTCTAAGCAGAAGCAGTGATTGGCTGGTAAGGAGGCGCCACAGGGCCACCCACATCAACCTGCTCGACCCTTCCTGGGGCATGGAGCTCAAAATCGGGCTGGGCAGGGTGCACGCCAACACGCTCCTTACTAAGAAGGTCGACGAGAAGTGGGCTTGGCTTGTTGTTCCTCTCGGAGAAAGCAGCCTGGTGATCCTTGTACTTCTGAACGTTCTCAACGTACTTGTCGAAGAGGTACGAAGAGTCCATGGGTCCGCCCTTGGCTTCGGGGTGGAACTGGGCACTGAAGATGGGGCGCGAGTTGTGAATGAGGCCTTCGTTGGACTGGTCGTTGAGGTTGGTGAAATACTCCCTCCATTCGCTGCTGAGAGTGGTAGGATCAACAGCGTATCCGTGGTTCTGCGAAGTGATGTGGCACTTTCCGGTGGTGAGGTCGAGAGCTGGGATGTTGTGGGCACGGTTGCCGTACTTGAGCTTGATGGTCTTAGCACCGGCCGCAAGAGCAATGAGTTGGTGACCCATGCATATGCCCATAACGGGGATCTGCGAAGTCTCGAACAGCTTGCGGAGGTTGTATACAGTGGAAGTACAGTGAGTAGGGTCACCAGGGCCGTTGGAGATGAAGACTCCATCGAAGTGGTGTGCAACCTTGTGGATGGGGTAGTCGAAGGGGAAGCAGGTGACGCTGGCACCGCGGGAGACGAGACTGCGAAGGATGTTCTCCTTGACACCGCAGTCGATCAGAGCAACGTGCATGTCGCCGAGAGACGAGCTGACGTGGAAGGGAGCCTTGGTAGATACACGACGGACCAAGTTGATAGCCTCGGGGTCGATGTAGGCCTCGTCCTCATCAGCATCGTATTCTTCGCCGACGGTAATACGAGCCAGTGAGGAACCCTGCTCACGGAGATATGTCACAACCTCGCGGGTGTCAACGCCGGAAATGGCAGGGACACCCTCGCGAGCGCACCACTCGGCGAGAGACTCGACGGCAGTCCAGTGGCTGTGCTTCAGGGCATAGTCCTGAACAACGATACCAGAAGCCTGGATGTTGGGCGACTCGAAGTATCGGAGCAAGCCGTGCTCGTCGCGAGCGGCGGAGGGGACGCCATAGTTGCCAATGAGTGGCTGGGTGAAGACGAGAATCTGTCCACGGTACGAAGGGTCGGTCATAGACTCGGGGTAACCAACAAGCGAGGTGGTGAAAACGGCTTCGCCGGAGATGTTGGCTTTGGCGCCAAAGGACTTTCCAGAGAAAATAGGTCCATTCTAGAAGCGTTCAGCGACGTAGGGTTGAGGTTGACGGCGATGCACAAACCTTGATGGTGAATGTGGCCCTTTCGAGTGCTACTGGAGTAGCCCTGCGAGTGGGGGTCGGGATCTCGCGGGCAGTGTTGGTTTGCACGGTAGCGAGGAAGCGGGCTTGTGTGCGGTTCTTTGTCACTTGGCCCAGGACACTAGCGGACCGGACGGTGGGTTTGAGGATTTGCGAAAGCATGGTGAGTCGAGTGTAAGCGGTAGTGGTAGGTGGTGTAACGGCGGTTTTGGGTAGGCTTTTAGTTTACTGAGGCCTTCCACAGGTGGTCTGGCGGAGGGGTTAGTTTGTTGCTCAGCACGCCCATGTTGGGACAGCAGCGTACCTGAGATGTAGTCCTGGAACAACGATTAGCCATGGTCACAACAGGAGAGAAGCATAACAATGAAAGCTTCCAAGAGGGAGTGTATGATAGCATGTCAAGGCATGCCGCCAGGTGGACGATAAATGCGGTGTGTGATCAATGCGGTGTACGGCGAGATAAGGAATGGAAATGCGACGCAACCTTCGCAACATACCTGGGAAGTGAAGACGGAGGGAGCAGCACGCATAAGCGCGGTAGTACCAGCCGGAGGAGGTCAGAGGAAGGCGGGTATAGAGAACCCTTGGAAAGTTGTGGTTGTAGCGTGCAGGCGGGTGTGAAGTTGTGGTGTGTGGAAGTGTGAGCCACTATCGAAAAGAGAGGAGGTTTATCGCTCGCTAGCGTGGCCGAAGGGCTGACGCACCAACTCTACAAAAATCTGTCAGCCATGTGGTCATTGGCCGATGAGGTGCCGTCCTCAAACACCACGGCGACCACGCACGACTCGAATGCGCCCCACTGCGAGCTTCCGGGAACCCGAGGGCCCTGTCTATGGTGATGCACAGATGACCTCAGTCTGGCGTGCAAGGGGCAATAGCTCGTCATTCTATACGCATGAATTTCCTTCCATGCCCGTCATTTCCAGACGGCGATTTTGCTCCAGGCCGGAGATGTCAATCCAGGGTGATGTTGGAGGCATGTCACGTGCGCAGAGACCGGCAAGTTCGGTCAAGCATAAGAACAATAACATGTTGAGATTGATCATACAATGCCAAGACGCTGAGACGTATCGAATCACCCTCATGCCTTTCCAAAACCAGCTTCTTCGACCTCCATGTCCCCTACGCCATCTCCCTCGGCCTCACCACTCTCGCTGTCCTTGGCCGCTTCTCCTGCTTTCACCTCTGCCACCCGCCTTTCCCGTCTCTCTTGCTCTTTCTTGCGCGCACCCGCTTTCAGTTTTTCCCATTGCTCGCGATACCTGCCAATGACTTGACTGTTCTTCTCGTTTTGCTTAGCTAAGTGATCGTTGTTGCTCATGAGGTCGTTCACTTTGGCGGTCTGGGACGCGAGAAGGGCTTCGAGATGTGCAATCCTGCGGGCGGCGTTCAAGTCTGGCGGCGGACCCGGCGATGTTGGCTGACTCGATGGAATCGGTGGTGACGGGGGTGCGAGTACTGCGTTGAAACCCTGGGGCAAAGCATGCGCAAGCGCATTAGAATCACTAGAATTCCTTCCAGGACCACGTGCGCGGAACGATTGTGCGAGTGCATCGAAGCTTCTCTGGGAGTTGAGCTCCCACATCTGAATACGCTTGGCTTGTTTGTCGACAAGCGCCTTGAGCGTCTCATTCTCAAGCGCGAGTTCTTCCATCGTCTTCAAACCCGATCCACATCCTGCAGGAATGTTTTGTTGCGGCGTTACTCCGGACCCTGACTTGGTTTTGGCATGGCGGGCTTTGGTGGGAGACGGTGGACCAACATTTTCACGCGCATCCACAAATTCTTCGTGGGAGCTGCTTTTGAGGGAACCGGAACCTTCCTCTGTTGAGCTCACGTGCTGATTCTGCACGTCCTTTTTGTTTTGTAGAAAACTAGCATACGATGCAGTTCCCGGGACTAGGTAAAAGCTCTCATTCGGGCCAAGTGGTGCATTGCCATCTTGTCTTAAAGCGCGAAGCGCAGGCTTACTGATCAAGGCGGCAAGATCAGGTACAGAAGACTTGACGGTGCGCAAAGCTTCGGGAGATTGCGTCCTAGTCTTGGTCTTCTGCTTCTCTTCCCTGGTAGGCTCAGCGGGGAGCGCTGGTGGAGCTGGGTTCAGCGGGAGGGATGTAAATGCGAGCGGTGCAGAGATTGCAGATATGACACCTCCAAAGGCAGAATAGAAGCGACGGAAGTTGTCGTCTGGGGGCGGAGAGGCAGACTTGGGCGACGAGAGGTCCGTGTGCTGCTTCGGAACATGCTTGCTTTTGGTCGACGCGGCGCTGCGTGACTGTTGCGCGAGCAGGTCGCGGACTGGTGTAGCGCCTGGCTCTTCGCGACCGCCTATCGCACCTGCCACATTGACGGCAGTGCCACTTGTCGTCCGTCTAGCGGTTGGTATTCCGCGCTTCTCGGCAAGGTTGGAGGCTATCGAGGACTGCGGGAGTCTACGGCGAGAGGTAGGGAGGGTCGATGAGGCAGTGGACGGGGCAGCAGACTTGCCAGCAGTGGTCCCGGAGAGCTCGGGCTTTGCAGTGCTCCCGGGGGCGTGGCTGGTGGCGCTGGACTGCTTCTCCTTGCGCGGGGCTTCTTTGATCAGGCCCGCGAGTGTGCGGTGGTGGTCTTCGAGGAGGCCGAGGATGCGGAGGGCCTATACGCATACACGTCAGGCGGGGCAGTAGACTCTGGGCGGTAGGCCGACCTCGGCATTCTGGGTATCCTGGACAGCTTCGCGGAAGGCGGTGGCGGCAAAGTCGTGCTCCTGCCCCGCGGTGGCTACTCTGTTGTCCACGGTGGCGGTGGCGGCGATGCGGACGTGTTCGTGGGCGTGGGTGAGGGCGGCCGACTCCATGGTGGTGTTGCGGAGAGAGGCGCACAGGCGGAACCAGTCGAGTGGCGTGTGGTGGTGTCGAACATGTCAGCCACACCAGAGCACATGTCAGCCACACCAGAGCACTTGTCAGCCACACCAGAGCACATGTCAGCCACACCAGAGCACATGTCAGCCACACCAGAGCACTTGTCAGCCACACCAGAGCACTTGTCAGCCACACCAGACCAATACGAGTTACTCGGTACGCGGTACGGTGCCAGCAGCTGTGGGCCGGCCGCCTGGCCCCTGGGGGTGTTCCATGCCCCGGCCCCAGCTGATGATGCATGAGCTGCTTCATAGTTCGTGCTCCGTACTATCTACTCCAGTGAGTCCAGTCGACAGCATGGCCGCGGCCCACCGCAGCCCCCCGGTCGACGACGACGACGCGCTGGACCGCCTGAGGAGCCGCCACTCGGACGACGGCCGCAGCGACGCCTCGTCGGCCCATCGCAAGCGCATGACGAGCATGTTCAAGGGGCGCAGCAAGCGCAGGCAGTCGGCCGCCAGCCAGGACGACGTCGACGTCGCGCAACCCGGCCCCGCCGAGCACATCCCCCCCGTGCCGCCCGTCAGACGCAACCCCAGCGATGACGCGCTGGGCCTGCGCGCCGAAGACTCGGATTCTGATGCGTAAGTGCGCGTATTCTCTTTGGCCCCGTATTCGGCTTCCCGGCGCGGTATCGGATGCCATGGACAGCCATGCATGTGGCACCAGCGTGCAGCATCGACCGGAGCCACCTCACTCGTACACCTGCACCATCACTCCCGCACCATCACTCCCGCATCATCACTCCCGCATCATCACTCCCGCATCATCACTCTCACGCGCGTCTTCCTTCGCATTGTCAATCTCTCGCTCGCACCCTTCGCAATATCTCCATTCGCGATACCCAGCTTTTGTCTCGTATTCTTTGTTGCAACGCTACGCATCCGGCCTGCGCCGCTTAGCTGACCCGCTGCAAGCTCGCCTGCCAAGAGGCCTGGCATTTCACCACACCAGTCGCACGCAGGACTCTTGACGCTGTCCTCGCCTCTCATAGCCTCCGAGACGCTCGATTCGGTCGGGCCCACCACAGATGCCACCCCCCTCGACTCGGTAGCCTCCGCCGAAGAAGCCTCGATCCGACACGCGAACACCATCGACGTTGCAGCGAACAAGCGAGGAGTGTCACCATCGCCAGTGGGGAGGCTGAAAGAGGCATTTGCGCCCGGTCGAAGGCCGACGTCCCCCAAGACAGGAGTTGAGCCCGAGCCCGCGAGGCCGAGCACAAGTGGAGGTGGACTGGGCGCCTTGTTTGGAGGGAAGAAGCGCGAGACCAAGCTCCTGGACCAACCCATCCAGCCTTCACCGCCGCAGATACGTACTGCACGCCAGGCACAGTCGACGACATCCCTTCGCTCAACGGCTCCAAAGCGAATTATCACACACCATCCCGCGACCCCGCCAAACATCTCCGATGCGCCCACCACATTCGTCACTCCCCCAACACCAACCGATGGGAAGGCCGTGTCGCCTACGCACTATACAAGCTCAAAAGACGGGCCGAACCACGTAGCCTCGCAGTCGAATCCCAACGTGACCGTCTCTCCTTCGGGGAACATGATATCGCATCGACGCGTGCGCTCAGCTACCAATCCTCCCAGCAAGCTTTCCAACTCTGTCACAGCGCCGCTCACGCCTCATCTGGAAGAATCCAAGACCCCTGGCGGGACTGCGTTCGCTCCAAATAACCCTGGGGGTTTCTTTGCATCTGTATTTTCTGCTGCGCAAAACGCCGCCAACAATTTGAGCAACACGATTGCCAACAACAACACCGTGAAGAGCAAACCAGGTGAGCCGCAGCAGGCTGAAGAAGACAAGAAAGCAGAAGACGGCGGTGAAGAGGTCATTGGCCCAGACAGCGCAGAGACAACGTCGGACGGCTCCGCAGGGAAGCCTAGACCCGCTGTCGAAACACTCGGCTCTGGCAATTTGAGCCTAGCTCACCTCGGAATCGTAGACAACGACGTTAGCCCAGTGTCGTCCTCTACGAACATCACAATGAAGGCGGACGAGGCCTCTGCCAAGGCCGAGGACATTGCTGCCACCCAAGCTGTGTCGGCAGCTTATGCAGCAGAGACGCCTGCATCTGTCCAGAATGACCGCCCACGATCCCACACGGCTAATTCGGGTTCGTCCCTACCTGTACCCGCTTCTCCGCAAAGACAACCTGAAATTACAGACTCTCCAGCTGCATCATCGATACAGAGGCAAGGCAGCATTCGTAGTCGCATCAGTGGCGGAAGAAGGAGGAGACACCGAGGCAGCTCTGCTACAACTGGAAATACAATCGCCGCTGCCATAGCCGGCAGTACAGCGACTTTGGCGCCGAGCGCGGCAGCGAATGGCAATCGATTGCATGGCACCGGCTTCGCAGTTGCGTCACCAAAACGAAACAGAGATTTTCATAGCTTCTTCAAGAGCGTGCCAGAAGACGACTATCTCATAGAAGATTATAGCGCCGCCTTGCAGAAAGAGATACTGCTTCACGGTCGTCTCTACGTTTCTGAGGGGCATCTTTGCTTCTCGAGCAATATCCTTGGCTGGGTGACGAACCTTGTCATCAGTTTTGACGAGGTCGTTTCGGTTGAAAAGAAGTCCACTGCAGTTTTGTTCCCGAATGCTATTGTCATTCAGACACTACACGCCCGCAATATATTTGCATCATTCTTAGCACGCGACTCTACCTACGACTTGATTATCGGCATCTGGAAAATATCGCATCCTAACCTCAAGTCGTCACTGAACGGTATAACACTAGACTCTGGAGGCACTGGCGACAAGACTGAAAAGGCTGAGTCTGTCGGAAGCGACGATGGATCAACCGGAAATTCAGAGGACGATGTGTACGATGAGGATGCAGAAGAGGACGACGGCATTGGTAGCTTCACCGAGGCTGGTGAAGGAAGTGTCGCGGGCAGTGAGGTTGGCTCTGTGACGGGAGCTGAGGGGCAGCGAAAAGTCAGTGCCGCTATATCACAAGCTACTGGTGGTGGCGGTGAGGTAACGGAAGCAGCAAAGGCTGCGACAAATGGCGCTGCTGCTGCGGCACAGGACTTCCCTGGTTCCGTAGCTCACGGTCCTACTGAGTGCGGGGACACTGACCAGCATTGCGACAAACTGCTTATCGATACAACGATCCCAGCGCCCCTGGGCAAAGTCTACAGCCTCATGTTCGGGCCAGCTTCTGGGGTCTTCATGCGGAAGTGGCTGATTGACGATCAAAAGTCGACAGACCTGCAGCTCGAAGACGATAAAAAGGGATTAGGGGAAGACAAGAAGTCTCTAAACTACTCGTACACGAAGCCTATCTACGCACCGGTTGGGCCACGCCAAACAAAGTGCAACATTGCAATGACGCTGGAGCAATATGATCTTGAAAAGGCAATCACGGTCCTCTGCAGCACAGGAACGCCTGACGTTCCCAGTGGAAACGTTTTCCTGACCAAAACGCGATACTGCCTGATGTGGGGACCAGGGAATAGCACGCGACTGATCATGACCTTCACGGTGGAATGGACCGGCAAGAGTTGGTTGAGAGGTGAGTCTTGGAGTCCCGTCGTACATCTACGGTATACTAATGAAAGTTAGGCGTTATCGAGAAAGGCGCAAACGATGGTCAAATGTCGTATGCAACATCTCTGACGACCGCTCTCCGGACCGCTGTAAGCGCCAGAGCTGCACCTGCGAGAGTACCAGGAAAGGGCGGGAAGGGTAAGAAACGTTCCAAGGCCAATATTCTGGACGAAGCACCAGCTCCCATATCAGCACCGGCGCCGACGAGTCAAGTACAGCTGAGCAACTGGGGCTTACTAGAGCCTTTGCGTGGTCTACTAGGTCCTGTTGCCAATATCTTGGAATCCGTTTTCACGCCACAGATTGTTATACCACTGCTTGGAGCGCTGCTCATATACTCGTGGTTCTTCCGCGGCGCATCTACTTCTGTCGGACCGAATCAATGGTCCGCTGCGCAAAGACAAGTTGCTTATGATGAGATATGGCGACACGAAGAAACAGAGCTGTGGAACTGGCTGGAGGATCGCGTAGCCCTGGATCGGGTGCAATCATCCTTCACCAGCGGCAGGATTCCTCAAGACAAAGACGAGCAAATTCGTCTCCAGCCTAGAAACATGAAGGAGCGCGAGATGGACGAAGCCATCCGCATCACTGAAGAGCGATTGAAAATTCTGAAGCAGAAGGTGCAAAAAGACAAATCGAAGACAGGCACCAAAAGTCCAAAGGAAGATTAGACAGAAGAGACGATGCAGTTGGGAACACTTGTGGCCTTTTCGAGGACATGCATTGCGAAGGCGTTTCCTTGATTACTGGGTGCATTGCTGGGTTCGCATCACCTGATCCACCCGCGTTAGGCCAACAAGCCACCTCTTTTCATAGCTTTGTACATGTGATAATCCACACCACAGCAGTCAGAACTCCTTCTTATGACATGTGAATGGGTTTTCTGTGCCATTGTACTTGTTCCGCATCACAATGGTGGACCCTGGCTTGGCAAGGCTTCCCCACAATAACATGCATACCCTGCTAGCGCCGTTTCGCGATCGCGTGCGACCGTGCGACGTAGTTCCGTTGAAGCGTGACCGACAATCGTATCGTTCGCAGCCCGGCGACACCCACTACCCTTTCTTTCACCCTTTTGATGACAACATCTTTACTGCAACGTATACAACATCGCAGTGATACGGCACTCACGCGACAAGAGCAATTGCGAGAAACATGACGGACTACAACAAACAAACAGTCGCGCAACTCAGGCAATTGTTGAAGGATCGCGGCATTCCGAGCACAGGATTGACGAGGAAGGCCCAGATTGTGGACAAGTTGGTGGAGGAAGATGGGAACGCAGCGACACATACTGAGGGCGATGCGCCGCCAGATCCGGTAGTGCAGGCTGAGGAAGAAGGCAACGGTGGTGATCAGCATCTGGCCAAAACGGAGCAAGATGTGCCTGGACCTGCACTTTCAGAAGCTGGCGGTATGTCAGATCCAAAGGTTAAGGATGCGCAAGCGGCTGATGCGAAGACAGATGCAGCACCGCAACCCCCGGATCAAGGCGACCCACCGCCGATGCCCACGGCGACATTAGACGCAAATCGCGAAATCATATCGCACATTGACAGCGATATACCTCCACCAGATCAGATCAAAGCAATCGAAGACACCGCAGAAGACACGACAATGGACAACGAGCCTGGCATACAACCAGCAGGGGTCTTCAACGCTGCGCCTGCGGATCCTGCGGATATTGTTGGGCCCAAGATTACCGAACCGGCAGACGACGAGGTGAACGGAAAAAGGACGGCGGAGCCTGCAGAGGACGAATTGCCAAATGCGCCGGGACCTGCTGCCGAGGCACTGCAGCTGAAACTCCAGGAACAGGAGGTCCAAAAAGAATCTTCAGAGGGTGCGTCCGAGGACAAAGCACCAACGTTAGCCACGGTCGAAAAGCCTTCAGTTGAGAAGGCTGAATTGCTCACCATACCGGAGCGCTCAACAGCGGAGACATCGAGGCTGAATACTGAGGAGCTTGAAGCGGACACAAAGAAGCGCAAGCGGCGAAGTGACTCTCCAGACCTACCCTTGCAAGATATCAAAGCGAAAAAATCGAGACCGAGTCAGGAGCCTGCGCCAGAAGGACACTGGAAGGAAGACGACGATGTTATCATGGAGCAGAGGAAGCCTGAGTCAGACGAGCAAGCAGATGCACCCATAGAAACCGACAGCAAGCCTTCAAGGAAGGAGAAGTCTAATCGCTACAAGAACTTGGTCAAGCCTAGTGTTGACGACACGGCTCAAGGCGCTCTGCAAGATGATCGACCTGTAGCACCTGCTCTGCATCCAGCTACACCGGCCCTCTACATACGCAACTTCATGCGTCCCCTACGTCCCGAACCCCTTCGTGAACATCTAGTATCTCTCGCCACCCCACCTTCAGGTACACTAGATGCATCCATCGTCAAGTCACTTTTCCTCGACGCGATGAAGACGCACGCTCTCGTTCTCCTGTCCAACACCAAAGCAGCATCACGCGTCCGTGCATCACTCCACGGCTCAATATGGCCACCCGAAGGCAATCGTAAAGAACTCTGGGTCGACTTCATTCCCGAAGATAGCGTAGAAGATTGGATCAAACAAGAAGAAGATGCCATCGACGCCGAGAAGGACGCCCGAGCCGCTGGCCGACCCATCCCCGCCAAACGCTTCGAAGTCATTTACCTAAACAACAACACCGCCGTCTTCCAAGAACTCGGCGCAAACGCCCCCGCAGACGCGCCCAAAGGTCCACGCGCGAGTATTTCCGATGCGAATGCGCGTAGGCCATCAGTGCAAGCACCACCTGTACCCATGCAAGACATTGCGTCCTCCTTCCAAACACTCGATCAACTTTTCTCCTCGACCACGGCGAAACCGCATCTCTACTTCCTTCCCGTGTCAGATGAGATTTCTGCGGCAAGACTGAAAGATCTGGATAACGAGACAAGTAAGGACTGGGCGCCCGGAGAAACGAGAAAGGGGCGAGGACTGAAAGCGGAAATCAAGTACAAATATAGCTTTGATGGGGAGGATAGGGTCGTCGAAGTCGGTGAGGACAGGGGGTCTTGGGCTGCGGATTGGAGAAGAAGAGGTGGAAGGGGTGGAGGATATAGAGGGCGAGGAGGGGGCAGGGGGAGAGTAGGAGGCGGGGGCGGTGGTGGTGGTGGGTGGAGAGGAGACAGGCAACATGTGGAACCAAGGGATTTCGATTAGCTCCCGGGTAAGATTTGAACAAGTATCCGCCGATGAAGACGCGCGCGTCTGATCCTCACAATCAACAACATGACGCCAGCGCGAATCCCTTCCTGCAAATCGTTCTTGTCTCCAACCACAGACTCGCATACTACCTACCTACTTTTCTGATCATTTCCTCTAGCACACGGTGCCATCCCCCTTACGACCAGTCTGTTCCCAATACACTTGCAGTCCGCTGCCAAAACGTCGTGTCTTCAGCACCCATGGCTCACACCGTAAATTCATCCCGCTTCACGTATCCGCAAAAAAAAGAAAAGAAGCCATTTGTTCCTGTGGCCTTGTCGATGTCGTTGGACCACGGTCCATCGAGAGAGTGTGTCTTGTCTTTGAGATACCATGGCGGTATCGTTCTATTCAACTACGTCACATTTGATTAGCATGTTTGGGTATAGTTTTGGATATGTATGCTGGGCTGGGCTGGATGTACTGGGCTGGATATGCTGGGCTTGACATACTAGGCCTAGTGCAGATGAGTCTGTTAATCGATTGATCATGCTCGAAAGCCAACTGCTCGATTATGTACGTCGGAGGTATTCGGCTGGGCCCCGTTACTCCCTTAGTGTTCAAGTATCCGGGTAGATGCGTGTTGTTGTATGATAATGCAGGTGCAGGCGTGGACAGATATATATGCAGGCCCCGAGACGGAGAAATAACTCATGTGATGATACCGTTTGGCCTACCGAAATTTGGGTCCGTTTCTTTCCGGCAGATCGGTTCAGCATGCACGCTCGTTTCAGGCGTCTTTGTACTAACTTCGCGTTGCAGGTAGTCTTCGCTTGTGTCGCGCGAACATTCTCCGTCAATTGAGTGCTGGATACTCATGGCGCCACTGATTTGACTATGCTTTAGCGCCTCCATCTGGCGAGAAAAGCAATCGTTCATGAGATTGGATGTACGCATATGATTCGCATGGCCGCTGCTAGTTTTCTTCGACTGCTTGCGCGATGAGGACATGAACGCGCTCTGGAACAGTGGGCGAAGTGCTGGCGCAGACGCCGAAATGATGACGTTGATTTCGATATAGGAGAAGGATCTGTACATCAAGTAGTGCATTGCGGAGGGAGGGAAGCCTGGCTTACGCATATCGCATCGTAAGCCACGTCCTTAGTAGTCGTGTATACCCACAGAGCATCTAAGCGTACGATGGACGCAATCACGGCGATACCGCCGATCACGAAGACTCATTGCAATACCACTGTAGTGTAGAATCAATTTCAATACCCAGAGATCCGTAGGACGTGGCTTACATTGTTTCTTCCGATGCATTTTTCAACTGCCCGAAGGCTCACAACGGCATGACCAGAATCATAACTTCAATTAGTATATCAATCGACGCCATGGAGAAATATGTCGCGGGGAGGTTATTGCACGCGGCGGGAAAAGTCGGGGCCGTGCGAGAGAAGGCTTGGTTCGGCATTCGAGTGCCTAGTAATGTATTGTCAGAGCCCAACAAGACTGCGTTGCTGTGAGGCTCTTGCGTGTACTATAAAAGCTACGACTGTTTAGACTGTCACGAAAACCGTCGCGCGTTAGGCTAAGTAACGAAACCGAGTCTGTGTGAAGATCCGATGGTATGCAGTCAGTACACTGACTTCTGCGAAGAACAGTGACCAGGGATAGACCATCTGGTAGGCGTACCAGTGTTTCAATGTGGGAACCAGTATCTTTTCGAAAGGGACATCAGCGCCGTGTTGACTGTGTATCTTCAGCCCTGATATTTCGATTCGTATTATGCCTCGTACCCAGTACCCCAACTGACATGAAAATGAACCTCGTTCTGGATGCCCATGTCCAGCGCCACTAGCAGTGCGGCTACCATGAGACAATCATCGACTCCAGGTTTGCAGATACATGGTGGGGTATTAGGGGATTTTGGGGGTGCTTATCGATCAGCAACACTATTCTCGCAGTTTATCTTATCCCTTCAATCGCACTGGGTTCACCATATACTCCCATTTGACACCTACTGCGGATGCATACAGAGTGATCTATCTTTACTGAAAAGCCCATCGCCAAGTCGTACTAATGTCTCTGTGAACCGATACTAACAGGTCACTTCTTCAACAGATGAATTAGACACTGTGCTTTAGTGAAGCGCTCACAAATCGTCGGCATGGAAGCTCACCATGTCCCTTGAGCGGCTTTCAACTCCCCCAACACTCTGTAACCATCAATCTTGTCACGGGTGAGTTGCTATGTTGCTTCTGCTCGATCTAGCGCTCACTCAGTGCCACGAGCTTTGCGCAGCCAGAGATTAGAAAATACACCACATTCCATGGATAGACTTGTTGTTCCAAGAAATGATCTTCTAATATTCCGGGAAACATTACAATTTAACGTTCAAACCTCGATCAATTCAATGAGGCGCAAGAGAAAACAGCGTAATTCAGACTCGAATGCTCGAAAAGACGACGGAAAATACTGGAACACTTGCATGTCAGGAGATTCATGCTCTATCATGTATTTGGGTACCGTGAATAGAAATACTAAAGGTTGCGTGGTGCGACTGAACAGACTTGAGGCTTTGGAGTTCGACATAGCCTGCACGTGCAGCCTTGGTTACATCTAAGTCTCCACACCGCCGGGATGATTGCGGCCTTTTAGCACTACACAGCCCCTCACGCCACCAAATTGCTTCTCACGACCTCTCTTTTTCGATCTTCACCTGTATCGCTGGTAACGCCGGAGTTGAATTACTGTAATTTTTGATATATTTTGCAAGTAAATAGTGTTGCGTTCATCAATTGTGAAGTTTGGCACTTTGGCGGAGTGGTAAGTTCAACCAGCACGCATGACCGTTACGTCAGCTAACAAGATAAAGGTTAACGCGTTGGCCTGCTACCTCATTCGACTGAGTGATTGTCAGCCAATTCCTTCGGGAGCGTGTGTTCGAATCACACAGGTGTCGCTCAAGACTTTTTTTGGCGTCTCGTTGAGTCCGAATAGTGGAGGTGAGTTGGCCCTGTTTGTGTGGAGACGAGTGGTGAGAGCGGGGTAAGTCGGAAGATACAAATTTGCCGACTGATATCCAGAAAGTTACATGTGGAGTGCCCGCTGGTAGACTGTATCACATAATCTCGCGTTTTATTTCAAAGGACCTTTTTTCTCTATTGCAGATGCACTACGGAGTACTCCTTACTTTTTTGGCCTGATCCACACGCCCACCAAACTCCCCGCACTCGACACCAAACATACACCAGTGAAAATGACCACAGCCTGATACACCCCGAGCCCATAACCAGCCGATGAACTCGACATCCTCACTAACCCTCCACTGATCGGCCCCGTCATGATATTCCCTACTCCCTTCCCAGCACAAAATAGCCCAAACAGTGCTTGACTCGCGCTCGGCTCCTCACTTATCGTCGTGACCATCCTCGCCCACATCGCCGTATAAGCCGCTCCGAAGAATCCATATATTACTGCAAAGACGGCAAGGGAGGCGAGTGAGCGCGCGAGACCCCAAAGACTCAGCGTGACGAGTGCTGCGATGGAGGCTGAGGTCACAATGAGGATGTTCAAGGGAACACGTGGTTTGTCCGATAGGTAGCCAAACGAGAATTGGCCCGCGACTTGCGATAGCGACATCAGCGTAAGTAATAGTGCGCCGTGTGTAGGTGAGAGTCCAAGTTGCGAAGCGTATGAGGGCAGATAAATCGCCGGGAAAAAGTACCCCATGCCCATGAAAACATTACCACTGCGGTACAAACGCGGTGTTAAATACCCCGCGTGGAATCGTGTAAAAAAACTCTGCAGAATTCCCCCTAGAAACACCGCAAAGTTGTCTATATTTACACAGTCTATGTAAATATACCTGCTAAACAGGTATATTTACGCGGAGAGCAGGTATATTTACACAGCAAGCAGGTATATTTACACAATAAGCAGGTATATTTACACAATAAGCAGGTATATTTACACAATAAGCAGGTATATTTACACAATAAGCAGGTATATTTATACAATAAGCAGGTATATTTATACAATAAGCAGGTATATTTACATAATAAGCAGGTATATTTACACAATAAGCAGGCATATTTATACAGTAGTAATGTAACGTTAGAATCTAGTTTATAATTAGAGTAATTTATATCCTATCTTTTAGAATAACCTAGCTTGTTAACTAAGAATAGCAATTTTAAAGTTGTTTTTTAAGTTATATTAAAGTAGAACACCTAAGCTACTCTAACAAGATCTATAATGCAGTCTACTAACACTTATATTATATTATTATTTTCTTTATCTACTATTTAAGGACGTAGCGTTAATTTACTAGCTAGTTTTACTCTTTAATATCTTGCAATTCTAGCCTAGCTTAACATATTAGCTAGATTCTAGAAAAGTGTTACAATAGTGCTAAAGGACAAGAGCGCTATTATCTGTTCTAAGTTAGTATAGAATATTACAAAAGTGTTACTTTGCAATACAAAGTTCTGCAAACGCACAGAAAATATACTAACCTTTACTTTAGTTAGTAGTATAAGATTTTTATATATAATAAAGTTGTAGAGCGCTGTCTTTATATACTAGCAGGCTAAAGAGTTATCTATTTGTCTTAGTTTACGTTGCTATTTAGAATCTATCCTTACATTTATATAACGTATAAAGTAGTATACTATAGGCGTTAGATCTTTTTTAGTTACTATTATTAAACTATTTTCTTTAGAGGTTATATTACTCTATTAAGTATGCGTTCTTTGCTCTTAGATTATAGTGCTAATTTCTGCGCTTTAATACTTATATAGTGTTAATATAGTAAATATCTTTATTATTTGTAAAAACTGCTCTAGCAACTATTATGCATAACTAGCTAGAGAGCTAAAGTCTTAAATATTCTAGCCTAGGTAGAGTAGGTAATAGAATTGTATAGTACATAATAGAAGTAGGTCTAGATTACTTTTATAATACAGACTCTTGTATTTATATAAGAATAACTATATATATATATTAACCTCTGCAATTTCTGCACTTATAAAGTTCTATTAGCTAGTGTAGTAGAGTAGCTAATAGTACTATAGAAAGTTTGCTGCATACTGCTTTAGCAGAAAGTAAGCTATAGCAAGAGCGCTATATGTTAAGAAAAATAATTACTATTTATATATAGTCTAATTAGTAAAGCTGCCTATTACCCTTAGAGTAGTTCTTACGTAAGTAAGCACTATTACATGCAACACTGCTATGCTGCAGTTAATAAGTACTTAATTAGTATTTAGTATTACTTATAGATATTTCTCTATATTCTAGCTCTTAGTTTAATACTTTGTGCCTTTCTAAAGGTAGAATATAGATTTTAGTATATTGTAGTTTATAGAGTGCATAGTATTAATAAAGAAACTTCTTAGGAAATAGAGGGTTAGAATGTTAACTAGGATAGACTAACAGTTAATACCTAGGTCTCTCTTAAGTACTTTAAAGCTTCTCTTAGTCTTTTCTGTTTACTAGTGCTGCTTAATTTGTTAAATCTGTTTTTACATATCTACGTTAATAGTAGTAGCTGTGTTATCTATATATAAGTAGAAGTACTTACTACTTTTACCTATTATTCTACTAAACGTACACATATAACAGCTTTGTTTTGCCTTTCTAGAATGTTTTGTACCTATAATATCTGCAATTACTAGTCTGTCTCTAGTAACTAAGATTAGGTAAGCTTTAAGTGTAAAATTTATGTTTATTACTCTATTACAAGCATAAACCCTTTAACGCAACTTGTGTAGCTTTGTAATTAACAAGTTAAGCTATATATTAGCATAGTCTTTGTTAAATTCTCTAAGTATAATATAAGTAGTTAACGCATTTAATACGTTATCCTTTACTAATAGATGTAGGTTAAGAACGTATATTATAACAGGCGTAACGCTTTAGCGTTTCTTTAGGTTCTTAACTATACTAATAGCGTTAAGCGTAAGATGCATAGCCAATTTGCAATAATCTTAGAAATATCTATGTTTCTAGTATTTCTAAAACTAGCTTCTATTAAATATATTAGTGCAAGCTCTTGTGTTAGGCTAGGATAGATTAAATGTTACCTAGTATACTAATAGCTGCACTAAGCGTGTAGTATAGCTATATTAAAGTTAAAGTTATAGAATAAGTAGTAGGTATTTAAAAGTGTACCTTAGTTACCTGTTATTATTGTATTACTACTAGTTACAAACTAGGTACACTAATATAGTAAGTAGTCTACTTATATACGCTACACATCTATTTATATAGCAGTGTATAGAAATAGGTTAAATAAGGTTACTAACTAACTTGCTAAGTATCTTGTAACCTGTCTGTGTAGAATTACTAATATCTATATTATAATACGTTTTAAGTACTATATAAATTCTTCTTATTTTCTCTCTTAGTGTGCTATAGAAAGTATTAAATATATCTAGATCTTCTATATATATATTGTCTTTGTTCCTAGTTAAAGTAGTAGGTATTTCTTTTATCTAATTATATATACCTAAATAGTCTTCTTTATCTATGTTTTTATTAACACTATTCTAATCTAAAGAGCTAAAACTTAGTGTAAGCTCTAGGACAATTACTCTATTGTCTTAGGTTTATATATCTTTATTTAATATCAAAATATCTAACAATCTATTAGTGTTAAAAGAGATACTATAGTAATAGCAGGCTATTTTATAGCGCTTTCTTTGTTTAGTTGTAATAAAGTAGGTAGCGCCTCTATGTAATAGTAACTAGTATTTACACTATACTCTTTGTAAGCTATATATTAATATAGTAGAAACATTTAGATAGTAGACATACTAGTTATCTAACTACGTGTGTTAATTATATATATAAAAGAGTAGTAAGCGCCTATAGTAAGGTAGAAGATATATTAAGCAGAGACACGCAAGTCTCTTACTACAAGAGTAGTAACCTTTATAATAGCTAGCTTTCTTGTAATATATAGAACTATAGTTCTGTGTTAATTAAGTCTGCGTGCAGCCTTAGGCTATACATAGTACTAGTTAACTAACTAATTTAGAATTAGATACTAGTAGAACTACTGCAAACTAGTGTTATAGAATTAACTCTAAAGTTAAACGTATTTTCTTAGGCATTAGCTTATATTTTGTGTAGTAGTAGCTTATAAGCTTCTAATACTAAACTGTAACAAACAGTTAGTTTATTTTAGTTAAAGATACTTATAAATTCTCTAACTACTTCTTCTAAATGTTTACTATTGCTATATATCTACTAACTATGTAATATTTCTACTATACCTTCTGCTACACCTACACCTCTAATCTAACTAAAACCTATACGTACTATCCTAGGGTATAAATGCAAGCAGACTAGTAATAACTATTCTAATAACACACTTTTGTTCTTAGACTTAGCTATTGTGTTGTCTTATATAGCATAGATTCTTTAACATTTGCCTTTAGATTATTACTGTTCTTAGAAGCTATTTTTGTCCTAGGTAGTTAGAGTAGCAGGTCTCTTGCAGAAAGATATAACAATTTATTACTAGAGAATTGTATAGAGTATAGCTAGTTGCGCTAGTGTAGATTATATTAAGTGTAATACTATACTCTAATCTCTTATCCTCTTCTTGTTAAGTAGAATCTACGCTGTATAGTACCTAAACTATAACACTTATAATTAGATTGCCTAGATAATTTAGCTTAATATAAGTGCAACTTAGATTAAAGATAACTAGAAAAGAGATATAGCTTTACAAATAATATATATGTTATAGTAGTAGGATATAAGTATATATTACTTATGCAGTCTAGAAGCTGTATATTCTGTAGTGTTTAATGTATATTTCTTAATGTTGTTTGCTTAGCAGTACTGTAATAATCTTAGGATAGAGATAGTTCTATTAGGGGCTTATAGCTTTTTGTAGCATAATATTTTAAAGCTATAGACAAACTTTTTTGCACAGAAGAGAAAGGCTCGCAAGGTAGAAGATTTGTATAGAGATCCTACTAAAGGCCTTATTTGTAAAGTAGATAAAGAAGGGCTATAATTTAATAGTGTAGTAGAGCGTTATTTACCTCTAAGGCCTATTAGATTTGATGTAGATTTGAATATATTATTATTAGGTGTGTATGTTGTTTTTTTTTTGTCCTGTCCTCTAATAGCCCTTTAGCTATTATATCTTGTCTATGCCCTTAGCTGTGCCCTAAGCGTCCTTTAGACTTACTTCCTATATTACTTTACTACATCTCTCCCCTAATCTATAGAAAGAGGCCTCTTCTCTTTTATACTAAACACAAAACTAAAGTACTTAAACAAAAGGACTAACTCCTAAGAAAAAACAACTCTAAACTTTTTATAATACTAAAGTAGTTACTAACAGGCTTTTAGTAAAGAAGCAGTGCCTATTTACAATCTTTTCCTGTCCTCTTACGTTACTATCTAACTCTCTTACCTAAACGCTAAAGCGCTATTAGCCTATGTTATTCTAACTTTACCTAGTGTTATAGAGGCGTTACTTAAGCAGACTTGCGTTGCAACTGCAAACGCTTTAGACTACTTCTATTACAATAAGTCTTGCGTTAACTAAATTTACCTTACCTTTTAGCTTTACTCTCTTTTTAGCTGCTCTGCTCTACGCCTCTCTTTCTCTTAACTTACCTAACGCACAACTTTACTGCTGCTATACTGTAATTAGCTGCTTAACTTCTCTACTTTATTACTAGGCGTTCTAACTAGCTCTAGCTTAGTTTGCATTGTCTGCTTGTTACTTTTCTACTTTACTACTTCTATTTGCTTTTAAGGCAACTTATTTGCACGCAGCTACACTACTTTGCTCTAGCGTATACTCTACTCTCTTACCTACTTAGTTGCCTCTTTCTGTAATTTAGCGCATTCTTACTTTTAAGTCTCTAAGTTCTTAGCTTAGCTGTTGCTAATAGTTGCTTAGTTAACGCCTTACCTTTAGTTAATTAGAATTTTCCTAATACACGTGCCTAACACTTCTTTAGCTTCTTAGTTGCACGCTACCTTTATCTTTAAGCTATAATAAAGAATAAGCTTGTTTTTAGGCCTAATAGAGATACTTGCTTTCTAGTTTACAGATACCTAGTTAACTATTCTAGCTACAGTAATATAATTAACTAGAGTAAGTGCTAGTTTATTAATAAGTTAAGCTAAACGCGTGCTAACATTTGCGCTAGTTAAATTAAACAAGAATAAGAAGCTAAGCTGCTCTCTTATTACTAAGCTCTAGTTAGTCTTTGTTGCCCTTAAGTCTGCAGGGAAAACTTTTAGGCCTTATCTACTACTGCTTACTATTAGCTCTTATTTAGGAGCTAAGTAGGCAAGCTTAGTTGTTAAGACTAATAGGCTTCTATATATTAATAAGTTACTTTCTACTCTAGGTAATTACTTTAGCCTTAAGGATAACTCTAGAGCTAAAAAGCATAAGATCTACAACGCTTGTATTAAGAGCTTAATCCTAAGCTATACTAACTGCACTATTAATATAGCTTCTATTAAGGGTAAGTCTAAGTACTTGTGTAGTTGCTGCGCAAGAGCTAGTTAGACGTTTAAGTCTACTAGCTTGTATATGCAGTTTAGGTTTTAGGGCAAGCTGCTAAATAATAGTACTTATAGCAACTACTTATTCTCTTCTGCTAAAGGGCAGTATTTAATAAATTGTAAGTAGCTAACGCCTTTTTAGTTATTCTTTTTTATTGTTTCTCTAGAGTTATTTACTAATTATTTGTAGGCGCTTTAGTTATTCTGCGCAGCGTTAAGGGCACTAGAGCTGTTAAGCTCTTTTACATTACTCTTAGCCCTCTTATTCTTAACAACTTGCCTTCTAAGAACTTACATAATTGCAGTTTACTAACTCTAGCAAAGAAGCTTAGTAGCTTTAGGGCTCTAAGTAAGTCTAGTTTACTAGATTTTGCAAAGTTATTAGCTAGGAAGGCTTGTTAAAGCCTAGACTTTAATGCTAGCAAGGTCTCTAAAAACTCTTCTAAAGCTAGCTACAACTCTAAGAGGCTTTTAGGCACTCTATCTCTTAGTAAGCGTTGCATTTCTAGTCTATCTACAAAGGGCTGTAGAGTTAAGAAGTTGCCTTGCAAAAAGGCTTAGTTAGATCTTAAGTTAGCTATAGTTAATAAGGATATTAAGAAAGATACTAACAATGCTGTTATTAACAAGGCTTTAGCTTAGCTTAATGTTAGTAGGCCTTTAGCTAGTGTAAAGCGTAGCGTTAATAATGCTAGCCTAAAAGCTAGCAATAGTAATCTATTAGTTAGAGATGTTAATATAGATACCTTAAGTAATAGCTTAAGTAGTCTAAACAACTCTTCTAACAATTAGAGTTTCCTATTATAGATCTTGTTTTTGTAGTAGCTTTTCTGTAAAATTAACTTTTTTCTTTTAACATATCTTTAGAGTTTATAGCTGTGCTAGAAAGCACTGCTTTCTCTCCTTTCTACAAAAAAGAGGCTCTATCTCTTTTTTAATTTTTTAATTAATTAACGCTCTGTTACTGCTATTTGTTGTTTTTCTCTTACCTAACTAGCGCGTTGTTAGGCGCGTTGTTTTAACTGCGCATTACTTAGGCTTTTATTAAAACTCTACCTTACCTTTGCTTCTAGACTTCTACACTATCTTTCTAAGCCTGTTAATTACCTTACTTAGTATAGATTTCTACGCTGCTGCTTAATATTACCTGCTTATTTGTTTCCTGCTGCGCCTAACGCTGCCTCTGCCTGCTTCTTAATCTCCTTATAAGTAATAGCCTAGTCCTAAGAGCAGCCTATAGCACTCTTCTACTCTCTCTCTGTTTAGCAAGGCTGCTAAAGCTTTAGCTATAGTGTATAGGCTGTTGCCTAAGCTGCTGCTGTTTAGAGAGCTGTTTACTAAGCCTAAGGTTGCTAAGAGAATTTTGCCTGCTCTCTAAACTCTTCTAACAACTTCTCTACTGCCTCTGCCTAACGCTGCTGCCCTAGCTACAATTAATAAGCTTCTTTAGCAGCTTAAACACGCGTTGCTCCAAAATCCTTACCTACGCAGTTCTATTCTGCGTCTATTATACTTACCTATTACTATTACTTTAGAGTCTAGTAATAAGTTCTATAATACAGCACAGTTAATTTCTAGAGCTTTGCCTAGTTTCTCTAATAATAGCCTAGGCTTCTTTAACAGCAATTAGGGCTTTTCTAACAATAACTTAGGCTTTCTTAAGTTGTCTATTAAAGTTTTAACAACTCTCTAGGCTTGCAGTAAGCTAGCTAAGACTTAGGGCATAGGTAATAGCAAGCTTTAAGCCTAGATTGCGCAGCATTGCACGCTAACTCTAATAGCCTCTCTGCCTGCCCCTTAGTCTGTTGCTTAGACATCTCCTATAAAGCTAATCTTCCTTAGTTATTGTAGTAATAAGACTTCTAAGCTGTACATCTATAAGAAGGTTACTTCCTCTTATAATACTATCTATAACTAGTGTAAGCAGTATTTAAATAACTTGTTAGCTAATTTAGGCTAATTTATTTGTAGTTAAGGTAATATTATCTAGCTAAATAACTATTAAGGTTATTGCTTAGCTCTAGCACATGCTTTTTAAGGTTAAAACTAACAGAGAAAGCTTTTCTCTACTGCTTGTTAACTGCGCTCTATCTTCTAAGCTTATAGAAGAAAGTAGATATATGCTAGCTATTTAGTTTAACTCCTTTAACATAAAGACTAATAGAATCTTAGTTAAGAATTACTTTTACTTAGGTATAGGCTGCAACTTTCTTAAGGACAATTTAGCTACACTTATTCTATATTACAGTTAGTTTGCTTACACATACCTAGACTCTAGCTAGTATAACGTTTAGCCTTGCAGCTGTTGCGCAAAGAGCAATTGCAAATACGCTTTTAGCAAGTATTGCAGTATTATCTATAATAGCAAGCAGCTGCTCTATAGTACTTGTACTAACTGCTTCTATAATATAGGCTTTTAGGCTTGTTCTTACATAGGTAAGTTGCTAAGTCCTGTTTAGAAACTCTTTTTTCTAGAACCTTATTTAGAATTGCGCTAACATTATAGTAACTTAAGTAATTTAAAGTAATCTATAGATTAAAATAGCCTAGACGCTTGCAACATTCTGCTAACGCTGCCTATTTTTACTATATAGAGTGTTAGAGAATATGCGTCTTAATCTTAGTTTCTTGTTTTAACCTACTAGGCTACTATAAGGTTTAATTAGAGTTTGTTTATTTAGGGTAGGCTGCTGCGCAATACAGCTAATAACAAGAGCTATTGCAGTAGAAGGTCTTGCGTAACTAAAGAGTTACTAAAGCTTTCTAATAATAGCAACTCTAATTTTAATCCTAGTTAGGCTGTTAAACTAGATTCTGAATCTAGGTCTAAAGATAAGGCTGGCAAGTCTATAGATACTATTACTAAGAATAATATTAATAATAGAGATAAGATAGAGGTTAACGTTAATATACCTGTTAATGCTAGCAATAATACTGCTGCTTCTTCTAAAGCTTTAGTATATTTAGAAGTTTAGGCTTATATACCTTGTAGCGTAGCGCTAATATAGCTTCTAAATAGCAAATATATAGGCTTGTTTTAATAGTGTTACTTTAGATAGCTAGTAGAATTATTGTAAACTGCATTTGTTGTGTACCTTCCTTTGCTATCTATTTTTATTCTTATAGATACTTTAAAGCTATTCTAACAACTTTGTATTTAGATCTATTAAAGTTTAGGTTTTTAACAATGCGCACTCTAACAGCTCTTTAGCGCGTCTCTGCTAATTGTTTTAAATCTAAATTTTTATCCTTATCTACCTTAGTAGCGTTCTTAAGCCTCTTAGAACACTAGCGCGCTACTAATTCTCCTACTAGTTGTAGGATATCCTGCCTATAGCTAGAAAGCGCCTGGTCTTTAGTCTTGTTAGTAGATAAGTTCTTGTTAATAAGCTTTAGTTCTATTTCTGTGCACTAATAGAACTTCTTTAACCTGTTACCTAGCGTGTAGCTTTAAAACAGTGCTCTATTAAGCTCCTTAAAGTTATACTACCTCTTCTTTCTAACTTTATATATTCTAAATAGCCTCTACTACTTTAGAAGAAACTTGCTAAGTACCAATTAGTTGTTGTTGTAGTAGGAATTCCTAAGCAGAACTAAGTTACTAACCTTTAGTTTGTCTGCTCTAGTAACTCTGTTCTTATTAAAGTAGTCTTTGTTGTTATTTCTTAGTCAGACAGTTCTAGCAATAGATTCTTGCAACCTAATATCTCTCTTTTTAAATTAACAAGCCCTTATAGCTAGGAGCAAAGCAGTATTAGTTACTTCTTTCTAGAGCAGAGTCTGCTAGGTTAGTATACACAATTTAATAGGCAGTACGTGCTTACAACTATATATAAGAAACGCTAAAGTCTCTTTAGTTGCACGCTTAATACTAGTCTAATTAGCCTACAGAACGCAGTCTAAGTAGTTAACTTATATTCTGCTAAGCTTCTTTAAGGCATCTACTATTAGCGCGTGTCTTTGTTTAATTAAGCCTTAACTCTGTAGATAATAGGCGCTAGCTACTACTCTATAGATTCTAAACTGCTGTTGCAAGTCAATTAGTAGATACTTGTTTTTAGGCCTTTTATTAACTGAAATTTTAAGTAGTAGGCCCTATTAGCAGAAGACTTTTCTTTCTAGAAACTTAACAATAGATACTAAGTCTGCGTTTAATAGAGCTTTAGCTTTAGCCTACTGCGTTGTAGTGCATTAGGCTACTACAAGGAACTTCTTGCCTCTAGCTAGGAGCATATAGACTACGTCTATAGATATCTAGCTAAAGAGCATTGTTAAAGAGGTTGTTAGCTAAAGTTTCTCTTAAACTATTGCTAAGGCGTATACTTAATACTCTAGGTATAACTTAATATAGGACTTAATATCTTTATATTGTTCTTTCTAATAATAACGCGCCTAAACTTTGCGCTATGTGCCTTCTTTTCTATAGTGTCCTGCTTTATTGTGCATAGCTTTAATAATAGCTAAACGTTTGTTAGGTTTGTCTACAATTTGCTGTAGCAGGCGCCCTCTAGTTAGTATTAAGAACAGATGCCTTTCCCTTACTATTAATTTAAGTGCTCTTCTTGTAAATTTTTTTATTTTAGCTCTTAAAAGACTATTAGGCTAACAGTAAAATAGAATCTAACAAGCCTAAGCCTAAGATTCTTTATTATAGGCTTTATCTAATAGTTAGTCTTTAAAGCTAAGATTAGCTTTACAGCTACTATAACGTAGGTTAGCTGCGCGCAGGTGTATAGCAATAGCAAGCTGTACTAAATTTAAATAAGCGTTAATAAAGTCTTTAATGTCTTCCTCTAGCTTATTAGGTAGCTTCTACTCTAGTTCCTTAGGTCTTCTTAAAAGAGCGTTAGCTACTACGTTTCTCTTGCCTTTAATATAGACTATGTTAAATTTTTATATGTTAAGGAGCGCTAGCTACTATGTAACAAGAGCTCTTAGCAAGTTAGTTGCACTTTGCTAAAGCTGTGCAACTAGCGTCTTTGCGTCTATTTCTATAACAAACTCTACTCTGTATAGGTAGGTCTAAAACTTCTTTAGCGCTAGGAGTAAGGCTTTGTATTTGTATTTTCCTAAGTCCTAATTTTGTTTAGACTTAGACTAAACTCTACTTTTGTACTAGATAGAGTGCTAATAACTCTTTAGATCTAGCTGCATAAGAACTGCGCTCTAACCCTTTTAACTACTATTAACAGACACAACAATTAGAAGTAACAGCTTGTTATAAGAGATAGAGACAAGCGCTAGCGTAGAATATAGCGCGCGCTTTAATTTATCTATTGCGCCCTGCTGTTCTAAAGACTACTTAAAGGGCGCATTTTTGTGTAGCAGGCAGAATAGCAGTTTTAAAATAATGCTAAAATACTTAATCTACACTCTGTAATACACGCATATGCTAATAAACATTTAAACGTCTTTTTAGTCTCTGCAGAGCAGCTAGAAGAGTATCTTCTTAATTTTCTTATAGTTAAGATGTTAGCTAGCAGCGTTAACACAATAGCCTACTACAATTATAGACATATAACAGAAGTCTAATTTGTAGCCTAATATTGTAGCCTCTGCGCGCTTAATGTCTACTAGAACAGTGTCTATATTATAGAAATGCTCTGCAACGTACTTTCTAATACCTAGTTTAATCTCTATTCTGTTATAGTAGGACTTTAGTCTCTTAATGCAAACGTTATCTAGGTAAAGTCTACAGCACTCTAGAATGTAATCTTAGCATATTTTAGTTATAACGCGTACAAATTTAGTAACAGAATTTGTTGTACTTATAGGTAGTGTGCACTAGCGTACTAGTCTAATAAGTGTATAGAACGCTATTATGTCTTAGAAGTTCTTGTACAGCTCTACTTAGTTGTATCCTAAGAAGAAATTAAGTAAGCTTATAATTACGCAACTAGTAAAATCTTCTGCAAATTTATTTAGATTAGGCAGTAGGTTTGCGTTACAAATTGTAACCTTATTAATCTTTTGCGCGTTGTTAATAAGCTAATATCCTTTGTCTTTCTTAGCTACTAGAAACTATAGGTTTTAGTATTAACTTCTGTACAGTTTAAGAGCCTCTTAGTTAATCTGCTCCTGTACTATTTTAACTACTACTTCTCTAAGTTTTTAGGAAATAGGGAATTGATTAGCTTGCTACGCCTTGTAAAGAACAGTGTTAATTTTAATTAGAGGTACTACCTTATAGCTAACCTGTTCTAATTTACTAAAGTTCTAGGCTAGAGCAGCTTCTTGTTAGTATAGTAGCTTCTCTAGCATAGCTTGTTCTTGTAGGAGTAGATCTAGAGAGATCTTTATTTTTGACAGGCGTTCTAACGTAAGCCTTGTGCCTCTAGAGAACTTTGCGTATTGTAGCTTAAAGTAGCTTAAGAATAGAGCGTTCTTCTTATTTAGTACCTGTTAAATGCGCGCACGCTCTTTCTAATCTTTATACCTGCTAATATCTCTTGGGGCCTATCCTAAGTTGTCTACTAGCTAGACCTTTTAAGCTTTTTACTTATGCAAAGTGCTAACGTTAAAGAAGACGTTATTTAATTATAAATTAGTTGTGCGCTTTAGCTAAATTATTATTACTTTAATAGGTAACCTCTTCTTGCTAGTTGTTTTACTAAGCTCTTGCTCCTAGAAGCTCTTAGCACTAATATTAATCCTAAGACTCTAAGGGAGCTGCCTTACAACACTTGCTATAATATTTTAAGAGTAGTAGCCTACGCTGTTGCTAACAAGCATGTACATTCTATTGCTGTTACTAATAATAATAGATCTGTTAGGCCCTGCGCCTATAGTGCCTATACCTAGCTACTAGAAGAACTGTGTTTCTAAGAGAATAATTAGTAATAAAGATTTCTATTAGAGCTACTCTGTTGCTAACTTTATTGCTAGCTAATTATTGCTTAGAGTATTAGGGTCTAGTTAAAGCTGTGTTAAGTTTAATTAATAGTTCTAGTTTAGCTGTGTAACAGGTTTAGATAGAAGTAAAACGCTAGTAATTACACTCCCCTAACGTTTCCTACAAAAGGCCTAGAGTAGAGTCCTAGCGCGTTAATCTAATTGCCTCTTGTGTACACAAATCTTGTACTGTGTTTACTATCCTTGCTAAAGATTTAGTAGTAGGTTAGCCTATTAGTAGTGTACTCAATTCTGGCTTAAGCGTCTGTTAGAAAGAGATTGCCTAGGATAATTAGGTTTGTGCACTCCTTAAGGATAAAGAAGCTAGTGCAGATTTTAATCCTCCTAATAGTAATAGGTACTCCTTATACAATGCCTAAGAACCCTTTAGTTAAACTGTTTGCTGCTACTATCTTTGCAGTTCTTATACTCTTTAGCAAAAATGTAATTAGAAGCATAGCTTATTTTACTATTTCTCTTTTCATAGTGTTAAGCTCTACGCTAGAGTTAATAAGGCTAAGAAACTAGATCTTCTTAATGTTAATAGGTACTTTTAGGCACTTCCTCCTAAGGTGCTCTACGCCTAAGGCTTAATTATACTCCCTCTAACAGTAAGTAGGCTTGCAGAAGTCCTTGTTAGCAGTAAGCTTAAGGCCTAGTTCTTTATTGCGTTAGATGTACCTTTTAATCTAGCTAATCTCTAGGTCTAACTAGTGTTTAGCATTAATACTAAAGCACTTACTTACTTTTCTGTTTACTGCCTTAACTAGCACGTAGTCTAGGAGTAAGCCCTAGGTTAGCAAGTTAACACTAGTACTTATAGTAGGTTAGTCTTTATCTAAGTCTTTGTTAGCGCTTTTAACTGTTATGTAGCGTGTTAGAGTAACTAAAAGGTTCTTAAACTCAGCTAGCGTGTAGCTTGCTTAGAACAGTTTTTTCTTAACCTCTAGCATGTTGCTAATAACAGTCTTAAGCAGTAATAGAACTAAAGTGTTAAGGATGCGTTAGATAACTAATTAGGCGTTAGCCTTAAACTTCTAGACTAGCTACTGCTTCTTTAGGTTCCTCTTCTTTTGCTCTACTGTATAGGTAGGCTTTAACAGCTCTTTAGTTAGTTAGGTAACATCTCCTATTTCTATATCTCCTAATCTATTGCTACTTGCAAATTAAACTAAGTAGTCTTAGCCTAGCTTCTTACTTATAAAGTAGCTATTATCTCTGTCTCTGTAACCTTTTAAGTGCAGGATCCTATTAACTGGTTTCTAAGGTAGTTTCTAAACCTAAACCTAACTATATACAGGCTAACTATTACTATGCTTTGCTTAGTTTTAGCTAATAACTATAGCTAATACTAAGCTACTGTTAGCAAGAAGTTCCTTAGATTCAGTTGTAAGGCAGTCTAACATATCCTAATACTTGTTGCAGTTTACTTCTAACAACGCTCCTAAGGTGTTAGGTACTAACTGTATAGAAACTGCGTTGTTCTCAATAGGAATAGAAGGACTAGGTCTGCCTATAAACTTAGATTTAACCTTAAGAGAGTTAACGTTATATTTTAGAAAGCGCTTCTTAATCTTAGCTAAAATAGTCTTAGCCTATTGTGCGTTGCTAAGGCTAGTAACTTAGCCCTATAGGTTGTTAGGCGTCCTCTATTAGAGTATGTTGCGTTTGTTAAGAAAGCACTAGCTATTAGTAATAAAGCCTCTTAGTGTTAGGCAGTCCTGCTTTAAATGCCCTATCTTATTATAAACCTAACAGTTTATTCTAAAGCTGCTTAGTAGTCTTCTACTAAGACGTCCCTGCTAGTAACTCTAATTGTTATTTAAGTAGCTGTAGTTCTAGCTGTTGCGCTAATAGTTGTTATTCCTCTGTGCTTACTGCTGTTGCCTGTAGTTCTAATAGCCCTAGTTCTGTAAGGCTAGCTAAGGTATATACAGTTACAGGGCTCCTAATTGCTCTTTAGTTTGCTTGCAAACTAAGGCATAAATAACTAGGTTGTTTATAAGCTCTGCTTTGCGAGAGGTCTATTATATGCTCTATAGCTGCTGCTTAATAGTTATTTAGTTAAGCCTAAGCTGTAGTATCTTATCTACAAGGTTATCTACTTTGTTCTTTGTAGGCGCTGCACTAAGAAAAGCTTACTTGCGCTAGTTTCTAGATAGAGTGCTCTTTGTTAGCAACTAAAGAGTAGCAGGTTAAAAGTTTATTCCTAGCTTAATTCTAGGTTTAAAGTTGTTTTGCTGCAGTAGGGCTAATAGTTGTTTAGCTACTAGTTCTACTTTAAACTCTACCTCTAGTTTAAAGGCTCTTATAGCTTCTGCTAGATTTAACATGCGCGCTTTTTCCTCTACTTCTAGGCGCTTTGCTAGATAGTCTTAGATCTTTTTGTACTTAAAGTCCTTTAGGGTGTCTGTTTTTAGGCTAAACTTCTCTAGGATCTTTGTTGCGTGTTAGAGCAGCAGTCTCTTAACAAGGTAGTAGCTGCAACAGTCCTTATTAATAGTGCCTGCTTTAATATACCTTTTACTGCAGATTTAAAAGTTCTGCAGGTAGTCTCTAATCTTTAGGTCTAATCTTATTTGGCACTAACCTAGCTAGTGTTTAAAGTACTCTACACGCTTTTCTTGTTAACCTTTATTATTATTTTTAAAGCGTTATTAGAGGCTATTGCAGAGCTCTCTCTACAAGTAGTTGTCCTAGGCTTCTGCATACTCTTTAGACGCCTGTATAATAGTTCTCTGTCTTAGCTTATAGTAGGCTACTAGTCTATTAATTATTATCTGGTCTGTAAAGCTATAGTACTTTAAGAAGTCCTTAAAACGCTCTAGAAAGTCTGTAACGTTAGTACTATTAAACAATAGCATGTTTTCTGCTAGGTAGAATAGCAACTACGTTGTGTACAATAGAGGCTGCACTTAGTTAAAAGACTCTGCTAGCATCTAAAGAGCCTTTAACATTAAGTTATCTTAGCCTATACTTCTGCGCCTAGAGTGCCCTTCTAATAGCTATTTAGCCTGCTTCTCTGGCGCACTACTTATATTTGCGCTAGCTTCTCTTATTAACTCTATAGGCGTTAGCAGTAGAGCTTTCTGTCTGTTAAGGTATTTAAGGCGTTAACAGCTTAATGTGCTGTTAAGCAGTTCTGTGTTATCTTTGTGTTACTTTTGTAGGCTGCCTAAACAGTAGTTAGAGCTTATTTAAATAAACTAAAGAAGAGTAATAGCCTAAAAGACTAGGATTAAGGTTGCTGCTTTATGTAGAGTTGCTAAAAAACTAAAAGCTTAAGCTTTTCTAATGTCTAATAGCGCTTCTGTTGTAAAGTCTACTAATTTCTTTCTAATTTCTTTATACTTGCTGTCTAAGCAATTGTTAATTTCCTTTTCCTTCTAACTACCTGTTTTAATGTCTTCCTTAGTCTGCTCTTAGTTGTTTCTGCTATCTGTGCTCTAAGACTTTCTTAGTATGCTATATGCTTAGTAGGGCGCAATAACTTTGTGCTTTTGCTTAGCCTAATATAGCTTTAGCTGCAGCTTGCGTCTTGCTCCTTTAGCTATTGCTCTGCTTTTTAGAGTCTGCTTAATCTCTCTTCTGACTTAGTTCTAGTAGTAGCTAATCTAGGTACTTTAGATAGGCGTTGCTCTAGATCCTACTTTCTGTTCCTCTAATCTTAGAGTATTAACTCTATATCCTTAGAATAAATACTAATTATATTCTAGAGAGAACTGTAGCAGCTTGCTAAACACTTGTTAGACTGTTAAGTTCCTGCAATTCCTAGGTTACAAGGACTATAGAAGAGCGTAGGTGTATGCGCAGGTGCGCAGCCTCCTAAGGCCTAGGCTAATAGAAATTTAGAGTTGTAATTAGTTGCTATATGTAGTAGAGCGTTATTTACCTCTAAGGCCTAT
Organism: Ampelomyces quisqualis; assembly: GCA_018398575.1. Taxonomy (NCBI): domain Eukaryota; kingdom Fungi; phylum Ascomycota; class Dothideomycetes; order Pleosporales; family Phaeosphaeriaceae; genus Ampelomyces; species Ampelomyces quisqualis. Next base: position 3,487,411 of record JAGTXZ010000005.1, read on the forward strand.
TAGATTTAATGTAGATTTAAATATATTATTATTAGGTGTGTGTGTTTTTTTTTTTGTCCTGTCTTCTAATAGCCCTTTAGCTATTGTATCTTGTCTATGCTCTTAGCTGTGCCCCAAGCGTTCTTTAGACTTACTTTCTATGTTACTTTACTACAATAGATACGTATAATCAGCTAGTTTGTGTAGATCTAATACGTTAATAGGTTAACTTAGTTGTATTGCAATTGCTATAACTGCAGATATACGCTCTCTTCTATTAGCTAAATTGCAACAGTTATAACTTATTATAATTTCTTATAATATATAATGTTATACTAGTTGCTGCGCAGCTACAAATATACGCTTACTCTTACTGTAGTAAAGTAAAGCACTAGCTATCTTAAGCTGCCTGCTTAGTTTCTCTATCTTTTTAACACTAACGCCTACTTTAACGCTAGCTTTGCTACGTATTTCTATTCTCTCTACAAGTCTGTTCTAATTACTATAGGACTTGGCTGTTACTGCTATCTTAACACTAAAGTTTGCTATATCTACTAAGTCTTTTCTGCTTGTTATTAGGCTACGCTAACTATAATAGAGTTTAATAGAAGCGTACTGCTATAGTAACTTAGCTATATCTGCTAAGTCTTTTCTATCTGTTGTTAGGCTATGCTAACTACTATAGAGTTTAACAGAAGTGTTCTTCTAAGTATATTAGCTATATCTACTAAGTCTTTCTTTTCTGTTGTTAGACTATACTAACTACTTAATATTTTGGCTAGAGCGTACTGCTACAGCATAAGCGGGTTACTTAGCTATATCTGCTAAGTCTTTCTTTTCTGCTGTTAGACTATACTAACTACTTAATATTTTAACTAGAGCGTACTGCTGCAGTATAAGCAGGTTACTAAAGCTGCGTAGTAAAAGCAAGTTACTAAAGCTGCGCAGTAAAAGTAAGTTACTAAAGTACTCTCTACAGTATAGTAGATTACTAAAGCTTAGCAATGCCTAGCTAAATGTTTATACAGTCTTCTAGATATCTAAACACTTTATATAACAACAGAGAGTAACTTGCTGTCTTAGTATGCAGGTATTAATCTATTTAACCTAAGCAGTCTAACTAGCTGCCTCTATAGTTACTTTAAATTGTCTTATACTTTAGCTTCTGCTTAGTTTTTATTAGAGTGTCTGTACTAAGCCTAGAGCTTACTAGATATAACCTTATACTATTATTGCTTAGGCTTTAGCCTATTAGGTGCTTGCGCCTAATTGTAATAACTACTGCCTTAACTTAGCGCGTTTATGTTAAACTAAACACATAATTTATACCTTTGTGTACTAGTGTAGTAGAAAGTATAAGGTTTAAGTTAATCTCTACTTAATCTTTTAAGTACTGTATTTATTGTTAGTAATTGTGTATAAAGATATAGCGCTAAGAAACACATTTCTTATACTTAATCTTATGTGCGTGTTTCTTTACTAGTAGAGTTTAGTGTAATATTGCAAGAGCACTTGTAATACTTATTACTATTATTGTTAATAGTAATAGTTATAGTTACTAGTAGCTGCAGAATAGACTTATAGTTTTTAGTTATAGGTAGGCCTACCTTATACTAGTTAACTTCTGTCTTGTAAAGCTCTATTATGTTATTTTAGTCCTAATCCTAAGGCTTTGCCTTGTAATAAGCTGCCTGTAGGTAAGCACGTCCTGCACAACGTGTGTATTCTTTTAATAGGTTTTCTTTTAAGTAGTGCAGTGCAATAGAATTAGTGCTATTAGAAGTTAATAACTTTATTATAGACGCTATCTTGTTTAGTTTACTAACATAGCTGTTCTAGTTGTTAGTAATAGGTATAAGTAAGGCTAGAGCTTATACCTAGCTTAAGAGATTTGTAGTTAATAACTAGTATTACTATTAGCTTAAGTTCCTGTTAGGCTTTATTACTTTTTATGTAGTATACTTAAGAGCTAGCCTATCTATTGTTAGAGCTTTACTTTTATAAAACTATAACTCTACGTAATAGCTTACAATTACTACATACCTGTAGTTAGGTACTATATAGCTACTGTTACGTTAATCTAGTTATTAATCTGCCTATACAGAAAGGCGGCTAGTGCAGGGATTAGGGCATACTTAATAGCAATAGACGTAAACGCAGGCTTTATCTAGTTAGTCTTAGCAAATTGTTAGTATTATAGTGTCTAGGTTACTTCTGCAAGAAAGAATATATCTAGGGTGTACCTATTAGTAGCGCTGCCTTAAGCAGCGCGTTAAGAAGCTTTCTAAGCGTTAAGAGCAGTTATAAGAGGTAGCGTTAGCAACGTGCTTGCGCTAAGGCATTAGTGTTTTTCCTAAAATACGCGCTAAAATACCTTAGCCTATTGCCTACATCTCTGCAAAGGTGCAGCAGATTGTTATTGCGCTTAAGACTACTATAGTCTTAACCTTACTTCTATTATTAGCTTATAGTATCTAGGCTCTAATTCTTAGTCTGCAAATATAGAAACTTGCGCCTCTATAGCACTAGCCTAACTATAACACCTTCTAGCACAGCACGCTAGCTATTACTCTACTATAATAGCGCGTAACAGCGTTAAGACTAAACCCTATATATATAAGTTGCTATATTAGAAAGTAGTATAATAAGTATTATAAGTCCTAATACAGTAAAGCCTATATCTATATAATAGGACTTAATACAACTATAATACATTTAGATTATGCCTAGACAATTATTAAAGGCAATAGATTAGAGTGCTAAGAATAGTTATAGCAATTATTTAGAGTAGATAAGGATAAGATAATATTACTTAGACAATGTTAAACAGTATAGAATTAGCAGTAATAGACAAAGTTATATTTATAGACTACCTCTATAGCAAGGATATGCTTTACTATAGATAACTAAGGCCTAATTATATCTTAAATACTCTAGCAGTAAAAGATTTGTTCTTCTTTAAAGCTGCTTCTAATTCTACTTGTTTAAAGTTAATATAAGCTTATAGAAGTTCTATCTTCTCTTTAGTAACTTTAAAGTAGGCTATCTAGTTATTACTCTTGCTATCAATTAGAACTTCTAAGATAGTGTATACGTCTAGCGTGTTACTATCCTATAAGCTAATCTATTGCATATTTAGTAGATAAAACAGAGTTTAAGAGTATATTTAAATTAATTACTTACTAAGGCTAGCCAATTAGTTGGCTAGATAGCATGTCCTCTAAAGTACTAGGCAACGTCTATAACACTGTAACGTTGTTGTTAGTAGAAACTTCTTATTAGAAATAGTAATATAGATAATATAGTGTGTTAGAAGAGTATATAGTTGCTATTGTAACACACCTATATACTAATAGTTAACAGAGGTAGTGCTAATAATAGAGTTAAAGTTAATAACTAGCAATATAAATGTCTTTTGCTATAAGTATTTAGAGCACCTATCTACTAAGATTTAGCTATGTTTAATTTCTAGAATATCTACGTACCTGTGCAGACACTAAAGGCTATAGTCTGTTGTAATATAGAGAAGGTATACCTTTTGTAAGGCAGAGAAGTAACTAAAGAGAACTATAAATAAGCTAACAACTAGACAGTAGCTATAATTAAGCCTAGTTGGCCCTGTAAGTCTATATCTAAACTGTCTTCTACAAGGTTTAGACTAATAAAACTAATATCTGCTTCTAGACTAGAATAACGCCTATCTACTAATAGGTAATAAATAACAACTTAGATATATATATCTAAAGATTTAGTAGCAGCGCCCTGTGTAGAGTCTGCTATTAAACCTAAAACCTGCAATTATATAGTAACAAGCAATAGAAGATAACAATAAAATAATGCAATTAGAAACTATAAAGAACTTATAACTTATACCTCTATTATTTAAACCTCCTTAATTTAAGTATAGTACCTAAAAGATTACAGAACTACGTAGTCCTTAACAACGTCTAAAATTAGGGGATTTTAAATTACTAGCAGTATACGTAGCTGCCTATATAAGGATTCTAATACCTCTAAATATATATAAGAGTTTTATAAGTAAGAATAAAGAAAGAGTATAAAAGAAATTAATTTGCATAGCGTGTGACATCTAATAGCAACATAGGAAAAGCTGTAAATTTAATAAAATTACTATACTAGACTATACTGCAATAAGAGACTACGTAGCACGTAGGTAGCTATAGGCAGCTTAGTATTTTAATAGAGCCTAGCTAATTAAGTAGGCGTTAAGGACTACCTAGTATAACTAAAAAAAAGCAGTAGCTTAGGTAGAGAAAGGTAAGCGCAAACAGTCTATATACGTAGAAATATATTCTAAAACTAATAGCCTATAAGAAGGCTAAACACGCTGCTGCAGGGTTTGTAAACTTTAACAATAATAAGGTATAATTATTACTGCTAAATAACTGTTACCTTTAAGCATTAAGACTAGAGAAATTACTATATTGCGTAGGAGGTTGCTAGAGAATACTATCTATACTAGAGTTCTCTACTAAGCATATTAGAGTATGCGTTAATTATACAGAAACTCTACGTAGCTTTTATAAACATATAGCAGATAACTTAAACAATATAGGGTAAGTTAACTATTAGTTTTAAGCATCTTAAACTTTAGATAGAAACTATTAATTATCTAGTTAAAGTTAACACTTTACTTAACTAACTATTCTGCGCTACTAGTAACATTAATATACTACAATGTTAAATAGTATTACAATATACTTAGATATTAAGAAATATCTAAGCAGATAAAGTATATATAGTGTGCCTAGGCAAAATAAGAAAAGACTATTAAAGAATAAACTACCTTTTGCGCTAAACGCACAAAGACCTGTAGCTTTTACACTGCTAACCTATAAAGAGGTAGTTAACAAGAAACTTACTAAGGCAAAGAAACTACTGCAGCTTCTTATAAATAAAGAGATTTTAGACCTACAACAACGCAAGGTTACTTAATTATTACTATCTTAATAATATAGTAAGCCTAGTCTTGTGTTACAAAAAAAGAACGTTATACTAGATAAGAGTATACTATATAATCTTATGCTAAATATCTGCTATTGCATTCTTTAGATATATAAGTCCTAGGACGTAAGGTACGTAACAGATGTATTTCCTACAAAGATATAGCTAAAACAGAGTATATTATAAAATCTTAATATACTTTAACTTTTTCTTACTATAGCTAAACAGTACTTAGAGGCAAAGTGTTGTTAGAGTATATGCAACAAATTTGCTAAGCTTAATAAAGTAAGAAGAGAAAAGCTGCACTTAAAGACTTAATAGACTATTAGAGACGCAAAAGCAATATACTCTTAGGCAAAAGAGTAATATAAATCTTTACTCTCTAGAGATTATAAGCTTAGCACTAGACACAGTTAAGAGAATATACTCTACTTAAGCTAATAAAGCTGTATTCTATTAAGAAAGGCTGCAGCGCTATTAGGCAAAGCAAGTACTAATAAGATATAACTAGAAGAAGTATCTAATAAAAGAAATAATGTTATAAGCTTGCATAGTTAAAGTTAACACTCTAATAAGAGAAAGGGTAAAGCCTACGCAATAACTATTTCTTCTAGCTCTTTTAGCTTAGACAAGAATAACTCTAATAAGTAAGATAGACTAGTATAGTAGTATAGTAGTAGTAATATACATTCTACGTAGCAGTTGTATGCAGAATTCCTATCTAAATAATTTAATAAAAAGTAAACTAAGAAGATGCCTATGTGCACACACTACCTGCTTTACTATATAATCTATATATTCTGCCTTACTTCTTCTATCTATTATTCTTCTTACACTAGAGCAGATAACAAAGGCTGCAATTATAAGCTTGCAAGGAGTACGCTCTTTTAGCAAGCTTCTAATTATATATTCTATCTACTAGCCTACTTACTTAATAATATATTAAGAAAAAGACTTTTAAATAGTAGTAAGAACCTTAACGCAAGTAAACAATTCCCTACTTATTAGAACTTGCTACTTTCTTCTTAGTAGCACTATCTTTACACAAGAAACTAACTAAAGGCACTTTAAAATAACAACTTAAACAGTAGTAAGATATTTAAAGCTAGTAAACAACTCTTATATAATAATCTCTAACCCTAACTTAAGCATCTAGCCCTCTAGAAATCTAACAGCAAACTGTATAGTATATTTAAAACTTGCCTTAAGCGTTACGCCTACCTTAATAAGAGTATTAAGGATCTTATTAACACTACTAAAGCTGTAAAGTAACTCCTAAATGTAACAGTAACACGTTTAGTAGTACTAGGTTAGCAAAGAGTTAGCAAGACAACTTTAATAAATACGCTATTTAATTGCTACCTTCTAGCTATACCTAGAGCGCTAAGGCAATATAGCTTATACTACTTTTATAACTATTATTAGGTAAAGAAGTAATGCTATATATAATACTAAGACTAGTAATATTATTATCTACTTTAATAATAAGGTAGGTATAATAATCTACATCTAGGAACAAGCTAACAACTAGTAGAAGAATTGCAATACCTTAGAAAACAGAGATAATACTCTTAACTAAAGAAACTTTATAAAAATAGCTTAAACAGCAATACAGCGCCTTAATTACAAGGTTTCTTACTCTTTTAATACTCTGCCTACTACAATATATAAACTACTCCTTATACTACTATTAATGTTCCTCTATTAACTATAACTACTTTTCTCTAGTTTGTTTATTTACGCTAGGATCTAATAACTTGTAAAAAACAAGATAGTTTTCTATTTATAAAGAAGAATAACAAGTTACTACAAGTTTAATTAATATTAGGATAACATATATAATAATAATTACTGTTATTAGGTGCAAAGAATTAAAGAAAGTTCTTACATAGGCAAGTAATTTCTATCTTACTTAGTGCCTGCCTACTATATACTTTTCCTTAACCTCTTATACAACTGCTTTCTTCTACCTATTACATGCTTTTCTTTAACCTCTTGCATAACTGCTTTTATCTAGATTATGCCTTTGTAAAGTATAAAGAATTAAAGAAAGTTTTTATATAGGCTAGTAATTTTTATCTTAACTAGTGCCTACCTGCTATATACTTTTCCTTAACCTCTTATACAACTACTTTTATCTAAGTTGTTTATATATACTAGAATTTAATAGCTTACAAAAACTAAGGTAGACTCTATTAGGCAAAGAAAAGTAACAAAGCACTATATTTTGTTCTAGTAGCTGTTAGCATAATATTTATAATAACTACCTTTATTAAATGTAATAAATTAAAGAAAGTTCTTACAGTTAAAAAGTAGCTAGGTAATAGAAACTCTAGTATAAATAGTATATAAGTCTTAACAGAAATCTAGTACTTAACTAATAAAAGTACTTTAATTATATACAGCTACAAAATTACACAGCGTCTTAAGCTCTCTAAGAGCAACTGTCTGCGTAATAGCTATAAGAGTATAAGGCTAATTACAAAACCTAAGCTACTTTACTATAAAAGATATAAGAAGAATTTAAACTTATACAGCTATAAAGTTACGCAGCGCCTTAAGCTTACACGCGTAATAACTTTTAATAGGCTATAAGCGCTTATAACTTTGTTAACTAATTTTAATTTAATAGTATTTTTAAGCATATATCTAGATCTTATTTCTAGTCTCTTCTGCCTAATAGAGGGCAGTAGTTGTTAAGATTACTAAAGACTTAGTAGGCTACAACGCCTGCTACGTCTACTACTTATAACTAAGGCTACCTAGTTATAGTGTATTTACTAACACTATCTTAAATATAAACCTTTAAGAGTTTTAGTAATAAGTAGCAGGTACTTAGTAAAGCTTATTAACGCAGTTTAACTAATAAGCAACTGCTGTAGTTGTTAATAGGAATATTTGCTATTACAAAGAATTAGTTTTAGATAGCTATAAAGGTAATAGGTATTAGTTTAAACAAACAATTAACTTTACCTTTACATCTCTAATCTACTAGAAGCTTAGAGCGCTACAGCAAATGCTATTATAAGGAACTGCTTGCAGGTTATAATAACAAGTTAAATTAGATTAAAGAAAGATTAATTAGCTTAACTCTAAATATATTTCTAGTTAAAAACCTAATAGCTTTTAAGATTTTGTGCTTAACTATGTTAACATTTACCTACGTCTTATATAGTAAGCAGTATTAGCAAGTACTATTTGCCTAGCTTAAATAACGTACTGCTTAGGGCGTATAATAGCAGAATTTTTATTAATTTTGCGTAATACATAGTTTATATATATTTTAACAAAACATAAGATAATATACTATAAGATTAGACAGGCAAAAAAACACTGCAACAGTGTAATATACACTAGAGCTGTGTAAATATCCCCTACGTGCAGTGTAAAGGAGTAAATTTACACGATACTGCGGTGTATATTAACACCGCGCTGGGTATTTAACACCGCATTTGTACCCCAGTGTACTTGTCATATACGTCCAAAATAGGCCTTTTTTAACAAAGCTCCAGTCAGTCCGCAAGTTCGTGTGCTGTAAATGTCCAAGGCGACCCTTGAGTAGCGGGATCAACGGTCCGGTCAAAAGAACGAGAGCAACAGCCACGGCGCGAAGTGTCGTTCTGTGACCGTATCGTCGCAAGAGGGCTTGGATGATCAACGGCATTACCGCGCCCGAGGCTCCAGACGCACTGCATAGAAATCCATATGCCATTCCGCGCCGGCGAATCCAGAACTCGTCAACCATGGACAAAATAGGATAGTAAAACACGACAAATCCAATGCCGTACATGACTCCTTGCGTCAACAACAACGTGCCTAGTGAGTTTGCAAAACTACCCGCCACGAGACCCAATATACTCAACGGCCATCCAATGAAAATCATATGTGTGCGGTACCTGGAGTAGCGACGGATCAAGGGTGTCGCGAGCGGGGCGCCGAGATAAGATATTCCTGAGGCGGTAGTGCCGATGGCAGAGATATATGCACTATCGCTGAATGCTGGAATGTGCGAATAGTATTCTTGGAAGACACCGAAGGAGAGGGGAAAGCCCCAGAGTAATGCCTCGAAGACGAAGGCGGCCAGGAGGAGGCGCCATGCTGGCCAGCCTCCATCGATTGCTGGTAACGTGGTGTTCTGATCTGAGAAGATTGTGCGAGCATTTTCATTTTCTGGCTCGGGGTGCTGAGTGGAAGATGTTAAGGACGATAGTGGAATCGGTGTACGAGGTGCGTTCATAGGCGTGCGATCAGTGTTCGTCATCTCTAAGACAGTGCAAGAGCGTTTGGATTACGAGGAGAAGCTCAGACGGCGGTCGAGGTATGAATCTCTGAATACTCTACTGTGATATGCTCTCATGTAGGCATGTTGATCGCATCCGCATCTGATTCATGCCGAGGTAAGCATTTCATCCCACCTCGGGCTCTTATAAGCACGCGTATACCCTGGCAGAAGAACATCTCGTGTATAGAATTGCAACTCACATGTGATTAATGTTGCCGCGACTGCGAAGAGTGATGCCGAATTCTTTCCCCCTACCTGCGCACCTCGCCAACCCATGAGATCTTGGGCGGGTGGCCGGGTATCTGCTATTCTGCGTGTTGGCTTGGTTTTGCTTTGTTTACATTCTCATCTCCGCTGGAGTCACGCATCGTCTGCAAGCGTTCGCCTTCTTTTATCAACACCAGCAGGTTAGCTTAGACGAAGATGCAATGGATTGGAGTGGTTGTCACATTTTACCAATCACGGTGCTCAATCCACGATGTCGAGTAAGAAGCGCTGTGGGAGCTCTGAACAACAGTTCACACGCAAATCGGCCCGGGCCGACTTTGAGAAGGCACCTCGCTCTCATAGCGCCCGCAGGATCTTCGCTGCCTCAAAACCACTACGAAGTACACCCTGAGCTTATCCACCTTATCGCGACAAACATGTCTTCTGACTATGGTTCAGACATCTTGTCCGATGATATTGTTCCAGTTGAGGATATTCAACCTCACGTTGAAGCTTCTACCACGACGCCCCGTCAGCCCCTGAAACCTCGCGACTCCAATGTACTCGCAACTCCACCGCCTTCGGATCGTAGTAAACATAACGATGCGTTTATAGCATCTTCGAAAACGCCCGTGATTACCGGCCGCCAATCTCATTTGCAGAAATATCGATCGCAATCCTCTGCCTCTGCTTCAGCCATCCCGAGTACGCCTTTGCGACAGCATGCGCCTCCACAGCAAAAACCGCCTTCGTCATCTCAACCTCTACCGACTCCGCTGAACATTTATGTGGCACCATCACATGGTTGTGCGCCGCCGTCGTCACAGCCCACGCCGTCTAGACGACCGATCGAGCCGCGACTATCGAAAATTCCAACGAGCACACAATCCCCACAAGTCAATCGTCTCACAACCACATACACAGCACCTACAATGTACCAGCGCAACAGTGAGTTTCCTTTGTATCGCTTTCCCTTTGGCACACACAGGGGCAAGACTTTATTCGAAGTACCAGAAAACTACATTGCGTATCTGCGCGTTGATCAGGAAATGGCAGACAGCATGCCCGGTCTGACAGCAGTCTTGCGTCTCTTTGATGCTGGCCAAACACCATCTATCCCGCCTTCCTCGAGTCAGCCAATCGCTCAAGAAGCGCCATCGTCCTCTGCGTCCGCCAGAGTACCGCCGTCTCAGCCTGTTACGCTTCAAGAAAGATCATCACCATCCGTGCCATCGAGCATATCACTAGCGCCATACCGATTTGACTTTGGGAAACACATCGGATTGACACTCTCGGAAGTGCCAGCGGACTACATAAGGTTCTTAAAGCAGAAAGGCATAGTCGAAAGTAAACCAGCGCTTGCTGTAGCAGTCATCAAGCACGAGCGCGAACAGGCAATATGCACGCAGCAACGAACATCAGAACCTGCTACCTCACAATACACCTTGACTTTCGGAAAGCATATCGGAAAGACGTTGAACGAAGTGCCTGCTAACTACATCGATTGGCTGAAAACTTCATCGAGCATGTATCAAGAAAGTAAAACACTTCGTGATGCGATCGCCAATTGGGACTATCTCCACCCAGTATTACCGCCAAAACCCTCGTCCAAGCGAAAACGCGCGCCTCCAATCAGCATGAGCCATTTTGGATTATCAACTTCGTCCAGTGGTCGCAGATATGCGCCGAAGAAAAAGATGAGGACATGGTAAAATCACAAGGATTCAATTTACGGCATAAGCCATGACATCAAAAGTTGCACAATGTTTGGTATTTGGTACTGCTCTACTAACTATGTTTAAATCAAGAGTTTATGCTCCTCGAAGCAGCCAAGATTTTGGGAGGCCTAGCAACCAGCGCGAATGTGCCTGCTGAAGGGTGTATAACCGCGGCCAGCGCATGCTTCAACAGGTGTCACGACTGATGTCCTTAAATGTCTTACTGCTGGCTTGGATGGTCTCAAGTGGTCGTGTCCGTAACACGCTCGTCTCCTGGGGCGACAATTTTGAGAGCGGCATACACTTTTCCGTGCGAGATCAATTGGACAGCGCTCCAGCCGCTTTTACTCGACCAGTCTGATCGTACACACAACCAGTTCTGATAGGTCCATCCAAGTTCTGGCTCACTGTGTTCGTTGTACCGAGGCTCCACGCGCAGTAGGTCGGACCCATGTAGATATTCGGTGTCGACGAACAAGTAAAAAGCATGCACGACTTCATGCATCAGTATATGCGCGAAATCTAACAAGGCGTTCAACTGGTATGCCGATCGATCTCGCGTCATCTCTTGCTCAAAGTACCGCAGCCAGCCAGATCTACAGAGACTAACATAGGCTTGGCCTTCACACATTGTATGAGATAAAGTCCGATCACCGGCCAGGATCCTGCGCTCGATCGATTTTGTCCTCGTTTGCCCAAGAAGGTCGTCGTACAAGCGAGCAAATACCGTTCTCCCAATCGCCCCGGAGGAGTCTGGTTGTGCAAATTGGAACTGGACGCGGGTCTTCATGACGTCGAACGTGTCCTTGACGGCTTCGAGACCCAAAGGCTCGCCTTCCCATGGGCCTCTGGCAATGTACGCGTTACCTTTCTCTGTCCTTTCGCCAACGACTTTACCATTACAAAGGTGGTCGAATGGTGAAAGCATGCTTGGCACGGTGATGAGAAGAGATGCGAGACGAAGTGCCGGTGTCAGTGCTTCGTAGGCAGTGCCAGAAATCATTTCCAGGCTTGTGGGGTATTCCACTCCACCTTTGATCGTATACTCTTCAACTCTGAAGTTTGCGTGGCTGAACAGAGGGTGAATTGGGTTATCGAGATCTCCTAGTGGGTTTGACACAGGGTCGGGACCACATGCGTTACTGGTGAATTCGGCAACTGCCTTGACAGTGGACGCAAATGTGGTCGACATGCTTGAGTTTAGCTGAATGCTTGGGAAGGATACAGCTGAAGGCGGCCGAGGACTAAATGTCGCGCGACAAGCACCTTTCGATCAGGCAGTGAACGGATACAGTGAGTCAGGGCACCAATGTATTGTGGATGCTCAATTGATATCGTGCAATCGAATATGGTTCTCCCGCACTCGTTGCTCACTCATTGTATGCCTAACAGTGAAAGTGCTTAGAGTAATCTCAACCCCAGTACCAAGATCATCCGGATATTTTCAGAACACCAAACATTGACAGCATTTATCATCGAATCCCACGCTATGCTAAAAAGACATGTTTGATCTTCCCTCGACCTGGACACCAAAAACAAACAGCCAACCTATTCGAGCTCATCTCAAAAACCCCTTGGGCCCACCCCACATACCATTAACATGGAATTTCCCATACACCCAGGGAAAGAAGTCTTTCTTTAAATAGTAAAACGCTTTCCTAGGAACACCCTGGTCGATACCAAGCAAATTTCCAAAAGTCTCCTTGGGCACCCCACCGTACTTGAACTCCGCCAACAGGACCTTGTCCCCACCTGTGAGCAGCGGACAGGAAGTATATCCATCGTATTCGCCAACCAATTCCTTGCCTCGATAACTGCGCATAATGTTGGAGACAAGAACGGGCGCTTGGGCAGTAATCGCCGCCACGGTCTTGGAGGTAGGCAAGCTGGAGGCATCGCCAATGGACCAGACGTTGGCGTATTTCTTGTGACGGGTAGTTTTGTCATCGACGTCTACGTATCCAGCGTCGTTTGCTAGGCCGCTTTGCTTGATGAAGGCGAGTGGTTTGTTCTTGGGCGAGACGTGTAGGAAGTCAAAGTGCCTTGTGACTTGTGACTTGTCGGGTCGAGCGAAAGTAGCCGTTTGGCCGTCGATAGCGATGAGATCGTGCTCAAAAAGGGCTTCGACGCCACGCTGTGCTCGGAGGTCGTTGAGGATCGCGCTGTATTTGGGTACTCCGAACATAGTGGGCAGGCCGGTTGCGAAGCTGATGTTGATGGGCGAGCGATCACTCGAGTTGTATAGGCCCGCTCGCTTCCAGTGATCGAGTGCGAGCCACATGATCTTCTGAGGTGCACCAGCACACTTGACGACGCCGGCAGGTTGTGTGAAGATGGCATTTCCTTTGTCGAATCTCTTGATTGTGCGAAACGTTTTGTCGCAGTATTCGTAGTTGTAGATGGAGGACACAAGTGCATCGGGATTCGCTAACGCTTCAGGCAGGCCCTTGACACTACTGTAGTCGACAGTGATGCCAGGTGCAACGACTAGATGTTCGTAATCAATCCGGTCGCCATCCGCCAGAGTGACCTGGTTCTGCTCAGCAGATATCGCTCCCGCACTTTTATTGTAAAACTTGAACTTGGGATCCATCAAGCTTTCAAGTGGTCGTCGCAGCTCTTCTTTGTCCTTGAGACCACCGCCAACGAGCGTCCAACCAGGCTGGTAGTGATGCCATGTTGCGGGGTCAATGATGGCGATGTCGTCTTGACTGAAGTTGCCTTTTCGTAGCAGCTGATGGCTTAGAGCGATACCTGCAGAGCCACCACCAATTACTACGACTTTGTGACTGCGAGCAGCGCTGCTCACAGGTGATACAGTTGCGAGACCTCGAATTGTCTGCAGGGTGGGCCACATCTCCGCAAGACGTTTGCTTCTCAGAGCAGTTCTGCAGCAAGCCATAGTTAGTCCTTGCGATGATGTTGTTAGGCGAAGAACAATTGTCGGGAAAAGGAACGCTAAGCTCAAGACCCGGTCGATGGTGCAATTTGTCACGTGAGGTTTGCTGCAGCACGGGCCGTTGTTAGAGCTAGTGTGATGATAGGGAATCCCAAATACACTTGGCTTATCGAATTTCATAAGTTTGTATTGAGCCCGGGGGTAGAAGCGCGACGCGCATGGAGAGATTTCCTGATGTACCCGCACGTGACCCCTCCCCAAACTGACCGGAGTTCGTGGGAACGGGTAGCGCCGTGGTGCCCCACTTTCGGCGAAGTCGTGCTCAATAGAGATGGCTATATTTCGAATACGAGTGTAATTTTTTTTAAATATTCCAAATAGAATAGTATGCTATAATAAACTCGAATTTGAATATTAATTAACTGCTAGCTATATAAGGAAGGAGGTGGTGATTCATTAAGATCTTATTCACCCAGGGTTTTGATCGTTCTGATCCGTCTTATGTTTAGATTCTTCCTCTACCTCCTCTACTGCAAAATAACTAGGCATTGCGGTTAATACTTGATCTCGCACACGGAGATTCTGGAACACGAACAGCTAAAAACATAGCAAATGTAAGGCAGTGCACTTTTGGATGCTGCAGCATCCAGTACAATATTCGAGCCCGATTGAATTTTCTAAATGAATATTATAAAGAATGTTGTTCCGTACATGAATGGGCCATCTCTAGTGCTCAATGGTCACTTGCAGGGATTTAAAGCGGTGACCAAGTACCTCACTCTAGAGTCAACACTATTGAACGATCAAAAAGACAGAGCAATGGCGTCGCAATCATAGAAATTCTTAATTTTACTACACAAGCTTACTCCTAATCAAAGGAAATAAAAGAGTGCAAATCCGCACAGATGCGTACATCGTGTGCAACTGATAAGTGCGTCCAGTGGCGGAGCAGATCGTGTCTCCCCAATAGTGCTTTCTTCTTCAAGCTGCCGCGACTCGTCAAGGTGTGCTGCTTTATTTTCCAAGTCTTTCCCTGCACAAAGCGCCCGTCATTATGTATTGCTTCATTTACGGTCGTTCAGCCTAGTGCCCTCCGGTAGTGGGTAACTGTAAAGTGTCAGCCTAATTCAATCACAGACAATATACAGAGAACTTACTCCAAGGTACACCTTGAAGGAGTCGTAGATCAACCATTGGAATGCAGTCAAAGTACCAATCATGAAGATACGGACGGGGAGTCCGTTCCAAAGACCTCCAAATCCGATCTTGCCGTAGATTCTGCCGATAGCTTGACCTGCGCCCTCGCCAGCTTTGCGGTCGCTGTTGAGCTTCGAGACCATGACATCTGTGCAAGGTTAGTGGCTGCATCTGGAAGGTAAATTTGTCGGTACAAGAATGCAACTTACCAGCAGGATGCGACACAACGGCACAGAAGATACCTGCAATGTAACCGCCCGCGAAAGACACTCCAGTCTGCTGCAGAGCATTGAATGAATCTTTTGGCTTTCCAAGGAACGCGTAGATTCGCGACACCGTCTCTTCAAACGTCGCAAATTTGACCATGGTGTAAGGAATCTGTCTCGCCCAGAGCGGATAGAGCCCCTTGTATAAGCCAGCAACACCCTCCTCCCTTATGACCTTGGACCAGCCCTCCCTCAAGCTATGCGCAAAAGGCGGCAGTGTAGTCTGCATGCGCACCTTGATTGCTTCCATTGGACACAGGGCGAGGTCAGCGATGAATTCGGCGGATGCGGAGGCAGCAAGGAAGACAACTTGTTTCGGGACGTTGGGCGCAAGCTTGTCGCCATAAAGGTACTTGAAGACCTCGTAGAAGCCATATTTGCCTGCTCCTTGAAACGAATAGCCGATGAAGGTGGGGGACCAGCCGAAGAAGACACCGCGGATGCCTTCTTTGGAGTAGATCATTTTCCATGCTTGCGAGTTGGATTTGTACAGAGAGGAGTCGACTTGTCGACGGCATTTCACCTAGGGAGAGCGTATTAGCATGTTTATCGCGTGATAGAGCACAGTGCACATCCAATTGGGTACCATAACGCTCTGCAACAATCTTAGGGATGTGAGCAAGAATAGACTCACCAAATCAAGCGGCGTAACCATGGTATGCGTAGGTCCACAAGCAATGATTCCACCCAATGTACATGCCGCAAAATAATTCGCGGAAAACAGCTCAATCTTCTTCTGCGGCGTCAATGCGCCCAACTTGTCTGCCATTGCGTCGGTTCGGAAGCTTCAATTACCCTTACCAAACAATGCTCCTCGCGTGTACGTCTGCAAAGCGGGGTATCAAACGCCAATTGAGAAGAGAGGAGGAGCTGATGAAGAAGAAGCTTTTGCGAGAGGTGAAGAGGAGGTCGAAGGTTTTATTGACATATGACGCCGCGGTTCGGCGCGGAAGCAGGAACGCGATGTATATGAATGACGTCGCTCGCTTATGTCAACGCGCTACCGTACTGCGCTGATGAAGCTTGATTGCGCGCTTATTCAGGTTTGTATTCCGAGGGGCCAGGAGTTTGATGCCATGGCAGTTCATTTTGTATCAATAATGAGTATGGTAACAGCATTGCGGTTATGTATCTTGATGGTTCACTCCAAAGTTCATCTGCACGTGATGCAATAACTATCACCTGCGCAAAGGATGCATTTCAATCGTTAACTCTAACCGACCTCAAGAGGCCAACGAAAAATGAAGAGCCGCGTTCCAAACAATGCCAATCCATCAAAGTCCGAGTTCATAACCGGAGCCATTTATAACACGTTATTCGTCCTAAGCGTCTCAATGCGCCCTCGCTATGCCGTCAAAATATGTATGTGAAGGGGTCCAAGAAGACCTGCAAAAATTGTGACCAGCAGCCGAAGCTCCAAACGCCATGCTCAATGAATCTCCGATCGTAACCTTCCTGGTCTGTAAATGTTGCAGACCTACCATTGTGAACACCATACCCATCGATCCTTCAACGCCAGAGTGAGGGGAGTTTTAGGAAAATGTGACGCGAAGCCAATGCATCAAAAGTTTATCGAAATGTTGTGAGGACTCGAACCTCCATCAGGAAAGAAAGACTCTCTTTCGTGGGTGCCGCCCAGTACTTCTCTTCCGCGCGATCGCGGCGCTACATGTTCTATGAATGTCAAAACAAGCTTCACCTCAATTTTCAAGGAGATTGTGAGCATCATCGGACTCACTGGCATAGTCCGATTGATCAAATGCCTCCCCTTGAGAATTGGGCGTGCCTGTTTCATGAAGCCATGTGCGCATGCGAGCCTCAACTTCATGTTGAAATTGGCAGATTAAGGCGGCATCGTTGGCGCCTTGAAATTCTTGTACATCAGGTTCCTGACTTTGAGCCAAGATGTATAGTTGTTGTACTAACATCCGGCATGTGTCCACCAATGGGACCACAAACGATCGCTGCCGACCGACGCCCCTTTCGTACGCAAATTTGTGCATCAGATCCACAAGCAGATCCCGGGCGGAATTGTACTTCGCATTGATGGTCTCTGGAAGGTAGGCATCATCGTTGCTGTAAAGCTGCTGGAAGAAGCTGAAGGATGCCTTTCGCACTTGCTCATTGTAATGACAGAGCAATGGTATGGCGTATGTGCGGCTACGAAGCATAAGGGCCTGATGGAAGGCGTGAGGATGTCTTTGTAAGAAAGAGTTCTCTTTCTGAGCCTTCAGCAATCCAGAGTAGAACGTTAGGGCAGCTTCTCCGCTCGGCAGACGATCTTCGGCGGCTCTATTGGGTGATGCGACGAGGTTCGTGACTCCATTGATGACTCTGGTAATATTTTCGCCTCTCGGACAGGCTTCGCAGTATGAAAGTGCGGCATAAACATATGCGTCAATATACGGGGGATCGAGTTGAAGCCCTTCCAAGATCGTGCGACCGATGTTCACCTGGATGGATTCGTTGGAGAATGCGAGCATCCATTTTACGATCTCACCAGGATAGAAGTGTTCTACCTTGCTATCGTCGAAGACTTCCAGAATCTTGTCAAGGACAGCGATCTGTTTGACCTCATCTGACCACCAAGTCAATGCAGTCGCTTCCTTCCTTACGAGCGGGAACTTTGTCTGCTCGAGGTCGAGCGTGGCAAGCCGGTCGGGAGTCGGGCTTTCAACTATAGTCGGCAAGGTCGGATCCATCTGCGACAGCAGTTTCCATACAAAGCCAATCATTCTGTTGAAGAATCCCCGTCTCTTCTCCATGATCTTCGCGAACTCGGATAATTCCCTCTGGTACTTGTCGCATGCATGCATGCAGAAAAGACGTAAACAGAAGTAGAGCAAGCCGTGATTCAGCAGCTCGGCAGTCTCCAAGTGCCCAATCTCGGACAGCTGAGTCAACATGAGGTAAAAGTCTTCCCAGCCACGGGTGCTCTCGTAGGACTCAGCGGCAGTCTTGCGAAATCTCCGGACCAGTACAGAGAACATGCCCTCCTTGAAAGTAATCGAGTCCACTTCCATGTCGCTGTCAGTCAAGTCCACTCCATACATGATAGGATCTTGCTGCCGCAGAGTTTTCAGACTATCAACAATCAATGACCGCACTTGCGACCGAATCCTGGGATGGGTGCACTTGAGGATGATATTAGTCAAAGCATGATCGTCTGTTGCAAGCCATTGCAACGCGATAGCGCAGCATGTCGCACAAGATAGCATGGATCGTCGAAGCTGAAGAAGCAGATCAAGAAAGATCTCGGAGTTTTGCTGACGCCAAGCTATGTGTCCCAAATGCGCAAGTATGATGTGCAATGCGTTCGTTTCTTGGCCATGATCTTCGGAGCAGGTTCCGTGGTTGACTTTTCGGGAAACACCATGAAGCTGTCGAACGAATTTTGCGTGCGCTGGGTCGAAGAGGGCGTATTCCCGAACGAATTGACCATTCTGAAGATCAATCTCCTCCTCGAACAACTTCGGTATGTTGACTTGAGGAGTGCACGCCGTGGAGATGATACTTTGACGACGCTGATCTTCGTCAACAGCAGCCCTACGCTGGTAGAATAGCATATAGGCAGAGAATTGCTTGATCGGCCTATTGTAACCATCTCCTTCGGCGAAACCACCAAAAGTCCTCTCTGCAATCTCGGCGGGGTCGAAAGGCACAACCTCGCTGTCGTTGAACTCAACCCAAGTGGTTTGTGTCGAAGATGGGCGTTGACGAATGTACGAATAGTAGTGTCCATTCTCGCACGTGCCTGTGTGAACTAGAACACCGACCAGGTCAAATAAGTCTTCTGCGCATGACGTAGTCGGATCGGCAAGGTAATCAGCCTTGTATGGGCTGATATCCAAAGACTCAGGAAAGGCGAAGTGGTCGTAAATCTTTCTCCTGCTAAAGTCGTTCAAATCGAACTCGAAACGCTTGAGGTGAAATATCAGGTTGTCGGGTGCTTCCTTCAGACAGGTTCGCTTGACCGCGTCGACAAACTTCCCATCGCATGATTCGCATTTGTACTTGTTGTCTCCTTCCATGACGTCGCCTTGAACGTAAGCCTGCAAACTCTCTTGAAGATTGGCTTTGCCCGCAATGTCGCACTGAACAGCAAAGAACGGCTCCACGCGCTCTGAAACGTGTTCGCACTCTTTTGACTTGATCTGATTCAAGGTTTGACCACCGTAGAAAGATCGGAACTGCTGCTTATGCTCCTGCTGGAGTAATTGCGCCTCCCATTGGTCAAAAAGCAGGTTGTAAAACTCATCGGCGTCCATTTGGACCGTAATGTCAATGGGGATTTTGTCGAGACTATTGACGCAGGCTGCAAAGTCGCGTGGATCGGTCGATTTACGATAAGAGTTCTGCATCTGAGCGAAGAGACGTTGCGTTTCGAAGAGCAATTTCTGAGAACCAGAGGCATCCTTGACGTCCAGACTCAGCATAAACTTACGGAAGTTTAAGTTCATGAACAATTGCGTCAGTAGGGAATTCATGTAGCAAATCGCACGTGGGTTGTATAAGCCAACATAACCTGTGGTCGATCGAATCTCCAGGGATCGATCCACAAGGTGTGTAGACAGCACGGGACCGATGTCCTCATTCTCAACTTCTCCAGCAAGTTGGAGCAAAATGTCGTAGGTGCTACGATCTTCGGCCAAGCCGAGCATGAGCTCGTACAGCTCCTGTCTAGTGTGGCTTTCCAAAATAGGCAGACGAGAACGCTCAGTTGACGCGTTGTCGGTTAGAGCACTGGATTCAGTCAGCAAGATCACCAGCGTAAGATGCGCAATGAGTTTCTTCGAAGTCTGATCGCTGAACGTACCTTTCGACAAAGATGTACTTTCGGAATACCTCCTTCATGAGAGAGCCAGCATTCACTGGCTTCTTGAAAGATTTGATCGACAATATGCAGTAGAGCAGGAGCTTTGTCAAGCCTAAAACAACGTGATCAATCTGTTCTCGTCCTGGATGTTCTTGAGGCTGGTGATTCAGAAGAAGTGCGCTCAATCGTGTCAACAAAGCGCGTAGGTAGCCCTCACTCCGTTCGTACTCGTCGTTAGCCCTGAAGACATGCTCGGCTATCTCGAACAACTGTTGTGATTGCCCTGCATACTGCCCTGCCAGTGGCACCACAACTGAGATGACAGACCAGAACTGAGAAGCGGTCTCGCCTTTGGTGATGGGACAAGTAGAGGGCAGATCTCCGCCGCAAAGCGACGCAATCTTGCGAGCGATATTGTCTCGAATTGATTGATTGGGGTGAACGAGCAACAAATCTTGGTGGATGCGGTGCAAGGCCGGATGGTGTGTAAAGGCGTCCCAAATGGCGCGAGAGTGAAGTGATGCTTCGAGAATGGTAGCATATGCGTCCTGCGCGATTGTGGCAGAGTTTGATGCTTGTATCGCAACCGTCACGATCTTCATAAGGCGGTCTACAAGTGAGGCGCAGTTGGAAAAGTAACCGGCGGATATTTCAGGGTCTGGTCTCTCTGCTTCAAGTAAGGGATTGGACGCTTCGTGATAGAGGACCACGCAACTCACCTCTGAGGAACTCGAGCAAAACATTTACAAGAACAGCAGCCAATTGCAATTCTTGGGGTGCATCGAATGCTTCACTCAGCAAATGGGTGTCGAGTAATGCCTTGTCGAAATGTTGGATTGTATTACTCAGGAAGACTTCATTCAGGGCAGACTGCAGACAAATTAGCACACAATATTGGGCTATCCTGGGAGCAGACCTACACTGCGTATTTGTTCTCGTAGCCTGGTTTGAAGGGCAAGAGCTGCATACTGTGCCTGAAAACCCTTGCCAGGTGGAAAGAGATCTTCAGTAGATGCCTCACCTCGCGTTACGCCATCCGCAAAGGTGCTACGGGCAGGGAAGGACGCAAGGAATTCAAAGAGCTACAACTGTTAGTGACCAAAGTGGAGTCAAGTGCAAATACTGACCAACTGGCTTGTGATACTCGCCGAATCCATCCATCCAAAGAGTTCGTCAAAATGCTTCACGATGGCAGTCTCGAAGATTGACGAACCCGCTACAGACTCAGGCAAAGGACGTGTTACATCCGCCCCCTCAGCTCTCTGGACGATGACCTGACCACCAAGGTCGACTTGAGATAGCTTGTGCGTTGCTTCTTCAAAGACCTTTAGACGTTGGCCTCTGGCAAAGAGATTGATCTTTGTGAAGCCGGTCGCGTGGCACAATCTCCTGTACAAGTCATCGATTGTGTGGTTGGAGGCCATCGTGACAACATTTCGATCATTCCCGCACTGATACCTGACGACTATCGCATCTCCGGAAGGCACGTCGGCGTCCATTGCGTCGACCTTAGAATCGATCCTTTGACCTCGATTGAATTCAGGCCTCTGGCGGACACATTCAAGAAGGACCTTCTGGAAGAGCAGGATTCTCTCGACGTGAGCTTGAGACGAGTGTCGTGTGTTGGCCCCTTCAGGGACATCTGTAGGTTTCACTGCTCTGAAATGCTGTGGCTGAGCCTCTATAGCAGCTCGCAGTGCCTGCATACATTGTTCAACCAGCGCGATGTGTGCTTTCTCAACCTCTGGAAGAAGTACGCCGTGTTCCTCGATTATTTTGACATATCGGGTGGCGAGTAGGCGAGCTGAACGGTCTTCGATAGTGCCTGTTGGGGATGAAAGAAGTATCGACCACAAGAGGCTAGCCCCGGGAATTTGCAATAGCATCTCATCGCCTTGGTCGGTCTGGATTGCTGATCGAGTGATTGGGAAGCGATAGCTGGCCACGAATTCGAAGAAACCAGAGGTGTAGAGCTGTGCGGCCAAGGAGGGGAGGTACGAAGACACTAGCTGCTTGCAGAACTCATTTCCAGGCATCATCTTGATGGACTGGAGCATGAAGGTCCAAGCCAAGTCTCTGGCCTCATTCGAGAGTGCTTTGCTGCCAATGACATGATCCCAGAGATCTTGGTACAGATCTGTGGGGACGACCATGGCGTGATGGGTGATGGCCAATCTGAGAAAGTCTAAGCGGTAGTGCAGGGCTTGAGTCTGATACACACATGGGCCAAGCTCGCCCTCCTTTTCAACAAAAGCAGGTATTTCATTGAGCACGGAGCGTAGTAGATCCTGGTTGTCGCGAAAGAACAAAGTATCATCCACATATGAGTATTGGCTCAGCAGGCATAGAATGCGATAATTCCCAGTTGCTCCATCTGATTGATCTGCAATTTGCTGCGCACATTCTCGATATATGGCATGTCGCTCTGCAGGCATAATGGCATCTGCTAGGAAATGGAGCTGATCGAAGGCTTCAACGTGAAGGTCAACCGTCGTTTTATCCGTGATTCTGCTGGGCGCTGTGCTTTGGACAATGCGGATGCATACATTCCATGGCCGCGATGTGGGTCCCCTCCCACTGTAGTCGATGGTTCGCAAATTCATGACATTATTGTTGACAGTAAGACTCATCGTCAAGGTGCGGAAAAAGCGCAGTATATCCAGCGTGTACCGGTTGATGGGGAGATCGAAAAGTTTCTTGACAATGTAAAGACGATCCGAGGCCGCCATGAGATGGATGATGCTCCGAAGCATGGTCATTGTCGCTGTGACAACTCGGGGGTCGGGGCTCGAGAATACTGTTTTCCAGATCGCATCGGCTTGATCATCTGACCAACGGTGAGCGATTACCAGGAACCCTGCAATGTTTCCACTGCGTGAGATCAATTGAGGATGGGAGTCTACGCTGACAATGTAGTCAACGACTTGGCCCTGGATAAGAAAGTCCGCCAGGTACTGCATCACAGGGTGCTTGCATGACGGATCAATGTTGCTGATCTCCCGCCAGATTTCGACCAGCGCAGTGTCCATGGTCGCAATGCTCATCACGCGCAAAGCCATGTTGCCCTTTATAACATATCTGCGCAGGACCTTGAATTTCCAAGCGTTCGCTGCTAGCGCTGGAAAACAGGCTGGGTCTTGACGATAATCAAACTTGCTGGTGGTTTTCGAGTGTGGTGCAGACAATGCTGCGGGCGAGTCCGGGTCGCCAAAGTCCAGGAATTGTTCTACCAGGTCGGCTGCGATGTCATCATCCCATTGGCAGAGCTCGTGGATCAAGGTCGAGAGATAGGTAATAAGATCGCGGGCTACAGCTGCGTCGATAGGTATGCTGGGGTCGGAGATGTCACCGGAGTACTTGCAGAAGAACGACAAGATTCCGCGATAAATTGCCGAACGGTCGATGAATGTATTCGCGCCTGGAAGCTCAAAAATAGTCCAGCCCAAGGAAGAAAGGATCTGCGACGTGTAGTTGGCATAGTTGTTCTGCATGCTGGGAGGCACTCGATGGAATGCTGCGTCCATTAACTCGAGCAGGTTCTGAGCTCCATGGGCTCTCAGGAATTTCCTGTGCAGCTCTGTGTTCAGCTCGCGGAGGTCCACGTCGTATTCCTTATGTAAGACGTGGAATACAGGACTCTTTTCATAGCGTATGATGTTGTGTAAAGATCGCATATGTCTCTGAGTAAGCAGGGGCTCATGAGAGATGGTCTCCTCAGCCTGTGTCGACAGTATGCCGGCGTCCACGAAGAGGAGGATGGAACAGATTCTCAGGTATGCTCCCAGGAAGCGATCAAACACGCGGTCCGTCTCGACGTCGTCGCCGATCTGATCACCAAATGGATATCTGGTCTGCTCGGTGCTCGGTCCCCCATTCAGAGCAGTTATCCACTGATACCTCCGGGAAAGCACTTTGCTGGCTACGGTGCCGAAGTCATCCCAGAATGACGCCTTGCTGATGTAGAAGCCATAGTCATCGACAGACAGGTCGGGTAGGCCATCGAGCCAGTCAGAGAGTTGGGGAAGGAGGTCGACATCGATCGGCCCAGCTTGAGAATGTTAGTTCAAGTTCTCGGGTGGGGGGAGGGGAAGTGCATACAGCTTTGGATGAATTTTGGGAGTTCGCGAACAACCGACATATAGTCTCCCCGCAGAACCCACGGGAACTGTTGGAAATGGTCGTCGGCGTCGATCTGTACCGAGTCGTCGAGACCAGGGGCGTCGTCCTCTTCGATAAGCATAACAGGCGGGCTTCCGGACTCGTCTTCGGTGCTGGTTATGAGTATGGGAGAAATAGTCTGCGGATCCTCGGACAAGCCATTAGCATTATGGCCTTGTGCAGCGGCGGCGGGCCCGGGCACGGGGGAGGAGGGCGGGTGGGCGCGTATGGTCATCTCTACCTGTGGTTCGCGCGGCGATGCGGCGGTCGTGGCAGAAGACTCAGTGTCGGCCGAGAGGGCGCGGATGCTGTTGCTGCCACTGCCGAGACGAGGGCGTTTGCGTGTGAAGCTGGGGTCGGCGTCCTCCACAGGGTCGCGGCGGGGCGGAGAAGTAGGGCCCGTGGCTGTGATTGCTGTCTCGTCTGCAGCGACCGGTTGCGCTAGGTAGTCGTCATCCCGCGCATTCATGATCGCGGCGATGCTCTCCGCTGCACGCCGTTTGCTCGAGGCGTGGCTGGCGGCACAAAACGCGTGCAGGCAGGTGAGACCGGGCTGCGGGCAAGCAGCTCTCGGACAGGCAGCAGGGCGCCTGCAGCCGGGGCGGGCGCCGCACACGAGGGGGCGGGAGAGCGGGAGACGCGGTCGAGAAGGGTACCATGAGCTGCAGCAACTCGGCGACCAGCGAAAGTCGAGAGAGTTGAGGCGGAATTATTTCGACGTGTTGCGCGCTCCAGACGCGTTGCGGAGTTCACGCAGTTCCAAACCCCCACCACAGCAAGCCGAACCCACGTCATCGTTCATTGGCTCCCGTGTGTATGCGCGCTAGTCCCTCCCCGTGCTAGCGCTGCTGCAGGGACCTTGTTTGGGACCTGAAGAAGCGGCGACCCTGCCAAACACACTTGCCCGTCTTGCCTGCGAGTCACCCACTATGGCGCCAGCAACAAAGAACAGCAAACCAGTCTTCAAGACAGCATCGCCCTTCACAGAGACCACATGGCAACTAGGACTGTGCCCCAGAACCTGACCCGCACGCTAATGGGTGAAGGCCACAAACATCACATGACGACCAAGATGCCATCCTCGACCTAGTGTGCAAGTAGGTATGTCGTCTAGTGCAACAGTGAAAGCGCATGCTCACGTCTCGCCAGCTTGCTTGCACCACTGGGCGACCACCGCACGACTCATATCATTCCTTCCAAAGGAAAGAAGAGGAAGAGGAAGAGCAAGGATGAATCTACCGCGCCAGACACCGAAGCACTTCCACCGCCACCTCAGCCAGAGATAGGCAAGCACGTCCTCATCGGCATCAACAGCGTGACACGACATCTCGAACTTCTTGCTGCACGCCAGTCCGCGTCTACCATGCCAATCGCTGCATGCAAACCCGAGACCACAGAGACGCCAAATGGGCAAGACGGTCTAAGTCCTCTCAGCATGGTCATCATAACCCATCCCAAACCATCAACATCCACCGCTCACGCTCACCTACCCACCCTCGTCCATCTTTCCACTCTCAAGCCCTCAGCTGCAACACAATCACAAGACAAAACCACACGCCTGATTCCTCTGGCTACATCCACCGACGCCCGCCTCGCATCAGCACTACACATCCCGCGCGTCGGTGCCCTCGCCATCTTCGCCGACGCACCAGGCGCCAAGCCCCTCGAAGACTTTGTCCGGGAGAGAATCGGCGTCACAGAATGTCCCTGGATCGACGAGGCAATGCGTGCGCAGTGGAAAGGAACAAACATCACAACTGAACACACAGCAGGCAAGACGAAAGCGAAAGTCCAATCCAAAAAGATCTGTACATCCTGACGCCAAACTCACTCGACTCATCATCATGATCATAAAAAATATATTCCAATCCCCAAACAAAACATGTTACAACAACAAAAATTTAGCTGCCCGAAACGCATTTCCTCCAGTCCTACCCACCCCTGTCATGCTTCCATCTCAAACTATCCCTACTCCCTACTCGCATACCAATCCCCACCCGACACCCTCCCACCAACCTCCTCAACCTCCCACTCCCAATCAATCGTCCCCCGTCCAGACCCTCTATTCGCATCTCTCTGCGACCGCCTGACAACCCTGCACCCGTCGCATATACACCGCGCAATAGTTGTCGTAGTGATGCTGGTGGCACAGCTTCGTGTGGGTGAGGGCTTGTACGGACAGGGAGTGACGCGCCATACGATTTGGGAGCATTGGATGCAGCGCTTGCGGATATTGTGGCACATTTGAGCGGGGTGGAAGCTGTGTGTGTGTGTGTGTGTGTGTGTGTGTGTGTGTGTGTGTGTGTGTGTGTGGGATGGAGGGGGAACATGTATACAACTGTGTTGTCGAATGCGCGCGAATGAATACATGAATGGAGGAATGGATTTGACGTGATTCACAGTGCCTGGCATGTCGCAGGCGCAGGGTCACGTACATGCATAGCGACATTGGATTGAAATAATATGGTAATGTATAAAGTGATGAAGATGATAATCATAATAGTCTATGCACACAACCGTTACTCTTCGTCCTTGGTTTCAATCAATAAGCTTCCATGTCGAAAATTCGTAAATGCGAATTCCCTATATCCCTTTCTGTCGTACATGTCTGCTATCTCCAGCCGCAACCGCAGTGTAAATGCTTAACGATAATGTGTCAATGGCCCCCTCAGGGCGCGGTGGAATGGTCGATGCAATAAGACGCCGTAAATGCAAGGTGGTGTATGCTCATCGGATGTAATGGTATACAACATGATGAACTCGTTGTGCGTGCGTTGTTTCGGTGAGACTGTCGAGCATAAATGTGCCTTTGGTGTACGCTGGAGGGACTCGCCGGTCTGCGCACATATTCTGGCCCTCGCGCCCGGCGTGTGCCCTGTCTCTGATCAAAATCTTTGGTACAGGATCGATTTGTTGAAATCCGATGATGCAGACATGCTCTCAATCTTCTGCAGCGTCGGCCATGGTGACATCTCCAGCGCCGTCGGCGTGCGTCACAAGTGGGGATGTCGCAGGTAATAGTGCGGACCGTGGCCGGCTGTAATCGACATCGAGGTGGTCGGGCATACTCGCTGGGCTGGCAGCACGCGAACTGTCCTCCTCAGGTGGCGGAGAAAAGTCCCACACTTCCATAATGGTCCTGCCACCACGGCTGGCCATGATCACTGCCTTCTCTTCCTCGAACACAACTCTCCAGACTGCCTCCGCAGGACTACTGAGCTCGCGTACAAGGGTGCCGTTCTTGACGTCCCAGACCTTGACACGGCCATCGCTACCACCGCTTACTATTCGGGCGTTATCGAATTGCAGGCTCGTCACACTATTGTCGTGGGCTGCTAATCGATGTATCGCCTGATAATTTGCAAGGCTCCACACGCGGACCGAGCCGTCTGACCCACCTGTGACGAGGATGTCTTCTCGCATCTGGAGTTGTCCAACAAGTGAGGTGTGGCCTTGTAACACAGCCAGACATTTGCTGCACGCAAGGGTCAGTGACTGGACTTGTTGAGTGGCACCAATAAACTCACCCATCATTCGGATCCCATATCCGGACACTGGTGTCCAAACTGCCTGTCGCAATCTTTTTCCCATCAAAGGCGATCGCGTAAATTTGGCTAAAGTGCCCGGTCAACGTGCGCAGGCATTTACCTTCTGAAATGCTCCAAATCTTTGCTGTGGTGTCGTAACTACCAGATACGACAATGTCTCCGTGTATCTCAAGACACCTGACACTTGCTTGGTGGCCGATGAGAACATGTTTGCACTGGCCTTTTTTGAGGTCCCATATCCGGAGTGTAGTGTCGCGCGAGCCAGAGATGGCGGTATTGGCATCAGACATCTTCAAGCACCGTACCGTCGAGGTGTGACCGCGCAGTGTGAACTGCGGGTAGCTGGTTCTGTTAGCTGCCGGGGTAGGTTCAGAAATGGATGGAGCGCACCCAGTAGCAAGATTCCAGACCCGCACATCGCGGTCGCATCCACCACTGACCAGAAGATCGCCCCAAGGCACCATTGCCCAGACGCCCATGACATGCCCTTGGAGCGTTTTCTGGTGGTCGCCGACGGTGTCAAAGACGTGTATCTTGGCATTATCTAGCGCGACCACGATGTACTTTTTGGTGAGGTGAAGACTAGTCACCACGCCTTGGTCCGGTGTGATCTGGCGCGCGTCGCATACTCCGCCGTTGCGCCAGGCCGTTTCGACCATGTAGCGCTGCTTAAAATGCGATCGATACGTGATGGCCTTGAGCTTCCGCTGGGAAGTTTTGCGCTTGGCTGCACGGTCCAGGCTCTGTGTTCGCAGGCCCTCGATACCGCTGCTTGTTGCAGCGACTTCTAGGTGGTCCCTTGGCGCCACGTCTTCTGGTCTCGACACGCGGGCGCCATCCGCCCACCAGGACTCGGGTTCTGCGTCCTCCATGTCGTCACCCAAACCACCTCCCTCGCTTCGCTCTTCGCGGGTAAGGCCACGGAAGGAATATTTCTTGCACAGAAGCCTCCAAGCGCCGTCGTCGTTGACAAGCTCACGCCACTTCTTTGAGACTTGCGAGGCGCGCGAAAGGGTGGTGGGGTCGTCTACGCACTCGAGAATCTGACATGAGGTTAGCGTGCAAGGGACATGACATGTGACATAAGCCAGCACCTACCCTCAGGCACAGCTCTGTGGGAAGAAGCATGAAGGGGTCCTTCTTCAGCCTGGGGCTGACAAATTCAGCCACGAAGCTCAACTCCTGGCTGTCGCACAGGTTGAGCAGTTCGCCCAGCAGGCGCAGACGCTCCGCCCTGTGCATATCGCCAAAGCGTGCGCGTATGTTCTTGATGTGCGAGTCCTCGTACTCGGCCGCTGTGCTCCAGTCGGGCACTCGCTGGGTGGGTGTGGGACTCGGCGCCGGGGTCGGCGGCGACGCAGGGGCAGACGGAAGGAGGTTGTGCGGTATTGTCGAGCTCAGGGGACTCGTGGGAGTGGTGATGGGTCGCGGCACCCCTGAGCGCGATATCCTGCGGGGCTTGCGGGCGTGGGCGGTTGGGGAGGAGAACATGGCGGCTCGCGAGGAGGATGCCGTGGCAGAGGCGGCCATGTCGGTGTCTGAGTCTTCCATGTGTGGCCCGGTTGAGCGACGCTGGGGGAGTCGCTGCGAGGCGAAGTAGTCGTCCTGTTCCATGGCAGCGGGTGGAGCCTGGCCGTTCATTCGGCCGTCGGGGCTGGAGGCGCTCGACGCGGATGATGGGCGCTCGGCGGGCGAGTGCGGGCAGCGGGCAGGAGCAGCAGCCTCGAGGGATTGTGGGGAGGGCCAAAAGGGTGCAGGGCAGGCAAGGAGCGGCGGCCGGCCGCGAAGAGGACCCGACCGTGTTTCGCCTGCCTGGCTCACGGAGTCACGGGTCGAGCACGGCTAGCCAGACTCGAACAGGGGCTATCACGCGCAGAGTCCAGACACAGGCACAAAGGCAAAGTAGACGCTGAATAGTGTCGGACAGCAGTACGGAGTACTCGGTAGATACTCGGTGGTTGGCAGCCTGGTAGGTGACGCCTGCTGCAGGAAGCGGCTCGGATGTGCATGTGGTCGGACTCAGCGCTCGAACGCTGCTGCCAAGGCCCGCTGCCCTGAGTCGCATCCCTCTACTGAGTCTACTCCGTACGGAGTAGCTCCGTACATACTCGGTACTCCGTAATCAGCGCCACCTCCCTGAGTTTGCTGGAAACCGTTTGCTGGGCTGCCAATTTTAGCATCGCCGCTTCAAACGCTCGCCGCCTTTTGCAGCCTTGTCTCGACAGCGCCTGCTGCCTGGGCGCTACATACACCGCGCACATGAGCTTGCACGTTTTTTGCCTTTCCCATGTTGGACTGGGAAGCAGTCAGAGGAAGCTGGTGACGCTCTGCATATGCTGCTGCTCTCTCCGTGCCGACTTGGTGCGTGGGTTGAGACTTGAGTACTCCGTATCGATAGAGGTCGGTGGTCCCTCCCCCATTCGGACTGGCGCGGAAAGGAGCACGCAATCTCCTCGGCACGTGATTGGGTCCGACATGGTTGCGTTCCCTTCACTTCCTGGACAGGCACGAGTCGTTGATAATCGCCCAAGTAGCGTCATCATGGAGCTCCTGCCGACCGTCTCCACACTTGCCAACCCTCACATTGCTACAGTCAGCAGCTATGAATGTCGCCCGCAGCTGGCCTGGGCTGGCGCGAACCACCCGGCCATCGACCGCACAATGTCGCGCCACGAGACCCCTCATACGAGCCCCAGTTGCGGCTAGACACCAGCCGAGTCTGGCTACTAGAAACATACACCAGCCAGCACTTCGCAAGGCACAGCTCGCAGCCGCTGCCCCCGACGAAGTCGCATCGTCCAACCCCGCATTGTCGTTTCCATGCCTCGACGCGCACGAATCTCGATCCGCCTCGCTCTCGAAACGCTCGCTATCGGGCCCCGAGCCGTCATATACGTCTGGCCACACCCTCAACTTTCATTCACGGCGGCCCATCCTGCTCGACTGGGGTGGCATACTTCCAGAATTCGATATAGCTTATGAAACGTGGGGTGTCCTGCACCATGACAAGAGCAATGCCATTCTGCTCCACACTGGACTATCAGCATCGAGTCATGCCCACAGCACAGAAACGAACACGAAGCCTGGCTGGTGGGAGAAGTTTATAGGCCCGGCCAAGCCCCTCGACACCAACAAATACTTCGTGATATGCACCAATGTCATAGGAGGATGCTATGGCTCGACCGGACCGTCTTCCATTGACCCCGCGAATGGCGAGCGGTATGCGACGAGATTCCCTATCTTGACCATGGAGGACATGGTGCGCGCGCAGTTCCGACTGCTGGACAACCTGGGCATTCAGAAACTATACGCAAGCGTGGGATCGAGCATGGGTGGCATGCAGAGTCTGGCAGCTGGCACCTTGTTTGCCGACCGTGTGGGCCGCATCGTCAGTATTAGTGGTTGTGCTCGAAGTCACCCGTACAGTATTGCCATGAGGCATACCCAACGGCAAGGTAAGGTCTATCAGCCTGCAATCTCGCAGTGTAGGTCGTTAATACATGTGCAGTGCTAATGATGGACCCGAACTGGGCTCGCGGCTTTTACTACGACGGTGTTCCTCCGCACGGCGGCATGAAACTCGCTCGTGAGATCGCAACTGTCACGTACCGAAGTGGCCCTGAATGGGAGATGCGATTCGGCCGCCGGCGTGCTGACCCCTCGCGACCACCAGCTCTTTGTCCTGATTTCCTTATTGAGACGTACCTTGATCATGCGGGGGAGAAGTGGTGTCTTGAGTACGATCCAAACAGCCTGCTATACGTCTCGAAAGCTATGGACCTATTCGATCTTGGCCAAGAGCATCGCGAACGCATCAAGAAAGTGCGAAGCGCAAACAGTGGCAAGCTTCAGGCATATCTGGACGGGAACGCGATCAAGACAGACACCAGCAGTGACGTTTGCAGCTTGACCCTGCCGGACAAGCCTTACGAGGAAAAAGAACAGCCTGCTGAGTTCGATGCCAGTGCCGTTGAGGCGGACGGGAGTGAGCCGCCAGCTGACCTAGTGGCTGGGCTTGAACCACTTGCGAATACTCCAGCATTAGTACTGGGCGTTGCAAGCGATATTTTGTTTCCGGCATGGCAGCAGCACGAGATTGCGACCACGCTCAGGCGTACGGGCAACAAAAACGTTACTCACATCGAGCTGGGCGAGGAGAAGAGCTTGTTTGGTCACGATACCTTCCTGCTCGATCTCGAGCACGTTGGTGGAGCTGTCAAATCTTTTCTAGGATGATTTGTGTCAAATCTTGCTGTTTATGTGCACATCTTGCATATTACAGGCCCGCTCGTACCTTCCATTGTCTACTTCTCCATCACTTGTAGATGGTGGAGCATGATTTCAGCGTGCATTGCAAGGCGTTTCTTGGGGCGGAAGGGTCCTGATGGCAGGTATCATCAAATCTATATTCAAAGGACCAACAAGTACATGAGCAGCAATCTAACGCATTCGCATTTCAGACAATGGGCATCGCCGTCCTACTCTGGGCGTCCATGGGCGTGGCAAACAGCACAAAAATTGCGACGGTCGTTACCTGATATGCTCACCCCTCAGTCGCTGACTATTCTGAATCCCAAGTACTGATTGCAGTATCAACAGGTACACAGCACCATATATGATGATGCCAATCGTGGTATGCGCCATCGGCGTCCGGCCTGCCTCCTTCGCTGCATCCGCCGAAACCTCCTCGCTCCAACTCAAGGTATTGGCTCGTTCGTATCAGCACTTTCCTCGACCGTTTCAAGACTTTGCTTGCCGTACGTTTCCAATCCACGGGCTACACACATGTGGCGAGTTGTCTGGTTAGCGCGGCGATTAGTCATGATAATAGAGTGCATGGTTCATTGGATTGGTAGCTTTCCTGTTCTCCACTGTGCTGTCTGCTTACGAAGGGGTCAACTCCACCAGTGCATCAATTTAGAGTACAAGAATACATTTCTTGACCTTTTAGAGACAGCCTCTCTAACAGCTGCCGCAAGCTGGGTCGAACACTGCGATAGATCTCACGACGCGCCTCGCGGCGAGCGTGATATTCCTTCGCGCTACTCCACGCCTGTCGATAGACTCTTGATTGATGTGCCACAAGAGTGTCTAGTTAGTAAAATGACTGCCTCCCGATACTTAGCGCTGAGTTACCTCTGGGGCAATCCATTCACTACCACCACGACGACAAGATCGCTGGGCAATGACATGGTCCTACTGGCGGCTGTGCGTGATACCATGTTAATAACTCGGAAATGGATATTGTATATCTCTGGGACGATTGCCTGTCAGTGGAGCGAGACTCAAACAAAAAGCACCGGGACATCGCAAACGTGGATGTGCCGACAAGCCAGCACAAGGTGCTGGTTGGGACAGCTTTTATCGATCGCGGATCGACGTTCCAAGAGCTCCTGGTACCGAATCGATTACTCTTTGGCATTGAACACCAAGTGGTATTTTATTGTGGTACATCACAACGCTTAGAATCACTTCCCGAAGAAAGAAAGCATCATGGCGTCAACTTGGCTTCTGGCACTATTGACCTACGTCTGGAGACATCTCTTGCACGGAGCAATTACGAGATTCTGTACTTCTAATCAAATTTTGTGAATGAGTATTGCACAAAGACGCCGAGTTTCCAGGCGGGGTTTGAAAAAGCGTTCGCTGGACTTGCATCGATACTGGAGCGGTGGTTTGGAGGATGTGTAGTGGTTCATAGACTGATGACAAGCTACCTTGGGTACTCGCTACTTTCGAGCTTTTGTGTTGACCTTCAACATTCCAGCAAACACTAAGAGTCAAAGCCGGGGGCATGTCGGGTGGGTTTCACTCCTGGTCCTGGGTTGATTGGGTAGCAAGAACCGCCAACATAGGTAGTCAATCGACCATACGCTTACATAGTACTTCTTACCTCATTGACGAGCCAGCTTGGAATCAAGACCAATAATGGGTCAGCTACTTGGCTGTCATTCGATGTTTCAGAAAGGTCTTCGGAGGAGCAAGGCACACAAGCCAAACAACGACAGACAAGCATCGATGTGAGGTCCACACGACCACAAATGCTGTCTCAGTACGCTTGAGTTCCTGGGCGAGCGAAGAAGCTGGAACAACCTCACTACAGCGACCTCAGATGTACGACGCACTGCGTTGACGTTCAATCCTCAAGGAATATCGTGGCCGTGCGGCTATCTCGCAAACGCACCAAACGAGGAGAGATCCCGCGCTCTTTTTGATAGAACATCAGACGGAGCAAGACCGTCAATTTATCTTGGTACGGCTCCATAGGCGGTAGATTGAACCGTGGCGGCGTATGACGGATCATGTCCAATTGCTGCTGTGGAAGCTTGAAGACGACAGGTCCCCCGCGTCCTGATCTCCAGCTACGACTTTCGCGAACGTCTGTCGCATACGGATCTGCTCTCCGTACCATTTATTTGTTCGACGTCAGGCAGTTTTCGGGAGCGAATTGGCTCAGGCTTGATGTTCGAGCCTACCACAGATCCGTACGCAAGAGTGCGAAGATACGAAGAAGATGATCGCCCTCACCTAGTCGGGACGGAGACGCCACCATTGATATACTCGGCTAGATGCCAAGCCTAGACTCTGTTAAGTTCTTGCTGTTCGGATTTCGCCTTGGATTCGCTTTTTGGTGCCATATCCTACTGTCCTACAGCCCTACAGCGCTCTTTTGATATGGCGACTTCTCTCCCTCTAGTGCATACAGAGTGTGCAGGATCCAGACGTGTTTATAAACATAGAGCTATTGTTCATGTAGCGCAAAGGGGGGGTCAAAAACGAAAAGCCTGGCGTCTTCAAAGCTGCCTGGCGCCATATGTTTCTAGCGCTGCCAAAAAGACCTGCTGATACTCACCTCTTGGTCTATCCGCGCACCTCGCCAACCCAAGATCAAAGATCTTAGACGGGTGGCCGGGTAGGACGCTAGCCCCAATCTAGCTTCAAAATAGATTTGAAAAATTCTGAACGATTGGCTAACTGTACGGGGTAGGGAGTACTCATATCTTATCATTTGTCAAGCCCGAGAGAGTATCCTAGGCTGATGCCGCACTGCTCGTGGTTGGTGAATGCTACCAGAATTGACTGATTGGACGTTGGCAAGGGTTGGATCCCTTGTTGATGCATCGAGACCCTGCATCTGCAAGCCTGATGAGCTCACCACATACCAACAGAGATCGCTTGATACCGTAGCCGAGCCCGGAAAAATTCTACTGTGTAGATACTGTGCCGCATTGATTATCACTTTGGTTGTGAGACAGTGAGACGGAGTATCATGTGTCTGGAACACTAATCGTGACACCTTAGGCAGCCGTTCGACTAGGCCAGGAAGGCACCTAGGCGAGGGCAAATTGGATCTGTGAGCCCCCCATTGATTCAAGTCCTTGTGACCGAGATTCCAAGTTTTGTACGGAGTATTGCTATATCGTATCGTTACTGTATCGTTCCGGCGTCCTGAAGCGCCATCTCAACCTACCCGCCCCACGAGAGGTCTTCGACCTTGGCCAGTTCGGCGGGTACCATCCAAGATATGTCACTCGTGATCCCAGCACCTCGGACGAAGTGGATAACTCAAACACGACTAGCACAAGGATATCCACAAGCACACCGCCTGACTCCCAGACCGGCAAGCAGGGCGACCCCAACAACTCGCACTACTGCTACAACACCATAAACAGCAAAATTTTGGTGACATGAAGATAGAAGGAAAAAGACGTGACACTCTGCCATGCCCTTGGACGAGCGAGATCGAAGCCCCCGATCCCTCGAACCTGTGCGCTTCCCGAAAACGCGGGGAACGAGACACACGCTGCAGACGGACAATGTCGGCCGATGTGGGCTACATGGCGTCTGCGCGGAACGAGGCCATTGAGCGGGAGCACCAGAGCGTCGCACTATACCTACACGAGACTGCACTGGGGGCGTCCGATGCGGGGAAAGACCCAGAGCGATTGTGCATGTGTTCAGCACGAGGGCACATAAATCCACGCTGGGACCCCTGCACTTGGAGCGAAATTTAGGACGGGCCGAGAGACATTCGATGAATGTATTTGTTGGTATCGGGCCTTTTTCCACAACCATATAACGAGACTACATCACTTCCACGTTGTGCGACCTGAGCCGCAACCATGGGTCTGTACAACACGCTTCCAAACGACATCAATGAAGTCGATATCATCATTGCCGGAGGTACCCACTATCTTGCTATCTGCCGCTCAGTTCGCAAACTAAGAAATCACTCCAGGTGGCACGGCAGGATGCATCATCGCAGCACGCATCGCCGAAGCTTCCCCCAACCTCAGCGTTCTTGTGATTGAGGGTGGCGCGAACAACAAAGATGTCCCACATATCGTCAACCCAATTTTCTACTTGAAAAACCTGCTGCCCACGACCAAAACAGCCCTGTTTTACAAAGGCAACAAGGCGCCTCAGCTCGCAGATCGAGAACCGATTGTGCCATGTGGAGGTACACTAGGTGGAGGCAGCTCTATCAACTTCATGATGTACACTCGAGCTCAGCGAAGCGATTTTGATAGCTGGAAGACTGAGGGGTGGTCCGCTGATGACATGTGGCCATACTTGAAGCGCGTAAGTCGTCCCAATTTACCTAACATTCCTCCTATTCAATACTAACACATCTCCAGCTTGAAACATATCACGGACCCGGAGAGAAAGAACACCACGGCTACGATGGGCCCATCAACGTGTCCAACGGTAGATTTCGAGCCACGGCCGCCGAAGACGACTTCATGCAGGCAGCCAAAGCCTGTGGCGTTGAGGAAATCAAAGACTTACAGACTCTTGATGCGAACAACGGTTTTGAGCGATGGTTGCGCTACGTCTGTCCAGAAGGCAAGCGTCAGGACACCGCACATCGATACCTGCACCCGAAGCTCGAAGATGGCCAACACCCAAATCTGCATGTCCTTGTCGAATCCAAGATCGTGCGCGTACTTTTCGACGAGACCAAGCGCGCTGTGGGTGTCGAGTACACGCCCAACCCAGAATTCCAGCCAGTCATTGGCCTGACTGCACACCCCCTCAAGACCATCAAGGCGCGAAAACTCGTCGTTGTAACTTGCGGCGCTTGCGGAACACCGCCTGTGCTCGAACGCTCGGGGCTAGGTGACTCCAAGATCCTCGCTCGCGCTGGCGTACCTGTCGTGGAAGAGCTGCGTGGCGTGGGAAAAGACTACCAAGATCACCACCTGCTTTTGATTCCATACAAGACGAACCTCGACCCCGATCAGACCATGGATCGCATTCTGAGTGGTCGTGTCGACGCTGCTGAGCTGATCAAAAATAACGACAAGGTGCTCAGCTGGAACGGGATTGATATCTCGTCGAAGGTGCGACCGACTGAGGAGGAAGTCACGGCTCTTGGACCACAGTTCAGACACGCGTGGGACAAGGATTTCAAAGATAACCCGAACCGTCCATTGATGTTGTTCGGTATTATTCAGGGGTAAGTTCTGTCTCTTTATCTTCATGAACACCTTTGCCACTAGACAACATCTAACGAACCCCAGCTACCTCGGCGACCCAGCCTCCGTACCAGAAGGCCAGTACTTGACAGTTGGCAATTACACCGCCTACCCTTACTCCCGCGGACACATGCACATTACCGGACCAAAACACGACGACGCGCTCGACTTCGACGTGGGCTTCTTCAACGACGCCAACGACATCGACATCAAGAAACAATTGTGGGCGTATAAGAAGCAGCGTGAAATTGTCCGCCGCGCAAAATACTATCGCGGTGAGGTAGCAGCGGGACATCCCAAGTTCCCCGAGGGCTCTGCTGCTGCTTGCGTCGAGATCTCTGAGCCGCTCAGCGACATTAAGAACATTGTGTACAGCAAGGAAGACGACGCGGCGATTGAGCAGTGGCTGCGTGAAAATGTTGCCACCACTTGGCATTCGATGGCGACTTGCAAGATGGCGCCGCTCGAGGAAGATGGTGTGGTTGATTCTAGCTTGAATGTCTATGGTGTCAAGGGTCTGAAGCTTGCGGATCTCAGTATCGTGCCAGAGAATGTGGGTGCGAACACAAATAACACAGCGTTGGTGATTGGCGAGAAGGCGGCGGAGATTATTATCGCTGAACTAGGCGCTAGCACACCATGAGCCGCCCACCACTTTCGGTGTGGCATGATCCATTGCATCCCATACTTTCCGACCGCGTGCAATCCATCCTCTGTGAAACTACTTGTCGTGCCGTCGGATTCTCCGAATCTCCAGCTAGGAGCGAATTGAGCTTTAGGGCCCGTTGAATAGCATGCCTCCTGATTCGCCGCTACTGGATTTGACTAAAGCTGCGTGTGAAATTGTGAATGTTCCGCATGGTGACTTTAAACGGCTTCAGCCTCTCAAGCGAATAGCCTCGCACCACATCCGAGCAGCGGCGTCTTTTTCATGCTTGTTCACGGTATTGGTGTCCATCATGACCTCCTTGACTTCGGATTTACCAAGATTTTGCCCACTCTTGATCTTGTTCCAACAATCACGGATGACTGCTTGTGCCCAATCAAAATCGGGCTCCTCGTCTTCTTCAGGTACAGAGTGTCCCTTTTTCTGCCAGTCTTCAAGGTCATCATCTGCTCCAATGGTTGTGGTAATGCAGACAAGCACACCTGGAGACTGCACCCCTGCGGATTGGGGCCCTTCGCGAGATGATCGCAATTCTCCCAAGTGTATGTCGCACAAGCCAGCCTTGTAGGATACTCCTTGCGGTAGTTGTAGAACATGGCGCGGCTGCCACAAGGCTGAGAACTGGTGTCTCAGCAGCAACGCATGTGGTTCTTGCTGACGTAAAGGTATAGTATTGACAGTTGGCGCGCCATTCGGAGGTTGTATACAGATGTATGTCCGATCCTTTTCGAGACTCGAGTTGTGGAGGAGATGCTGGAGCGTATGCGCATATGGTACGGGTTTGCCCTCGGCGTCCGTCGCTGGGACATTGCGTGGTGGAATCGTGTCGCGAAAGAGTCTATATTGAAGCGACCACGGTGATTGTCGCAACGCTTTGGGCCACGTAGTGTCGATGCTCTGGACCAGTGTCGTCACGAGATTGAGGGAGGCATCGAGGTTTGTAGAAGGGTTGTTGATGAAGTAAAGCCTGCACAAGATTTACGTCAGCATGTTTCACGTGTTTTAAATACATGTTAAAAGCTTCAGGTACATTCGTCGAGTAGACAGCGCTTAGAAAGTGGACTGGGCTTACCCGCTGTATTTCATAATACTGTGCGCGAACCTTCGCCGTTTGGTAGTTTGTTGAAGGACTGAGGGGGGAAACGGAGAAAGAACATAGGCCGGAAGACGATAAGATTGGCCCGTAATTGAGGTCAAGAGTTTATGAGGTAGCAGATGAAATATGCGGTTTCCCAGTTGCAAAATTCATTGGGAGGGAAAGCTGGTGGACGACGCGCTTCGCGATCGGCGCAAGGGACCGTTGGACCCTGGCTTCGGCTGCCGGCAAGCTTCCCTTGGGCGCGGCTCTAGTCGCAGCAAGTCTGAGGTCACCATCCGAAAACATCAGGGACTCAACATACCCTTTCTTCATCTACCACAAGCTCCCCTCGTTATTTCACTCATTGAATTTGCTGGCGGCTGACTGTGACTTTCTGAAGTACCTTGAAGCGCGA
This sequence comes from Ampelomyces quisqualis, assembly GCA_018398575.1. Taxonomy (NCBI): domain Eukaryota; kingdom Fungi; phylum Ascomycota; class Dothideomycetes; order Pleosporales; family Phaeosphaeriaceae; genus Ampelomyces; species Ampelomyces quisqualis. The sequence continues at coordinate 3,527,085 of JAGTXZ010000005.1, forward strand.
TTCTGGCTGCACTGGCGTATTTCTTTGCATCAGCTTTCAGCGCCGGCTAAGATAGTCGCTGTCGTCGAGGACGCCCCTCGAAAACTTCCTTTCCACTAGACACTATAGACTACACCAACATAGATATACTGACCCAGCGGAATGGGTCTTTCACCCCGACGTATCCTTGTGTTCTGCGTATCTGCAACACTCATTTTCCTCGCTTTTCGCCAACTCGTCCCTCGAGAACAGTTCCCCTCGCCGACCTACACATCATCGCGCAAGATCGAGAATCCTGTGCGATGGAAAGACATCCCATTAAGACATGCGGTTTCCTCGATAGTCCCACTACCTACTGGGCAGCCGGTCCCGATACCAAAAATTCAACACAAGTTTGGCGCAGAAACCACACATGATAAGGAGCAGAGGATACAACGGCAGGCTGCTGTCAAAGAAGCGTTCTTACACACTTGGAGGGGGTACAAAAAGCACGCGTGGCTGCAAGACGAGATTACTCCGGTAACCGGAGGATTTAAGAACGGGTTTGGACAACGCGCTGCTACATTGGTCGATACTTTGGACACGTTAGTCATTATGGGACTGAACGAGGAATTCGAAGAAGCTGTGAAAGCTATGAAGAGTGTCGATCTCACGACATCTGCTGCAACGCGTCTTAACGTGTTTGAAACCACAATCAGGTTTCTAGGCGGGCTGCTCAGTGCATACGATCTGAGTGATGGTAAACATTACTCCCTTCTGAAGCAGGCTACCCAGTTAGGAGACATGTTATACACAGCTTTTGATACCCCGAATCGAATGCCAATTTCCCGATGGGATTGGGAAAAGTGCGTTGTGCCCTAGCTTCTCTACAGTATACTGACCAAAGTCAGCGGTGCCTTGTCTGGATTCCAAGAGGCTGACGCCCAGTCGCTGAGCGCTGAATTTGGTTCTTTGACACTTGAGTTCACTCGCTTATCTCAGCTTACGGGCGAGCCGAAGTATTACGATGCTGTGCGTAGAATCACCGACATTCTGGTAACGCACCAGAACAGAACGAACCTACCCGGTTTGTTTCCTGTCCTCATCAGTCCTCTCCGAGAGGAATTCGATGGCGACACTTTTACATTTGGTGGCATGAGCGACTCGTTATATGAGTATTTACCAAAACAGTATCTACTGACAGGAGGACTCGAGGGCCAGTACCGTAGATTATACGAGGGTGCGATTGAGACAGCCAAGAAACATTTGTTCTTCCGCCCCCTAATACCTCAGGAACAGAACATTCTGATTTCGGGTACCGTGCGCACGACCACACTAGGAAGCATAAAGCTGGATCCCGAAGGTCAGCATCTTACCTGCTTTGCTGGCGGAATGGTAGCCCTTGGTGCTAAGATCTTCAACCGTACCGACGATATAGACGTTGCTCGCAAATTAGTCGATGGGTGCATATGGGCGTACGACTCCATGCCAACGGGTGTTATGCCAGAAACATTCCAAATGATTCCGTGCTACAACGAACAAGACTGTACTTGGAGTACAGATCGGTGGCAGGATGTTGTAAAGAAGATTTCTGGCGGTGATCATCCTGAAGAATCTGATGTACGGGAGCTCATTGAAGCGGCTGGACTGCGACCTGGATTCACAAACATCAACGATCCTCGATTCTTGCTCAGGTAAACCTACACAATAGTACTACATGAATGCAGAACACAGCTAATCTGTGACCATTCAGGCCTGAAGCCATCGAGTCAGTCTTCATCATGTACAGGATCACAGGCGATACATATCTGCAAGAAGCTGCATGGCGTATGTTCCAAGCCATCAACAACGCCACATACACACAATATGCTCATTCCGCTATCGCTGACGTCACAATCGCGGAAGGGAAGACGACCGAGAAGCTCGACGAATGTGAAAGCTTCTGGATGGCGGAAACGTTGAAGTACTTCTATCTGATATTTAGTGAGCCGAATCTTGTCAGTCTAGACGAGTATGTATTGTGAGTTGCGGATTACACTCGTCAATAACAAGAAACAAGCTGACATGGTGTAGTAACACGGAAGCACATCCGTTGCGCAGGCTGCAGTAAAATTAGTGTCCGCGCATGCTTCTCAAACAACAACTCGGAAAATACCGGTATACGGATCGAAATAGGAATTCTTTTGAATTACTCATATTCTATACTAACTTTACATGGTTTGGGAAAAGAATCTAACACTTCCTCCACTCCAACTTCCAGCTTGCATGCTTGAAGTCGTACGACCCAAATTCACCTTGTACAACTGGTCGGAAGTTGACGTTCAAGATGCCTGGGTTGCCACCGTCGCTGGTACATTTTGACCACTTGAGGTCTGCTGTGCTTGAGCAAACGGTGAGGTACTCTTTGGTTTCGGGGCCAGTGCAGGTCAGGCTGCCGGTCAGGGTGCCCTATCGATGTGGTTAGTACATTAATGTCATCTTACACACTGGTCCAAATGGGATGCCTTCTCCGGCGTTACATGCCAGGGCAAAATGGGAGTGGATCGCCATGTAGATGGTATGCTACCGTATTCTCAATCTCTTTTTGTTCTCGCCACTGTGGTTTTAGACATTTTGTATACGATTGCACAGGCCTAGGGCATTTGTGGGGCTCTGGACGTTGTATGTGTTATCTGCTACGGTGGCACGCGTCGTACTAAGCAGTATAATCTGGGCATAATTGGTTATCAATGATCGACCATTTATATGAATGTGTGCGAGAGGAAAGAAATATCCTTGTATTTGGCTAGTGTTCCCTTCTCCACCTGTCTCGCGCTCTTGCCACAACACTTGCTGCCATTCACTCGAGCATTGTCTGCATATTTGCCATTGCTCATGGCTGTTCTTGACAAAGTCATTTCCATCTGCATTCGCATCCTCCTACATGCACCAGGATCTTCTCGCCATTTGTCGTAATCGAGAAAGTTATGGAATGGGCACAAGAGCTATCCTCAGCTGTGGACTAACATAAAATTCGAGTAATGGAACAGTCTACAATTTCGTGTATTCGAACCATCTACTAGTAGATTCAGTTTCTTCAGCTGAAGCGTATACCGTCACCCGTGCCATTGTCGTCTTCGCAACGTCTACTTCGTCTTCGGTGTCCGAGCCTTCGTCATGAAAGGTAACTTTACCGCCCTTCACCGGTTTCTCTATGTCAGAGACGTCTTCATTCGGCAATTCCCACGATGTGCGCTGCCCTTGATATTGCGGAAAGTCAGGAAGCTGGGAAGGGGTCAAAGTGCGTTTCGGCCCAGTTCCTGTCCAAACTTGCTTCAAGGGCGGGTTGAGACTTGGTAGCGAAGCGACAATGATGCCAACGTCAACCTCGATCTGTGACCAGATAGGGACCCAAGCCCATTTCCTAAGATGGGCTGTCAGTCGAGCTCGATGATTATGCTCAGGGGTATTGGTGTCTGACCAGCTGGAGTCACCGTCCTGCCACGACTTTCCATCTGCCACTGGGCTACCGGCCTTGATAATCTTACAAAGACGCATTGTACTGGCAATGACTGGTATCAATCCAATTGAAAAGATTAACACGAGTGCAGCTAAGGCTGTTTTAGTTGAGGCAAACTGTTATACGAGACTTACTCACTTCGCTGTTTCTTGTTGAATTTTATCAATGGCAACAAAGGTAACGGGATCAGAAACATCACCACGTCAGTAGCAATATTGATTGCGGCGGAAATTTGCATGAAGAGCGCGCCATTGATGCAGCCCTCCGGCTGTTGTTGGATATTCCACGTGCGGGTTACTGGTATACAGGCAAGCAACTGCGCCTGGACGGAGTCAGCAATATCTATACTTGCGGAAGGAGTTTGCTCACCAGAAAACTAGCGACCGCCGTTGCTGTCATCAGGGCAGCAGTAATCCAGACTGCACGGGCCTGCAAGATCCACGGGAGCGCTCGCAATCCCGATCCAATCCGATAGTACAAAGCCAATATGCTCATCTTGACAGTCCTGGGCATCTAATGAGCAATTTAATCTCCTTCGAAAAGCATGTCTAGCCTACCAGATTGCCACGAAGTATGTGAGCATATTTAGCCACGAATACTTCAATCGTCAGCTGGGCTCAACAACCTGGTGTAGGAACAAACGAACCATTAGCATCTCATTAAAATTTTCAACATGCAACTCTTTTGCATGTTTCCCTCGCCCATTTTCGACTTGCTTGAAAATGGTGACGGTCTGCAGGCCTCCGAGCATCTACACTTCGTCAGCCGCGTCATTAACTTCATTGCATTCATCTCCAACGTACCACCGCTACGCCAATGAACCAGTCATCGAGTCCAAATTTCTTTACGAGACATGCTCGTGTCATGAAACTACGAATACTCAGCATGCGACCACAATAGACACAGCTTATATGCTCACCGAAGCGCCACAAAAAAGACTGCGGCTATGTATATTGAAAGGCTGATCAGGTTCAGCAGTGGCCCTTGGTCGTTGCTTTCTGGAACTCCAACGATGTGTGTCATGAGGATCTTGTTATCAAGCCCGATCCCGAGCTAAAGTCCGGATATCCGGTCGTCTCGAAGGTGACATGGGCTATTAGGCTTCAATGAAGGAAAAACAACTTTAAGTAACAGAAAAAGCTACAACGAGCAGACAAACATAATCGAAGCAAGCCAAAATGAGGGATCGGAACTGGATCCGCGGGGCCAAGCTGACTATGTACTGTACAACAATGCGCAAACTCGAAATTGTGGGTCCAGCCATGGCACACAACTCGACACAACAAGCGCTTGATGTACGCAGCTGGCAAGCTCTTTCGGCATCATGATCCAAACTGTGCATGAAACTCCAAGAAGCCGCACGTGAGCGCGGTGCTGATCAACATGGTGCCGCACATTCTGTCACACCCCTGAACAAATTTGAAACTCCAAACAGCATCCGGACACACAAGATCGCCCAAATCGGAGAATTGTTTAGCCTAGATCAAACATATGCCTCAGGCACCAGGCACCAGGCCCAGGGATCTGCCTCGACAAGCGCGATCAAGATGAGGTTGCTTCAATACCGTCAATGTAGAGCGATGACCCTGGTCCATCAAGCCTCGCGGCTACCTCCCACGCAATCATCGAGCAAAGCACCGGCTCAAAACAACGATGAGCCCAGAAACATGCGCAGTACATACACACTACATCATACTCGTGAAGAGCATACACACGCCAGCTAGGTAGCCGTGTATCTGAATTCTTCACCGCGCTCATATCTCAGTAGTAGACAGCATACTACCGTGTCCACACACACACACACGCACACACACGCACACACACGCACACACACGCACACACACGCACACACACGCACACACACGCACACACACACTTGAAAGGCAGCGCCAAGTCTCACCAACACACACCTCTAATCCCCTGAAACTAGATATAAGTACGCAACGCTCCGAGCCCGGGATTTTTCTTCTCATACTACCTAGGTCCTGGCCCTGGTCCTGTCCCAGTCCGCTCGCTCCCGAACCCTAGATATAGGTACAGGATACTCCAACCGCGACCTTCCCAGCACATGGCAAGCAAAAGCCATGGACAGGGGGGTTTTTTTTTTCGAAAAAGAAACAGTGGAAATGCCCCCTTGTGACCCGTCTCATGTAGTCTACCGAATTTCTTCATCACGTGCCCATGTACTACACCACAACATGATAGAGGAGAGAAATGGCATGTGGGTTATGTTTCTACTTTGCCGCGGGTAGTTAGCGAGGTACGTTGGAAAAGACCAGGTCATAATAGTCGAGAGAGAGATGTCATCGAGGGGAGAAGATTGCATTTTCTCGTTGAAGTAAAAGTAGAGTAAAGCTATGCACCCAGACGCCTCATCGAGAGTACCATCAGTCGTAGTCGTATCTCATTAATCCATGTGGCTCATACACAAGTGCCACTCCAATGATATCGTAGAGTCTGCCTAATTTCCAAGCGAAGCTCCACTGCCCACGCCCCAACAACGCTCATGCAAGGTAATATACAATCGTCACAACGCTAATTACCAACATCGCAATGCTGCAAAACATTGCGTTAGCTAAGAGTTGCACATCGAGGCGGTTCAAATGTCAGAGAGTGTGCGAGTGCTTGCTTATAGCAGACTCACGTGAACAAGAGTGGAGAGAGATATGGGTGCTTACCCAGCGCGTTTTCGATCACCCACACAGGCAGTCAGGAAGCGGCCAACCGAGCCGAACACAACGCGGAAAAAAGTCTGGAGGAAAGTCTCGTTGTGTGTGTCGAGGTGCTGAGGATGTGAAGAGCTCACGGTGCGATTGGGCATATCGTCCTCGTGGCTAGTGGGTTCTGATGGCGCAATGGAAGAGTCCTTTGGAGCATCTCCCCTCTGTACGTGACGCTGTCGAAGCTCTGAATCGAAGGCAGGCTGGGAGTCGTTGCGCATGGTTGGGTTGGGTTTTGTCTCTGGCGTCAGTGGTGGAGTGATGGGGCTGCGGACATTAGTTGCAGCTGCAGTGGCGTTTTGCAACTCGCTGATGACACTCTCTTTGACTCCGTCTATCTTGGCAATGCTGGCTGTTTCGCTCGACTGCGTTGTACGGGCCACATGTGGCTCGCGAGTGGAGTCACTGCCGAGTGCAATCCGCTTGCTGTCGTTGGGCATTGGCGTCTCGTGCGGATCTTTAGCGAAGGCAGTGGAAGTGGAACCGAAGTTCATGATCGTCGGCGAAGAGAGACCGTCAGCGTCTTCATCCTCCTCATCGGAGTTGTCTGCTTCCGGAACAGATGCAAGCGATGTATAAGACTTGACAGGGACAAGATCGACTGAAGAGCAAGCTTGCGACAAGACTGACCCGACTGGCGAATGTACATGATCCTCCATGGTCTGGTCTTCGGGCAGCTGAAGGCCAATGCTTGCCACACGCTCGAGAATCTGCTCCCGGCGAGTGGGAAAGCGCTCTAGGGACGGATCCGCCAAGTTCTCATCTTCTGCATCTGTGCGCGGCAACTTGTCTGGAAGGGTGCTGCTGTTAGCCCGATTCCTGAATAATAATGCGCGGCCGCTCCGACCGAACGGCTCCGTGGATGAATTTCTCTCGTAATCGAACGTAGGCTGCCCGTCTTCTTCAGGACTGGAAATATATCCGGTCGCAAAGTCGCGCTCATGCGGAAGTAGAGGCGTCTCGTCTTGTGAATACCCGTCCTCGTGAGACTCGCCATTCGGGCTGCCCTCGTGAGTAAATGTGGGTGCTTCGTCTGGCTGAAGACTCCCAGCTCTGTAGTTGTCCTCGTCGTCGTCCTCATACATGTAGTGCCGAGGTTCCGATATGTTGTCATCCGTGAAGCCGCTGTTAGTGGTAGCATCGCTGTCTCTATACTGCGAGAAACCCGTCTCGTGCGGTAGAAGTGGGGCTGCATCTAGTTCATCCATGTAGTCTTCAGAAGACTCGATACCGCCGTTCATCCCGGTCTCGTGCGATAGAAGAGGCCCATTGTTCAGCTCATCGAAGTCCTCATCATCGTCGCTCAACTCATGGGGAAACAGAGGCGCGCTGCCAAGCTCTTCAGCTCCGTGAGACTCGTCGTAACCTGATGACGCATTATTTGCTATCTCGGAGCTTGTTCTGTTGCTGGCGGGTGCATCCTCCATAGTGGCCAGTGCAGCTACCGAGAGCTCTCCGTCGTCCTGGGAAGATTCGTGGTGGAACAGGGAAGCGGCTTGCTCCTTGTGCGTACCAGGCTCTCGGTGTCCGCCTGGACTAGCCAATGGAGATGCATCTCGTGATTTGAGCGGCCCACTATCTCCTTTTCCCGACTGCTTTTCATTTGCAATTTTATCCACCACGACTGTTGGAACTGGTAGGTTGGGCAAGTCGCTTGCGTCGCTTGCATCGGGGGTACTAATCTTGCGAGAATCCTTCGAGGTGACAGACGGATCAGTATGGGTTTGAGGGATCTCGGAGCTCCGCACAATCGACTTTTGCGGCTCGGTTGCTTTGTTAGGCTTGACGTGGAGAACGTTATTACGGTTGCCCTGTTGATCAGTGGCTGTGAATGTTTAGTAAATTTTCTTGACCACAGGACATACTCAACCTACTGGAATCTTTCGACTCGTCTACCACCCAGTGACCATCTCCCTGGCGTATCTTGTACTGGTAGTCACCCGCCGCAACGTTGTCGAAATGTCGTGAGAAGACCAAGTTGTCAGTCTCCGCGTCATCTTTGTCCACTGCCATTTCCAGTGTCGCCCATGGTGGGTCGCTCAGAGAAGTGACCACGTAGACGGGCGGCTGCACACCCACCTGCGAGAAGGTTATGGTTGCGCTCTCGGTCATGGTGACATGAATTGCCCCGAGAGCAAGTGCAGACAGGACCGATAGTATGGCCGGAGGGGCCGGTGAAGGTGGATCTAACGTGTGCCTGATCAGGTAGGCAAGGCTGTCGGCGCCGATAGGACTGTGGTCTGCGGAGGAAGGATGTTGTCAGTGGTTGGAAAGGGTTTCCGGGTGCGCAATCAGCGGGCTGGAAACGCGGGGTCGGGGTGCGATCGAAGTAGAACAGAGAGAACAGAGTAGAGATGGTCGCACAGAGGTGAGGAGATGTAGTAGGGTGTGTGAACGGCTCACCAGCTCCAGCTTCAGCAAGTCAAAAGGGAACTCTCTTGGAGCGGCAGGCCCCGAGGTGCTGTGCTTTCTCTCACGCGCGACCCAACCTTTCACGGGTCGCACGAGAAGGAGACAAGAAGACGTGGCGGGTGCATGCGGGCGGCAGCTCCTTCCCAACAATTGAGGTGCGACTTCCCTGTTTGTAGCGGTACCCAAGTGGTCAAAGACGCGGACCTTCACAGCAGGTCAGAGAGTGGCCGGAGACACGCGGTTTGCTGGGAGTGAGGCTCCCAGTGATCTCGCGCAGCTCCACATTCTTTCCGCATGGCTGTGCACGCCATCTGCCATGCCATGATTCCATGGCGCCTGTGCTGGCTTCGAGGGTGACGTGAGTTTAACGTCCCCCAGAATGAAGCAAGAGCCGCGTGTTGAACCGGCACAATGGCGGCGTAAGCCACGCTTAACCCCAATCCAGCTCCTCCGCGCCCGATCCGAGCCCAACTAAACCTGCTTCAGTCATGTTTCTCTGCATCCAACATGCCCTGTAATGTCTCTCCCCGCGAATGTCCTGCGGGGTCGCCGGCCCCGCATTTGGTTGCCATCTACGCGAACCAGTACTCCGTAGCACATGCTGTACAGTAAGAGCAGCGATAATCGCGGCACAAATTGTGTGGAAAGGAGGTACAGTACTACATGGTAACGAACATGGTCATACCCCAACCATGCGGCAGGCTCGACAGCCGTGCAGAACATAGCGAGGCACGGCCGTTGGAGAACATGTCGTGGCCAGAATCCAGACTAATTCAAACTACAACACAAACTAGAGATCCACAAGGGATAGTTTTGCCAACCATCATCACCAGAAATGAAGAAAGTTGTGAAATCGCAATTCCATTACGGTGTTTATTCCTAGCCTACCTAGGTATCTTTGCAACTCTATCTATGGGTTCATGACTATCATTACATGTCAGTCAGTGGACGAATAAGAATGCTTTTAGAAAGCAGAATGGCAAACGCGCAGGCATTAGGCGGAAATGCAAATCTCGCTTCTCTCAAAGGCGAGGCCTAGAAACACGCGATGATGTGCCACTCACCGATTTGGCCTGCATGTCGAATCGGTCGTTCGACATGACCTTGTCCCATGCTGCCACGAAATCCTTCTTGAAACGCTCGCTGTTGTCGGGCTGTGCGTACACCTCAGCGATAGCGCGCAGCTCAGGATGCGAGCCGAAGATGAGGTCGTGTCGTGTGCCGGTCCACTTCTTCTGGCCCGACTTGCGGTCAACACCGTCGTAGAGCTCGGCTGGTGTAGACTTGTCGGCCGCCTTCCACTCTGTGTTGACGTCAAGGAGATTGACAAAGAAGTCGTTCGTGAGCTGGCCAGGGCGCTTAGTGAAGACACCGTGGGAGGAGGCGTCCCAGTTAGTGTTCAGTGCACGCATGCCTCCGACGAGAACGACGAGCTCAGAAGGAGTGAGGCGGAGAAGGTGAGCCTTGTCAATGTCCAGCTGCTCCGTGCGAGCACGAGGGGTGCTCTTTCCGTAGTTTCGGAAGGGGTCGGTGACGGGCTCGAGGTGCTCGAATGACGAAGAGTCAGTCTGCTCCTGTGTGGCGTCGGTGCGGCCGGGGGCGAAAGGAACAGAAACACCGGCAGCCTTCTCGACAGCGGCGGTACCAGCAAGGACGATCAGATCGGCAATAGAGATCTTCTTACCGCCAGATGCCGAGCCGTTGAACTTGGACTGAACACCCTCGAGTGCCTTGAGGACCTCGGCAAGCTCCTTGGGGTTATTGACTTCCCAGTTCTTCTGGGGCTCGAGACGAATGCGGGCACCGTTCGCACCACCACGCTTATCACTGCCACGGAACGAGGCTGCTGATCCCCAGGCAACGCGGATGAGCTTGGATGGCTCGATGCCAGCCTCTAGAATCTGCTTCTTGAGAGAGGAGATGTCTGACTCCTCTACCAATGGGTGGTCGACGTCGGGAACAGGGTCCTCCCAGAGGAGAACCTCCTTGGGGATCTCGGGACCAACCCACCTGGAGCGGGGTCCCATGTCACGGTGGAGAAGCTTGAACCACGCGCGGATGAAGGCCTCGTGCATCTCCTCAGGATGATCGACCCAGCGGCGAGTGATCTTCTCGAAGCCAGGATCCATACGCATTGACAGATCAGTGGTCAACATGCGCGGCTTGTGCTTCTTGTCCTGAGCGTATGCATCGGGGATGATGAGGTCGTCAGTCTTCGCGACCCACTGGTTCGCGCCAGCAGGGCTCTTCTCGAGCTCCCACTCATACTTGTAGAGGTATTCAAGATACTTGTTGCTCCACTTGGTGGGCGTGCCAGTCCAGGTAACCTCGAGGCCACTGGTGATGGTGTCTGGGCCCTTGCCACTGCCGTGCTGGTTGATCCAGCCGAAGCCCTGGGCAGCCAAATCGGTGCCGTTGGGATCTGGGCCGGTGTTCTCGGACGGAGCAGCACCATGGGTCTTGCCCAGGGTGTGGCCACCAACGATGAGAGCAGCAGTCTCCTCGTCGTTCATAGCCATGCGGTGAAAGGTGGTGCGGATGTCTCGTGCGGCGGCAATAGGGTCGGGCACACCATCGGGGCCTGCAGGAGGTCAGTCATAATTGTGTTCTCCATCCGGGCTCTTTCTGGTACTCACCCTCCGGGTTTACGTAGATGAGACCCATATGTGCAGCAGCAATGGGCTTCTCAAGGTCGCGAGAGTGAATGTACTTGTGGTCCTTCTTGTGCTGGTCGCCGTCGACGATACCTTGGCCCTCAACACCCTTGTTTCCGTCCGAGTAGCGAACGTCGTTGCCCAGCCATGTGTCTTCACCGCCCCAGTAGACGGACTCATCGGACTGGAAGGTGTCGGTCCGGCCACCTGCGAAACCGAAGGTTGGGCAACCGGTAGACTCGAGGGCGACGTTACCGGTGAGGAGCATGAGATCAGCCCATGAGATCTTGTTGCCGTACTTCTGCTTGATGGGCCAGAGGAGGCGGCGGGCCTTGTCGAGGGAGACGTTGTCAGGCCAGGCATTAAGGGGAGCGAAGCGCTGCTGGCCCTCGCCACCACCACCGCGACCGTCGCTGACACGGTAGGTTCCTGCCGAATGCCATGCCATTCGAATGCTGGGGGCGTAGTCAGCACGTGTTTCAGATGGCAATGGGTGGTGTGCCTACAAAAGGCCGCCGTAATGGCCAAAGTCGGCAGGCCACCAGTCCTGCGAGTCGGTCATCAAGGCTGTGAGGTCCTTCTTCAATGCATCGTAGTCGAGCTTCTTGAACTCGTCGGCGTAGTTGAAGCCGGGCAGCAGGGGGTTCTGTCTCGGGTCGTGCTGGCGCAGGACACTGAGCTTGAGCTCGTTTGGCCACCAGTCCTGGTTCTTTGTGCCGCCGCCTGCGACATTGGCCGTCCGCATGGGGCACTCGCCTTGGGACATGATTGCTGTTGTCGAAAAGGTACGTGTGGAAAGTAGGTGGGAAGCAAGTCGAGCAGCGATGCGTCCCCGGCGCAACATGTTATGTACCTGGCAGCGGGGCACCACCTATTCATAAGCACGAACGGCTGGAATCCCACTCGCCATTTGCCCCTCCCGCACCATGCACGGTGCTCCGCAACAATTAGCTCCATTCCATTCCGCCTTCGATCACGCCGCACGGTAAGACGACTCCACTTCTGCGTCTTGTCTTGTCCTGGTAGCCACCGACCCGCCATTGGATGTTTGCTGCAACAGCAACGAAGGTAGAGGCTAGCGGGACTGGTCTCGACGGCTTCAACTCACAACGCTAGGGTTGCAAAACTCTTCAGCCATGGTGGCGTTCTCTGACAGCTTCATTGCAAGCAGCATGTGGGCCTTGATGTGGGCCTTGGACACCCCGCTGATTCCTTAGCCACGCCGGAGCCGCCCAGAACACCAGATGCCCTGATCAATCCATGAGCTCTGATTCGTCGACCTATGTCATGATCGGCACACCAAATCACGTGCAGCGCTCATGTACCGAGGCCGAAGCCGTTGGTGGCGCCGGGCAATGTAGGACGCTCACTCAGGCGAAAAGCGGCCGTCTGCTCCAAGTCCAGCCATCGGGCTGTGTGTAAGCACGCTTCTCTTCCATGACTTGTCCAAGTGCGAGTTGTTTTGGTAGTTATGGCGCCACGCTCACGTGGGTCGCGCGGCAAAGAACACGGGACTCGCGTCATCTTCGACGCTCGACCCCACGTTTTTTACCCCGCACTTTGGACCCATAACAGCCCCAGAGTCTGCCACCTCAAAAGTGCAGCGCCAGCTATCGACTGCCAACAAAAGCTTCATAGTAATGCCTGCTGAGACACAGACTCTTCGTGACCCTAAACAGGCACGGCCCAATCCTGTCAAGACTCAGGCAAAGAGGGGTAGAGCTGTTCAAAGATATCCCACGAGTCTTTGTCTGCTCCAGCCTTCACACATGGCTTCTGCATCCTAACATAACCAAAACGCGTATTCATCATGACAGACCAAGAGGTTCAGGTGTAATTGTCAAGGTCGGCGGCCAATTCAAGACACTTGTCGTGCATGCGAGCTTTGCTGAGATGGCAACGAGTGCTATTGTCCCAACGTGGTCTTCACTGGTTTTGTGGTCGACGGCTGGTACAAGCAGTACATAGTCTCGTCTGAACGATGCACAACCCTTATTCCTGATATCGTAAACGAGTATATTGCCGGCCCGATCATGTGCTCGGCGTCCACGATCTATATTTTGATCACAGAGTCAGGTCTGAGACCAGGTGACTGGGCCGTCTTCCCCGGGGCTGGTGGTGGTGTTGGCGTGCAATGTGTGCAGCTTGCCAAAGCCAAGGGACTACGCGCGGTGGCCATTGACACCGGCGAAGACGAGCGAAAGCTACGTGTCGAAACATCCGTCGCGGAAAAGTTTATCGACTTGAAGAAAGTCGACAATATTGCAGAAAATTTTGGTCCGAACTTGGAACAGAATCGGTGCCCACTATGTTTCCATCACTGCTGTACAAACCTACCCGTTATTCATTTGCTACCTCGGTGGCAGAGTCGACGGAGTGTTGGTTAGGATTCCCACCACGTGATTACCTATCTCTGTTAGGACTAGCGCCCAAAGGCTACTAGTCTTTCTTACATCTGAGAATCAACAACAAGAATGCATGCATTATTGCCCAGCAACCAATACGGAATCGCCATGTGCATTGGCTTGCCTCCAACTGGGACGCAGCACATGGACGTAGATCCTGGACAGATGTGCTTCAAGAAACAACAGGTCAAGGGAACCTTAGTCAGCGGCTCAGCGGATGTGGACAAGACTCTTGACTTCGCAAGGAGAGGGCTGTTGAAGCCGATTTATACCGTGTACCCCTTGAGCTAAGTCAACGAGGCGGTGCAGAAGCTGAGGAGAGGTGAGATTGCTGGACGAGCAATCAGGAGTATTCCGTAGGGGGGCTGCTAGGGATAGTAGGGGACGCAGCTCATCTTCATAAATCGGCCTTAGTACGCGCCAGAGCATCGCAATCTTTTAAGACGTTTCTTATCAAATTTGACTGTGCGTACCTTTGGAAGATCGCAGAGTGTTGGTGCAACAATGTGTGCAGCGGTGAAAAATAGGCTGGAAAGCACTCGGTGCTCTCAATTTGTACATCTTCAGCCATTAAAAGCATTGTAGCTCTTGGACAGCAGCATGATCCAGACACGTGTGATCACTTTTCATCTCAATCGTGTGTAGATGGTGATTCAGCGCTCTTCAACCCGGAGTCTGGAAATTTCGCACAGACCATCTTTCAGCCCTACAGACGTCTGTAGCTCAATGGGACCAGGGAGCTATCTGTCTAGACACTACATCGCGATATGAACGCCTAGAGAATGTCCGCGATATTGCTCCGAAACACACGTCAATGGGATGTCCAGGTCGCCGCCCAACCACTCCCCGCTCGGACAGGCCGAAGCGTCATCGAGTCGCGCATCGAACGGAAAGCAGCCTGCAGTCGAGGACGACTACAGCGATGAGGATGCATTGCTCGCGGACGACCCGCTAGAGCGCGATCTGCCTGAACAGTAAGTTGGACCGATTTAGTCTGTCTCTGCCAGGCTGATGTTCTCTTTTTAGAATTTCATTCAAGCGCAAGCAACCGAAGTCGATAGCATCGTCCTTTGGCTTCCCACGTTTTCTGTCCTCGCCCGCCGGCACACCAAACCGCGGCTCGCCCCTTCCACGATCACCGAACAACCGCCTGCAGCAGCTGCGCAACGGTTCAAGCAGCGCCAACGGCTCAACAGAGCTCATCTTGAACTACCTCGACACCCCTGGCAACGCAGGGGAACACCAAGATACCAAAGACGCCAACGGCCTAGACTGGTATGTCGAAGGCCCAGGCCGAAGGGTAGGCTACGACGACCTCACTGCAATCGACTGGATCTTCGAGTACGCAAAGGAACGCCAACGACTGCGTTATTTATATTCTAGCGCAAGCGGGATACTGGGGCACGTGAAGCAGCTTGCTGACGCGAGTCAAGTCTGGATCATTTTAGTTGCAGCTGGCATACTGAGTGGAGGCATCGCTGCATTCATTGATGTGACGAGCGACTGGCTGGGAGATTTGAAGACGGGGTACTGCAGCAATGTGGAAGGAGACGGCCGGTTCTACTTGAACAAGAGCTTTTGTTGTTGGGGATACTCGGAGTTGTCCGAGTGTCATGACTGGCACCCGTGGGGTAATGCGCTGGGTATTGGCCCGTATGGTGGGCGCTGGGTCGTGGAGTACATCTTTTTCGTCTCATTTTCGGTGCGTTCGACTCCCCATGTACGCGTGTTGAGGATGCTGACTGAAGACAGATATTCTTCGCTGCGTGCGCAAGTCTTCTTGTTCGCGAGTTTTCCCCGTACGCAAAGCATAGCGGTATACCTGAGATCAAGACGGTTTTGGGGGGATTTGTGATACGCCACTTTTTGGGCGGCTGGACCTTGGTCACAAAGACAGTTGGATTGAGTCTTGCGGTTGCTTCCGGTCTATGGCTAGGCAAAGAAGGTCCACTTGTACACGTTGCATGTTGTTCAGCAAATCTCTTCATGAAACTCTTCAGTAACGTCAACGGCAACGAAGGTGAGCACCACTGTTGCCTTGGTTCTTCACAAATATGCTGATGGTCTACAGCTCGAAAACGAGAAGTTCTGTCTGCGGCAGCCGCAGCAGGTATTTCTGTCGCCTTTGGAGCACCTGTTGGCGGCGTGCTCTTCAGTCTCGAACAGCTATCCTACTACTTTCCCGATAAGACCATGTGGAGCAGCTTTGTCTGCGCTATGGTTGCCGCTGTCACACTACAAGCCTGTAATCCCTTCCGCACAGGTGAACTTGTCTTGTTCCAGGTCACCTACCATAGCGGCTGGCATGATTTCGAATTAATGCCCTTCGCCCTCCTCGGTATACTCGGAGGCTTGTTCGGTGGCATCTTCATTAAGCTGAACATGGGCGTCGCGGAATGGCGCAAGAACCGGACTTACCTTAAAGGGCCAGTGGCCGAGGTCGTCATTGTTTCCGGCATCACGGCCTTCATCAATTATCCCATAAAGTTCATGCGAGCCCAGTCGTCCGAGCTGGTGCACATCCTCTTCGCAGAATGCGCAGATCTCACTGAAGATACTCTGGGCCTTTGTAAGTCTGGCAAGGCCAATACAGGAGTCGTGGCTTTGCTTGTTGTCTCAGCTGGTCTCGGAGTTATCCTGGCGAGTTTTACATTTGGCCTACAGATACCTGCAGGTATCATTCTGCCATCCATGGCTATCGGCGGTCTGTATGGTCGCGCTGTCGGACTCAGCGTTGAAGTGTTTCAGCAAGCTTGGCCATCGCTCTTTGTTTTCAGCTCTTGCGAGCCAGACGTACCTTGCGTAACGCCTGGTACGTACGCCATCGTCGGTGCTGCATCCGCCCTGGCAGGTACCACAAGAATGACGGTTTCCATCGTTGTCATCATGTTCGAGCTCACGGGAGCTCTGACATATGTCTTGCCTATCATGATCGCGGTCATGATCAGTAAATGGATTGGGGATGCCATCTCCCCACGCGGCATCTACGAATCATGGATCCACTTCAAGGGCTACCCATTTCTCGACAACCGCGACGAGAACGGCTCCTCGATCCCTGATGTGTCCGCCGCACATGTTATGACTAGAATTGAAGACCTGACTGCCGTTACAGCAACAGGTCACACCATCGGATCCCTGCGCCAACTGCTCTCTCAGCATCGCTTTCGTGGCTTCCCGGTGATCGACAACTCCCGCGATGCCTTGCTGCTAGGCTACATCTCTCGCACTGAGCTTGCCTATGCGCTCAAAGCCGCTCTAACACCACCCCGTAACCTGTCAGACGACATCGAAGCCTACTTCTCCCACCAACCTCTCTCCGACCCAACAACGTCACTCGACTTGCGACCTTGGATGGACCAAACACCCATTACTCTCAATGTCAAAGCATCATTCCAACTTACAATGTCCATGTTCCAAAAGCTTGGACTGCGATATGTAGTATTTACAGATCGTGGCATGCTCAAGGGTCTGCTCACCAAGAAAGACGTTTGGTACGTCATGAATGACATGGAAGAAGACAGGGAAGAAGGTGGCGCAGGGTTGGGCGTGGGCCGGGGTGGCTTACGGGAAGAGCGAGAGGGCATGGAAGATGATAATGAGGAGCGTGGGTTGTTGGCAACACCAGAAGAAGAACAGGATAGTTTCATAGGCGAGGTTGGGAGGGATAGGTGAGTCAAGTAGGAGTCTGGCGCGTACGTCGCATCTTGAATTATTCTTACCGAAACGAGTACTCTTTGCCGTTGCGATTTTGTGTTGTGAGGCTCCCTGTTTGTGGTCAAGTATGGCCAAGCCTAGTAGAGCTGTGTGTAATGTAAGCTCTGTTGCGGATGCCTGCTGGTCCGAGCCACAACTTAGGATGATGCTTGACTTTAGCAGTTTGGTACCTGAGCGATCGCATCGGTGGACGCGTGGATGCGCTTGTGCTAGCTAGAGTGCGGGAGCAATGGGAGACAGAAATAGTAACACGTTCTCCACCAGCGGAGTGAAAGACGTGTAAAGTAGCTAGGTCTGCATCTTTGTGTCTTGTAGCCTGAAAACATAGAATTAGAGGCAGCAAATAAGTTTACTCGTCATGTACGACTCATGAACAGCCGGCCATTTGACCATTGCAACTCGGCTGCCAAGATGTTCGCCATCCAATTAAATCCGCCGATCACTAGTTTGCCTCGTCGGGCCAGGATCTTGATGGAGCCGATCCAGTGAGAGGCTTGCAGGGTGGCTATGCGCGGCTTGGTCACAGGCGGAAGGTTGCACCTGCAGCGAACATGTTTACCATAAAGATCAGCCGGCCTCGCTGTTGTGACCCACAAGGACCGATTCTCTTCAGATACCTTTCAGTCTTCTCGCCTTTGTGCTCTGAAACACCCTCGTTTACTGCAAATAGGGCCCGTGAAAGAGCTAGAGTTCAATGATTGGTGAAGCTGCGTGGAAGCGGCTATGACTGTAATCTTGTATGCGACTGGGAAAGGAAGACGCCGACGACTAGAACGCTGAATAGGTCTTAAGAACTTTGGGACGAGGAAGAACAACTCAAAGAGGTGACAGCACGCATATACGGGTCGAAACCATGGGGCAGCACTCGACAGAGCATGAGCCGAGGAGCAGGAAGAAGCACTCGCAACCATCATCTAAGAGCTCAAAACCTCGGTCATCGAGCAAGAAACCACATGCATCGCAGACTACCACAGAGCTGTACACCCAGAGTCATACGCCTGCCGTACAGGCTGTCCCAATGCAATATTTACAGACATACCAGCCCCCACTGCACGCGATCAGCCCGCATCCCAATCATGCAACAAGTCCACCAGCACATCCTGCATATGGACGAGCTCCTCAGTATCCGCCTGCGTATGGATCACCACCTCCGCCCGTGCAACCTCATGCCATCCAATCTGCTGTACGCTTTGCATCGCCTCCACCAATGAAGTCCCGGAAAGAAGGGCCTTTTCAAGAGCATTGGGACAAATTTGACAGCATGGCAGCGAAATCCTATGCGGATCTGCGTAACGGTGCATGCAAAAGTACAACCAAGTTGACGAACAACTACATCGAAAGGCCGTCGCACGCAATAGCCATGAAGAGCATGCAAGCGCTTTGTCACGGAGCTGCTTTATGCGATGTCATCAGCAACAAATTTGACACAGTCATCGATAGTATTGATGGACAGCGCTTCAGCGGACACGAGCAAGATCTCTTGATTTACGATACTCCAAATGAGACATCACCAAATTCGAGTCCAAGCCCACCACCGGATGGTTCTCGTCATGAGCCTCCTAATGCAGCTCGCAAAATGGTAGGGAAAGAGAAGGGGTCGAATCATTTCTCGAAAGTGTGGTTGTACTCGAACTCTCGACTTCCTCCACATCTACCGCCATTCAAAGTGTACATGCCAACGTATCCTCTACTTTGCCTCGCAGCAACATACTCTGAGCGTGTATACACACCACCGAGATCGAAGTCGAAAGAGACGGAGACGCATGTCCCTTCTGATTGGCGGACTGGTACGAAAGCGATGGTGCTGAAGTCGATACCGGTGGACGACATGAACACTGTTGTGTTTGCTGTACGAGGGAGCGAAGGTTTCATGGACTGGGCCGTGAACTACAACACAGCTCCTAGCAGTCCAGAAGGCTTTCTCGAGGACCCTTTCAACCTTTGTCACGCTGGTTTCCTCTATGTAGCAAAGAAGATGGTAAAGCCAGTCGCCGACCGCTTACGAAAACTCCTAGAGGAGAATCCCGCTCGATCCAATTGCAGCCTCCTCATCACCGGACACAGTGCAGGTGGTGCCGTAGCTTCGCTTCTCTACGCACACATGATGAGCAACAAGATCGAGTCAGAACTGAGCTACCTGACCGGCTTCTTCAAGCGCGTGCACTGCATCACCTTCGGCGCACCACCTATCAGTCTCCGCGCGCTACAAAAGCCCCAAGACAAACGACATCGCAAAAGCCTGTTCTTCGCCTTCATCAATGAAGGCGATCCGATTCCTCGCGCAGACAAGGCTTTTGTGAAAAGCTTGATCAAGCTATACACCAGCCCCGTACCGACCCCATCAGCCATCGCATCATCCATACCATCCTTGTCCAGATCCAACCTTTCGCAACCATGCCCTTCTTCGCCGCCTAAATCAAAGGTCAAAAATAGTTTTGTTCCGCGACTTGGTCGACGGTCCAAATCTTCTCTGCAAACCACTTGCACCCCCACCCCCGCATCCTCGACGTCGACTGCTCCGAAATGGGAAATTCCCCCTTGCACACTCATGCCTGCGGGCAAATTGGTCATTCTACGGCCCCAAGGTGGCGTCTATGGTCGGGAAGGAGAAGATTTGATCGAGGCTGTTATCGTGGACGGCGAGACGTTTAGGAAAGTAGTCTACGGTGATCCGATGAAGCATCAAATGATGATGTACAAAGAGAGGACTGAGCAGATTGCGACGAGGGCGGTAACTGCTGGCAGTTACTAGTTATTATCGTTTTCGTTGTTATGGAGGGGTGGGGGGGGGGGATTGTTTATATACCCATTATGATTACGTTTGATTTGTCTTGCTGTTGATTTTTCCCCTTGAGTGATGTCCCAGTCTAGACTCGACCTCTTCAACCCTCTTTCTTCACACCCTCACCACCCCGCTTAATCAACTTCTCAATCGATGCCACTACCTCCCCTACCCTCGCGCCCTCGCCCTCTCTTCCTTCCTCCCTTAACGTGTCCAGACCCCCGAACAACCACAGTTCCTGCAAATCCCTTATCAACGCACTGATATCTTGCGTCGTCTTGATCAAGCTGGCGGTTTGCGCGCGCACCGTGAGCTCTTTTTGCGCCGAGGTGTAGTAGTCGGTCGCGGGCGGAAGAGAGGGAATGTTGGAGTAGGAGGATGTAGGGTGGGGTTTGACGGTGGAAAGGATGGTGGAGAGGCAGCCTGGACCGCCAGAGGGGGAGGTCGTGCGGTCGTCGTAGATTGCGTTGCAGAGGTCTTCGGTTCGTTCTGAGGTCGAGTTAGCTGGGTGAGGGAGACGATGGGAGTAGGGGGTGGGAAGTACTGAGGAGCGCTTCTTTTGTGCGATCGGAGGGGTTCATGGTGGGGTGTGAAAAGGTCGAGAGTGGAGGTGTTGAAGACTGGATTAAGTTAAGTGGTTGTGTTTACGGAGTGGTATGACAATTGAGCTTCGCGAACCCTTGTAACTCGTTTATCGATAAGAATATGGTCTGTGCGATGGTGCATCACTCCCGTACCACGCGGGTAAACCTCAAGGATCTTGCTGACACTTCCATCTCGCTTGACAATATGAGCGGGAAAATCTCGGCCAGCATGATGATAATCAGGTCATAGATGCCGATACCTATCGACCGCTTCTCGGACCAACTTCGTCCAAACATGCCTGCGCCCAGTCTCCTGCTAAGCTAAGCTGATCAGCCATGAAAAACGGTAGTAGATCGAGATTACGAGACTATTAGCATGTGGTCTAATGATTCGCTTGCTGGACTTTTGTCGTTCGGTCGAACTAACGTACGACTTGACAGCTTCCATCAAGATTCACCATGACGTATTCACGGCAAGGGAGCGTATATGTCACCAGAAGTAACGACAAGAAGGCGCTGTTCGCCGACAGAGATAGGCAGGCTGCGGCCCGTCCCCGCCGTACCGTGGCCGTGCACCTCATGCTGGACCTTGTACTTGCTGCACCTTTCTGGCATCTTGTGTTTGCTTGTAAGCGGCCTTTTGCAGCGCAATGAAGCTCGGATCATCGGATGCTTAGGTAGACGCCGTGGCCGGACCGTGGCACAAATCAAGTCACAGCGGCCGCTCGTGCAGTGCGTGGCTCTACGCGCTGCCAGTTGACCGAGGCTGTTCCAGGCGGCTATGCTTGTCCACCTGCCAGATGGCAGAGAGAGGGCACATGGGCACGCACGTGTCTGGCGCCGGCCGTGAAGCTATTCACAGCGGGTGGAGCGCCGCCAAGGCCCCATGTCGTCAGTGGCCTAGTTAGTCGGGCAGTCGTCGCTCGAGACGGACTCTCGCACACTCGAGAGCGAGCCGTGGTGCAGAACCGTCGCCATTCTTCCAGCGCCTCCAGCCGCAGCCATTCTTCCAGCGCCTCCAGGGTCTCGTGGTGTTGCGGCTCTGTCTGCCGCGGCGCAGCCATTTCTCTCCCTGTGCAGACTCTTAGCGCACCTTATCGATTGTCTGCATCTGCATCTGCCTAGCCTGCCCGCCTAAGGCTGACACCTGGCTGGCCCTCCGAACCTGCACGCACGCACGCACGCACACACGCAACCCACCACGACGCGACAAGCCGCCGAGCCTCCCGCGGCCACCGCCCATCACCACCCCGACGCCGGCCGTCCGTCTCGTCACGAGCCGCGCCTTTCACTGTCGCGCGCCCCGCGCTGTGCCACGCGCGCCCGCCCGCCCGTCACCCCAGCCCAGCCTCCTATCCCATCGTCCTCGCCAATCGTCCACACGCACTGCGCAGGGCATCGCGACTGCGCGCTACGCTCTGGAGGGCGCGTTTGCCCTGGCCGGAGTGCTCCCAGGCCCTCGCCCCGACCATGGCATCGGCACCGCCACCAGCCAACGATCGCAAGCGCGTCAAGGTATACGAGCTCAAGAACAACGACTGGTTCGACAGGGGCACGGGGTTTTGCAGGGGCATCGTCGTAAATGTATGTCGGCCTCGATGGCTACATGGCCGCCTGCCCTTGTCGCACTGTGCTCGGCTGACTTGTGCGACCACAGGCAGAGGAAGCGAAAATCCTCGTCTTGTCCGAAGATGACCAGACGCGACAACTCCTCGAGACGCGCATATCCAAGGACGACGGCTACCAGAAACAACAAGGTACGGTGCGCCTATCTCGACGCGCCAGACGAAGAGCTGACCAGGCGCAACAGACACGTTGATAGTATGGACGGAGCAAAACGGAACCGACATGGCCCTCAGCTTCCAGGAGCCAGAGGGCTGCGCCAGCATATGGTGCGCGATACAACTGACGTCATGGTGGTCATGTCGCTCACATGTAGCAGGGATTTCGTAAATGAAGTGCAGTCGCGACTACAGGCGCTCGCACAGGGTGGGTTCTTTCTCATGCGCTGCGACCCGATCAAGCTGACTCCATCATAGACGATGGAATCGTCGACGACATAGAGCACATAAGCCCCATCATGCTGCCAAACCCCGACCTTGGCAACCTTCACGAAATCGAGAACCACATGCGCGCCGCAAACTCGACGCCGGGCGGCCGCGAAGCCCTAGCGAAATTCATCTTCGTTGAGAATTACATCCCTAAGCTGATACCGCTCGTAGAGATGGCAGAGGACTTGGAAAGTGTATCAGACCTGCACCGGCTATGCAGCATCATGAAGATGCTCATCCTTCTCAACGACAGCCAAATTATTGAATACATAGTCAAGGATGCTGTGGTACTGGGCGTGGTTGGGGCTCTCGAGTACGACCCTGATTTCCCTTTACACAAAGCAAATCACCGACAATATCTCGCCGACGAGTCAAAATTCAAAGAGGTGGTGAAGATCGAAGACGACAGCATAAAGAGGAAGATACATTACACGTTTCGACTACAGTACCTGAAGGACGTCGTACTCGCCCGCATCTTGGACGACCCAACCTTTTCCGTTCTCAACTCGCTCATCTTCTTCCACCAAGTCGATATCGTGCAGCACCTCCAGTCGAACCACACATTCTTAAAGGAACTGTTCACTATTTTTAGTCCCAAGGAACAGAGCATGCAGCGGAAAAAGGACGCTGTGCTCTTCATACAACAGTGCTGCGGAATAGCAAAAAGCTTGCAAGCAAATGCTCGAGCCCAGCTGTACCAGAACTTCATCAGCAACGGCCTGCTTGATGTGATACAGTATGCTCTCCGGCATCAGGATGCAAGTGTGCGTGTGGCAGGCACCGAGATACTGATCAATCTCATCGACCATGACGCTCTGATGGTGCGGAGCCAAATCTTCAAGGCTTTGCAGGAGAAATCTAAGCCATTGACCGACACCCTTATTGAACTTCTCCTCATTGAAGTCGATCTCGGTGTGAAGGCGCAGATGGCAGAGGCTATCAAGATATTGCTCGATCCCAATGCCAATTCGGCGTCAATTGAAGCGATTGGGCGGACCAGCAGTGACTTTCTGGCCAAGATGAGGGGCCAGCTACCGTCTATACCTCAAACCGACTCTTTCATCCAAAACTTTTACGATGACTCTGCAAGAAAACTGTTCCAGCCGCTCAAAGACCTTGAAGACCGGGAATCAAGTAAGTCTGAATCCCTCAGCGTTATGACCAAAGCTAATGGTTGTCAGTGGAAGATTTGTCCATGCAGGAAGTCGCACTGTATGCCCATCTGCTAGAAGTCCTCTGCTTTTTCATCCGACAGCACAATTTCCGCAGCAAATACTTCATTCTATCAGAGGGTCTTGCAGCACGAGTCGCGCAGCTCATGGACTGTCCGGAGAAGCATCTGCAGTTGACTGCGCTCAAGTACTTCCGCATAGTCATTGGGTTCCACGACGAGACACTCAATCGACAAATCATTCAGCACCAGCTGTTCGAGCCGATTTTGAGAATATTGTTCGACACAATGCCGCGTGACAACCTCCTCAACTCTGCCTGTTTAGAGCTTTTTGAGTTCATCAAGCGGGAAAACATCAAGATGCTTGTGCAGCATCTCGTCGAGACCTACCGGGAAAGGCTACAGGCTATAACCTACGTCGACACGTTCCAGAACCTTATTCTTCGATACGACCAGATGCAGGAGCCAGTCACCACTCAAGAGCTCGAGCACTCGTTTACGAGCGTGGACAGCGACACTCCTGCACGACACAACGCTGTGGTAAACGGCGGCAAGTGGGGCCATGGACTTAAAGAGGTAGATGCAGATGAGGAAGCATACTTCAATGCGTCTGATGAAGAGGATGAGATGACAACTGGTAGTGGCAAGCTTGGCATGAATGGCGCGTCGCCGGTCCGCCCTCTAGTTAACTATCCCGATGATGACGCAGATGAAGACGATATGGACATTCTTGCAACGGACATACCGCCTTCTGCACAGAAGCTGGCGACGGTTAACAGGGCATCTAACGAAAGCACTTCGCCAAAAGCAGAAGCAGTTGGCTCTCCTCCGGAGCGCATATCTGAGAAGCGACGCAGAGAAGAGGATGAGGAAGACGAGTTGCTTGCAAGCATATCCACTAGTACTGGTCCGAAGCGCCGCGCATCGACCGCAAGCAACGCTAGTACGGGAAGCCTACGCAGCCTACGCCGGAAGTCCCCGAACGTCAACCCTGGCAAGGATGGCAACGGAGGACCAAAGAGGATATCGCTTTCCCTGCCGCTGAAGAGTGGCGGGGAAGGCGGAGAGGGCGAGTGATGACCTCGTTCATCCTGCTCCACCATCAAACTCACTCAAGAGCATGTGGAGGCGACTCAGATGAATGCTTTGTATTTCTGCTGCTTAGCATGCCTTTACTTCCTCACAAGATACCCCTTGGAAAACTGGGCACACGGTCGACGTTGTATGAACTGGGCTATATGGGATCCTCCTTCTTCGTGCACTTGGTTTAAGCGGGAGCAGCATTGGGAGGTGTAGTTATCGGCGTTCAGTAACTTGAACTTTAGGGATTGACTGGGTATGATGGGATGATGTAGCGTGCGAGCGTCTGGGTGCGGTTAGATGGCCACTGGCCACTGTATCATATGCATCTTGTTCTTGCAACCAATGGACATGTGCACAATGCAGGTGGTCAGAAGAATACGAGTAGTCCGCTGAGTTCGGGAGACCAGTTGAATGATACAGGAACACATGCCCTATTTCATGAGCCGCGCACCTGAACAACTTCTCAAGTCACGTTTCTTCGCGACACTTTTTAGCGCGTTTCGTCACCCCGCCACGTGACACGTCCTCCTGGACGTGAGTAAATTCGCAACTCAACAACCCTTCCTCTGGCCCTTCCCCACCCCCCCCCCAAAAAAAAACACAAACAATGTCCAACGCTCAGCCCCTCATCCTCATCCTCGCAGCCACCCCCTCCCTCGGCATCGGCCGCGCAGGCACGCTCCCCTGGCCCCAATTGAAACAAGAAATGCGCTACTTCGCCCGCGTAACAAAGCGCGTGTCCAACGCCTCCAAACGCAACGCCGTGCTCATGGGCCGCAAGACGTGGGACAGCATACCCGCGAGCTTGCGGCCGCTGAAAGACCGGCTGAATGTAGTCATTACGCGCGACGGTGCGGGATTAGCGCAAAGCTGTCGAGGGGAAGAGGGTGTGGAGGGGCCCGTGGTTGCGTCTGGGGTGCTGGATGCGTTGGCCCGGATTGGGCCGTTGGGCGAGGAATTGGAGAGGGTGTTTGTTATTGGCGGCGCGAGTGTGTATGCTGCTGCGCTGGAGCTGCCGCAGACTAAGTTTGTGTTGTTGACCAAGATGAGGGATGAGTTTGAGTGTGATACGTATTTTTCGGTGGATTTGGAGGAGAGCGAGATGTGGAGGAGAGTTGGGCGGGAGGAGGCGGAGAAGTTTACGGGTGAGGAGATGGGGGGGTTGGTGGAGGAGAAGGGAGTGGGGTATGAGTTTTGTTTGTTTGAGAGGAGGGAGTGAGGATGACATGGGAAGAGATGGACCATTCGGGAAACCCAAGCTCAAGACGGTGTTGGAAAGTGGAAAGAAGAGAGGAAACCTGGCCGAGGATGGTTGATCAAGATTCGCAAACGGATCTCAAGAGATTCTAAAGCATACAATTCCCGTCCGACCTCCCTCCCCCTCTCTCATCATCCCCCAATCTAAGCCCTAGCAAAATCCCACGCCGCCTTGCCCGCCATCCCAACCATAACATAGTGCGCCAACATCCACAGCCCCCCATAGTACCTCCCCTTTCCACCCTCACTCCCATTCGTATACCCCACCGCGTAAACAACCCTATTGACCGCCCACACGGCGCCCAGCACCGCCGTCGCAGCGGGATACTTGAGGCCCGCGATCAACATGGCGCCGAGCGCAGACGGGTGGTTCTCGTTGAAGTTCTGGTGGGCGCGCTGAGCCGAGTTGAAAGCCATCATCGCTTTGGACGACGCGGGCGACGCCGTCTGGATTTGCTCGTAGGACGCGTATTCGAAGGGATAGGGGATTTTGGCGGCTTTGCGGAAGGCGCCGACGCGGCCGCCGTGCCAGGCGCCGACGACGAAGGTGGAGACTACGGCGAGGAGGACGTAGCTGGTGAGGGCGTTAGTTGGAGTTTGTCGCGTCATCATGTCCAATGCTTGTGAGGGCTGGGGAAGAGCTGTCTGTTTACGAGATTACGTACCCATAGTCGCTGTTGATTTCGATGATGGCCATGGTTGTGGTTTGATTGTGGTAGTAGGTGTAAAGGTGTCAATTGGCTTGCTGTGCTTTTCGAAATCGACGTTCTTCTGGGTATTTGTACTCCGTAGTCTCTGGGTTCTTCCTGGGTTACACGGTATCGCGGACGTGGAGCTTCTAAGCGCGGACAGGTTTCAGCGGACGGACCTCGGTACAACCTGCCGCCGATGCGGAGGACGGAGCCATTGCGGACTTCCGCAACGTTGCACAATCTGCAATCATCTTTGTGTCACGAGCGGAGAGGGGCTGAGCGAGTGGGTAAGAGTTTGTGTGATGCGAGGTAGGGATGAAAGGTCGTATTTGGAGTATGTGGTGAGATGTCGATATGTAAGTTGAATGTACGTCTGGAGAGCGTGAACATGGTCTGGGACGAAGAGTGTACAGTTCACTCAGGACGACGAGAAGATATATGCATGTGGTACAACCACTTAGCGTCAATTTCGCCATCTCTGCTTATCATACTGACAGCGGCATGAAAGATGCTGATTACTATACAATCTCGCACCTCTGCTCACCACGTCGTTAAATCAGACACTCCCAGAGTGTCTCTACAAGCAATTTCCCAGCCTCCGTGTAGCAAGTATCCACATCTTCGTCATGGACATATTTTCCAAATTCAAATTCCATTCTACACTCAAATGTCGTCCATCCCATCTACCACATGTCAAGCCGACCCCTCCCACTGCCGTAAAACCAGCAGCTCCACAGTCCACACCTAACCGCCATCAACGAAACTCAACACAAGAGCAAAAGCAAAAGCAAATATCCCACGCAAACAAATCCAAAACTCATCACCAGCTTAATCACCACTCCCAACCCCCTCCCTTTCTCGTCGCATCCCTCCCCATCACCAACCCACCAATCCCAACCCGTCGCACACAACCAATTATCCAACGCACCCCACCAAGCAGCACCACGACAGCAACGAAAACCTCGAGTTGTGAAGCAGCGGGGAGCACGTGTGAAGCAGCCGACGTTGACGCCGCCGTTGCCACCGACATGGACGTCGGTGCATATATCTGCAGCGCAGCATTACCCGGCAGGACACGAGTAATCATTTCTGCGCGGTGTCGTGATTTCCGTCTTTGGAAGAGCGGGATAGAAGGAGGCGTATAGAGAAGTATTTCCACTCCGTATGGAAAAAACAAGGCGAAAAACTGTTTAGTAATTTTTTGGATGGTGAAAAACTGTTGTTTGCTGGATGCGCGACGCCAAGGGGAATATGTGTGTCGAGGGGAAGGAAGGTGGAAGGGTTGGACGTGTTCAGCAGGACTTTGGATAAGGGTTTACGTATATATGTGTACATATTCTACCCCCCACCCCCCCCCCCCAGGCGCCATCATCACTATTGTCTTCAACATAGGTAGTCTGACAAGAGCAATTCGTTGTTCTAGTTTTCTTTTGACTACTTTGCTAGTCTCACGCGCACTTACACCCTACCCTACACAACCGCCAACAGCACTTCTCAGACCCGACACCAACGAGTCAGTCAGCCGTGTCAGCTCGCATTGATCGCTTCTGAGTCCTGCGCGTCCCTTACTTTTTTTTCAGTAAGAACCCCTGATCCTACAA
Source organism: Ampelomyces quisqualis (assembly GCA_018398575.1). Classification (NCBI taxonomy): domain Eukaryota; kingdom Fungi; phylum Ascomycota; class Dothideomycetes; order Pleosporales; family Phaeosphaeriaceae; genus Ampelomyces; species Ampelomyces quisqualis. The sequence continues at coordinate 3,555,668 of JAGTXZ010000005.1, forward strand.
GGCGCCCACTGCGACAAAACCTTGCACGTGCAAAGGATTGCTCGGGTGTAGGGTGTTCAGAGTATTCGTGCGGTGAAGAAGTATGAGCTTTCCGGGACAAAAAAAAGCGAACGAAGATGGACGCAGCCCCACGGGATCAGAGCGTCAAGAGTTCAAATCAGCTGGCTGGCTAGCAATGTTCTTGTGCATGTTCTCATAGCGGTGGCTGTCAGTTCCACTGGAAAGAACGTTCGTAGCTCAGTCACACGTCCATTGTCAAGCGCACTTCAGCAACTAATGCAAAAGGATCGTACTTTTAACATCTCATCCCCTAGCCAAAGAGTAAAAAAGATATTCTAGGTCTGCGTGTCATCTGACCCTTTTGGGGAGCCAAGCTCCTCTCTACGCTGCCTGTCTTTGTCTGCCAGAGAACATTTTGAATAAACGCCTGTGCCTCAAAGTGAATCCGTCCCGTCTATGCATGTGAGAAGCGCTAATGCCATGAAAACGGCAAGAGCAGAAGGAGAATGTGAGACGTCTCAACGCGCGCCGGCAAGTGACGAAGAGTGTAGTGTAAGTAGACATGTCGTGAAATTGGCAGATTGAGACCTTCAACTTGCACATGATGCAAGCTATCAGTCAAAACAAAAGAAATGTTGCAAGGTTGCACTTTGAATATTCAAAGCTCCTGTCAAGACTGACTGCTACCATGATTCACATCTGAACCAAGTTTGTAGTGATTGGGGACGTAAGCCCGACCGTCGATGGACTTGGGTCCACTAGTACATCGATCTTGACCGGTGATGGTTTGCGTTTGTCGCCCGCATTGCGGTCCTGGGACTCTTCCGCAATGTCGCTCATCTCAGAGTCTTCACTATTCGACTCCTTCTGATGCTCTAGGGGGTCTTTGAAGTTTGCTGGAGTAATGGTTTGTGCTGATGTGTGCCGTTGCTTAATGGCACCCACTGACAACTTCCGAAAGGCGAGGCCCTCGCCGTTGTCAGGCCCCGGTGAAACCGCAGTAGCTGTGCTGGCGCTCAAAACCCTCTGGCCGTCTCGATCATCGGCAGCAAGATTGTCGGCAGCATCTTGTAGCTCCTTTTTCCGCTTCAGTCGCTCTTCGGCGGTGGTATTATGCCAGTCGCCGCCAAAATGAATTACAGACGCTTTCTTGCCATGTACTGTGAAGCTGACCTTGTCACGGGTCAAGCCTTCGTTGTCTTGTGCGTCCTCACTGACAATGGTAGATGAGGAGTCTCTGCCCTTGTGGCTGCGTCGATGGGACGTTTCCCGCAGAGTGCGATGGAGACTTCTTCGGCGCTTCCCCTGTGTGGCAGGAGACCCAGCAATGGATCCAAGTGGCTGATCAGTGTCGGATTCAAGAGCTACATCTGAACGCATGCCGTCCAGAGAAGAAATCTCTGGAGTTTTAGGCTCGACTGTGTCTGGTTCAATCGGCGGTGGCGTAGTGTATCGCACGTCGTCGTCGGAGTCTGAGTCAACCGTTCCGGTACCATCATCTGTTGTCACTATCGACGGGCGGTGTTCGGAAGGAAGCAATCGCGGCGACTGAGTCAACGCAGAAGAGCTTGCCATGGAACTGCGTCGATCGGAAGAAGTAGAGTTGAACGACAATGGAGGAATATGGAACTGCCCTGACGGATCGCTTGGACTAGATTGACGGGACGTCTCTGGCGGCGTTCGATATGTGTCTTCCCCTCCAAAATCGGTGTCTTTGGATGATTTGGTACCCGGGCGTGCAGAAGATGCGCCAGGAGAGAGCGGCGGTTTCTGGCCACTGGTTAAGGAGCTCGTCTTGGAGGCGAGTCGTGCAAGTCCACTAATCTTGGACGCTCTGTGTGATAGGCGTGGGCTGAGTTGTTGCTGTGGTAGTGGACCGAATTCAGCTACTTGATCGACTCTGGCCTGGCGCTCAGCAGCGCCCTGCTTCTCGTCTTCCAGTTCGTGCGCGAGAATATCTCGGTGGCATTTCATTCGCCAAATTTCAATGCGAGCCCATTTTAGCTTCGCTGACAAACGTCCTGCCGCGTGAATGACTTGTTCTCTAGTCTTGGGCTGGATTGGGGCAAGAATTTGCAGATGTCTTGCGTCTCGCAATCGGGCCTCCAGTTCCTTGATGGCTTGCGCAAGCTTCTCTTCAGAATCCGATATACGCATTTGCATGTTTTCCCTGCGGGCATTCATCATCTGCTGCGCAAACGTATTGTCAACTCTCCCAGTTTGTGTAGTCGCTTCACCAGACCGCGTTGGTATTGACTTGACCGAAGTTGCTGATTCGAGCCGTTGGATGCCGCGATTCTTCTGCCCTTCGTACAAGCCTCCTATCATGCCTCGCGATCGAACACCCATAGTCTCGAATGCCGCAGTGTAGTTTAGCACACCTAGCCACTCGTTTAGGTCTTTCTCGCTATCGGCCAAAAATGTTTCCTCTCCAGCTTTTGAGTAGATGACGAAGGCGTTCTTGTGTTTCTTGTACGTATTGTCGACGAGAGATACGGCACCGTCCATGGGAATGACGTGGTCCTGCTTGAAGTCCTCGAGAGGCGGCTGGAACAACGCCGGGCCTGCATCGCCACGCTTCAAATGCTGCTCGTGCTGGTTCATGAGATTCTTCGTCCAGCTTGAATTTTTGAAAAAGGAAAGCCCCGATCGTGTGAGAACGGCACCCCATTCCTGCCAGGGCGAGCGTGCCTTTTTGCGCTTGGTGCCTTTCCTCCAGAGGACGCCGACTTTGGTCACAGGCATCTCGACAATGCCGACAGTCGTTCCGAACGGGTTCTCCTGAGCAGCCTCGGACATGAACGCCTCTGGGCGAGAGCGCGAAGACACTATTTGGATTACGCCGTACCTGGTGAACGACTTGTAGACATTCTTAGTGTCCAGCGTCGCAGCAGTTCCGAGATAGTTGTAGGGGTCGTCAATATTCATGACGTCTTTGATGGTTGGTCGGAGAACATCTAGTTTTCCTTCAAAGATGAGCGTGTACGGGTCGATTGGTTCCTTGGATGCCTTTCTCGCCGGATCGTTGATCGGTCCCTTCAGTGCAGCTGTTCTCTTGCTCTTTTTGGACGATATGTTTTTGAGATCGACTTCGTCCTCGATGTGGATGAAAGGCGTGTACACGACGTTGTCGTAAAAGCAGCCGAGGACATCTTCGGACACGCCTTCGCAGGATGAGTTCTTGATGTAGTCTAATCTTGTCATTTTCCTCTTGTTGTTCTTGTTGAAGACGTCGGTGTGCAGGATGATGATGGAGAAGGAGATGAAGTACGCCTTGTCTGCACATGGTTAGTCGGAGCTGGTTGGTTTGAAATGATACGACATACCCGTGTTGATGTAGATGCCGGGGTTGCACTCGTGGTAGCGATCGGCAAAGCCCTGGAGGACTCGGTCTATTTGCTGGGTTTCCTTGGGCAGCTCGACTTGCATAAGCAGCTTGCGCACAGCCATATCAAGCGGGTCTCCAAAAAAGGCAAACTTGCGCATGTAGCTTCGCAGCACGGAAAGGAGGAAAGGGTCATCAGTTTTGCTGAGATAGCTAGCAATGACGCTCTTATCGACATTGTTGGCTTCGATTCGCTCCAGGTAGTGCCCCGGAGGCTCTCCCTCTGCTCTGGTTGGCAGTACAGGTGTCTCTCGACTGATGCTCAAAGAAGTCTGATGTGACGACAATCCCGGGGTTCCCATGAAAGCGTGAGCCGGAGAGCCATGCCGCGGAGAGTGGGGCTCCGAGTTTTGACGGAATCTTGAACTGAGCCCAAACAGGTTGCTGAAGCTGCTTCTTCCTGCAGTAGATGTTGATGTCCTCCCACTGGCGCCATTGGGTGGTGTGGTAGGTGGGGCAGCATCGTCAGAACGGCCGCCCAAGGACCCCATGGTCGACGAGCGGCCGCGCGCGCCCAGATGCAGAGGACCGGCGGGGTTTGGAGAGGACCGGACGGAATGGGTGGATTTGGTGGAGCCGTTTCGAAAGAGGGAGCCTGGACGGGATGAGGCCATGTTCAGAGAGTTGGGCGCCAGAGCGACTTGCGATGCAGAAGAAAGCGGTGGAGTCGGCGCTCCGTTTCCACCATGATGGATGCGGCGGGCGGTCAGAGGCGGGCTCCCCGGCGGCGAGTGGTGGGGCGAGCCAGAGCTGCGTCGGCCCGTGGAGACACGGGGGGTGGCAGGTGCGGTGTCGGGGAGCTGGGGAGGGGCGATCTTCATAGGGAGGGGGAACAGGGATGCGCGCTGTTTCCGGCGGCCAAAATTGAAGCGTGCCGAGCCCATTCGGGGCGGATGCTGCGGCCGTGGCGTGTGTTCGAACGAGACATGGCCGCCGGAGCTGCCGTCGGAGCGTGAGGAGTCGGAGGCGCGGGGCACGGGAAGGCCCAGGGGGGTGGTGGTGCTTTCCACGGACTCGCGGGCAGGCGCCTCCTCGTGCAGACTGGCCTGGCTCTTGGGGAGCCCCAGCGGCGCGGGCGTGCTGTCGGTCGACTTGCGCAAGATGCCCGGGCGGTCGCGTGCCGAGGGGTCGAAGGAGCGTCGGCGCAGGCTGAAGTGCTGCAGGCGGGCGCGTTTCTTGGGCGTCGGCTGGGCGGTGTCGTGGTCGGCGTCGGCGTCGACAACGGTGGGTGCGGTGGTGATGATGGTGGGTGCTACAGGCAGCGGCGGGGCGGGGCGCGCGCGCGCGGCGTGCTCCTTTGCCTTGAGCGACAGCTGGGAGTCAGAGGCATGGCGGAACCGCATGAGGCTGAAGCGGCGCGTCGTGGGGGTGGCCTGGGGGGGGTCGTCGCGGTGGGTCGCGGTGGGCCGGCCGCCGTCTTCAGACACGGCGATGCGCCTGAAGAAGCCCACCGGGGCGTCGCCGCCTCGGTCTGCGTCTCGGTCGCTGCGGGCAGGGCGGATGGCCTTGCGAGGCATGGCGGCGTGCGGGGCTAGCACTTCATGACAGCGGGCGACGTGGGCAGACTCCAGAGGGAGCACAGAGGGGGCAGCAGTGGGTAGACGGGGGCAGACGTGGGCAGACGTGGGCAGAAAGGGGCGGGCCGGGTCTGGTCAGGCCGTCCGACGTCAGCGACCATGACGGTGAGGTTTCGCAGCTGTCAGCCGGCCGGCACTGGGCAGTGGAGCCGCGCAGGCCGGCTATTGCATGTTGATCTGCATGTGCTGTCCATGAACAGGGAGCGACACGGCGCCATGGGCCTTGGATTCTGCCCCATGGTGCAGGTGTAGACAGTAGTAAGCGTACATGTAGTCACTACCAAGTAACGGCTGGCTACGGGTTACTCGTATCATCCTTCTTCAGCACACATGCAGCCAAGAAGCCTTCTTGTTAGCGACCATGCTGCCTGGCGCAGCTGCAGCAACAGGCTGTGCATCTTTTGCTCCAGAGGGAGATTGAGATGTCGTTATATGTGCAGACGGTTTTGTTGTAGTAAAAAAAACGCCCGCGCAAGACCAACATAAAACCCCGTCGGATTGGTTTGCTAATTTATTTCATACAACGCCGACCGTAAGGCCAGCGTAAACCCCGTACGGGTATAGACGCGGCGAAACGTTTGCCCTAGCCCGGCAGCGATTGCGATAAGAACAGCGTGCCGTCACCGTGAGGAAGGTTCTCGATCGAGTAGTAATGGCAGGGGAAAGAGAGATTGCGAAGTGAAAGGGAGGTTGCTTGGTGAGTGCGTGCACACCCAATACCGAGCGTACCGAGTACAAAGGGTAGAATCAACGGGCCTACGGAGTACTCCGTACCCGTATAGGTCATGTGACTGCCAAGCCCCTTATCGATACGGGCTGCCCTCAACACCATGATAGTATCGCCGCTCTAAGCATTTCCCGCCCCCCGTCGCCCATATGTGACCACGGCCTCAACAATGCGCCCGTCTACGCTCGCTGCCCTGGCTGTGCTGCTGCTCGGGCCCGGACCCACCACCGCCGCTCCGCACGACCAGGCGCGCCTCCCTGACCATGTGCCTGCGAGCCACGCCCACGCGCCCCGGCCCTGGCGCCGACTGTCCGACGCCATCATCAGGAGCATCTGGGGGCTGCCGCAGCGCCAACACAGCGTCCGCGGCGCCGACCCGCGATACGGCGACCATGTCGTGGTGCGCTTCAGCATACGCACTGCAGAAGAGGCCGAGGCGCTCGCACAGGCCGTCGATGTGCTGTTCCTCGACGTCTGGGAGTTCAACGATGACTGGGCAGACCTGCGCATCGCAAAGGACGTCGTCCCGTCGCTGCTCGGACTGCTACCCGCATCGCTCCACACGGCCCACCAGCCCCTCATGCAGCATCTCAGCCTCGCGCAGGCCGTCTTCGACACGTTTCCCGCGCCCGCCGCCACACCACCACACCACCACTACTCGCCAGACGTCACGACGTTGCCACGAGCCGGCAGAGGCCACCCCTTCTTCCAGTCCTACCAGCCCCTGTCCGTCATCGATCCATGGATGAGCCTCATGTCCTCCATGTTCACCACCCACGTCCGCCGCATTAGCGTTGGACTGACGTTCGAGGGTCGTGACATCCCCGCCCTGCGTGTAGGCGTGCACCCTACCGACAACGACCACCCGGGCGGCGCCCGCAAGACCGTCGTCATCACCGGTGGTGCCCATGCCCGCGAGTGGATCTCGACGAGCACCGTCAACTACCTGGCCTGGAGCCTGATCAACGCCTACGGAAAGGATCGAGAGGTCACGCGCCTGCTGGAAGAGTTTGATTTTGTCCTTGTTCCAACGCTCAACCCGGATGGCTACGTCTTTTCTTGGGATACAGATCGGCTATGGCGAAAGAACCGCCAATCCACATCCCTCCGCTTCTGCCGTGGCATCGACCTCGACCGCACCTACCCCTACAGGTGGGACGGCAATGCCACGCCCGCCAACCCCTGCAGCGAGTCTTTTGCAGGCGATGCACCTTTTGAAGGGGTCGAGGCCCAGCGGTTCGCCGAGTGGGCCAGGAACGAGACAGAGTACAACAACGTCGACATTGTCGGCTTTCTGGACCTTCATTCCTATTCCCAGCACATCCTGTACCCATACTCTTACTCGTGCAACGACCAGCCGCCCCACATCGAAGACCTGGAGGAGCTCGGTCTTGGCTTAGCAAAGGCCATCCGTGTGTCCCGCAAAGGACACGCATACAAGGTCACGTCAGCCTGCGAAGGCAACGTCGCACTGGCCAACAAAAAAAAGACCATTCTGCCGCGCATCGAATCGGGCGGCGGAAGTGCATTAGATTTCTTCTACCACCAACTCAAAGTCAAGTATTCGTACCAGATCAAACTTCGCGACACGGGAAGCTACGGCTTCTTACTGCCAAAAGAAAGTATTATACCCACTGGAGAGGAGACGCTCGACGCTGTTTTGTATTTTGGTCGCTTTATGCTCGGTCAGGTAGGCATGGCTGCACAAGCTCAGGATGCCAAATTTGATGAGAAAGCTGTTGAAGAGCAACACGAGGAGCTCATTGAATTATGATGACTTAATCGAATTCTCTTCTCATCTTCATTCTTTGCCGTTGTTGCGATAAACACCACCTGACTAATCAGGCATGCATCCGTCCTCTTACGCACAACCATGGCAAGACTCGTCGAACAAGACATGGAAAGCGGCTATCGGCAACCTCAATCGCATGCAACTGTACGATTCATGCGGGCCCGCCCGTCATCACCTTCTCAAACCACACCTGAGACGAACCGCGGAGGCATCGGCCCGGGCAAACCCGTCCGATAGGTCTAGTGACACAATAACACGGCGCAGCGGCCTGATCGGATCGTCTGCAACGTCTGCGTGCCTGGAAATAGGGTCATGAGTGGTTGAACAGGAGAAGTTCGTGCGAGAGGACATGTTTATATGGGAACCGCAGAAGGACTATTGAACACCATTGTCTATCACTTCTTCCTTCTCGACCCATCGTATCTGCGCATCATCCACTGGCTAGGACACTATTTTCTTATAACCTTACTTCTTTCCGGTATCTAGATATCCACCAAACAACTCACCAGCCACGATGCACTTCCAACCTCTCACCCTCCTCATCGCTCTCGCATCTACCGCTCCAACAACCCGCCAAGCCCAACCCTGCTTTGTCGTCGGCACCACCGCTCTCCCCGCCGAAGTCGCCGACATCGCGACTTCCCTCGCCAACACAATCACATGCAACACGCAAACCACGTCGCTCTCCCCCGTCCCCGACGTCACCTCGGGCGCCATATCCTTTTCCTCCATAGACTTCACCGCCTCTACCCTCTCGCCGCTCGCCTTTGCTCTGCAGGAATTCGCCACGTCGACGCCGCTTGCAGATACAGACCTGCAGCGCTTTCAGGACAGTTTAAACGTCTATCTCGCCACCGAGGCCGGCCTCAGGAGCGTGGCCGGCGCGCTGCAGATTAAAGTGCCGAAATTCTTCCTGCAGATGCAGGTGAGTCGGATTCAGACGGCGCAGGGGAAGCCGCCAGCTGCAGCGGGCGCGCAGGTGGAGCATTTGAGGGATAAGGTTGTGAAGAATGCGGCGGGGGAGAGTGAGGCGTTGATTGACCGGGTTACTGCGCTGGCGGCCGAATTGGCTTGATTTTTGGGGGAACTTTTTGGGGGATCTTTTTGGGGGATCTTTTTGGGGGATCTTTTTGGGCTCATGTCTATCATGTTTCTTCAAGCTGTGCGAGAACAGCGTACATGACTCTATCCTGCAACATGCACGTCCACGAGCATATAATGCCAAAAGTGCAATGTATGCATTCTGGTCACGTAGAAATGAAGCGCGCAGCGCAAGCAGGTACTTGATGAAGTACAGTATTCTACAAAACGAATCCTACTCCATAAAATCTCCACACAATGCAACGCCTTTGCCAATCCCACCTGACGGTTGAAGTACAAAGGACCTCGCATTTCAAGACGATGTTCTTGGATGTTCTGGATTGATATCTTGCTTGTGGAAATCTTTCACCACTCTGTATTGCAGTGTACAAACAACGTGAAGGGTGAAGGGTGAAGGGTGAAGGGTGAAAAGTGAAAAGTGAAAAACACAAAGTGAAGCCGAATCCCCACCACCGCCTCCTCATCAAAAAAACACCAACAACGACTTTCTTTCTTTCTTTCTTTCTTTCCTCCCCCCTCCCTCCCCTCCGGCCCACAAACACACACCTACTTCAAAGCCGCCACAACCTCTTCCCTCCCTCCCTTGACCACACACACACGCCCACAGCACCGCACCCCGCAATGCCGCTCAAACAAAACGACACCATCATCCTGGTTCTCTGCCTCCTCGCCGTCTTCGTCGCCGTGTTCGCGTGGGTGCTGAACCGCGTGTGTCGGCGCGTTTGGGACGCCGAGGTATTGGGCCTGCAGATGCAGGCGCAGATGCAGACGCGGGTGCAGACGCGGGGTGTGGGCGGGAATGGAAGCGGAAGCGGAAAGGGGCATGGGAATGACGGGGGTGGAAAGGGGAAGGGGAAGGCGAAGGCGAATGACGGGGGTGGAAAGGGGATGGGCGTGGGGGAGAAATGAAGCAGAAAGTGGGTGGGTGGAGTTTGAAGAAGGAATTCGACACGGGGGGGGGGTGGATGGGGACATTTGGTTCGAAGCGTGAGAGGGGCTTGGTTATGGATTGTACCTGGACGTTCAACGCGGAGAGGAAAGACCACGCTGTTCCGTTACGCGGGTTTGCTGCGGTCTTGGGGGAGGGGTGTGGTACGAAATGGCACGGTGGTTTTGCTTGGGATGGATCGGATTTCGGATACTAGCTAGCTTTCCAGGCTGGAGATTATTCGCGGGAAAAGTACAGTATCTCGAGGACTTTATGCGCTGGCTGGTTTGTGGTGGTACGGTGTTTGCTACCTCATTTCCGTGACCATCACATCGAGGGACCAGCGAATAAATCTTGCAAGCGCTGCATAACGATTTCAAGTCTTTACTGCGACTGACGCGCATCCAAGCTTCATGTTCTCGCCCTCGTATTTCTTACCATGCCCAGTACAAACCTCATCGTCGCGCTTGTCTTTGCCGCGCTCTTTGGCGCCGCGCTGGTTTGGCTTGCAATCTACTATTTGCACAGATATATTCATCGCCGATGCCTCGAGCTAGATCACTGGTTCCATGTCCTCACGCCGCCGCATTGGCGCTCGACATGTCGACATTGCGACGGCACGGGCCGTGAGGGCGAGAAGAAAGCCAAAAGTAGATCGAGGTCAGCGGGACGAAGTCGGAGTCGCGGACGGCGCGAGAAGTCGAGGGGACGACATGGGAGGGCTCAGGGAGTAATTGAGGCGGATACGGAGTGGAATGGGATTGGGAAAGAGGTTCAGAGAGCCAAACACGCGCTGCCGGTTGCTTCGCCGTCGATGATGCAGAGTGCGGACATGTACAATCCGTGGTTGGGGTGGCAGGGTCAGATGCCTGGTGTACAGCAATTTGCGCAGCCTGCGACGTATCCTGCCATGTATCCGCAGGCATATCAGCAGTATGTCCCTCGAGCGGCGCCGATTGCGATGCAGCCGCCTATTGTGCAACAACAAGCGATGCCTATACCATCGTCATTGTCTTCCATACCACCTTACCAGAAGCCTCCTCGTAGGGCGCACATTGAGCGATCAGAGGCGCCGAGCGAGCCAAAGCGTGCCCCGAAAGAGGGTCCAAGAGTGCGTAAGACGGACTACATCCACATTGTAGATGACTACCCACCTATTGTTAAAGAAGCAATCAAGAAGGCCGCGCCGCCACCACATTCGACTTCGGCCTCGTCGACGTCTAGCACGTCTACCGAACCAGCGGAGGAAATGCCACGGAAAACAATACCACAAGTAACGCCACGCTGCGCCAACCCTCGGCCGTTTCCATTCCCGCAGTATCCGCACCTGGCGCCTCGAGCGTGGGATCCGCCAGCATCATATCCGCAGCAGTTTGGATTCGGTGGAGCAACTGAACAAGCCAGGTACGAATCACCTTACATGCGGCGGATGGCATTGCACGTCGGAGCAGACAGGCGGGGCCACCACCCGAGTAATTCACCTCCAGAACGCAGTGAAGACGTGGTATAGCTGCTTGCAAGGAAAGATGCTGACGACGATAGGCGATAGCTTTGGAACGCGCAATTGGCGGAGGAGACGATTCGGTCGAGAGAGTCCTTTGAATGGTACCAAGCACAACGACCAGACCGAAACCCATGTACAGCAGCGAGCGGAAGCACCGGACCACCCAAATACGAAACGCAACATGTGCAAAGCCAAGGATGCTGAAAAGGATCAACCCAGGGAGTGCGGCTCGGTGCCGCCCATGTCGCCTATGCCGTTGGCTGTTATCGAAGAGCCAGAGTCGGGCTGTGGTTCTGACTAGAGATGGGCCGTAGACGTAGACGGCCAAAATATCTTGTATGTTCGGTATGGTATCATATACGATACTACTCGGTGATTCGTCGCTAGTTCTGACAAGAGATGGGCCGATGTAGCAACTTAGCAGGGAACGCCATGATGCGATTGGCTCGGGACGCGGCGCGGTGATGACCGCATGCTGCCTGTCAAGGTGATGCACTCCAGGCACTGCACTGCCCGTCTGTGACGAGGCAACGTTTGACCTACTGGCAGTGATTGCACACTGTGCATTGTGTTCGCACATTGGAACAACGTGGCGCATTGTTGGCTGTAGGAGTGAGCACCGAGGAGCACGGTGTAATGTCACCAATGTGTACGGAGCAGCTCGACGGATACGGGTCCCGGGATGAAGGGGGGCGGCCCACTTTAATGCACGCTAACCACAAGCGTCGAAACCCTGCTTCTGTCTGCGCGTCGTACCCCCCGTGGCCCGTACAACGGTGCGCCTTCCCCTTTCAGAGGGGCACCTATTACTCCGTACATACACAGTACTCCGTACATCCATCTATGTAGGCCCGCTCCCGCAACATTCACCCGGTCCAAGAACTCGAGCGGCCCTCATGGCTGGCTAGCTCTTGTGCTGTCCACAACCATCAGCGCGCTGCCCTCCCCTTTGTCCCCTCACACATGCCATGTCGGCCAAGCATCGCCGCTCCGCCAACGACTACGAGCTTCTGCCGCGGGACTCGCTGGACCAGGAAGCCAAGGACGACCCCGAGCTGCATGCACCGTCACCGTCCTGGTTCTCACGCGGGGCCTCACTGCTCCGCTTCTCCAACCGCGCCGTCTACGCGCACTATGTTACACCGCGCCGCCGCAAGCGATCGGTCCTGCGACTGGTGTACTGGCTCGTCTTCTCCATCCCTCACCTGATCCTTCTCCTCGTCCTCTGCACCAGCCTCTTCTTTCCCAGTTACACCAACCGCCCCGCACACTACCTCACGCTGCGACAACGCGCACTGAACTCGACCGAGCCCGGCCGCGCAAATCCCTATGCTGAAAAGGTGTTTATTGCTGCTGCCCTGTACGAAGAGAAGGGGCACTTGGTGTCGGGAGCCTGGGGGAAAGCTGTGCTGCAGCTCATCGACCTACTCGGGCCTGAGCATGTTCACTTGAGCGTCTATGAGGACAACCCCGACCTGAAGACCAAACAAGCCCTGGTCGACTTCCGCAAGAAGGTGCCGTGTGAGTGGTGCATCTCTTGCCTTGCTGACTATCAAACTGACGCCCCAGCCAACGCAAATTCAACCATCGTCTTTGAAGATCTCGACCTTGGCACGCTACCCCACATCACCCTCCCAACCGGAGAAGAGCGTCTGAAGCGCATCGCATTCCTCGCCGAGGTCCGCAACCGAGCCCTCGCGCCCATCGACAAACATGGCGTCCAGTTCGACAAGATACTCTTCCTCAACGATGTAATCTTCGACCCCATTGACGCTGCCCAACTCCTCTTCGCGACAAACATTGACTCAAACGGACGTGCAAACTACGCAGGTGCTTGTGCCGTCGACTTTATCAATGCCTTCAAGTTCTACGACCGATTTGCTACACTTGGCTTCGAGGCCGACTTAACCGGCATCCCCTTCTTCCCATGGTTCACCAGTGCTCAAGCTGGGATTAGCAGAAATGATGTGCTTTCGGGTACGGATGCCGTTCGAGTGCGCAGTTGTTGGGGAGGTATGGTCGCATACGAGGCGCGGTGGTTTCAGCACCATTCTCCCTTGGACCAGGCTCTAGCTCCAAACGCAACTGATGGAAGCAGTACAGCTGTTAGTGTCGAGCGCATCCGCACGTCTCCACTCCGCTTCCGCTACGCCAAAGCTACTTTCTGGGAATCGTCCGAATGCTGTCTCATCAATGCAGACCTTCAGTATCGCCAGACTGGAAAGGCACTACCCTCTGAAAATCGCATCTTCATGAATCCTTACATCCGCGTTGCGTATGATGAACGGACTTTCTTATGGCTGTCTCTTACGCGTCGACCAGAGCGGTTGTACTCTTTGATCCATGACTTCCTCAACAAAATGATGGGCATGCCTTATGCAACAAATCGCGTCAACGAGGAACCTGGCGACAAAGTCACCGACACGTGGTGGGAGTACGACAATCCTTTCCGAGGCCTTGCCCCCGACGCCACCAACCAAGACTTCAAAGGCCACTGGGTCGAGACTGAGCGAGTAGCAGAACCTGGGGGCTGGTGCGGCGGAGTCAACTTGCTAGTCATACACGAGAAGCCTGAACATGGTGAGGGCAAGTGGAGTAGGATCGATCCACCACACCCTCCGAGCAAGTAATTCGCTCAGGTGAAACAACGGACAAGATTTCCTTCATCTTTGACTTCAGTTCAGACTGTACTTTTTTCCTAACACATTTAGCATAGCATTTGGATTAGGCGCTGTCAAGCATTGCATCAGCAACGGCGTAACTAAGTGCAACTAGCACTCGAATAACGAGAGACGACTACAGAGCAGGAATTTTTCTACATGCCTTACTGAGAGAGCAACACGAATAATTGTTCGCTAATGGATAAATTCTGTCACTCACTTATCTTGCTCACACTTCGTGCTATGGTCTGATTCATCACTCCTGTGGTATACCATCGCACTGGCGGGAGACAGCAGGGTGATACGGCCAATTTTGAATAGTGGTGACGCTGCAGATTCAGCAGTAGTCCAGTACAGGCATGAATATGCCCCTAACTTTGTGGCAACTGAATGCACGTGAAAAGTTCTTGAAGAGCATGAAACAGCACTATCTTGCAGCATACATCAAATAATCGGTCTCTAGTTCGTTTTCAAGGTTCGACAGTTATTGTTGAGAAATTCAGCACGATTGGCAACTGAACTCTGGGAGGCATCCAGGTGTCCATAGATACGCGAAAAGCGTGTCCTTGTTAGCACAAATAATGCTTGGTTACTCTGTAAGACAGGCTATGTTAGAGCGTCTTTTCAACGCAGACAAAGGCTGAGAGTTGGCTCTTACAACTTCGCGCCTGACTTCACATGTTCATACTAGCCATCAACCCATCTTCACGCGTGACAACCGTGGTTTTAGACGTCGTGAAATCAGCCAATCGTGACGTCGCTAAACTAAGATTTGCACAATTCACGTTAGCACATCTACCTAGGTAGCCTTGGCAGCAGACTAGACATCACGGTGCGATCAGCCAAACGCGCCGCATCAGACTTCACACCCCATTCATCAAGCTTCACATACAAACGGCATATTCATTAATCACTTTCGCTACGATATACAGATTCATTGCACTTTATACTTCAAACACGCGTAGTGCAAACCCGCAGGGTTGCGAAAAGAGCTTGGCAGCTGTGCGACGTCACTTAAAGAAGAGTGGAAATGGTGCTCGATAATGATACACGGGGATGGGTGCTCACGATTGTGAGTGGTATAGGTGCGTCGGCTACGTGAATAATCCTGAACGACTGCTAACGTCCATCCAGCTTGCACATTCGGGGGTGAATAACCGCGGTATTACAGTCTCACCAATGTCGTCTAACAAAGAACAGCTTCGATAATATGTGTCGACCTTATCGTTCGACAGCTTCCGGGCAAGAAGAATTTCAAGATTCAGGACAGTAATACGTTTCTGTCGACTGGCTTGAGTCTTTCCTTTGGTGTCATGGTATGGCAGTGTTGTGTTTGCATTCTGATTAGAACACGCTGACGCAAGTTTAGATCTTCTCCTCCTTATACAGCATGCTTCCTTCAGCAAAAAGATACTTAGAAAAAGGTGGCATGTCTGCTAAAGCAGCAACATTTACATTGACTGGATGCTTTCTGATCGGTGCACTTGGCATCTCTATTTTGTCGCAGATACTGCATCGGTATATTCCGCATTCGATCGTCGATTGTGATCACGAGCATGGTGATGAGGAGGAGGGTAAGGTCAAAGATGGTGAAGCAGATCACGTAAATAAGCCGATGCAAGAGCAGAGTAATGGCATGCCTCACGTCGACGGACATCAGCAGCACACACATCGCTCGTATGGGACGAACGGCGAAAGCTTCACGCCGGCTGCACGATCGCGAAGATCCTCCTTACACGCCACCCTTTCATCAAAGGTGTCCCAATTAGTTCTGGGTTCAAGCTCAAAGAAGTCATGCGACGAGGATGGCCAATGTTTGGGGTACTCAGATACCTGCGGGACGGAGTGCTTTAGGAACGTACTGACCACAAGACCCCCGCGACTACACACGACCAGATCTACCGGGCATCTGGTAGCATCAAGGCCCTCTGGCGCGAGCAGAGCCCAGACCACGCAAGGATTCCACGAGCGCGAGCCCCTTCTCCAAGACGTCGACGGAACAGCGCCTCTCCAGCCGACGCTCTCCGGACCCGCAACAAGTTCCAACTCCATCGTATCCCTCGCTTCAACAAACGGGCGCCTCTCAACCACTAGAGTCCACGATAACGATCACGACCACGCCTCCCTCCAGAAACACAGCCGCTCTCCCTCCCCCTCTGCCTCTTCGACATCAACCTCGTCTTCGCACGCAGACTCGCACACCCCGCAACACCACCACCACGTGCCAACCAACGTCTTCCTCTCCATCGGTCTCCAGACTTCCACCGCCATCGCCCTCCACAAAATCCCCGAAGGCTTCATCACCTACGCCACCAACCACGCCAACCCCACCCTCGGCTTCTCCATCTTCCTCGCGCTCTTCATCCACAATATCACCGAGGGCTTCGCGCTCGCTCTACCTTTATACCTCGCCATCGGCTCGCGCTGGAAAGCAATGGCATGGAGCACGCTACTGGGCGGCGTATCCCAGCCCCTAGGTGCGGGGGTAGCGGCGCTCAGTCTTCGAATCGCGGGACGTCACAAGGGGGAGGATGAACTGCAGGACCGGGCGTACGGGTGCATGTTTGCTCTTACGAGCGGCATCATGGCCATGGTTAGTCTGCAGCTACTCGGCGAGAGTCTGGATCTGACGCACAGTCGGCGGCTGTGTTTTGTAAGTGCATTTGTGGGCATGGGGATTCTGGGCGTGAGTAGTGCGTTGACGGCGTAGGCCGTCACAAGGGCACAAGGATAAACTTTGCTCCCCTGTCTTTCGCAAACATTGCTATCGCGTTGTAGTTCAACTCTGCCATCCACGCGCTTACCACGTCCAAACAAACTTGCGCAACCTCCACTCTCGCGCAACCATTTCCCTGCCCCCGAGACTCGGCATTCATATCCGTTTCCCCCCCCCCCCCCCCCTTTTTCCGAGCTCGATTCCCAGTCCAGCTATACCCTTTCACCCGTGTTTTTGCCGCGCAGTGAAATCATCCTTGCCTTGTCAAACACCACCCTTGGCAGTCATTACTTCCGTCCACGCAACGGCAGTAGTCGGAACCGGTCAAACACAATTCAAGAGGTGGAATAAGATTGGCCGTTGTCCATGTGCGTAGGTCCAAGCTAGCGGGTAAAAGCATAGGAATTGATGTGCATGGAAATGTACGTCGGACTCGGATACGGTATTGTCTTGGACGCATGTCAGTCTGGCGAGTATTTGCACAAAAGCAAGCGGCGTCGATGAACGGGGCGTATGGCTGGGTGAACAGCCTCAGCAACAGTCATGACAAGCTTAGCAAGCGTGGCGTGATGGCTATCGAAATGGAATTGCGTGGTACTACTGTATTGCCACTGCCAGACGCTCACATCTCCTCCGACGTCCGTGGGTATTCATCTACAGCGTGTTGAATGTTCTGCACCTCGACCTTTGCTTCCTCCCAAGCTGCCTTGTTTCGTTTCGCCCAGTCGATGTGGCACTGCGCAAACTCCATCTGGCAAAACATTAGCACCCAACGCTCCTCGCCGTATAACAACTCATACATACCATGCACCGCCTCAAGTCATTCTCCTTCTCGTCTTGGAATCTTCGTAGATCCTTCATGACGCCTAAACTGGCGTCTTTTGTATCTTTTTCTGCAACACCCAGTGCTTGCTCCAGCTGCACGAGACTGTCTCGAGTCTTGCCAATCTGGTCTCTCCGCGTCTTTTCGGGATCGACGTCTGCCATGCCTCGGAACGCGTGTGTAATTGATCCAAAAAGCTTGTTCGTGACAAAGTTTCCACTTGGTGATTTCTTGTGCGGGCTATTTGGTGGTGAGTTGGAACTGTCAGGCGCGCCTTGTGAGGCAGATGGCGTGTCGCCGTGTGTGGGTGGGAAGTCGGAGTCAATGGATGCGCGGTCTTCTTCCCGGGGTGGTGGGTCCGCGGAGCCGCTGCGCTGTGAGCTATGCGAAGTGGCGCGACTCCGCGTGGGTGGTAAATGACCAGCATTGCTTAGATGTTGTTGTAAGCGCTTAGATTCTGCTTCGCTAGTCTCTAGCGATTCGAGCAGGTTTCGCTTCTTCTCCAGCTCATCTTTGGTCATGTCCTCTTGTATTCGCTTCATCACTCGGTATCTCAGAACAGAACGAACAACGCCAGCGAATTGCGCACTTTCTCGCATGGGCTCAGAGAAGCTTGCGCTGAGGGATGAAGCTAGTTCCGTTGTACCAATATATGTGGAGTCCACAGCTTGACCAGTCTTTTCGATCGCTGCAGCGAGCGACTGTGACTGTTCAGACAGGGAGAAGGCGTTGAAGCGAGCGCCGAGATCGGCCATATCCTCTCCCCAATTGCCCAGGTGCATCAGCAATCGTCGATTGACCTTCTCCATAGGACCTTGTAGCAAGTTCTCGATGTCTTTTGTGGTGTTCTCGAAATTTACAAAGTACGGATCCAGCTCCTCTTCGGACAGTTGCCGCGTCTCTGGTGGAAAGCGACCAAAGACTTGCGGACCTGGTGTAGTGTGTGCGGCAGCGGAGGGCATGGCGGCATTATTCGGCGGCCCAACGGGCGTGCCCGAACTTGATGTCTGTCCTCCGCTCTTCAGCTTCGCAGATGACGAGGGAACGGGGAGGTAGCTGTGGGCTTGAGTTGGATTGGCGGTGTCGAGCGGAGGTGCCTTGAGGATCTGCTTGGGAATGTTGGAGACGGGCAGGCCCCCGAGCACGTCGTTCTGTTCTCAGTGTCAGCTCTAGCATCCCTTTGATTCGTCTGATAGACGCACCCAGCTGGTGTAGGGGTCGAGGAATCTCCAGTATACACCATCGTCCAAGACATGCTTCATCTTCCGACACCGGTTGAGGAACACGGCCAACATGCGCTTCCTCAACTCGATGATGCCGGTATCTTCTTTTGCCTTGGTCGGTTTCGCGGCATAGTCTGCCATGGTGTGCTTCTCGGGGATGGGCGGGATTATGAGGGTGGGGTGGAGGTTGACGAGCGTCGCGCGCAACGAAGCAAACTCGGAGTACCTGCGCTTGACTTCGAGGCCACCGCAATTGATGGTGTACTGGATGTAGTTCACGCCGTCCTTCCCCGCGTTCGTGATGAGAATGATGTGGTCTGGATGCTCGTGCAGCCATTGCTCTACCCGAGCATCGTAGCCGCCCTTCTTCTGAGTCTTCACCGGCTCCTCTTCGTCCTGTTCGTCGTTGTAGTCAACATCGCTCATGTCCCTTCGCGCGACATATTCGGGCGACTCTTGTGCGGGGGACGATGCCTCGGACGGCGGTGTCGCGGGCCTGTATGGAACTAGACACAGATCAGTGCAGGCTCGGTTATTCTCGTCCCGTCACACGTGGCTATCTTACGCGCAGTGGGTGAGGCTAAGCCAGGTACGTCCGACGAGTTTGAATCATGGCGGGCAAAGGAACCGTACGGATTGTTGTCCTCGTCGTCCCACATTGCGCGGATCCAGGGTGTGTGGCTTGAGATGGGCCCGATGCGGTCGATGGGAGGCGAGAGCAGGCGAAGCGACGGTGTTGGCGGGATTCAGGCGCGTATCTGTCTTGGGGATGGTGTTGAGCTTCAGGCATGCATGCGATGCACCAGCTGCGGTGACGTTGTGGGCCTGTGCGTGCTGATCTTCACCAGCCACAGCAGCTCCGCGACTTCTTCCTGTCTTCACGCATCTAACTAGAAGCAACAGCGCGTCTCCATGCATTCGCTGCTGACCACATGCAAACATACTCGAGTTGAGCCCTGGGGAACGGATCACGATTCACAATGGTGGCGGTGCCTTTGCTCGAGATGGTACAACTTCTCCCACGCTCGAACGAGCAGTTGGAACTTGGGAATCGATCAGCCGCCATGAAATGCTAGCACCAAGCTGGGCAATATGGTTAGATCGGATAACCACAAGGCAAAGACACACTCTGGTGCAGCCTGTCTGCCTCAGCTTGGAGCATGTCGAACCGCTCCACAGAACCACGTGGACCATGTCACCAAGCGTGCACCTCACATGTGCTTCGCTTTAGAAATAGCAATCAGCACTTCTTTTCAATGTCCCCGGGTACATCTGCATGCCTCAGTACCGGCCGTTTGTTGCACCAGAACGGCAAGAGCACATTTCTTCTCAGCCCAACTCCGCTCCTGTTCCGCGTTTCCTGCTTTGCTTCGCCCCATTCTCATCCCAACACTGGGTTCTGTCTGCAGGCTCGTCTCTCTGGTATCCGTCGTCTCATGGCTGAAACGCCCTCGTCATCCTCGTCGTCAGCGTCCCTTTCACCGCCCACGTCACCAAGGTCCCATCTTCCCAGCAGCGAGGACAAGCTTTATCAGGCTTGCCTCGACGCTTGTATTGAAGGCATCGACAACCTTAGTTTTGGGAAAAGTCGACAAGCCGGCGGTACGTGCGCGGCTGTCTCTCACCTGCCGTCGTGCCTTCCTGTTGCTCACTCTCCTCCAGCAACGGTCAACCCAAACAACAACACGACCAACCCCACCAACAACACGACCAACCCCACCAACAACACGACCAACCCCACCAATAACACAGCCAACAACACACTCTCCCCGCGTGCAAGCACTCCTCCGCTCCAGCTAGAACCTCCCACTGCGCTCATTTCGCCACCTGCGACACCGCACCGGCACAACCCAGCTCACTCCGGCCACTCCACGTCGCCCGCGGCTATGAACCGCGCACTGTTCGGGGCCCCAGTGCGAGGCCAAGCACCTCCACCACGAGGACCCTCGCACGGTGTCCCACCTGCATATGGCAACCAAGACGCGCGCGGCGATAGACTCGTGGTCCGCTCCCAGGATGCGCGCAGCAATTTCGCCGTCCAACCCGCTGCGAGCACAGGCAGTTTGAAGCTCAAGAAGAACGCAGTAAAGATCGTTGGTGCTGCTGCTCCCCTGTCCAACCCATCTTCAGCTTCGCCGGCAGCGCGTTCGTCTCCTGCTCTTGCCCCGGTCAAGACCAAGCCCAAGGAAGCCGAACAGTATGTCTACCTTTGTCTGACCATCCTTGTACCGACCCGCTGACATGGACGTATAGCTACGAAGTGGCCAAGAATGTGCAGAAGCCATCCTCTCCCGCCGATATATCAGCATCTATGCTGACCAAGACCGAACCGTATGCCCCCGATGCTGGCGATGAATCGGCGCTGGACGAACTGTTCGCACGTCTGAGCGCACAGAGACCTTCAACGACGCCACCAGCCAACATCAAGCAAGAATCGCCCGTTGAGCGTGAGCCTGGTCAGTTCTACTTCGAAGATGCGTCGGGTGCGCAGAAGACACCTGAAGATGTGGCCGAGAATCCTCCAAAGATTGAGTCTACATCTTTCGAGCCCAAGACGCCGTCCGTAGACATCACGCCCGTTTCTTCTCATCAGGTTGTGGACATGTCTCAAGCCGACCTCGAACAGCTATATCTCCGCAAAGCCTCCGAGTATCTAGACGCTCTACCGGCGGCCGGCGTCGTCCCTGTGCAAATCATCAAGCTTGTCTCGACCAAGCTGCGTAGCACTTATGCTACCGATAATAAGCTCAGTAGCGAAGACGTAGAGAAGCTCCAGGCTCGTTATGCTTTTGCTGTCGTGAACTACATCAATCAAGTATACAAGCAAAGCGCAGCACCCATAAAGCCCGACTTCGTCAAGAAGGCTCTGATTGATGGCGATGGAGATGTGCTTGTGCTGTACACCAGGCTTGTCGAGGAGAAGTATCTGTCTCTGGATGATCTCGACACCATCGCTGGACTGGGTAAAACCATACTCGACGCTCTCTCAAAGGCCGAGCCTCTTGTCACGCCTACTGTGTCAAAAGCCACACCGCCTGCTGTCGATTCTACCGTCAACACTGAGACTAGTGTGGACAAGACGTCATCGGATGGTTCCAAGTCAGCGTCCAAGGATTCAGTCAGTAAGTTGAAAGGCTGGCCCACGCAGGAGAAGCGCGAATCCCGTAAGTGAGACTCGAACGTATTATCTTGGTGCATGCTGACCTCTTGTAGCTCCGGCCTATCGTTCGTGCATCTTGAAAGGCGTCTCCGGCGTGAAGAGTATCAACCAACTGCAGGCCCTTGTGTGGGGTGGTAGACTTGAATCAATACAGCTACCAGCTCCTGGTTCCGACTTCGCTGTCGTTCGCTTTCTGACACCAGAGGCTTGCGACAAGTACTTCAAAGCCACCGAAAACGGCATCGAGATCCAAGGTGACAAGAAATCCGTCGTCTTTGTCGAGAAGCAGCCCGGTCCAACGTCCATCAACGATGTCATGCGCAATTGTATTGAGGGTGATGCTTCGCGTTGTGTGCGAGCTCTCGACGCCGAAGAGGACTGGTCGGACATGCTGTTGATGAAACTTGCACGAGGCAAAGGCGCAGCGAAGCGCGATGTTGACCGCATCAAGCAGGGCAAGACGGCTCGAGGTGTAAGCTCACTCAACCCATCCAATAGTTGAGACACTTTAGATCTAACACGTTGACTAGCGCTGCTACATCGAGTTTCGTTTTGGTACCATCTACCATGCTCTCAACTTCAAGCGCGAGCTCCACGAGGATCCTGACTGGGAACCTTGCACGATCAGCTACGCCACCGACCCGTGTGAGACTGCCCAGGGCATTCACTACAATGATCAAGACGAGGAGAGTGCAGGCTTCTTCGGCTAGAGTGGAGTTGTGAGGAGACTCCGGGTGGTTGATTGCAGTCTGCCGATCACGGGAAAGAGCTCGGGAAGTGTTGACGCGGTGTAAAATTGCATCTGTGTATGCAGGAGGAAAGGTCGAGCGATCGATACGAATGCTGAGTGCATAAGCTGGAGACTTGGTGTGTTTTGATATAGCGAGGTCTGGATCAGGACGAATCGTCGTGTGCATGTTCGACCTGTTGCCTCCCAGAGTAAATCGGCGAACTTCACGGGATGACGATCAAAACGTAGCTGAAGGATGTTTGCTAAAACTAGCCAAATCAAAGTGCATGCATACTGCGTACATGTCAAACGTAATGCTTGTACGTGATGGTCATGCATGATGAGTCGTGAAGTCTTGCATGTAGCAGTAGCCGTGAGGTAAGCGACGTAAATCCATCCTTGGTGCAGCGAGAACGCGGAGCAGTCTCCCTAGCAAATTGAGCATGAGCCGTGAAATCCCAACCTATAAAGTGAAGTGATGAAATGAAGTGATGAAGTGAAGCGATGAAGTGAAGTAATAAAGTGAAGTGATAAAGTAAAGTGATAAAGTGAAGTGATGAAATAAAATAATCACATACCCCGCCCCCTCCCTCTCAATCCACAAGGGGCACAAGCAAACTATCCAGCCTTCAGCACACCTCTCCTCCCAGCGTAAGTACCACTCTATTCTATCCATAATACTACTACTGTAACATAGTAGTAGATGACTTTTCTGCCTTTATGTTCTTTTTTTTGTACATGTAGCGTTGTAAGGAAGAGCGTTCGCTGCTTGCGGCTTGGAGGTGATACGTCACGTTACTAGCTATTCAGTGTAAGTGTAGTGTTCTACAGAGGCGTTGTGCTGCTGTTGTAGTACGAGGTGTTCTACTGGAGGTAGTCTGGTGCGGTATGTAGTGTTCTGTAGAGTGATGGGGTTCAGTCGTGTATCAGACCGATAATGCTCCTATAGACCAATGGCTGAAGCTGCAATAGCCGTATGGTGTGGAAGCTCGTAGACTATCCTTGGTGGCTGGAAGCCATCGATTTATCATCAAGCGTGTAATGTCTCGGTGGGGGCCGGAACTGAAGTGTAAAAATAGCTCTGCAGGTACACTAGGCCAAGACGTTGGGTTTATGCATGCAACGTCTTGATGGTATCGTTGGGCCCACCAAGTGCAGCGGCAGCCCGAAGAGTCGGGGCTGCGCGGGAGCCATTCTATGTTCCGTGGATTGGTTCGATTGACACATGACTTGCGATTCACGGCAGGTGATGTCGGCGACTAGGCACCTTCTAGCCCTCCTGAGGTAGGAGGAAAATAGCCCGATAGACTGAGTGAACGCAATTTTCTTGTGTGCATTACGAAGTATTGAGGTGCGTAAGAAGTGTCACCGAGGATAGTCCGGTCAATGTCATCAAGGGTCAGTCCCGTCCCGTGTCAGTAGTTGACAGCTTCAGCTTCTGGAAGGTGTTTCAGAATGTTAGCCTCACAGCGCAGGAGCAGCTGGCCTCTTGCGACTTGAGTGATATCAGAAACATTGGTGCTGAGGCGAAGTATGTCAAGATTTCTTGTCGATCATCCATAGTCTTAGAATAGGGCAACTTTCGTGCTCTTCGTGGCGCGCGTGCAGTGACAGCGTCCATGTCCATGGACCATGTTGGCCGCCACGTTGGAGGAGTGTCAAGGGACGCATCGGTGCTGGCCCCGGGGAAAGGGTCAGAGAAACCGGTGGCTGTCGGTGCGAAATGTCGTCAGTTCCCTGTGACGTGTGCATGGGCGGGCAGAGTCGAGTCCGACTTGTTAGGTCGGTCCCTGTGGCTCGCTCGGCACTTTTGGTGGCCGCGTGTCTACTCGCGCATAATCTACTCCGTAGTGTTTTACGGAATACCGTCCACGCGGTGGAGGTAGAAGGGAACGAAGCCGTGCGTTGGGAGAAAGAGAGAAACTTTCGCGAGCGAATCACAGCATCGAGCAGACGCGCCACAGCCGTCAACGTGGAAAAATCTGGTGAGGCTAAAAATAAAGGTGTTGACATGACAGCGCACCGAGCCAATGGAAAAGAGACTGTCAAATTCAGGTAGTGGTTCAGACGCTGGGTACGGAGTAGGTTGTCCAGAACCAAGGAATTCTCTTTCGAGTGCGTCATAGACGGATCAGTTTTCTACTCGGTCCGGTAAGGACGGACGGATACTTTGAGAGTCACGTGCCCCCACCCATCTTGAAAGTTTCAAACTCAACACTATCATCAATAGAGATAGCTATAGTTTTTGAAGCCATATATCCTTACCACCACAGCTAAACACCCAAAAATACACTGCTTTTAACGACGTATTGCACCCCTAAAGCTTCGTGTTGTTGTGCTTCTGTTCAGTTTGCCACCTCGGCCGAGATGTGGCAAAACCCGTCACTCTCACACTACCCGTGCGCTTGAGTAATAGTGGCATGGCCAGCAGTAAAGCCCCATTTCCGAAACGTATATGTATTCCAAAGTCGACTAGCGAGCTCTGGTGCCGTAACAGTTTTGACGTGATCGCAGAGCTGTTGCAAGCTACACACTAGACGCGAAACTAGTCGCCATGTCTTGGCTCCGCGAATTTTATGTTCGAGGAACCGATCTTCTTTGGGGAAGGCGTGCCAGTCCGAGGGCCGGTGGAGATATGGGAACTGCAAACCAGCGAAGGATATTTGTACGCTGAGCAGACCGGTAGATAACGTTGTCGGCTAAAGCAGAGCCAGCATTTCTGGATGCGAAAGTCATCTCGGATGCAGAAAGGAGCACGACATGGTGGGTGAGTGACCCTGTCTCTACAAATGTGCCCACGAACGCTCGTGTCCGTATAGGGTATGATGCGAATTGGCCGGATCTGCTTCGCTCTGGCGGCGTGCCAACCTGGACTGCATAGGACTATTGGATAGGCAAGTGCAACGGCAGCATTGAGTCTGCTAGCGATCCGCTCGTGCATCTGTCGTTCGCTGCAGATGCCCAGAGTGATCTTCACAACTGATGCTCGAGCACTAACGATGTTCAAAAGAATGCGACAAATGATATTCCGTCAACAGGGAACGCATCGCATACCGCATAAACTTACGGGATTTCCGTGTGCTAGGCCTGATTAGTTAGGGGAAACAAGGCGGCAGTGTGCTTTGATTGGTCACAACAGCTCTCTCTACATTCAATTAATTGTAGCAACGAAGCTGAGGGCAAACAGGCTATTTACTTAGCCAAAAAGGTGTAAAACTCTTTTGGTTTTGACTAGCCATTATCTTTGCTAAAGTATATTAGAGAGCTGTTACGTAGGAAAGTTGTGTGCCTGGGTTCACAGTTTCCAAGGACTCGTGCCTCATCAGGCCTAGCACAGGAAACTTTGGTTACCTAGATAGTTTCGCAGTATCCGCCCACCCGCCCAAGATCTTCGTACGGAGTACGATCGAAAGTTTATTGTGCTAGGCATGGAAGGCGGGGAAACTTGGCAGCGCAATTGTGGTTGGTCACATCCAATCCACCTTGTTCGAACATTAAAACAGTGCCAAGAGAGAATTCAAAGCCCTGAATCTGCCCCGATTCTTCGCTGGATTTTCGCAGAATAAGCCTGTGCAGTGCACCATTCTCTAGCTATCATATAATACTATACGGAGTACACGAGCACGTAAGCTATAAAGCTCCGCTTAGTGTGTGGGACGGGTAGGGTGTACATGGTCGGGGAAGAAGGCGGGTGCCTAACTAGGTTAGCACACTAACCTTTCAACAGTTTATGCGATAGGTATATGCAAGCAACGCACGTGGCTGCACACACCAAGGCAGTCGTGCAAGCAAGTTGCGCCAGAAAGCGAGCGAATCGGTCTCGTACCGTGAGAAGAGCTGACGCACGACTAGGTAAAAGCATCGGTATCGTGTCCTGGCCGCGGCATGCTCCCGGCAGACTGGGGCCGCATGTACTCCGTACAGTAATGTGAGCTCTAGCGGAAGGAAGGAGTCCAAAAAGCAAAAGCTGTTGCGTAAACATAGGAGAGCGTGTTTGAGGCCGGGCCTGCAGGTGGTAGGTCTTGGGGTCGTCCTTCAACGATGAATGGCTATTCCAGTGCACGCCAGCATTGGTCACGGGATGCGGGATGCTCGCGTGGCAGCAACACATGGCAAAGGCGCAACACATGGCAAAGGCGTCGACAATCCATCGTATTGACAAGCCGCGACGCTCTAGCTCGCTGTCATTATTAATGTCCAGAGCCTATGTGTGGTTCACTCGCAGCCAGCTCGGACGGCGCGAAACTTAATGCCCCCTCTAGCATCGATGGTGGGCTTGGATTACTTGGGACTTGTGTTTCAGCACTGCTGTACGGAGTACTACGTAAGATGCCTTCAGAGTGAGGAATCGCTGCAGGGTAGCAGAGGGTGTAACCCTGAAACACTACTTTTTCCTTAAATAGGCTTTGCGGCATACCTGTACATATGTATGGAGCATTCCAAGGCAGTAGCCACACTAACGTGGAAGAGCATCCCGCGGCATGGACTGCAACGGTCACGATATGCCCACGGCCACCCAAATTTTGTACTCATCTCCGTCCATAGCAAAGTTTATGGCACGACTGTCGAGGGAACACCCCCGTTCATGAAGCGGGCAAGGGTGGTAAGTGCTTCTAGTGCTCCGTAGTCGCATGCAATGATGCGCCGGCGAAGCTCTGCTGTCGAAGCAAAGCCATGGCAAGTCAACATGATCAGCTGAGACCAACTTGTTCAAGTCAACTTGTCCACTTCTGATTCTCTTCGTTCAACTCGGTGGAGAGACAGCGAGCGGGCTCGGGGCTGCAGATTTGCGAACAGCGGTCCCACCGGCCGCCACCTCGGGCAGCTAATATAACCTTGATTCACTGTATTGTATCTGCCAATGATGCAGCGGGGTGGCGCAGGCTCCGAGCCCCCAATACCTCCTATTCAGAGCACCCTGTATGCCGACCGGCGACTGCATCAGTGCATCCTGTGATTCCTGTCGCATGGGCGGCCCCGGCGTCCTGTCGACAGGGGCTACAGGCACTGCATGCTGCACGCTGCATGCAACCATGTGTAGGTAACAGGTTCCCTTCCTTTGGAGTTTCCTGGCAAACGCAGTCCCTCTAATGGGGCCATGCGTCAGTTATAACCACGCGCGGAACAGCCAAAGTTGCTCCGCCCAGGTGCCACGAAAGCCATTCCCTTTCGAATAACAGACCTGCCGCACGAATCGCGCTTCTGCGTCCTGCATCCCGTGTAAGCGTCCAATCGTAACCCCCTGCTCCGTCACTCAAGTGTTCGGACCGGCAAGTCGCAGGCGAGCCGTTAGCATCAACCTAAAGAGTCAAGACCCACGCAACCCGCGCTCTCCATAGCGATCCTTTTCTTATGAAACGGGTTTGAGGCAAGCGTGCGAAAAGGCTGGCGATTTGCCTCAGGTACCCGGACTCTCCCATGTCGACTGGTCTGCTTGCTCCTTTGTCTGGCAGCCGGAGCCACACCACCATTCCCCCTCCCACGCCAAAGGCCGAACCCCATTGAAGCAACCCTCGCAGACTTGGGACTGGTGGGCAACAAGTGTAGGAAGGACATACTCACCGCACTGGCTGCTTGCGACTTGTCTGAGAGCTTTGGCCCCTCATGTCTTTGCTGGGGTACCGTCCCACGTCGCGCAGCTCCTCTGCCCGCACTGCAAAGCCGTTCTCGTCCAGCAACACGACGCTCGATTCGCAGGCGCCGCCTCACTCGGCCAGGGTCATGGCGGGAGTGCTGAATGTCGAGAGGTCTCGCACCCGGAGGGAGCGCACATTCATCAACATGGAGTGCTGCGTGTGCGAGGAGAGCCTGGAGTACACATTGCGCGGCGAGCGCATCATGCAACTCAGTTGCGGCCATGTCAGCCACGAAGCGTGCTTTTACGAATACATCCGCGAGTTCGAGTCGCAGCAGTGTCCGACCTGCAACGCGACACTAGGCCTGGACACAAGCCGTGGAGTGCAGATGGACCTCGGTATGTCAGCCCGCAGGCGGGCGGGCAGTGCATGTTGTGACACGATGCTAACACGCACCAACAGAGAAACTCAGCAGCATTGTCCGCGCCGTGCACAGCGAGCCCACTGGATCCGGCGGCCATGGCGGCGATGCCAGCACACCGACGCCCTGGGACCACCCGGCTGCTGCATCGCAAAACCAGCAGCAGCACAGCGGACAGCTCAGCGGGCGCTCACGGGGCGGGAGTGACGCCTCCAGTCGCTTCACCTCCAACCAAGCGCGGCCACGTGACAGCAGCCGCAGCCGCGACCGTGTTTCTGAGCGCGGCCCGTTGGTGCAACATGTGCGCAGCGAGAGCGGTGCCACTGGCCATGCCTCGTCGACCCACGACTACGCGCAGGAGGGCCGGCGGCACGACTACGATGTGCAGTCCATGGAAACCAGCCTCATCGGCTCGCACGGCCTGCTCAAGAGCCCGATTGCCGCGCCCACCGTCACCGTGCGAAGCGAATTCCCGACTCTCTCCCGCTCGCGACAGCAGCAGAGCCTGACGTGCCTCATCACCGTTGAAGTGGCTGAAAGCAAATGGCGGCCAGAGGCCGAGGACACGCGCGGCGTCGCTCCCCCAGGGCCGTCGATCGCGAGCGTCTCGGGAAGCTTCCGCCGCGCCAAATCGCCGGTGAACGCCAGACAGTCCGACCCGCCGTGCGAGGCGACAGAGGTGTTGGACGAAATCACTGAAGACCTGCATGCGCGCGTCGACAACTGGCACGGCCTCGACTTCTCGCGCTTTGGGAAGCTGCGCCTGCACGGACACATCCGCGTAGGCAAGGACCGACAATCGTGGCAGGACCTCGAGTGCTACCTCTTCTCCGAAATGCTCATCTGCGTGAAGGAGAAGAAGGCTGCCGCGCAACCACCATGGGACGGGTCGGCGGCACCGAAGAAAACAAAGTGCACATTGAAGGGCTCCATTCTGATCAAGAAGCATCTCAACCAGGTTGAACAGTCTCCCGAGGACCTCATTCTCACCCTCAGCCTGTCTGTCGCCGAACTGCCTTCATTCCACCTGCAGTTCCCGGACAGGGGCCAGCTGGAGCTCTGGCGCCGCGCCCTCATGGACATACGCCTCGGCATCCCCACCACCAACAGAATGCCAGATTACGACCAGGACTTTTCCGGAAATGAAGAGGAGGACTACCGTAGGCCAAAGCGTCTTTCATCAGTGAATTCATCCTACGGCGCAGCTAGATCGACCATGACCGCACCCACCGAATACACGAATTCCCGCGCTGGACAGCCCGAGCCCGCGCTCGCGAACTCGATACATGTCCCTCTGGATGTCGTTGTCGTCATACCCGTGTCCTCGTCAATGCAAGGCCTGAAGATCAACCTACTGCGAGACGCTCTGCGGTTCTTGGTTTACAACCTGGGAGAGCGTGACCGCATGGGTTTGGTCACCTTTGGATCCAGTGGTGGAGGTGTTCCAGTTGTTGGCATGACAAGCAAAGCGTGGAGAGATTGGCCAAAAGTCCTCGACTCGATCCGGCCCGTGGGCCAGAAGAGCCTACGTGCGGATGTGGTTGATGGTGCAAACGTGGCTATGGACCTTCTTATGCAGCGCAAGTCCAGTAACCCGCTCTCCAGCATCCTCCTAATCAGCGACTCATCCACATCTGATGCTGAGAGTGTCGACTTTGTCATCTCCCGCGCTGAAGCTGCCAAGTAGGTTCACCGCTATTCCTTGACATACATCTCATGTACTAACAATGCTCAGGGTCTCTATCCACTCGTTCGGGCTCGGACTGACTCACAAACCTGACACAATGATCGAGTTATCTACTCGTACCAAAGCGTCTTACACCTACGTCAAGGACTGGATGATGCTTCGCGAGTGTGTTGCTGGATGCCTGGGCTCCTTACAAACCATATCGCATCAGAACGTCAAGTTGAAACTGCGCCTACCCGAATGCTCTCCCGCAAAGTTTGTCAAGATCAGCGGCGCTTTACATATCACAAAACGCGCAACCGGACGAGACGCCGAAGCAGCATTGGGCGATCTGCGCTTCGGTGACAAGAGGGACGTTCTAGTTCAGTTGGTGATTGCACCAGACTCTGGCTCTCCGGAGCAACTGCCACAAGATCCATGGGAGTCCATCGTATCTGGTCTAGAAGCTCTCGGCGGCCCTATCGACCCGGATGACGTGCGCACTCTCAGCGTTGAAGAGGTACCTTTGATCCAAGCAGACCTCACATATGGCGACATTCTGCGCGAGGGTAGCATATCCCACCTTCCTAGGCCATCACTCCTCGCCATTACCCTACTCCCATCAGGTCAGAAGAGGAGTCCAACCGGACGCCCACCAACACCACCTATCCCACCCCACCCTCATGTCGTGCAGCGTCGTATGGAGTTGCTCACATCAGACATGCTGACGCGTGCATTGACACTAGTCTCGCGTGGCCAACACGAACGAGCACACCATCTTCTCAAGGAGACCAGGAGCATTCTTAAAGGTCTGGGGAAAGGTGGTCTCCCCCCACTACCTCCCCCAGGTCATCGCCGCAACAATCACTCCTCTGCCCCTGGCAACACGGATGATATCACGAACAGCAATAGTGAAGAAATGCGCCAACGCACGCCCTCGCCGCACGCTGACGGCCCTTTCACCCCTGCAGCGGGCATCGATGCGCGAACCATGTACGCACTTGACGCAGAACTCGGATCGAGCCTTGAATGGATCAACCACCCTGCCGTATTCGGCCGGGATTCCCGCAAGGCTGTGCTTCAGGCCATTGGCGTCATTTCTTCGCAACGCGCATACACTTTCCGATCGCCTTCCGAATCGCTTTGGGCCGAGCGCATCACGGGTGTAAAACGCATGTCAGAACGTTCGCGGCTGTGGCGGGAGTCTGGCGATCAAGAAGCGCTCATGGAAGAGAACTGATGATCATTTTCACTTCAGATCATACCGCGATTTCCATTTTATCATGTTGTACTACTATCATGTCTCCCATCGACACTTGTTGCTTCCTTTTCGGAACACATTCTACATAGTCATTGGTCACTAGGGGTCGATGCTGGACTGTCGACTGACTGTGTTGGGGGCCGACCCCGCGCCACGACTCGGGGCTTTGTGATTCTTTTCTCCGAACTTTTACGATACCACCACGGTCAGCATTTCTCCTTCTTGGCTACTGGCTTTTGAAAAACCAACGGTTGTGAGCATTTACTGCGCATTTTCATTATACCTTAGATGGATACCACCTTTCTTGGCGAAACCCAGCTGTCATCGTTAGCTTTAGATGCATGAACATTACTATTATCATCAAAACTTGTCTTACGCCTCAACTGTTCGTACCGACAAGACCAGCATGCGCAGGTCTCTCCGATGCATACATGCATGCACGCGATATCAACCCAACCGCTTATACAGGAACGTGCATCCGCGACAATGATTCACCAAAGCGCTCACTTCAGACTGACACATGCACAATACTGACATTTTATGAAACCAAGAAGCTACCATCCGTTCCTATACGCTTGTTTTGTCCTTCTCTTCCAAGCGAGGTATATTAGACCACCACTTCGGGGGCTCGCATCGGCAATTCCCTCGCGCCATGCTGTCGCCCAAAAGTGTACCCCAGCTCGATACCCAGCCTCACATAAGACCCGACCCGTTCCCCCCTCTGTCGGCACATAAGCCACCGACGCTATGTGGCCCCCTCCACCAACACCGGGCCTTCCCATCTTACATGCTGCGGGCTCGGGGTGGGCGTCCTGTTCCTGCGGCAACCTACGCGATAGGCTAATACTTCGCTTAAATGGTTAAGTTACTGGTCCGTACGGAGTATACCAGGCAGGTCTCAGCCCTTAGATGCGGGTGCTACCAACAAGACGGCGATTCAAGGCCAATCCCTATCGAAATCTACGATCAATCCCGTTGGCTAGCATGAGGGGGGTCAGCGAGAAGATTGCAGAACTTGCAATCAGGAGGCTGGATCGACAAGCGACGGGTTTGTCCGTTTGACAGGGGCGGGAAAAAGCAGGTGATGTTCGTGTTGTACCGGTACCTCGACGAGTGCTTAATCCCAAGGATCCGGGTCTGTATCCATCCCACGTCACTACGGCACGTTGACTTGTTTTGTTTGCTTTTCTTTCTTCGGCTCAGGTATGCTTTTTCTCCCTTTGAGCGAGCGACGGTAACTGCACCATCGATGCTGTACTTGCATGTCAAGGTCTGATGAAACAGCAATGAATGCTTTGAGCGAAAGTGGTAGGCACCACCCGCCGCCATCATCAAACGCACGACTCGATCAGTGCGTTCCAGACACACGGCTCACAACGGCTTGCCAGGTCTGACAGGTGCAACTCAACGCCTTGCTTTGCTGCCGCGGGGGGCTGCCATGCGTGACACACGAGATGCAGGAACACCTGAACGACGAAGCGAAAGGTCCGTCCGTCGCACCGCAGACGATGGATGCAACCCCAGCCCGGCCGGCCCTCGCGTTGTTTGTACATGTGTTTTTCTAGGTAACCCCATAAGCAGTATCACCTACCCCCATAAGCCCCTGTCTTGAGGCCCTTCAGAGCCATCCACACACCTACAATATGTTCTGTGTCTAGTACTCCGTAAGCTAAATAGGTATTTTACTTACACTAATTTGATAAGTGTAGAAGAGAGGTAAGAAAGCTGTTGCAAAGGTGCTTACCTGTGCAGTTAAGGTAGATGATGTTAGACTTTTAGGTCGAACGTAATGTAAGTGCGGGGCTAGACTCACTTGAGAGGGTTGGCTGAATGGCCTTGGCTTGGCGGTGTCTTATAGGGGTGGGCAATACGGAGAATGTCTCCCTGTATTTCCCTTCCCCCAACCTGTCAGATCAGCGAATCACGTCGCTGCGGAGCATGTCTGTCCAAAAAGCAACCGTTTGCAGAGCCGGAAAGAAAAAAAAAAGTAGCCAAGTACATGTGAATGTAAGCCAATGTACTCCGTACAAAGTACAGTGCTTTAACCCCTGTTTCCGAGCGATTAGCAAAAACGGTCAATAGCCTCCTCGCGAAGCCCTAGGGTGCGGGCTTAACCCCCCTTCAGTCTCCTTTGCACAAAAAAACTCGCTCTCGCGTGCTTCTATTCGTCCCGCAACCATCTTCTCTCCTCACCAACCCATCTCTAGCATTTTCGACGACCGCGTTAAGATTACATGGGACTTTTTTCTGGCCCGCCTCGTCCCATGTTTCAAAAGCTTGTCACATGCTAACTGTTTGGATTCGACCCGTGTCACGTGTCGTGGTGCGCCACAGCTAGACTTGTTGGTGGGTGTGACGGGTACGGTACTACGGTGTACCGGGCATGTCGCGCGTCAGAATCCAACGGCTATTCCGGTATAGCCAAGTACCACCAGTGACCACCAACAGCAAAGAAGGTGGTGAATGTGGTCCGTGTGGTTTTTTTGCGGGCTGTAAGATACATGTGACAGCAAACGTGCCAATTGACACGTCCAGTCTTGCTTCGTTTCAGACACTGCGGCGGGTTGCCTGGTCGGAGGATTTTCGCATGAATTGATCGCTGGAACGTAGCGTGTTTCCTATTCCTGCGTGTACTTGTTTCCGAGGAATAGGCTTGTTGCTTCTTCGTGCCCAGGCACTTCCGTGATGATCATGTTACCTTTAGCACCGAAGTCACACGGTGTCATTACCTTGTCTCTGTCTGCATCCATTCAAGCAAGCAGCTGAGTACTACGGAATACAGAGAGTCTCACTGACATCCTGTGCTTCCCACGCCACTTCCGACACCTGTCACAAAACCATCTTTGTCCTCCCCACTGATTCCAGTGGGCTTTGCGTTCAACGACATCGGAAACTACCGCATCGCTACGAAGAAAAAAAGCAAACTTGTGATGTGCCGTGTGTGAAAAGAAAATGGCCCGGACGGCGCCCGACGGTATGCGACAAGACACTGTAACCATATCCCTGCAAAATTGTGTAAAGAAGCAGGTGGGTCGCACGCTGCCAAATGTGGAGTGTAAGCCGCACGTGGGAAAATCAAGCGGTTGTTAGTACCGTATCCCTTCGAGATGGTCTACTGTGTACGTGCCTGGAATCTGGAATCACTAGAGCACAAAAAGAGACTGACAATCACTACAAATGTTCAAATTCTAGGATTGCATAACCATACTCCGTACTCGATCCTGCAAATCCCATCAATCGTCGATTCGTCCCATCCGTTCCATCTCCTTTTCCCACCAAGCTGGCGTGTGGTATCGATCAAACCCGATCCATTTTGCCTTTTCCAGGCCTGTGGCAGTTGGGTCTGATCTTGTAAGGGCTAGAACAGATCTTTTCATGCCACTATGGGCTCCGGTGGTATTTGAGATTGGGTGATGTCTAATGCGTCGTGTTAGTGAGGGGATCCTAGTTGGTGTGAAGCACGCGGCGTGGTGCGGAAGGACCGACTCTATGGTCGCCGTGCATACCGGTACATGGATACAAATAGCGTCATTTTTGGATGATTGAGTAGCGTTGGAAAGTCTCTAGGTCGGCAAATCGCTGTTGGTGGCGTAGTGTTAGCCGTTGATATGCTGAGGATATGCTGAGGATATCACGGGAGAATCTGGTCCGTTTTGATCGCGTAATGGTGAGTCTCGAACTCCACGCGTCAGTGCTCGTCTTTCTATCTCCCG
Source organism: Ampelomyces quisqualis (assembly GCA_018398575.1). Classification (NCBI taxonomy): domain Eukaryota; kingdom Fungi; phylum Ascomycota; class Dothideomycetes; order Pleosporales; family Phaeosphaeriaceae; genus Ampelomyces; species Ampelomyces quisqualis. Next base: position 3,590,631 of record JAGTXZ010000005.1, read on the forward strand.
TTGGCGAAAATTATTTTCGTGAAGACCGCGTGTCCCACTCTGACTGTTGCGACCTGCTACCCGAGTTGCCCGTTACTATGTATACCTTCCACGGTAGCAGAGCAACCACGTATCTATGTACCTGCAGCCAACAAACCCTCGACGGCGCGCATGCTTTCTCTGTGGCTTGATGTTCTTCCGTGCGGTCGGCATATCCTGTGCATCGATGCTGTTGCAGTGTTGCAATTCGATTAGGACCACGTAAGCAGTAGTAAGTTCCATTTGTGTGATCGAGGCATCGAGAACTTGACATATTCATGAGACAAACAAGTGGATGGGATAATAGGACCATCGGCGGGCATAAAGTAGTGGAGGGTATGCTCTTGGCAGGAAGTGTTGTTGTGGGCATGAACACTTTCCGGTGAGGAGGGCACAGCTGTTCTTTCAAATCTCTCTCGTGACTTCCGGGCAACTCGCTCAAGTGCTTAGATAAAACTTGCAGCGCACATATATGAAAGACATATTCTGCTAATCATAGAATTTCCTTATTCACTTACTGCTCACTTCTACGATGAAAGTCCAAAGCTCTTGCGGGTTTTCTGACACCGCCCTTCAACGCACACTTTCCCAACATCTTCTGAACACATCATATTGTACTCTACGAAGTATAGTTGTCGGAATTCTATTCAGTTTTGATGAAAATAAGTGCTCCCTCCGCCACTTTCACCAACCTTCATACTCCTGCTCTTCCCATGATCCCCTGTTCACTCCTCGTCCATGCTTACATTACCACCTGGTTTCCTCTCCTTTGCCATCGAATCCAATTCAATACCCTCATGTCCGTCCCGCTCCTCCCTCCTCCACCAGTTGGTAACGTGACTCATGGAGACGAGTCATCCAGTAATTATGACACTGCGCCGCTGCTGATTCTTACAGATCAGATGAGTGAGTCTTGATGCACCCCTACGCATGGTGCTGTGGAATCGGCGTCAGCGGATCAATGATACAGTCGCGTGGATGTAAACGAGTATGGTGAACATCAGCTTGCGCAAGTATATTTTCCGCCATTGTTACTGTTGTACTGCTCCTACATGTGTATACGAGCAATTACCCGCTGCATTGTACAACACCCACAATATTGCCAAATTGGCAGGGATAAGAAACGATGCTCGACTCACAAGCGTGTAAATTCGGTGTTGTTCAGGCATCTCACTGCGGGCTTCCTAGTTTGTATTTTGTATAGTAGTATCTAGTGCAAGAATAACCACGTGGGATTCGCGTGGCACTGTGATGACGGAGGAGGACATAAGAGAAGAAGAATACCACTAAACAGTGAAGATGCTGACGTGTACAATCGAGTCCTATTCCCAGACAATCTCGTCTGCAGTACAAGTCATCGAGTTGAAGTCGTGGATCAACATCATGTTCCGCACCTTGCAGCCACCCTTCCAGAGTACCTTCAACCTTGCGTCTTGTCTAAATCACAATTATTTTCTATCGTTGTTTCGTCATGCTGACATGATTGAGGCGAAGCATTTTTTAATCTCCTGTAGTGCAGTGTAGATGACCGTAATGAAGCAATGCGCTGGGGAGACTCGCAAGCTATCCAAAGACGAGCACAGGGACAGATCTCGTGCCCTCGTTCCCATAAGCCCCCTAGCTATGTAATTTGGTTCGTAGCTGGATTCTGCAACCCGAGGAGCAGGCAGCCGATGAGAAAGTAGGTATTCGTCCCAGTTACGTAGATTCGTTTCGTCGAGAATGACAGACATGAGACTGCGTGGCGGAGTAGGATAGGGTCTGGCATGAGATGGAGCAAGGAGCAGTGATGCTTGCATCGAAGTGGAAGCCGAGAGGCGAGAACATTGAGGAAGGTAGAGACAAAGTCCAGTGTACAGTAAAGAAGGAATCGCACGTCACCTAGGAAGACTGGCTTTCAATTTTATCAACTGTTCTTAATTGTCTGTGTCCTACCAACCTCGCGCCTTCCCAAATCATCCCTTGATCCGTCCCTCATTTTCCCTACGGTATCTGACACTACAACAGCTCAAAAGGAAAAGGTCGAAAGGGGAAAGTGGTAAAGTTCAAAAGTATTAGAACAAATGATAAGGAAGATCAAGATCAATTACAAAGTATTCAAGACGACTTAGAAACGCCCTTCTCCGATACCCAGATGACTGATTGGATGCAGCAAATGAAAGTAGGCGGAATATCAACACAGCGAATTGGAATAACGAGTTTTGCTCAAACACTCAAGCTTGGGATCTGCCGCCAAATTTACTGAGCGACAACATCCTCTTCAGCCCAACCAGGAAGACCGCCATCGCCCTGGACGGCGAGGCCATAACCACCATTTCCACTACCGAAACCACCGATGCCGGAGCTGAGGCTACCGAAAGAGCCTTGCTGACCGGCCTGACTCGATTGAACCGAGTGGTTGAACGGTCCCTGAGTGAATGCAGGCAAACTCACAGCACGGGAGTGCTGAGCACGCGCGTTAAGGTTTGAGGGAGCAAGAAGACCTCCAACAGTAGTTGCACCGGATCCATTACCACTTGAGGAGCCATTGATGAGGCTGAAGCTTGAAGTGCTATTATGCGACGTGTGCGAATGATGGGGTTGTGGAGTTGGGTTGAGTTGGTCCGCGCCGTAAAAAGCCGCTTGTGGCGACTGGAACGACTGTTGTTGCACCTGCTGCTGGCTCTGCTGCTGCTGTTGCATGTGTATCTCAGCCTGTTGTTGCTGTTGTTGCTGCTGAGCTTGGAGATACATCATCAACGGGTTATTGTTGCCGCTGTTCAGTATGTTTGCCGGAGCAGGAGCCTGCATAGGAGGGAACTGGCCGTTGGTGCTGCTACCGGATAGCGGAGCACCAGATCCAGTTGGCGAGACAGATGCACCCGCTCTATGAGGATGAAGGCCGCTGATAGGGGAAGGTGACTGAACACCGTCACTACCAGCCTGCTGAGCCTGCTGTTGCTGGCTGTTCATTTGACGAGGAGGGTTGCCGCAACGGTCCTTGCCAAAGTTCACCTTGAAGCGCTTGTATTCATCGCGACCACGGATGGCTTCGATAGCCTTTATGGCATTCGCAATATTTGTAAAGTTGACGAAAGCACAGCTCTTCTCTCGGAGGGTGTTGACGAGCTCGATCTCGCCATACTCAGAGAAGTCTTGTCTCAAACGGTCCTCAGTCCAAGACTCGTCAAGGTTTCCAATGTACACATTACGGGAAGCTCCGCCGCTGACGGCGAGAGCGATAGCGGGAGGCAAGGCACCAGAATGCTTGCCCCAACCGATCTTCAGACGGCGGTTGTGGATCATCAGGCCCTGAAGATTGCTGAGAGCATAGAAAGACGCTGCCGAGGTAGGGTCGATGAAAGTCACGAAACAGATGTGCTTGTCGGGGATGTATCGAATGTGGTGCAATAGTCCGCCACGTACCACATTGCAAATCTCTTCAATCGTAGTCTCGGGATGGATGTTTCCAAGGTACACAGTGCGGTTGCCGAGGTTATTGACCCCGCCAGCTGAAGTGGCAACAGCGGCAGCAGCGACCGATTGCTGGGCGAGGGCGTTGGAGATCATGTCACGATCCGCGCCATTGAGCACATGAGCATATCCAGGCGCTATTCCGAGGTACTGCGCAGCATTTTGTTGCTGAGTCTTCGAGACGTAGGCACATCTGTCTTTGCCATAGTATACACGCCTTGGAGCCTGCCACTTGGGTTCCTGAGGCAGCTGCGCAACCGCCTTGATGGCGTTGCCAATCGAAAGGAAGTGGACGAAACCAATGGCCTTCTCCCGCACGATTTTCACCGTGTCGACAGGACCAAACTTGCTGAGATCCTCGCGGAGCTCATCTTCAGAGACATCTTCAGGCAGATTTCCAAGATAGACGTTGCGAGAGGCGCCTGATTGTTGTACAGCCAACGCCACCGAGGTTGGCACCTGCGACGGCTTGCCCCACCCGATTTTGATGTCCTGACCCCGGATTGACAACTTTTTCAAGATTGCGTCTGAGTGGAAGTGGGTAGCGGAGCTGCTGTCCAAGAAAGAAATGAATGCACAGTTCTTATCAGGAAGAAGCCTGACAGACTCAATCTGACCGCTCCTGACGTGTCCGAGGATTTCTTCTGCAGATGTCTCAGGGGGGATATTACCTAGGTAGACAGTCCTGCTAGTTCCAGACACTAGTCCAGGCGCGATCGGCATTGAGGAGCCGAGGCCACCTAGGCCTTGCGCACCATAACCAGAAAAGCCTCCAGTAGGCGACTGTGGACCGGCGAAAAATCCACCATTCATGCTCGTAGGAGACACGAGGTTTTGGTAGAGCTGGGGAGAAAGCGGCTGCTGCAGCGGGGAGCCGACTTGCTGAGATTGATGATTTTGTTGTTGTGACTGATTCTGCTGAGCGAAGTTGGCAAAGTTCTGGAATTGCGGCGAAGCAAAGGCCGAAGGAGAACCGGTTTGGAAAGGACTGCCTAGGAGTAGCTGCGAAGGAAGCAGAGGCGTAAAGTTCATGTCGTAACCTGTGCCAGGTGTCTGCATATCCATGCCGTTCTGGTGGCCAGAGGCAAGCCTGCCAGTATTGATAGACATGTTGTTGGAACGCTCAGGGTGCCTGTCGGCATAACCTGCCTGGTTGGTAGCGAATGCGTCGTGCGAGAAGCCGTGGTGACCGCCGTTCATCTGTCTCTGGAAGCTTGTTTGCAGACGAGGCCCGCTGGGAGCATTCGGGGCGGGGTCGTGCTGCTGCATGTTGAGAGTCTGCGGAGGCAGGCTTAGGCTGTCCCGCGGGTTCTGCGATAGTACAGCCGTGGTGAAAGAGTATTATGGCGTCCAGGGCTCGGAGGACCGGACGGCGAATGTGGAAGGCAGAAGTTCAAGTGCAACCGGTTGCAGAGATCGCAGGGGCTTGCGAAGGGTAGGCTGCGACTGTATTAAAGTTCGTAGGATATCTGCATTGTCTTAGTTTCTGGGCTCTGGCTGCTGGGTCTTCGTCAGGAACGTGGGGAGTGGGGGTGAAAGACGTACATCCAAGAGTACAAGGGCGATGGTACTTAATACAGGCGGATGGCACCGAATTGGACGTCAAAGAACGGTATGCTGGGTCGTTTGCAGGAATTCCAGGTCAACACTTACGCCGAACAAACCAACAGATCACGGTCGAGTCGCAAGGCAGTCGGCAGTCGATGAGGGGTCCGGACACGGGCGGCTCGGTTCTAAGTATGGCGACCAAAGGGTGCTACGTGATGGGAGCGCAAAAAGGCAGACCCTGGTGGCTCTCGTTTGAGGATGCAAGCACTGCAAAGAGCGAACAATAACAATGAACAGCAAAAAGCGGCGGGGCTTTGTTTGGGGCCTCAGTGCTTGGAGAAGGGTAAAAAATGAGCGGAAGGGTGAAGCAAAGGGATCTCGGCGTGTGTAGGAAGACGGGGTGCTGAGAAGAAGAGGTCGGAGAGAAATGCTAGCAGGGCAAGAGCCTCCTGAGAAGGAAAGCGCAAATGAAGCGTCCGAATACGGCTAGCCGCAGACGACGTTAGGGCCTTTTTCCTCACGCCGAACCGTACAAACACCCGCCACAATCCCCGTCGTCGTCTGTTGTCTGTCTGGGCCCTTGGACGCCTGAGAACTGTCGTGTAGGTTGCTCGCAGAGATATGTCCTGTGGCCGTCGTTGTGTGACTCCGAGGCGAGTTCCATAGGCCGTTCCCAAGGCGCGCTGAATGCACGGCGGGTGGGCGGGTAATTGCATCAAGTTGCAGAAGCCCGACCCTGACTAGACGGCCCGCAAAGATGCATACTGTACATACATACATACAGTATGGCGAGAACTGGTCGGGATCGGCTCCAGCGCGGCTATCTTCAGGGTCCTCCTACTGAGTCTGGCGCGGTTCTGAGGCTGGCGACACGAGCGGTTCGAACCTGCAAAGTTCAAACACGCTCAAGCTTAGCTCCGTTCAAATGGGACGGCGCACAGTCTCTCAAGCAAACAGCAGTTCACGTCACTTATCGGGCGTTTGACTTGAAGCGTGGCCGCCACACTCTGTTTGACGCTTGAGTCTTGACGCCCCCTTGGACGCCACGCCTTGACCTCTTCGACGCGTTTTCATGCCTCATGCGATCGACTGGCTCCGAGAAAGCTTGGCGTCTCGCTTAGATCCCGACACGTGACGTTGACATCGGCCAGTGACAGACCCGCCCAACTGTGCTCTCCTGCCCGTGTTCGAAAGACAGCAATTGATGCAGCCATGGCAGAACTGTATCCATCAATCGCCCAGTGCGCCATTGTCGCCACGGCCCTGAAGGTGCTTCTTTTCCCTGCATAGTACGTAACCTGCACTTCTCCGGAATGTGCATCGTCAGGCATGCTGACTGTTTACGGTAGCAAGTCAACCGACTTCGAGGTCCACCGCAATTGGCTAGCTGTGACCAATTCCCTACCCGTCAAGGAGTGGTACTATGAAGTGAGAGGTCTGAGTCGCCATGCCATGAGCACAACATTCTGACAGCCGAATAGAACACGTCAGAATGGACCCTCGACTATCCCCCGTTCTTTGCGTACTTCGAGTGGTGTCTGTCCCAAGTCGCATCCTATGTTGACCCCGTAATGCTCCATGTGAATGCCTTGGACTATGACAGCTGGCAGACTGTCTACTTCCAGCGGACCACCGTCATCATCAGCGAGTTGGTGTTGGTCTACGCCCTTCACCTGTAATCAATTCCTATCTACCCCCTGAATCCGAACACGCAGCTAACAACGGACCAGTTACGTCAGGACTTCAAAAACTAACATCACCGCACACGCTGCCGCACTTTCTGTCTTACTTTCGCCTGGCCTTTTGATCATTGACCACGTGCACTTCCAGTACAATGGCTTCATGTACGGCATCTTGGTCTTATCCATGGTCCTCGCGCGTAACAACTCGACATTGCTTCTGTCTGGTCTGCTCTTTGCTGTTCTCCTTTGCTTCAAGCATATCTACCTTTATCTAGCGCCAGCGTACTTTGTCTACCTCCTGCGTGCTTACTGCCTCGGACAACGAACGACGTTTCCGTACTTGAATGTCCGGTTTCTGAATTGCGTCAAGCTTTGTGTGGGTATTGTTACCATTTTGGCCAGCGCATTCGGTCCCTTTGCTCTTTGGGGTCAGGTGGAACAAGTATTCCGCCGTTTATTCCCGTTTTCACGTGGCCTATGTCACGCCTATTGGGCACCCAACGTATGGGCGATGTATTCTTTTGTAGATCGTGTCCTCATCTATGGTATGGTTTGCATCGCCATGGACGGGGCCGCGCTAACTCAACTAGCTGCCCCTCATCTTGGTTTGAACATCGATCCTGAGGCCGTCAATAGTGTCACCCGAGGATTGGTTGGAGACACGTCTTTTGCTGTCCTGCCTGACATAGTTCCTCTGACTTGCTTTCTCCTCACTCTGGCTACACAGATCGTACGTATCAGATACCCTCACTTTTGTTCGTGCTAACATGATCAGCCCGTACTTCTTCGACTGCTCCACAAGCCAACATGGGAAGCTTTCGTCGGCGCTGTGACTCTTTGCGGGTATGCGTCCTTCCTTTTCGGATGGCACGTTCATGAAAAGGCGATTCTTCTTGTTATCATCCCGTTCAGCTTGATTGCACTTCACGACCGCAGATTCCTCGGCGCCTTTCGACCTTTGGCGGTCGCTGGCCACGTTTCACTCTTCCCACTTCTCTTCACTGCTGCAGAATTTCCTGTCAAAACAGTCTACACGATCCTTTGGTTGGTACTGTTTTTGCTCGTATTCGATCGCCTGGCTCCTGCGTAAGTACCTCCAAGGGTCAAATAACTTGTAACTGACCAATGACAGTTCACCACAAACACGAATCTTCTTGCTTGATCGCTTTTCTTTCGTATACATTGCTCTGTCGATACCACTCATTGCATATTGTTCGTTGGTGCATGGTTCTATTTTTGGTAGTCGACTCGAATTTCTTCCACTTATGTTCACGAGTTCATATTCGGCCATTGGAGTCATTGGCAGTTGGATAGGATTCTTGTTTGTTTACTTCGACTCATAGTCTTCATAAAAAGCTGTCAATCTACAAAAAACACATCACCTCGCTCAATGGTTCATTGTGTTCATCTCGTGAGAGCATTTATCCACGAAGTTGCCTAGCTGTAGCCAATCGTACCATTCCGAGTTCATTTGAACAATACGAACATCACCTGCTTGCTGGCCAAAGCTCATCTCTACGGCCTTTTTGCCAATTGACATGACAGCAAAAGCTGTTGACTGTCTGGACTTGTTCGTGTGGTCTTGACCATGAATGAGTGGCAGGACCGGAGGAGTGGGTCGTGAAAGTATCCAAACATATGGACAAGAGACTTGTTACATGTTGGACCTGCGAGTCTGATTTTCAGACGAAGTGTTGACTGAATCGTTTTCGAGCAGTAAGATGCGGTAGCTAGCTTAGTGGGGGGCTCTAGAGGATGTCTGAGCATGTGGGTCGGGCTACCGCAGGGCTGCTTGGGGACTCAGGCATAGGCACCTAACGTTCACTCTTGAATGTCGGTCCCAGATCTTTAACGTAGGTATTTGAATCGATGCATCTCTTGCGCAGTCCGGTTAGATTGTCTCTGACGATCAAAAGGAGCCCAAACACGTTGATATTGCGATTGCTGTGGCTTGCGAAGTATGGTCGTGAATTGAAGGGGTGCTCCAGCATCTTACCATACAGGGCTAGCTATCCTTGGCGACCTACCTCTACCCTCCATTTCTCTTCTTGCCATTGACACTTCTCTCCCGGCCGCTCTGCTCAGTCTCACCTACGTCTCCCATCGCCACATCCACCACCGTCTCCACCTCATCTGTGACTCTGCCGAACGCGCAGTCGGAACCACCAGACGCGTCTCGGAACGTTATTCTGACCTCTGATAGTGTGCCACAACTTTTCTGGAAAACGACTCCAGCGCGTAAAGAGCTTGAAGAGGACTCACCTGCTGTGTGGAGGGCATTCCACCACAGTATACCGCCACAGGCTGGTCGCGAAAAGGCCTTACGGCGCGTCTCCCACATCGCGACACTTCCGAAAGCTTGCGACGCGCAAGCTCATGTTGGATACACATACAAGGAAGTTTCACATGAGCTAGGACCTAAGGCAACATGGTATGACGCGTGCCGTCTTTTGTTACGAACGGAGCACTGATTTGTCCAGGTGCTCTACAAGCGCAAACCTGTGAGGCTTGAACCTCTTCCGAGATCACTCGACGAGAATACCGAAGTACGTTTGGGCCAGTCGCACGTTTAGGAGATATACACTAAGCTCGTGGTATAGGTGTGGTTAATAGATGAGACTGGTGAGGTTTTCACCGATTATGAGAAGTTTCTCAACAGGTGCGAAAAT